>OZ023327.1:48600868-48620868 GCA_964007535.1 Brachyptera risi | reverse complement strand
CAGGTATGTCATTCATATTAAATTCAACCTTTTTCACCTGATTTTCAAAATATTTTAATATGTGTTTTTTTATAGTACGTGTACAACGATTTTTTCCCAGATTGTTTTCAATTCTTTTCGATAATATCTCACTACTAAAAATATACCACTTTCAAATATTGAATAGGAAAAAGAGCTTGATTTCAGTCATGAAAAAAGCAGATTGCTGTACGCTCATCTAATTACCGGCTTACTTCGGTCACGTAGGGAAAGTGTCTCTCTTGTTAGCCCTTAGTTGATTCGTATAAAACATCAATTACAGGTACCAGTACTGCCAATTTACGTGCAGTAATTACGTCATGTACTCTCTTCAGACTTGACACCAACACCGAATACAAGCTTGCACTGGAATAAATTACCTATAGACAACACAATATTTATTCACCATGTCATACAATTATATTTAAACAAAATTAATAGCATTTTGGATATGCAATATCAAGATGAACAATGCAATAGTATTTGAAAATATATCGAAAGTTTGAAGGTCTTTGAGTCCACACTTTTTACTCAAGTATAGTATAGCTAAATACTTTTTATAAGAACTGAGAAATTGAACGATAAAAGTAGATCTACGAACCAACTTCCATTTATAAGGTCGATTGTTCTCACTTTGTTTTAATACACCAATTGCTTTTATCCATTTCTACATATAAGACATTAGAGTAGTGGAAACTTTCAATATTACACAGTGAGGCAGTAAAAAATGTCCCCTATATCCAAATAAAAATATGTTTCTTGTAGCTCAGACGAATATGGAACATTGACGTTTGAATATATGTATGTTCTTTTACACAACGATCAACGTACGGACAAATCATGTTACATAAGAACAAAAACAATTCCTTCATTTCCATCCTTTACTTTAAACAGGTATGGCATACTGTCAATTTAATGGATGCACAAAGTCTAATGGTTGTTTATTGGACAAAATCTATTGGAATATATTAAATCTTGTTGAAAGGTTCACGGCCTGAAGGAAATGTATTTCAGTTACTTATAATATATATATATATATATATATATATATATATATATATATATATATATATATATATATATATATATATGTGTGTGTGTGTGTGTATATATGTGTGTGTATAATTATGAATCTTTGTACACACCTATTTCTTATTTTTGGTTAAATTTGGAAACGCATATATATTTTGATTGATTGATGTAGTCTTTATTAGCAACAGCAATTTTTATAGGTGGCCTTGTGGTGAGCTATATTTACGACGAAATGAAACCAATTCTATATCATTCAATGACCAGCACCAAATTTAAAATTATATATCGGACTTCATAACTAATCGATACAACTTTTTTCAAATATGACAGGAATGAATTTTGAATTAGAAAAAAATGTATATGCCTACTTGAAAATAAATTTGACCAATAACATTGAATCAGGAATTTTCCTATCCTATATTGTACATCCCTACTGCTGTGTCGCGGCGCTACAAAGCTATTTCCATGTCGCATCTTCCAAAGATTCAAGATGGCATTTCTAACAGTCGAATCGCTGCACATTATGCATACTTTTCATTGCAAATGCATTGTTCGCTGGTCATGTACGTGCATGTGCGTATAACAGTGTAGAAAAAGACTGCGGCGATTCTTTCAATAAGCGAAGGTTAACTACATTCGAAGGGGTTACAGAAAAACAAACGAGACAAACTGACTGACAGCAATAAGTTATCGAGATCAAACGGTCGTCTGCACTCTGCTTTTGTTCGAGTATTCATTTCAACGACGGAGAGGGCAACCACGATGGACTGCTGTCCGAATGGTCGACCTTTGCGAGAATTGAACCCATATTCGCCACAGTGCTTAATTGTATTCCCCATATATTTTCACTAATAAATAAATGTATTCTTATGATTTCAGGATCGGCTTATGCGGTTTTGACAATCCGATGCGCGATCCCAAAACGGATGAACTGAAAAGACACATTGGCCATGTAAGTATTCTGCCACTCAAGTAGATAATTGAATTAAAATATACGTTTTAGGTGTTGTAACATTTAATTATTACACAAGTTGTTTGTTGGATCAACTACTAACACCCTGATCACATATAGGGAGACAGTCCAACGCTCTTCACTCAGGGTCAGAGGTTGCTTCTGTATACAGTGGACATCATACTGCACTTAAGAAATACAACTTTATATAAATTCCTTTCTCTTCAACAATTGAAAACAATTTGTTAAGAAATTAACCTATTCCAAGGCTAAGTCTTTCGAGTACTAATTCTCCATCGTGCACGTTGAGGAAAACTACTAACGGGCAGAATTACAAACATGGAAAGAGTGTCACCATGGTTACCCATGCTTTTTGTTATCACTTACTCTAAGAATAAGGCCATCTTAAGGCTATCTGAACTTAATGTAATACCGACCATTCCGGTAATTACGATGATTTTAATACGGTTACTGTATTTGTAAAACGGTAGTTGTACAATAAATGTAATACGGTTATTTGTAATTTCTTTCCACTGAAGAGAACAAATGTCAAAGCATAAACTAAAATGTGTTATTCTATCTCTATTGAAAAAACTAAAACATTTCCAAGATGAGAAATATTTTCAAAAGAAATCAATGCAATTATTAAAGTTGTTTTGAAGGAATTGATTATCGTTACACGATTAAAATAATAGACGTACGATTATAAAATTGTGATTGTAAATCATTTCTATAATTGGTTAAATACATTCAAATTATTTTTGCTCCACGTTTGTAATAGTAGCTGTGCCTTGTGAATGAGTAGTTGTGATGTTCGCAGATTGGTTCTATTGTCCCACTTCTGAACCACTGAACCACTGAACTTTTGTGAACCACTTCTATTGCGATACGTGACGAGCAGCAATCAAACGATTATTATACGATGCCTGTCGGCAGTGACTGTTGGCAAGGCCGTTCGAACGCTCAAATGAGAGACTCGAATTTATACGGTTTAGTTATTGTTCAAACGAAAAATAGATAACAAGATTTCTTCATTTTTGCTCATGGTGCCATATTTTATTTTTAAAAACAAAGTTATAATGCAGTACAGAATGAAAGTGATCAATTTTTCTAACTATTCATGTTGAGTCGACGCACTGTAATGGTAACTGGCGTCGGTGAATGATGAATGGTATAGTACGAAGATGAGGAAATTTCATATGGTTTTTTGGACAGCGAAAAGAAAGCGGTCTTGGCCTGCTATTGAGGAACGGCACTTGAACGACAGAAGAAAACCCCGATGCATTTCCATCAGGATGGTGATGCAATCAAACCCCAGTTTCCTGAATGACGGTTCAGTGCGCTGACTGATCCACCCCACCTGTCTCCGTCAATTAAATATGAAAATGCCAATTTTTCTTTATAACGATTAATGTAGAATATTTCAGGTCTAATTATATGTGTATTTCTTTTCCAGGGCGTGAAGGTGAAAATGGACGATCAGGGAAATATTCTTGTGAAGCGTGTCTCCAAATGCAACGTGTACGTGAAAAGTACTAGCTCCGGCGACGAATGCAGCATTGGCAATGAAATTCTCAAACTACCAAATTGTGCCCTAGAAATGGAAAAACCTGTCAAGGTGAGTTTCCACTGATCTACCCACTTTTCACTGACAAGAAAAATCATCATCAACTTAGTTGGGAAAATCACTCAAAACTAATTTACAAGTGATAAGCATAATGAGTTTACATGAAAAAATCCGCGTTTAATCATAAAATACAATGGTTTGGGTACTACCCAACCGTACCTTATAGCTACTGTACTGTTCTAGAAGTGAAAGCATTGACCAAAACACCACAGCCATAAACTCGACGGTCTGAAGTCGATTTATGTGTACATATGAATAAATGAATAAATAAATAAATAAATATATATATATATATATATATATATATATATATATATATATATACATACATATAATTAATTTAAATCATTAAACTTGCCACAAAGTTATTCCTCCCAAAATGAGGCTGAAGAGGATGAGGTAGGATCGTACAGACAGGACACCACAAGAGTGATATTATAATATCAAAAAGGAACAAAGGCCCAAAGGAACAAAAGATTACAACTCAACATAATTAAGATATAGGCCCAGGTCTACATAAAACTACCGTAATGAAATCAAAAACAATACATTACTCAATTTTTGTATTTCAATGTATCCTGTTATTTGTCCCACCACGCAGTTATTCGACATGAAAAAGTTCCAACAAAACGTGAACCGCGAGCTGCGTCGCGCCTACCCCGACAGGCGTCGTCTCGAGTGCCAGTGCCTGAGCGCCGTCGCCTTCGTCAAGGGCGAGTCGGAGCTGCTCGACTGCCCGATCTGGGTCCTCATCATCAACGTCGTCGCCATGGACATGCTGAAGTCGAAACTACCGCCCGGTAAGTACGATCGAGCCTGTTTATCGACACCACCAACAGCTAGGTTATATGGGGGTACGAATGAGCGGACGATAATGAAGTGATGAAGACTTGATCACGATGGGTGGATTGTCGATTAGAAAAATCCACGATAAAGCAGGGTTTCAAGTACCGATTTTTTCTTGTCGTTCGACACGACATCTGGCAGATTTGTTTCTACTTTACCCGTGCCTGTCAGGATTCAGATTTAAAAGCTATGTGAATTTCAGACCACATAGGGTTTACACAAGTCCTGATAGTGTTAGCTTGCAGGTGACCCTTTTCGGCATCACCGATAGTGTAGCTTGGATTACAGTCGAGGCGGAATAAGAATTCCAAACGACTGCCGTCTTATTCACTGTTATGCCTATCCTTCAACATTGACGACTGGAGATTTCGCTTCAAGTGTATGGGTCAAGTTTTTGTTAGATTCAATAAGTTCGATAATTTCGATTCAAGTGAATAGGTTGAGTTTTTGTTAGATTAAATAAGTTGTAGGTTAGGTAAGTTAGATTAGGTTGATTAAGGTTGCGAACAACAACGCCGGAACTGGTTACAAATTACAGCAGAGCCAAGTCTGGTGGCAAATAGTCCTTGCTTGCCATAGGCAATAGTATAGGGCAATGGACTATGTCAATTCGTCTTTGAAAGAAGCCCAGCGCCTCCACCGACTAGAATTTATAACAACCCCATCAACAAACAGGTTGTTTGGGGATTACAACACGATTGTATCATTTTACAATCAAGTTGGTCAATACGTAGGCCTATAGGATGCAACAACGAGTGCAGGAAGTATGAACGAACAATTCATATGAAAATGAGACAATATATCAAACAAATATAGATGTGTTTTCCAATAAAATTATATTTTATGCAATTAAATTGATTTACGATATTCTTGTAACTTATACAATTATAAAAATAGAACCAATATTTATAAAAATTTACGAATAACAGCGGTAATAATCAACTATTAAAATAGAGTTAATAATGATATAATAGGACCAGATTCAACTCCTTCACACAAAAAATAGAAAGTGTCTTGAAATACACTTACGTTCATTTATCCACTATAGGCCTAATGATTAGATGTAAAAATGAAGTTTAAACACTTTAATGAATATTTCAAGAGGTGATGTGTGTTATGCATGCCCGAAAATAAATCGAAATTAACAGACAATGCACCTCTGATTGAGGGGGAGGGAGTGGAGAGAGAGAGAGAGAGAGAGAGAGAGAGAGAGAGAGAGAGAGAGAGAGAGAAAGAGAGAGAGAGAGAGAGAGAGAGAGAGAGAGAGAGAGAGAGAGAGAGAGAGAGAGAGAGAGAAAGAGAATCTATACGACGAAAACTAACCGTCGCAAGGTTAATTCATGCATTATCTACCATAATAGCCATGCCCGAGACTGTATCTGGGAACAACCTTTTGACCCGTCCAAATACCAAACACACACCACTATTTTTTTTTACTAATGACTTCGCAAAAAAAAATTACAAAAAGAGGACTCTCTGGCGATTTGATAAATCGCATTTGTGTGGGATGATGTCCTTTTGTATGGTTCTCAAGATATATAATTACAAGCCCAGCAACAAAGCTGGAAAAAACGATGAAAAATTCAAAAAAATAAGTAAATTGTTGTCATTATATTTTCACATACAGAATACAATAATGCTGACGTATTATTCAATTCAAAAACTGCAAAAACAATCGATTTGAATCTTGCACATAAATCAATTTTTTCTCCTAATGTTATAACCATGAGTTCTATTTAGGTCCATGACGATGAGTATATAATACACGTCTCGAAGAATTAATCAATTTAGTGATGGTCCAAGATCGAAGTGATAGGGCTTGAAAACCGCTCCGGGGGAGGAAACTGCCATACAAGTTTTAACAATTAGATGAGTGCTAAGCGCGTGGGATAAGTGAGACGAAGCTATTAATGGTCAACTATTAATATCCAGATTGACTGCTTATACAGCATCAAAAGATGTTTCAGTATAAGACTGTGGACCAGTTCGTGGAAAAGGTGTAACTGAATTAGTTTTTCATTTGTTATTTTCAGCATCTATAACTGGTATGGAAGGTACTAACAATAAAAGGGATTGCCACGACGCTCTTCACGATACGTCTAGTTGCAAGGCAATATTTTTATATTGCGTTTAACGACGTACTCTAAGGATGACCATGATCTATTCGTGGGTTAATAACGAATGAGATGATTGGAGAATGTGATGAAAGGTTTTTGGAACAGCGGTAAGGAAGCGATCGTAGCCTATTCTCAAAGAACAATCCCAAGCTTGACATTAACAAAAGAGGGAAACTACACGACGCATCTCTGTCAGGCTGGTCGACCATGGCGGGAATCGAACCCCGGCCTTCTGAAAGACGGTTCAGCGCGTTAGCGACTGACGATCCACCAGTCTCTGTGAGAAGCGAGTCAAGAAAGTGAATCTGGGTAAAATAAAAATATAATGGTATGATGTGTTGTTGGATCCAAGTGAAAACCACACAGTTAAGTAAACAAAAAACGCGATTAAAATGCAACTTCAAGATGGAACTTTTGATGCATTGCTAAACAAATCACCGTGATGAAAGAAAATATTGCAATTTGGTTGCATGTGTATCGAGACATTTACAAAGGCTTTTGGAAATAATCTCAGAAAAAAACACAGGAATGTAAGTTCGCAAAGAAACGAGTACAGACATTCGAGTATTTGAGAATATCTGAAAATCAATTGTAAATTATCACGACAATTTTGAAGATTTCTTACAATGAAATAGTCAGCGTAACATACAAAAAAGTAAATACGATCAAAGAGAATTCAGAACAATTTACTCTTTGATATATTTGGAATTTTCACAAATTATTTACACTTTTTTGTATTCAAATAAGACGTGTTGAAACTGGTAAAGGTAACGGTCGTGGCCTGTTTTTACGAAACCATCCCAGTATGACAGCGAAACAACCATGCTCCTCTCGGGATAGACGACCATGGCGGGAGTCACACCCCTGTTTCCATGAATGACGGAAGGTTTGGTGTAAACTAGCGACTGATCCAACAGTCAAAGTTTGTTTTATTTTTCGAAAAATAATTATTTTGAAAACGTCCCTGCCTAGATTTGTCTGAAAGTGCATCTTCGTTTATAATACTATATTAATTGAGAAAATGTGGTGATGGGACAAAATGCTGTGGACTTGAATCTGCATGATCATTATTTTATTAAAATTGAAACGATGAGCTCACTATATCTACAGAATACAGACACAATGACTATACAGAGATACTCCAACACTTGGATGCATATATATATATATATATATATATATATATATATATATATATATATATATATATATATATATATATATATATATATATATATATATATATATATATATATATATATATATATATATATGTGTGTGTGTGTGTGTGGGCAGATGTTCAATCACTTTCGTATAAAACGTCATCGTAAGTTGAAGGAATATTAATATCTGGAGAATCGATGACATAATAATATGTATAGGTGTTATTCATGCATGAATAGTTTCACAGGTGGGTGTAAACCCAAGACAAAACCATTATTGTACAGGTTGTAAATCTTCCTTCGAAAACCAATCATACTTCAGTTACGACAAACACATGTATTTGTCAACACAGAATATATTTTTCGACGGCGTTCGAGATGAACTCAATCGTTCGCGGGTCAATCACGCGCCGAGTTCGGTGCGTGTATTGATGTAAACCAGGGGACGCTGAAGTGCGAATGCCGGAATAAAGTCGACTCGGTCGTGTGATATGGGCTTCGGGGTACTTTTCAATGCATGGATGATTGTAAAATGTGGTTTGGATTCAGGTAATGTTGGACAACCAAGCCCATGTCACACAACAGATACAACTTTATTCCGGTGTATCCTCTTCAGGCGGGGCCCGCAAACCAAGCCCACTTCTTTAATATAACGAAATTAAGTGGAAATCAATTTGGTATTTCAAAAACTGAGGTCATGAAAATTGACAGCGTATAAGATAACAAGCCAAGCAAAAGGCTGCGCATCCTCTTGAAATGTTTCTCAAATTGTTTTATAAAGAAATACAGGCAAATACTAAATGAATAGATCTGCTACGAATGAATGATCTATTTATTTATAAATTGGTCATACATAGTTCTCCTGAAAAACGCGTCCTTCCTTCATATTCTCTACCAGTGATCTTATCATCTTACACCTTTTGATAATTTATCTTTCATCTTCTATATCTTTTAAACATGAAAAACAAAACACAAAACGCATAGAAGTCCTTTGGTGGTCGCAAACGGCAATTTCCCGCAACATGCTGTGGTAGAAATGCAAACGCCTTCGACACCAGATCTTGTCATCGTTATTTCTACGTCTAAAACTAAGATTAGTGTTCTCGACTCCCACGTGGAAATATTACCATAATAGGCTATAAATAGCTAGTTATAAGAACTAAAACAAACCCGACCGAAAAAAAGAACCACAAAAACTCTCAACATAATCACCCACGCTAATGCCAAATCAATCCTACGAAATCGAAACACTATTTTAAACATTATCAATTTCTTTAAAAATAAGGACGATTTAATTATTATCTCTGTTCATTAATTATTATGCCTTGGATAAACTCATTGCCAAGGTTGATACTTTTCTAGCCGAAGTATATTATGATCGCTATTGCCTACCATGTAGCATAGACTTACTACCAGAAGCGTCAGATTAATTGTGGTGACCATTATTTTGTTTAATTGAACAAAAGACTTCCCACACAATAAAATAATATATTGTTGGCTATTTGTAAATTGTAATGTACTTTTAATGAAGCTAAGCGGCAGAAGGACTTATTTAATACCCAATTATGACTTCATATTTATATATATTTCTATATATGTATATATATATATGTATATATATATATATATATATATATATATGTATATATATATATATATATATATATATATATATATATATATATATATATAAATATATATATATATATATATATATATATATATATATATATATATATATAGGAATAAATGTATTTTAAAAATATTCAAGATTTGAGTCTGATCTTTTAAAATTGTCTTTCAACACACTGCTAATGTTCTAGTCATTCTTCACCTTAGAACTAAATAATTAATGAGAATTACGTCAAGAATGAATGGTGATAATGCGTCTGTATCAATCTAGCATGCACGCTTTGTTCTGTCTAAGAATAGGCGGGGCGGAAGGAGAGAGATTTAACTTTGGATGAAAAAAGTGCGATTTTTTTTCATCTAGAACAAAAGAAAAGAATATAATTAGTGTGGCACGGGGACTACAGACAATGATCGAAGACTGATACAGCCATAAATGGGATTGTCGTTCTTCTAACTTGAAATCGACGAAATTGACAACTATCGCCGAGAAATACAGCAATAGCTAACGTATAATAAGTATGATTTTGTTAATTATAATAGCACCGAAACCGTTCCCTCACCAAAATATAATGTATACAATCAACTACCACAATTGATAGCAAATGACCAACTTATTGGATGTTATATCTCTGTTATTTGAAAAAAAAAATAATGAAATCTATCCACTACAACTTGAACGTTCTACAAAATACTAGATTTAGCCGCCACGGTGACACATGTTAGTTGGGACACTGCTTTAGTAACTGGAATCAAGTCGGCCGTGGGTTTGAGTCTCCAATATTGTATGGGTTGTTGTTAACAAAATTCATTCATCACTCGCTCTTTCGAACCCCCAAATAGGCTAACTTTGGTGGGTCGTTAAGTAAACACACAATAATCAAATACCATCTAATATCTAATACTATATAGGCCTAGTCAAATAATAATAATAATAATAATAATAATATATTTATATATAGGCTATATTTATATTCATATATATATATATATATATATATATATATATATATATATATATATATATATATATATATATATATATATATATATATATATATATATATATATATATATATATATATATATATATATATATATATATATATATATATATATATATATATATATATATATATATATATATATATATATAATATATATATAAATATATATATATATATATATATATATATATATATATATATATATATATATATATATATATATATATATATATATATATATATATAATATATATATATATATATATATATATATATATATATATATATATATATATATATATATACATATATATATATATATATATATATATATATATATATATATATATATCTATCTATATATATTTATCTATGGTTTTGTTTACGCGTCAAGATGGAACAACATTTACACGTGCATCAATCTCTCCAAGTATATTCTCGCTATCCCATAACTATGCATCTCATTACAATAAATATATCTTGAAAACAAAGAATTACAAGAAAAACTACGAAACAATTACGCCAATTGAATTTGCTCAAGAGGAAATGTTCAAATTAGCTACATCATGAATAAATTAATAATTAGTTGTATTTCATTTAACCATGATAAGAAGCCATAGACACGTACGTGGGTAGCACGCTGATCAATTATTCAGAAGACCGGGGTTTGATTCCCGCCATGGTCGTCTATCCTGACAAAGGTTTTTCGTGGTTTACTACTAGGATGACTCCTTGACAGCAGGACACGTCGTTTCCTTCACTATCCAAAACACTGGATGAAATAACCTTCAATCCCATCTTCCTATCACATTTATTCATCATTCACCGACGCCAATATATCTTAGTCATCATTACAGTACCACGCTGAACCCAATTGAAAAAAAATTGAAATTATAAATCAGCTATGTAAATATAAGGGAGCTCGGTGAAATGTTCGACATTTGAAATTCTACGTGAAAAGGTGTGAGGATAGCGAGAGAAAAAATAATTAAATGCACTCCCTCGCTCATTCACCCAATAGAAACTGAAGTCAAGTCGGACTTTGGTTCGAGTCCCACATAAGATATGTCTTTGAAAACATCACTCATCAATCACCCGCTTCCTCGTAACCCGAAATGCTCTAGCTCCTGATGGGGTTCGTTACGCAAATAATAATAATAATCATCATCATTACTCAGATCGATTGATTTATCTGTGTTTTCATTGTTTTCCGTTTGTTCTGTTTGGCTGCACAGTGAAACGTGTGGTCGACATCAGGAATCGTCCTCGTATTCCAATACCGGACGAGGACCCATACAGCGTGGCCGGCAGTGGGGGTTCGAGCGGCAGTTCTGGTATCGGCACGGGTAACGGCAGTATGGGCATGGTGGCGGCGACTAGAGAACAATTACTACAGCAACAGCAGAAACTGTTGCAGCGACGCAGCGACAAGCCACCGAAGTTACCGCCAAGGGACAACAACTACCCCCACGACATCCCGAAGGTAAGAACTGACAACTATAGTAGCCAGATGATGGAGTACGTCATGCAAGTATAGGATGAATATCAAGGTTTTACCCTTACCGATCTCCCGAGACAGTTGATTTTTATGGCAGAAGGAAACTGAATTACCCCTGTACACTTCCGAGTCCCCACGGGCCCATGTGTGGTCATGTAGTGGTGCTACTGGACGGACGAAGCGCTAAAAGTAGGCCTACCAAATTTCGGCGAATAATCCAACGTATTTTACAGACATCCCCATCTGAATATTTAGTTCCGTTATAATGACGATCGATGGCAATACAATCGTGCACAATAGTTGGGGAATGGTGGCAAAGTAGTGAGATAAGAAAAGAGATCAAGTTTTATTTAGCATTAATTGACACGTATGAAGAATATCTATCATATTTGGTTCAATGGCGCGTCAACGACAAGGCTCCATTGCGCGTATAGTTTCACACTAATCGATTTTCAACCAAAGCAGCTCCAGCTTAGCTCTCCATTTTGAACTCTTTGAGACGTCATAAGAACGAAAACATTCATTTGAAATCCGTTGAAGAATATGGCGAAATACCCGTGATTTTTTCAAAATAACGTAACTAGACCAATATAAATATACTATGGTCAATATAACATTCAAAAGTACGTTTCAAGCACTATAGATTCTATAGTTTGATTGTTCGACTCTCTGTTCAATGACTTCCTTGGTCAGGTATAGCTTACTTAAGTAGCAGTGCCATTACGATTACGTCAATGAAAATATGAATGAAGCTTTAATGGGATAACGATGATACAATGATTGCGTACGTCAAATGACGTAGCTTGTATTCTTTGACCTAAGAATACAAACAGATTAAACACACATTCCATGGAGAATAGCAATACGGAAGAGACTAGAAATTGGTACTTAAGGTTTTATAGAAATAAAATACATATATGCTAAATGATACTGCATACCTGAGGGTGGCGAATCAGTATGCATTTATGCACAGCAATCTTCGGGCAAAATTAAGATGCACTATAGAAATTGTTATAAATGTATAATTTATAATAATAGCAACGTATTTCCTACACCATCGCGTCATTTCCGTTCGGGCGAATGTTTCTTTTTTATTCGGAACTCTTTTTCTTGTTTTTGTGCTGTATTGTAGAACAGAGAATTTCCTGACAGCATCTGCCAAACGGAACTCAGCCAAGAGTCAGTATGACTGCCACTAACACAGTTTATGCATTATGTTTATATGCCTAGCCGCCTATAGATATATCGTCACATCATTGAGAAGCCCAGCGCACTGTGCCACCGTACAATCAATATAGTAGCGCTGCCATTATCGAAAATTGATTGAAAAATATCGAATTTTCCCTTCGACATTGGTATTCAAAAAATCGAATCGAAAAAATTAAGATTTTGGTTAGGATTTGGAGGATCGACTTGGCTATAAGAGAGTGGATCTCATCAATGACTACGACTGGCTAATGTTGAATGCGTGTGTTTCTCTCGCACAAAAACTAACCGAAATTGCTAGCAGCAGCGTATCATTTTAGATATTTACAATTTTTTCTAATCGGTATCGATCATTGTTTCGATAAGGAATTTATCGAAAAGTGAATGCAACAATTCGATAAAAAATCGTAGTCCTACATCTCGATCGATCGCAAATGTTTTAATCGAACGCCAAGTCAATATTCATTAATAAAAGTTAGTTAGTTCGATGTCCGTGACCCAAGTCCCCATAGTTTGCTTTCCTTATGTGCAAGCACGGCAATCGATATTACTAGAAATGAAGGCCTATATTATTATGTTTGGTGCATTTTAGATAATATGTTCTTTTATGTTCTTTCTACCAGCCCGATTATGATGATATCGAAGAAGAGAATCGACTGAAACCATTCCCATCGTCGAGAGGTCGAGACAAAACTAAGGACAACAAGAAATACGGTAAATCTACTGCACAAGCAGATTTCTCATTTTTTTCTCGTACTTACCCATTAAGGCTATTAGCATTTGATTATCAGTAATGAGTGTTAGTAGTTGGTTCCGACAGGTCGTTAAAAGACACAGCTACAAGAAAAAATAAGAGACAAAAGAGGCTGTGCTTGACAACTGCAAGGTTGTACGGATATTACGTTTTTATTTTACGAAAGGCTTATCATTCTGAATTTTCTATTACTCATGTTCTAATTAAAGTGATTATTCTACAATGCCCAAGATTTATGTGTAACTGAAAACTGCTTCAATTAAAAAGAATGATTCGCAAATTATTGAAGCAATAATTCATATATATATGAAAAAGTATCGAATTTGATAACATAAAATGCAGTTTTATACACATATAAATGTATACGCCTTTACGTGTTATATTTGGTAAGAATGGCCTTAAGTTACATCAACAAGAAAGTCAATGATTGGTATCCAACAATAATAAGCGAAAAACCATGTAATGCCTCCTACAATATCTAATTTGACTGAGACGGGTGGACGAGTGGTTAGCACACTTAATCGTCACTCAGGAGATCTGGGTTCGATTCCCGCCATGGTTGACCATCCTGACAACAGGTTTTTCGTAGTTTTTCTGTCATTCAGGTTCATACTAGGATTGTTCCATGATAACAGGCCACGACCGATTCCTTTCCAATATCCGAAAACACCCAATAAAATAACCTCCCATCTCATCTTCTCCTCACCTTATTCATCATGCACCGACGCCAATAACTATTAATAATCAATAAAGTGCGTCGTTAATCCCGATGAAAATAAATAAATCTATAATTTATGGATTAAAATCTCCCAGCCCTGCCTATACATATTCATGTATCGCTTTCAAAGCAGTTGCTAAACAAAGCACAATCAACCGCACTTTTGTTCGACGCTAAATCAGAGCAAATATAGTGATCACGATCCTGCATTAGAAACCCAATAACCTCGTTAAGATGCCAATATGTTTGAGTAACTCGCAGCTGATAATTCTCAAGCAAGTTTTGTTTTAATGATTGAAGTGTGGCCTACTTAACACTTTTCACCACATCACAATATCATATATTGGTATTCTTGCAAGCGCATGCAATAGGCTCACATGGGATAGGCTAGCTATAGTTAGCATAGGCAGTCATGCAGGGCGCGCGATCACTATACGGATCGACGATCGATAGGCAATACGTTACGTCGAAATACACCGATTGTGAAAGTATATTTCTTTCTCTCTTATTAAACCTAACCTAATCAAGTAACTGGAACATGCCGTATGTCCATAGCGGATTAACTTGTTATTATCCTTGGTTATAAATGTTATTTTTGTACTTCAATTAATACTTAGCTGAATTAACAGTTTTATTTATCGTAAAGCGAGGTCTTATTAGGTAAATAAAGTACAACTTACGTGGAAATATTGATTAAACTGGCTATCGTTATTTTTCTTGCATGGTGATGCATAATGCACTATTCATGAGGTTTGTATTTATTATATGATATGTTTATAATAACGTTCATGATGTTTTAAATGATTTCCGTGGATCATAGAAATAAGTTTAAGGATCATAGAAATAAGTTTAAGGAGTGGGCCCGGTGTAATATCTAGGGATAGCCTCAAGTCTTAGACTATGCCGTATGCCAATATGATAATCGATTATAAAGAATGAATAATCAATTCAAGATATGGTTTCATTCACACATATGAAAAAGTTGAGAAATTGATTTATGCCTTTTAAGGATTTATATTTACAAGTAAATATAGAGATCAGGAAATGATATCAATTTAAAAGAAAAGAAAGCATGGATTTCAAGATTCAATCAACATTTGTGCAAATAACTATAACTTATATGAGTATTGACGGTGAAAAAAGAGAAAACGTAATTCTAGAATACGGATAATTAAGATAAAATGTGGAAAATATCTCGAAATGATGCAAAAGTTAATTATAATCTATGAGTCGCGTGTTTTATCTGAGCCGAAAATTCCTTTGTACTTGATGTACAACGTGCGTCTCAGCTATATACTGTTCAGTTTTCAGCAATTGACTGAACAGAATAATGTTTTTTCATAATCGGTGTGATTGTTTCTCTTCGCGTCGCGTGGCTCCGACAGTCACGTCATTGATGACATCATTCATCTCATCTTCGTCTTCAATAGCTAGTCATTCACACCTCAAACCCGTAACATTGCAAGGACGAGCATCATCTCGTCACTGTCTCGCTAATACTAGAGAACAGAGAGAGATAGCAAGAGAGAGTATCGCAAAATGATTTAATTCATAGCATCACGTACAATGTAATAAACAACACATATACTCGGTTGCTATTTTGCTATCGAGCAGAAGAAGATTTCGATTTGATTCCGATTTTTTTTTTTTTTAAATCGCTTTCGGGTCTGCTTTTGTTCGCAATCTTCTTATAATTTGGTTTTAGTTTTATTCATACACACAGAAAAATTTCGACTCACGTTTAATTCCGTTCTTTGAAATGATGCGGGCTTTTCGGTTTCGATATCAAGTCTCTACATGTGAGTATGATGTGATAAAATATGTTCAGATAAAAATACAAATAAAACCGAAAAAGGTGTACTCTACGATTGGTTCAGTAATGGCCTAGTAAAGAACATGATCAAATTCATAACACCAGACGTTGAGGTATACACGAATGAACAATGCCTGCTCCTTGTAATGACGTAACGTACTAGAACGAACTGCATGGAAGAGCAATAACAAATAAGATCTCTAATCTAGCGTCTGTAATCCCATTGATCACACTTTCACTTGGCATAGGTACATGCACTAGCTGTAATGCAGTGGGACACATTAACTGCGCTCTCCGCTCAATTAGGTTCCAGTTTTCGCCCGCGAGCTGCAGCCATTTGAGATCGGAGCGGGGAATACCATCGGACTCTGAGATTGTCGAAATAGCCATTTAATTAATAGATAGGTAGAAGATTACCGACTGGACTTTAGTTACTAGAATAAAACTTTCAAACTAATTGAAAATGAAAGAACGACTTTTTTGTTGAAATGACAATTAATACGGTTGGCAGTTAGTCTTTTGTTGTCTATATTACAGTCTTAATTTCCTTATAGTAAATTTCATCAAGAAAAAAATACCAAAACTGAAAAAATAAGAGCAGATATTCCAAAAAAATGAACATATACAAATTCACACGAATAGAATTGAATGAAACTCTAAAATTACAATTACAAATTCGAAAATAAATTAGGAATGAGCATGGATGAGCAACTGACAAAATTAATCTCAATGTTGATGTCGAACAAACTTCAACAAAATGTAATAAGATTTGGAATACAAAATACGATGATAACAAATGAAAAATATAATACATCTTCTAGGTGTAAAACTGTAAATATAACTGACCTAGTGTAGAATTGGTGTCCTTAGAGATCTTGAATGATGGATTGTCGTGTCGGAAAATCAGCCTTGATGGTATCAAAACCAAAACCTAAACAAAACAAACATAATAATTAGACCTATATTAATACGCTGTACACAGCCATTAAATCCATCCTATTGTAAAGTCTTGAAAGCACAAGACGTTGACAGGCTAAGTACATTATTAGACTTATTACTAAATTTTGCATTGTTTGAATTATTTAAAACATTTTATCAACAATGACGTCAAAAATTAAGTGTCCCCTTTCACTTGTAGTCAAGTCTATGATTCTATTATTGTTATTTGTTATAAAATGTACTGTAAATATTCCAACTTCGAATTGACCTATCATCACATTAATCTTACACGCTTAGATACATTGAATTAATCAAGAGAGATTCAACTAAGACTGAAATATGTATAATTATAATATTTCGTTATCGCTTCAGATTGGTTGGCAGGTAAAAGTGGATCGACCTAGAAATTGTGTACATCACTTGTTGATTCTAGCTAGCGTATACTGTCCATAGGATAGCTTTCATACTACATTCGACATTTGAGATCTTGCTAATGCCAAGTGAAATATACATTAAACAACTATCTACGAATACACTCTCATAAAAAATAAGATTACAAGCAAGGAATATATATTCGATTAGAAAAACGGAAAGATAAAAAATATGAACTAATCAGAACAATGCTATTGCGGAGGCGCTTCAACTTCTACTTTCAGAATAAAAACCTAAAAAACGGTAAACTTGAGGATGGAATCCAAGCAAATTCGAAATATTGATTGTTTCGATTCATTTATTTCTTTTATATTTTTGCCGCCTAATTGTTCAAAAGTTTTGTTTGTTTTATTGAATACAGTCTTGGTGGAATCCCAACATTTAGTAGACAATAGAGCACCACTTTGTTAGGACACATTGCAAGGACACGTCACTAAACCCGGCACTTCCACCAAAAACTAGAGCTTTGTAATCCTTCAACTATATAGCATCTCTTAACACTAACACACGGTCGATAACAATGGCATGACCCTGAATACTGATACGTCACCATGCACTAACGACTTCAGTGAGAAGCGGTCAATCAGACCTTAGCGCACTGAACTGTCATTCAGAAGACAGTGGTTCGATTTCCACCATGGTCGTCCATCCTAGTTATTGTGTTTTCCCTCTATCGTTACTCTTTAAAGTGAATACTGAAATGATTTATAAGAAACAAGCTTCTATCCTACTGTCCAAAAACACCAAATAAAACAACCTTTCATTACAGAATAAAGAGTTGGGGAAGAACTTGAAAGTTTATGTCCCAACTGCTGGGTGGATTAGACGACCGGCGTTTTCAGATAAGCTGTAGTTCAACAACTAATATGCACGCAGAGCTATTATACAAGATCTGATTTCTAATGCGCCCTCTAACGTACTCTCGTGTGTTGACTGTGACTACGTCACTATGATCAATTTACTCATTCGAATTGTTCGCGCAATAGCCGTTGGCGAAGGATTCGGATGTGTGGCGACTCTAGCGATACAAAGATTATAGATGTTGAACATTACAATTAACTAACGTTCAAAAACAAGCGAAAAGAATTCAACAATGGGCTATAATATTTCTCCCTCATCCTCTCTATTATATGCTTTCATCACACCTTCCCAACATCTCATTCATCAAAATAGATCTCAGTTGCATTTCGAGTCCGTCGATAAACCCAATACAAATAAATAGCTAAACTGTTCTACTTTCGATTTCAGACGACCCGTATTACTGTGGCATGAGGGCACGCGTACCGAATTTCGTGAAGAGTAAGACGAAGGAGTCATCGCGCGCCGCCTACCCTACCGTCCAGCCAAGCCATATGGGCCATCACCAATATCACCATGGCAACATGATCACCAACAATCAGCACCAGGTCGCCAATCATCACCCAATGATGTGGCACGCTAAGAGTTATGAGAGCGGCATGGGTGTGTACTCGCTAGTAGCGAAAACATTGAGCACTTATCAGTAACAACTCCTCTACTACTAGTACTCTCTCTCTCTACTTAACTGGAATGCACTCTCTTTTTCACTTGGTACTTGTTTTACGTTATACTCTGTACACACATATTATATTTAATAGGCTTACACACACACACTTGAGTGGAAACGAAACAGAGCCAAAAAGGTTGGAAAGTTCTCTTCATTATCATTTTGCCTCTGGGAAAGAAATGCACAAGTTCTTTGTAGGAATTGTAAAATCTATTCACTGTAATCCTGATTGTACCATTAAATAATAAATAAGTAATTGAAATTTCGATATATCGAATAGACACAAAATAATTACAAAAAAAATTAGCATTCGTGTTTCATGTAGGGCAGGCCGATATGTTACCGGGATTATATAGGCTTACATGAGAATGCGACCGTATATTGACATGACGGGATCGGTGAAGCCTGCTGGACCCTTATTCTCGAGATTATGAGATGAGATCAGATTATGAGATGAAATTATTATGCTATGGTATTTTCATAGCATTTTTAGTGAGATTACCAGAATTCCACCTAAATAATCTCATCTCATAATCTCGAGAATAAGGGTCCTGGGATCAAGAACAAAGTTTTCCATGGCTTCCCTATAAGGATTATTATGCTTGTATAAAACTTATGCATCGCATGCACAGAGTTGATGCACCCGACACTTGGCTCTATTTCTGTTTACTCAACGATGGTACCATTCACATTTGTACGTACGCTTGCGGTCACATAAAGTGGT
>OZ023327.1:48473368-48593368 GCA_964007535.1 Brachyptera risi | reverse complement strand
CGGTGATATCTATACATTTCAATATTCTAGTTTTTAGAATTGATCATATATTATACACAGTATGTTATTGCAACTGTTAAAAAAGTATGGACTTCGCTAAAGTAAATGAAAAAAATTGAACAAAAATGAATTAAATTATAGGAAATATATTTTATCCTAAATTCAATTACACAATAATATATGGAGAATAAGGAAACGCTAATTTCGAGAAGTTAAAGGGGTGGTAAGGAGCAAATCCTAATTTTTACCATTCGTTATGACATTAAACGCCCTTGCAAAAATTCTTACCCCATTTGACATGGGAGAATGAAAACGTGAAAAGTCGATAATCTTTGACCGGGCCTAACAAAAATCTCTCTTATGGAGAATAATATATAACGCTTTTTCGAGCTAGGAAGGTAGAAGAACTAAGATAGGTATAGAGAAAAAGTGTTTCGTACAAAATATCTGCGGTCGAATGCATCTTTGATTCGTTTGATATGTATAACAGCTACTTATTTCCGCCATATCATTTTAAATTGATTAATTCGCATAAGATATTGTAGCGTGTGACTTTATTGTAGCAGTTTTGATTGTACAGTTTCCCAGCAATAACATTGAGCTGTCAACACTGCCGACCTTGCGTATTCCTACTATGACACAAAGAGGGCGAGAGGACATTGGTTTATTTACAATGATTGTCAGAAACTTAAACGACAGACGTTTGTACAATACTGAACAAAATGAATCATAGGCGTTCTTGCACAGCAAATGTTTGAAAACTATCTTTTTGTAAATATTTAGAATAGTTATTCATTTTTAAAGAGCGTTTAATGTCATAACATAATGAGACGGACCAATGGTAAAAATTAAGATTTGCACCTTATCACCCCTTTTGATGAGCCTACACATTCAGTGTAGGAATTGAAGACTTGATAAGAAAAAACTTAGAAAAATACTTTGGCTTATTGAAGCTAACTAATTACGTAAAATATTTCATATAAGATTTGATTAGAGTGATTTTATTTTCGTGTTTTAGCGAGAGACTTGCAACAAAACTGTGAATTTCTTCAACTTTTATCGAGAATAGGCATTGATTAAGATACGAGTTGATTGACTATATTAGTAGGTCGATTGCATCTCTACGTTTTGTCAGTGAAGCACCGTTGATTCATAATTACCAGTTATACGATAGGTTTGAAGAAAAATGAAATCTATCATAAAATAAATAAATATAAGAAATGTAACACATCTTGAGAGAAAGTACGTATTAAAAGACAACCATAGACACACGGTGATCAACTTATTCCAGTAATTAGTTAGAGATAATAATAACACTTCTATCTGTTACGTACAAATGAAGGAATCATCGTCACCATTCTGTAGCAGTACACATGTCACCGTTAATATTTTGAGTTCACAAAACAGTTTCCTACACGAATCATTACAAAATAAATTTCATATTGTTCTAATTGCTCATTTTATAAATTAGAATATTTTCTGACTTTGATGAGGCACCCCATAGCAGGTTTCCAGACTGTATATGAGACTGAAAATGTGCAAAACGAGCAGTTCTGCGTGTCTTCAAGCTGACTTGGTTCACTAATGTGCGTAGGGCTTTGAACCAAGATGATGAAAGCGTCTTACATAATACTTCAAGGTACTTGTATACCTTGCACCGAAAAATCTACAATTTTTACATTTTTACACTTTTTTCTTTTGATTCAAGTTTGTCTTGATTTAGTCAGATGTGACATATTTTTTTACATTGTTGGATTATTTAAAGAAAAAAATACAAGGTTAATTGTTGAAATCAGATAAAACTTGTAACAGGAAATCTTAGTTTCCTCCAACACTAGAATGCTAGTTTGGTCTTATTTTGTTTGTAAGACATCATAGAGTGAAAGTATGAAGGATTATGGTTCTGTGACTACTAGAAGTATTTTATTTGAATTTTTGCATGTTTGGTATTTTTTCTTGTACTGTTTAAGCAGAAATAATTTAAGATGGTGAATTAAAAATCACCCATCACAGATTGCAATTATCCATCATACTATCATGCTCTTATAATCAAGGAATTACAAAAAAAAAATAGCCTCCTGTATCAATTTTAAGTACCGGTACATAAAATATTGTTACAAGTGCATAAAAGCGTAGTAAATCAAACTTATCATATAGACAGGCTCGAAGTTAAGGCTACTTTGAATTCCTCATATGTAGTCTAATGGAATTAGGCACTCAACCCTGTTACCAAGTTTTACACATTATTTATTTATCAAAAAAATATCCATCAGATTTGAAAAAGGTATGCATGTTTGAAAAACAGACAAAACAAATGAATTAATTATTTGAAAAAAAGAGGAAAGGTGCATTTTGAAGGTATACAAACAAGTACCTTGAAAAATTCCAGCTTATAGTCAATATCTATTCCCAAAAACCTGCACTCTTCTACTGTTTCAAGTTGCCATTCGTTAAAATCTCGAGTGAACTCTTTCAAATCACCTCTTAATTGATACCGCATGGGTTTCGTCGTCTCCGAGTTTCGATTATTAGCTTCAAGACATTTTTCTAATTCAGATAATATAATTATTGCGTTAAATACGAGGTCAATTTCATTTGTACCAAAGTCATCATGAAAGCAGTGTCATCTGCGTATTGCACTACCTCACATATATATTTTTTTTTGCATATTTGCGACTTGATTGTTGACGTATAGAGAAAATAATACAGGTCCCAGAATTGATCCTTGGGAGGCGCCATATTTGACAGTTTCTCATCTTGATATTTATTTATCACCTAATTTTCCACTTGATATATAAACACATATATAAATATGTATATATATATATATATATATATATATATATATATATATATATATATATATATATGAGAATATATGTATATATATATATATATATATATATATATATATATATATATATATATATATATATATATATACATATATACATATATATATATATATATATATATATATATATATATATATATATATATATATATACACATATATATATATATATATATATATATATATATATATATATATATATATACATATATATATATTTATATATATATATATTTATATATATATATTTATATATATATATATATATATATATATATATATATATATATATATATATATATATATATATATATATATATATATATATATATATATATATATATATATGTGATGTCTGAAGTTTTGAGGGCCGATGGTTGATGGTAATACTGGCTTTGCGGAGATTTGCCCTTCTGGGATGAGTGTGGGTGGTTCTGAAAAGAACCCTTCAACTCGACGTTTCGGCGAAAAACTATTCGCCATCTTCTGGAGTCGTTCTTGTCTTCTTGGGGTACTCGAATCGAATGGCATACGCTCTCTCCAGTGAGTCTTATATAGGGAAATGTCCGACCATCAGCATGCCAAAACAACTGGCCACGCCATCCACTTCAGGACGCGCATTCTCTCGTAAACGTTGAGAACTTCGACCAACGTGCAGTTCGCGAGAGCATCGAGATCGAGAAGCGAGAGCACAACATGAACGCTCAGGACGACATCCGCCGTCTCCCACAAGCATGGAAGCCCATCCTGTCCACCATAGCCATCCACGCAGTCGAGCCCACCGACGAGATACGGTCCCATGCCCGGACTGTACCAGCCAAGACGGACCGGAGACGCAAGGCCGAGATCACCACCACGACTCAAGCCAGGCCTAACACGCGCAGCCAGCTCGCTGTGAACGCCCTCAAAAAGGCCGTTCTTACCACAGCCGTCCACACGGTCGAGCCTATCGACGGGACTTTGTCACAGGCCCGAACTCCACCATCCGAGACAGACCGGGGACGAGACGTCGTGGCCAGCACCAACGCCCAGAGCGAGCCCAGTACGCGCATCCAGCTCAATGCGGAGACTCTCAAGAAGGCAGTCAGATCCGAAAGCGACACCCGGCCAGTCGACCCAACACCCAACCCACCGGTGACGAGCAGAGGCATTCGCACATCGGACCGAGCGACCAGGAGCCAGACTTAGCCCACCGTCAACGCGCGAACCAATGAAAACGTCAGGATCGTGATCCTCGTCGCTCATTGGTCGGGCATTTCCCTATATAAGACTCACTGAAGAGAGCGTATGCCATTTGCCATTCGATTTGAGTACCTCAAGAAGACAAGAACGACTCCAGAAAATGGCGAATAGTTTTTCGCCGAAACGTCGAGTTACAGGGTTCTTTTCAGAACCACCCACACTCATCCCAGAAGGGCAAATCTCCGCAAAGCCAGTATTACCATATATATACATATATATATAAATGTATATATATATATATATATATATATATATATATATAAATATATATATATATATATATATATATATATATATATATATATATATATATATATATATATATATATTTATATATATATATATATATATATATATATATATATATATATATTTATATATATATATATATATATATATATATGTATATATATATATATATATATATATATATATATATATGTATATATATATATATATATATATATATATATATATATATATATATATATATATATATATATATGTACATATATATATATATATATATATATATATATATATATATATATATATATATATATATATATATATATATATATATATATATATGTATATATATATATATATATATATATATATATATATATATATATATATATATATATATATATATAGTACATGACACATTGTGTTGTTCATATATTATAGCGATTCTTTAGTTCGTAAGATCTGAGCTACGCGTATCGATTGTATAAATACATATGT
This sequence comes from Brachyptera risi, assembly GCA_964007535.1. Taxonomy (NCBI): domain Eukaryota; kingdom Metazoa; phylum Arthropoda; class Insecta; order Plecoptera; family Taeniopterygidae; genus Brachyptera; species Brachyptera risi. The sequence continues at coordinate 48,588,525 of OZ023327.1, read as the reverse complement.
AACGTATATAAATAGATATATGTAAGAAAGAGACCAACGCAACTTTTGTTCCATTAGGTGCAATATACTACATCATAATTCCAGAAAAAAAATGATCATAAGTATTGTCTGAATATAGAGTTAACGGGTATTGCTCATAAGTTCAGTTACATTTCACATACGTAATAATTATAATGGTGTAATAATACATATCAGACGACCTTAACATTCAGCGATATAAGCAATAAGAACAAATGATCGATGGTGATGATGATGATGACTGATAATCACAAGTATGCAGTGAATAATAAGTTTAATTACAGATAAAGTAAAGCTTCCTCTATCTGTGGTATAACGATGATTCAGGTAACGTTTCATATCATGCGTGTTGCAGAAGACGAAAGATCTTCCGAGTGGACAATAAGGAATACTAAGAAATGTTAGTATTATTTTCAACCAAACATAGGATATAGCTTATATAGATATATATTGACAGACGAGTAATAACTTGAATGAAGAGTACGTTTATTCCAACTACTTTTATAATGTGTTTCACCATTCTCAATGCCATTTCAATACAAGATGTGTTTTATTGTTGGAGGCAAATCGGAAACAAGTCAAAAGCATATACCATAGTAAATTAATAGCCAAGACAATAGTCGATCGCAGATTTTGTACAATATGTTATGAACATACTCTTCCAGTTTTTGTATTTTCATTTATGGTATTGAAAACTATTAAACTGGCACGTAGAGTGAACATAGGTGATTCAAAGGGAATTCATACACGAATGTATCAATTAAAAATGATAAAAAAAGGTACCTTCAATAAATAACTGTTGGGATTGCAATATAAACACGGGGGGCGCTGAAGAGCGAATATTGGAATAGCGATACTACTAAGAGTGATGGAGGGCTCGGGGTGTAGGAATGCCGTCCCGTAGGCAAGCTACTTTTTCGGGGAATTGGTTAGAGCACAGAGGAGCTGTATCAGGGTTTTGGGGTTAGGTTATGATCGTTTCCTCGAGTAGGCCAACACGCCAAGCCAAGTTCACTGTTGATAGTATCTTAATTCCAGTATTCGCTCTTCAGGCCCCCCATAAACACGTAGTTCTCGGTGGATTCATCCCGTCATTTTTATGGCCATTATATATATATTTGTAAAAATGAAAAGAAATGTATTGGAAGAAATATTCTGATGGAGGAGCTGTGTATGATAGATAACTAGATAGAGGAGCCATGTACTGTACATTTACTAACGTTAATTCATTTAAGGGCACCAGGACTCGCCATGTTAGCCATGTTGAATTGGACAACTTTGATGTACCTTCCTAGGAGAACAGGCAATGATAGCTCAATAATATCCATTGCTGTTATTGGTGTGACTGTTTTGAACAAACGCAGCGCGAAAAAATATATTTTTCGAAAACTTGTCAAATATAAAAATTTTGGAAATTAGTACCAAAAAACATAAATTTTTGAATACAAATGATTAAATTTTGATGTTCCCAACTGATTTTTTAATTATTTTTTGCGCTGCGTTTTTGTGAAACTGAATTTTGACAACACTGTGAGAATTTGAGACTATTTCATCGAGCTAGTCCTGAGAAAAGGTACATTGAATGCATACATTTACGGTTATGAGATAATTCAAGTTGAATATGAACCTTGTAAATTCAACAATTAGGCTATAAAATTAAAATTAGGACTACCTTGGGCAATTCCAGCACCATATGCAGGGTCAACCTCATTACTTTCGGTATCCTCTACTAAAAGTTTGAAAAGTAAAAACAAAATTTTTTATCGACAGTGAAAAAAAATGGAAAATCATGAAAAAGCGCGTCCGGGTGCCCTTAATAGTAATCTAGAATCAACGTGCGAGATATGTCAATGACTGAAAATAATCTTAGCTACTACATCAACATCAACATTTCATCACAAAAAATCGATTTTTCCACGTTTTGTTTCTTTATTAGGCCTCTAATTATTTGTAGTATTTATATTTGCTCAATTATTTCCATAATTAGCTTGATTAAGAAACGATTTAGCAGAGGACCTTATATTGAAAAGCAAGAAGTGATAGATCTTGAAGACCGTGGCCTGCCATCGAGGAACATTAAATACAGTTCACAAAGGTAAGACTAACGCCGAGGACTGTCCGTCACGTTCACGTCTCGAAGTAAGCCTACGCCAGAATAGCATGGCTGGCTGCTTCACCATTCATTTGAATTTTGAAAGTTTATAATTATAATTAAAGTACAACAGGCAACATTCACGCATTTTGATGTATTTTCATTATACATGAAACAATTTAATAACATTTTCAACAGATTCAATAATATGGCAGCCAAAGTTTGAAAACATCAAGAATGGACTCAAAATGGCATTGCAAATGGGTAAATCACCTGTTGATCAAGACCGGTAGATTCGAAAGAAACATGTGCTCTTCCGAGGCCTTATCTTGATCGATAAGACTGGCACGGCCCATAAGATAAATCAGACTTTCCATGCCTTATGACGTATCATGAGTACGCGATTTCATGAAAAGGTATAAAAAGGTATAAAAGGTTAGGTATGTTGTAAAAAGGCATTTCTTCAATAATTTCTTGCGCAATCAGTTTTCTTTCTTCATTTAAAAAGGGATCCCATTTTTTCATTTTTTACTAACAATAAATCAGGCGCTAAATGACCTCGCTGTCGATGCGCCTTAAAACCCTAATATTCATTCATTCAAAAATGATGCAAATTTCAAGCATGTTGCCTATTATATCTCCCCTATTATATCCCTGCCTATTATATCCATTTTGATATGCATTGTTGTGGATCAATATTTTTTTTCAAACAGTTAAACAAACACTGAAATGAACAAAAAATCCCTACGAGGGTTGATACTTGGCTGACGGCCTCCCCTCTTATATTCTGTGACACCACCTTCGCAACCGTGGAAACCACCGAAGTCGATTGACGCAGATGGCCTATTTTGGATGCGTGGCGGCGGCGTTGAGGATAGTAGTGCTGCTATCGCGTCTATGGGCGACGTCACCCAAAACTGGAATAATACTCAGCAATTGAATGAAACATCGTGACAATAGATGTTATAGCGAATATAGCCATGTCATAAAAGATACGCCATGCACGACCGGGCCTTGAAACCGGGACCTTCTGATTGCTGGTCAGGTGCTCTCCCACTGAGCTACCGTGGTATATATGTGTGTGTGTATATATATATATATATATATATAGGCCTATATATATTCATACTTATATATATATATATATATATATATATATATATATATATATATATATATATATATATATATATATATATATATATATATATATATATATATATACATACAGATACAATATGTAGACAGAAAAGCAGTTTTAAATGAAAATTTCAATCCCACAAGCAGTGTTGAGGTTCATAATGAATGTCTGACAATGTACTGCGTTTTCTTTCCATCCAAGTCCTTATCGCCTGACAAATGCGACACCGAACAGTTTATTACGTGTTCTCATGAACCGTAACAAAACAATAGTACATTTAAGAGACAAACTATGTGTCCAGCAGCTAGTGTTCGAAGTGTGTTAAAAGATACGTTCAAGTGTGTGTGGGAAATCACTGCGTAATGGTGCATGACCGTTTAAGAGTCCTGCTTCGCGGTTTCAACGATCCAAAAACAAGTGTAAATGCCATCAATTGTGACAAATGGCTGTAGGAAATTCACTAGAAATCATTAAGATGATGGAAATGTATCTATTTCCGCTGGAATAAGCGTATAATAGTCTCTACAATAGCTATAAGCACGTGTTATCGTCGTTCCATCATTTACTTCTATCGGCCAACTAGAGCCATGATTAATAACTCCAGTCAAAGACATGCTCGGGAAAATGAATCACATCGGGAAGCCACTGAAACTTTAATTTCAATTAAATATTATAAAAAAGTAAAATTACCCAGTTCAATATTAAAAATATGTTCATTTTGTTAAATCTAGTATTTTAATACAAAACGAATGGTTATACAAGAATGATTCTACAAAAAAGTCAAAATCATAAAAGGTGAAAAGAATTTCAAAATAACATACGCCTATAATTTAACTAGTTTCATTTAGTTTAGATTATAGTGGGAATAACATTTTATTCGAAGTTATTGAATTCAGTGAATATTTTATATTTGTATAGCAACTGTCATAATGAGTTGTGTGAGTCGAGTAAGAGTGTAGATCTTGGAATACTTGTTAATCCACGCTGTAAATGTAGCTTGTGAATAGTTGTCGGTTGATCAAGATTAATAAAAGAAGCTCAAGAGATATAGTCGGTGCATTTAGTGCTGATTGCTAGAACATGACTCGGACAACAAGTGACAGAAAATAGGAAAAACGAGACTAATTCTTCACAAAAATTCATTCTCAGTTTGCATAAGAATATTAAATTGATACAGTCGAGTACATAGCACACACACACACACACACACACACATATATATATATATATATATATATATATATATATATATATATAATATATATATATATATATATATATATATATATATATATATATATATATATATATATATATGTATATATATATATATATATATATATATATATATATATATATATATATATATATATGTATATATATATATAAATATATATATATATATGTATATATATATATATATATATATATATATATACATTTTTTTTTTCATCATTTTTTTTAAATTTTAACAAAATTTTATTCCCTTCAATAGTAGTACAAAACATAATGATAATAACAAGTTAATGGTACATAATTGAATAATAATACACACGTAAATGAAAAAAGAATTTAAATAAATAGAGAGAAGCCCGCATAAGAGTAATAAGCTCTTGTGTGCGGACTATCTCTAAAAACAAGCTTTTGACGATTCGTAAACACAAATAATCGAAATAAGAATTGGCTCTCTTATACAAAAATTACCTTGTGATGCCAATTTTTCGGAAATTTCAATTTGAATGATAAAAGGATATGAGGATATACAATTACATACACACATATATACACATATACACATACACACATATGCATACATAGATATATACATAATAAACTCAATAGCAAGTAGAAACAAAAAACAATTCATGTATGCCCATAATATTTCAAATGAATTGAATTAAAAGTTAAGATAGTTCTTACATACATCTCGGCCTTGTTCGGATATCCATTCTTTGATTCTGAATTTGAAGCTTTTTATATTCGGTGGTGGTATCGACTTTATTTGTGAAGGCAAATAATTGTATCCTGGGACCTATGAAGTCTAAATGTTGTTGACCTTTCTGTTTTTTCCTACAAATTGTTAATAGATTATTGGAGCTATCGTGTTTAGATCTAGTGTTATGTGTTTCAGAAATAGGAATAGGTGGTTTGAATCTATGTGAAAATTTATGTGGAAATAATAAAATGGTCTCTATATAGAGCTGTCGTGCATCCATTACTTAAGTACTATGGTATGTGAGGAAGGTGGAATACCGAGAGCTTTTGTTTAGTAAGACCTTTAGTATGATATTTTGCATTACCAAAATAGAAGAAATGTTTTTCTTACTCGCACCACCCCATCAAATAATTCCATTTTGTATAATACTTTGAGCAATTGCCGAGTACACCATAATTAGTAATTTGTTCGTTAAAATATTTCTTAGCCTATAGAATATATATAGAACATTCCTCAATTTAGTTACATGTGTCTATCATTAGTTATACCTAGATATTTTAGAGTATCAGCTGGTTCTATCTCGTAGCAGTTACATATATGATTATTCATAAAACAATGGGAATGATGTAATTTTAATATATGATTGGGGCCTGGGTCAGTTTTTGAATTCATTGTGAAAGGTACATAGACTGTTTTAGTTTTATCAAGTGTCAGCATGTTATCGTTCAGCCACGCGTACACCAATCTCATTGATTCGTTGGCTGTTTGAAATAATTTTTCCCAACTAGATTCTTGAAAAAAGATCACAGAATCATCGGCATATGTTATTATGCCCCCGATGAAATTTAGATTACATAAGTTATTGATATAAATTATAAATCAAATTGGCCCTAGGACTGTGCCCTGTGGTACGCCGTAAGTTATCAATTGTTTTTCACTTTTTGAGTTTTTGAGTATATATATATATATATATATATATATATATATATATATATATATATATATATATATGTGTGTATTTATATAAATACTAGCAAGTTGCGCCCGTCGTATATGACGTGCCATGATTATGAACTAAATGGTGTATAGTTGTGAACGCGTTAGGGGATATATATTGATGATGGGGCCAAGGTGAGGTGTGTAATAGTGAGTCAATTATTGTAGTAATAAGTTTCCAATGTATGAGTATTCTAGCGTTCAATATATATATATATATATATATATATATATATATATATATATATATATATATATATATATATATATTTAAACGGCATTGTGTGGTTCTAGCGAAATGAATAATATGGGTTGCAAAATTCATATATGTGTTTCTCCTTTTCTGTCTTGCCTTCCACGGGATTCAATGCGTAAATGGGATAACCCAAGCTGAAGCCCTCGCGCGGTCGAACTACGGCCCCCGCTCGTCGGTTTCCCCACCTCCTCGTTTCCCCCTATCTGACACTACCGTTCGTGCACAGTACCCGACCCCCCCCCCCTACCAGGCATTTCATATAGCGAACGTTCGCACGCACGCACGTACGCAGGAACGCACTCACGCTACGAACATATTCTCCCTTCCATGATTTTAATAGTTATAGATAAGAAAATATTTACACACACACATATTATATAAATATATGTAGGCCTATACATATATATATATATATATATATATATATATATATATATATATATATATATATATATATATATGTGTATATATATATATATATATATATATATATATATATATATATATATATATATATATATATATATATATATATATACACATATAAATATACATATACATATATATATATATATATATATATATATGTATATATATATATATATATATATATATATATATATATATATATATATATATATACTATATATATATATATATATATATATATATATATATATATATATATATATATATATATATATATATATATATATATGATTATTAATTTTATTCTTGAATTTGAAATTAGTTCAACATAAAAAAGAATCCAACTCTATTGTTTCTTTTATTAGCTCTTGAAGCTCTTTGTTGCCAGCCTTCGGAAGTTTGGAACCACATTTAGGGGCAAAGCATTGTATCAGAGTGTCCTCTCCCCCTCCACCCACTTAACTTACATACTATTATCAGAATAGAATAGCTTTTGTTTTCAGATGGCCATATTTTGCTTTCCAAGCTATTATTATTTACCGTATCTTTTTTGATCCAATATTCATTCTGCTATTATTAACCAGCTGAGATATTGTTGTATTATCTGATATGAACAGAGAAAAATGTATATAATTATAATACATTTTAGATATTATTCAGCGCACATGTGGCAACTGCGATTAGCAGTAAAATTAGTATTTGATCAAATAAAAAGTAAACTCACTCTCCTTTCTTTGGTATCACATGTAGGCCTATGTACGAAACCGCGAAATTTTGCCTAGTAACTCGACTATGATTTTTATTAAAATCTTATAAATATATCCTATGACATTTTCACAATATAAAATTTAAAAAATATTACATTTGCTTTGCGGAATATTCAAACGTAAAATCAAAACGAAACGTCGATTCATTTTTCCTCGCCAGAATAAACATTTTACCTACATTTAATATTATATTTACATTCAACATTCAACTTATAATTCAGAACGTTTCTAGTCTTTGGAACGATCGGTCATTCATATTTTAAGGAGTGATGATCGAAATTTTCAAAATACAACCAGGAATATGAACGAGAAAAAAAGAGAGAAACACTGCCACCAGAAAAAAATCGAGATGTATGAAAACATTGACGGACATGTTACAGTCAAGCTCATGAAATTCGGGTTGGCGGTTTCAAAACCAACGTATGTAGATTCCTATTACATTTTATAAAAATATCTCGCTCATCTTACAACGCATATGCTGCGTTTTCCTACTCATTCTATTGGTCCGTCTAGCTGACTAATACAAGCAAAGATGCGACAACATTTCTCTGCCGAATAAAAAAATCTTCGTGTGCATGTGCATCTAATGATGATTCGTTTCAGAAGTTGACCTCAAAAAGAGAAGAAAAAACTAAAATCAGGACATACAACCACTCCACTAACGTCTACTCGTGACTCGATTCGTTATCATCAAACAAATCTCACTACTAATGGAAATTGAGAACTGATAAATGGTCAAAAAAATTACTTCTCTATAGTTCATTGAGCCCAAAACTCGTCAGCTTGTCAATCGTTTTCAATACGATTTTTTTAAATTTCGTTTCATTGAACAAATTGACTACTTCAATTGTTTTCACACGCTTTTTCTTCCAAGCACTGCCTATGTCGAGTAAAATCTCTAGAAATTGAAAAACAAAAACGTACACAAATCGAGTAATTAATCTGTATTAAATACATTTTCGAAACAATTATCTGGCTCAGCTTTGAAATGTAAATTGGAGTAATTTTTAATAAATCGATGTTATTATGAACGCTCATTCAACAGAAAATATGTACTGGTACACTGTAGCATTTACTAATTAATAATGCCCAAAATTTTCTTGGCATTATTTTTCAATGAATGAATGAATGACTGTTGGGTTCAGAGGCGTGTCGACACCGAGGTCATTTTGTGCCTTTTCAATCAAGTATGTATTAAAGACTTTCAAGTACTTATTATTATTATTTTTATTGAATCAATTCTCGGTTTACCGGTGGAAGGTTCAGTGGAGCGGGTACACATGCGTACCAAACTACCACTGAACTTATATTCAATTACAATTATAGGTACAATAAATTACCTCAATGGATATTTAAAAATTTTCTAACAATGCGACAAGAGTTCAATATGACAGCTTTCTGCATTTTAATGAATCTATTATCTAAAATATCAAGAGTTTTGAGGCTTTTATGGATTCCTGTTGGTATTACTCCATGAGTTGCCGAGATTAATACAGGCACTATGGTCACTCTCTTCAGCCCATACAGTTCTTTCAATTCATGAGAAAGCTCAACATATTTAGCAATTTTTTCTTCATGAGTTTTTATCAGGTTCTGGCTTAGTGGTACAGCTATATCAATCACGAAATCAACTTTTGCCATTTTGTCGATGTGGATGATATCAGGTCTATTGTAGTGTATAGTTTTGTCCGTGATGATAGCTAGGTCATAATACAACTTACAGCGTTATAATTATTATTATTTTTTATTATTATTATTATTATTATCATAAATATCATTATTTGTGATAAGACCTTTCCACTGAAACATAATGTAATGTACTGAGACAGGTGGGTGCAATACTAGCGAGCTGAACAATCATTTAGGAGACCGGGTTTTCGATTCCTTCCATGGACAACCATCCTGATGGACGTGCATCGTGATTTTACTCTGACGTTCAAGTGAATTCTCAATATTAAACGTCGACACTAAATCCTATCGTTCCTCCTAACATACTAAAGGAGACTTCAGATTTCAGAATGCCGAATGGTATTCACTATGAACAGAATAGAGTATAGACATTTCATGGTGTATAAACTGCAATTATAAATGAATAAGGAAACATATCGTCTAATCACAAACTATTGTCTAAATATTGTCTAATAACCTTATGAGATGGGCATAACGAATTTTCTAAATCAGTCTAAAACGACGAAATTCGGATATTCGAATTTTGTTTCTGAAAGCCGCCACAAAGCTGAAGCAGAGTACCATGACCACAATACAGCATTAGAAGTCAAACTTACAAAGCTTTTTGTTTCCAGTCAGTGTACCTATACAGGATCACATTAACTTCAATCACGGAATAGTTTTTGTGGAGTTCTATTCCGAGGAATGAAATGACATAAAAATTAGGCGAAACGGAAAATGTCGAGTATTATTAACCTCTATGAGTATTACAGTAACTTTACTTAACGAGTGATATAAAAAACAGTTATTATCGTTGTTAATATCGCGATATTAATCTTGGGGTGGTAGGCCTGAAGATCGCCTTTGTGGTGCCCCGTCCAAACGATCCTACATGTTTACATTCTTCATCACCTCAATTGGGGAACAATTACTTAATTTGTGTCAAGTTTATGTTTTCGTGATGTTGATATATATACATATATATATATATATATATATATATATATATATATATATATATATATATATATATATATATATATATATATATATATATATATATATATATGTATCAACATCACAAAAACTTGACACAAATGAAGTCATTAAATATATATATATATATTTATGTACTTATACATATATATATATATATATATATATATATATATATATATATATATATATATATATATTTATGTACATATATATATATATATATATATATATATATATATATATATAAGTATATGAATATAACCTATATTAAAGAACTTCCGCCTCTAGCCATATGTGTATACGTATGTATAGTAGGCCTATATCACGTATGTATGTAACGGATCCGACTTGATAAGAACACCTTATAGTGCTAGTCTCGAGTCCAGTTTTGCCTTCGGCGGACGAGGGAAGGGGGGGGGGGGGGGCGAAAATTGCTGGAAAAGTCGAAATTCATCTATAACGGCGGCCTCTCCCAAGTGGGAAACAACTTGTGCAACAGGACAACCGAGCCACTGTCCACGCCTGTCCACTGTGAATGCCCTGCCATGGGGTGCTGTTCAGTCTAGTGAGTGGGTAGGTGATTTGGACAGGGGAAGACGACAAGAGAAACCTACCCACAGCGTCATATTTTCAGTGTCAAAGTAACATGTAAACGATCGTAGTGGCTTTCCGTTTGAACATATAATGTATAGTGAAACAACTTCATTCCATTCAAAGAAGTCATTTCTGAATGCTGACAATCTATAGGCCTAATGAACATTCACATTAGGCCTATTGGTTACATGTTATTTGTACGTAACGGTACGCAGCAGTGAGGTGAAAATCGATGGCAAAAATATCGAGTGTTACTGTTACATATATACAACTGATCTTTCGATTTTTGTCACTATACAATTTCATTTTTTTCTGTATATGTATATATATATATATATATATATACACATATATATATTTGGTTCTAACGACGCACTGTCATCATGACTATAAGATCTATTGGCGTCGGATGAATGATTAATGAGATGGTGGGATGATGACATGAAGGTTTTTTATGGGTAATGGGAAGTATAGTGGGAAGGAAACGGTCGTGGCCTATATTGTGGGAACCATCCCGGCATTAGCCTACACTACAGAGGGAAACCACGAAAAACCCCTGTAAAGATGGACGGTAGCGGGGATCGAACCGGGTCCGACATGCCCACTGCCTCCCGGGTCACATGGAGCAAATGCGTTTACAACTCAGCTACCTGTGCCGGTATACAATTTGAGTCAGTAGCATTTTCGACCAATATTATCTGAATCTTATATGACGCATCTATGTATTTTATGTCTTACTGCGCTGTTGATTTTGAGATCATTCAAGCTGCCTTCGGTAGCTCAGTCAGCTGAGGTGCTGCTTCAGAGACTGAAGTAATCGTCGGGCGTGGGTTCGAGTCCCGCATTGGGCATGGGTTTTTGTAAACGTCCTTTCACTCATCATTTCATATAGTTTCAGTATCAACCTCTCATTCGTACTCCCGTAGTTGTTGGTGGGGTCGTTAAGCAAACAATAATCATCAAATAATCATCATGATCATTAAATTCATGTGAGCGATCTGCCACAATATAACGTGTCACTGTGCGTACATTTTGTGCAGTGCGCACGGCGACCAATTACGTATTATGGCATGATTCAAGTGGGCGATTCTCATGGGAGAATGTTTGGACATCAGTGTTCGTTGTATTGATTTCATTTCGAAAAGTTAGACTATGGAAAAGGAAAATCTCCAGTTTGCCCGTCATTTTGATGGGTCTTTGCAATAGTATATGCCACAATTCTATAAACAACACTTATTCATTTGTATTAATAATTGGATTAGTGACCAACTCTCAAGATAATAAAGATATATTGGCGTCAGTGTGATAAACGAGATAATGGGAAGATATACGAAACGTTTTTTCATTGTATATTTTGGAGGGTGAGAAGGAAACCGTCAACCCCGGTATAACCTAGCTGTTGGTGGGGTTGTTAAGCAACATCAAAAAATTAAATTAAATTAAAAAAGTAAATCTCAGCCGAGGGGTAAACAACTAGTAAATCTGGTGTGCCCCTGATTTCAGATCTCAAGGGATTTCAGGGAGATTTCACGGGAGTTCAAGAAGATTTCAAGGGATTTCAAGAAGATTTCAATGGATTTCAGGAGGATTTCAAAGGATTTCAGGAAGATTTCATGACAAGTGTACATCAGATTTCAGGAGTTGTTAACCCCTCGATCTCAGTATTCGATCATTTCAACGACAAAGGGAAACAAAGATGCACTTTTGTACAAATGGTCTAACATGGCCGTAATCACACTCTGGGCTCTTCTCTCTTCAGCGCGTTGAAGCGACCGATCCTCCTTTTCAATTTCTAGCTGAGAATTTCACTTTCCATCGCACATTTTCGTTCACATGCAAAATCATCCGAAAACATCACTTCATGTATTTTCATTTTATTTCACAGCTTTTTGCCACACAGGTTGAAAACTAGTTTATATGATGCTGGGCGTGTAAACGTAGGTTCCCATGTCGTTTTTTTCCCGTCCCGTCCGTCAAAACTTCGGTCGACGGCAACTTTCAACCAACCACGCGTAAGAGAATGCATCGGAGGGAGGGAACGATTTTTTGCCGTCCAAGTAGAGCCAATTTTAACTTTTGACGTCCGTCACGGCACGGCACCGGACGATTTGCGGATGTCGTGTAGAGTACCAGCAGTCGAATGTATAGGATTGCATCGTCGCATCTCCGTTTTATTTCGATATTACTGTTATAATCGCGAATTAAATCACACGCTGTTTTATATTTTGAGGTTATATAAACAATTATTCATTTTTAATGATTAGTTTCGATCCTGAAATGTTCATCGAGTCAATTAGAGAATATACCTGCCTATAAGATAGTGTCATGTTGACTCGTTGATTTCGATGGTTGCCTTCGAAAGTTCTAGTTTTTGCCGATAGAACGCATTACCTTATATGTGACGAGAACAAAACGGTATGGGAACGTGATCTATTTTACACCAACGATGCCGTCCGATGTTTTGACGGACGTCATGTGAAAAATCGTTATGGGCAGCTTACACGCTGTGAACTCTCGCGATCGTCGTTTTCAAAATATCAATTTGAGTTTGGTTACCTTCTGTTCACAAAGGAATAAACTAGATTTATGCCGATACAGAACTGGTATATCAATCACACGAACTGAACTCGGCGAGTGATTGACTACGCGAACAATAGAGTTCGTCTCAAACGCCTGCCCGCTATCAACATCACGTTGTACAGGTAGGTACGTACTTGATCCTTCATTCAGAGCGAAGTTGCAGTTAGCGCCTTAAAACAGAAGTAACTTGTAATCTAGCGTTTGTCTAGAATGAGCTATCGTTTCAAATTCAAATTCAGTTTTGTACGAATTCAAATTGAATCGTTAGAACTACAAATTTATTAACATGTTTCGAATTTCATCATAGACGTTCGCGACAAACTCAATCATTCGCAGATCCATGTCGCTGGCACCCCCAAATCGAAAAAGTCGAATTATTTTTTCGCCAGTCGTTTGTGCTCGAAACCGCATCGTTTGTGCTCAACTCGTTCGCCCGCTAATTAGAATTTAATTTGGGGGTGCCAGCGAAACGACAGCACCCCCGAATGAAAAAATTACTTTTTTTCATGCCAATCGATTGTGCTTCGTTTGTGCTCGTTTGAGCTCGAAACCGCATCGTTTGTGCTCAACTCGTACGCCCGCTAATTAGAATTTAATTTGGGGGTGCCAGCGAAACGACAGCACCCCCAAAACGAAAAATTGACTTCTTTTTCTCGCCAATCGTTTGTGCTTCGTTTGTGCTTGAAACCGCATCGTTTGTGCTCAATTCGTTCACCCGCTAATTAGAGATCAATTTGGGGGTGCCAGCGAAACGACAGCACCCCTAAAACAAAAACAGCTGAATTGCACCCCCGAAATGAAAGGAACGGAACTATTTTTTCGCCAATCGTTTGTGCTTGTTTGTGCTAAAAACCGCATTGTTTGTGCTCAACTCGCTCGCCCGCCAATGAGAATTTAATTTTGGGGTACTAATTCTAATTAATTCTGATTAGAGGGCGAACGAGTTGAGCACAAGCAATGCGGTTTTGAGCACAAACAAGCACAAACGAAGCACAAACGATTGACGAAAAAATAATTCCGTTTCTTTCATTTTGAAGGTGCAATTCAGCTGTTTTTGTTTTGGGGGTGCTGTTGTTTCGCTGGCACCCCCAAATTGATCTCTAATTAGCGGGCGAACGAATTGAGCACAAACGATGCGGGTTCGAGCACAAACGGAAGCACAAACGATTGGCGAGAAAAAAAGTCGATTTTTTCATTTGGGAGTGCTGTCGTTTCGCTGGCACCCCCAAATTAAATTCTAATTAGCGGGCGAACGAGTTGAGCACTAACAATGCGGTTTCGAGCACAAACAAGCGCAAACGAAGCACAAACGATTGACAGAGAAATAATTCCATTTTTTTCATTCGGCGGGTGCAATTCGGCCGTTTTCGATTTGGGGGTGCTGTCGTTTCGCTGGCACCCCCAAATTGATCTTCGATTAGCGGGCGAACGAATTGAGCACAAACGATGCGGTTTTGAGCACAAACGTGCACAAACGAAGCACAAACGATTAGCGAGAAAAAAAGTCAACTTTTCGATTCGGGGGTGCTGTCGTTTCGCTGACACCCTCAAATTAAATTCTAATTAGCGGGCGTACGAGTTGAGCACAGACGATGCGGTTTCGAGCACAAACGAGCACAAACGAAGCACAAACGATTGGCATGAAAAAAAGTCATTTTTATCATTTGGGGGTGCTGTCGTTTCGCTGGCGCCCCCAAATGAATTCTAATTAGCGGGCGAACGAGTTGAGCCCAAACGATGCGGTTTCGAGCACAAACAAGCACAAACAAAGCACAAAAGACTGTCGAAAAAATAATTCAACTTTTTCGATTTGGGGGTGCCAGCGAAATGGACCTATCATTCTAGTTGAATGCGTGCCGAGTTCAGTATGTCTAGGTGTATTCAATCGAAAATATATATGGACGTAAACTCAGCCATTTTCTTTATAGGCTTCTTTCATGTCACAAATGACAAACAATCGTTACCATAGCAACACAAAAAATTGGTGGACAACCAAATATTCTGATTGGTCAATTTTAACTAAAGGTTTGTTGTCTGTCTCTTTCAACAATGGGTGACGTCACTTGACAGAAGCCTATAGTATATTATTTCTAGTATCTCAGACCTGGTGTCTCTGTCGGGACCACATTTTACAACACCCCAGCTTCCAACAGCTTGTAATGAAACCCGTGTAGATGGCCAACAGACAAAAGGTATCGCCATGCACACAGAAACCATAACAAAGACAAAAGAAAGAAGAGTCTATCTACTCGATCAACCGTATCTTCGACCTTACCAAGGTCGAGAGCAAAACTTGCAAGACGTGATAGCAAAAGGTGTGAGAAAAAATAACAAATTATATTTTGTATACACAATGTTGAGTTGATTTGGTTGATTTATTGTAACGAATATGTTGGGGTGATTTTCTTATTTTTCTTTTGAGCATTACCTTTGCTACACTATATATACTATCGAGTATTGACATATTGACGTAGGTGTTGATCTGTCCAATAACCAATCATCATCTTCACGGACAATGCCCCACACAGACAAAAAGTAATTCATGATACAGTAGAATCATGTTCAGAACCATTTTTAACAAATATAAATAAATGAACAAAAAAATCTGAATTAATTTTGAGCAGTCGTGTAGGCCTACTAAACCTTTGCTAAACCTTTTCTGATAATTTACTTATATTTGAACTTGGAGTAATTTCAAACAGTCGAGTATCAAAGCTCAAATATGTCCAAACACGCCACACACACATGCGAATATCATGATCATTCATATAACCATATCACAAGAAATATATATATATATATATATATATATATATATATATATATATATATATATATATATATATATGTATATATATTCTTTATATTGAGTAGATGAACGAGATGGAAGATTTGATTATTTCATTGGGTGTTTTGGATAGTGGGGAAAAAAAATCCTAAACATTTATTTTAACGATACACATCTATCAGGATGGTTTACCATGTCTGAAATCGAACGCCGTGGTCGGTATGAAAAATTTAAACAATAATACCCTCAAAAAAATAACGAACAAAAAATCAAATCAAAATGTGAAAAAACCAGTAAGAGGTCGGCCTATACATTTTCGAATTGAGATTCGACGAAAGATGGGCGGAGTAAAGTTAACAAACCTCACAATCTATCATCAAGTTCCTCAAGCAACTTCTATCCAGTTATAAAAATCGTTAGGTTATTTGGAGGCACGAATGATCGAATGATGTTAGCAAAAACCAATGACTTACGCAGGACTCGAACCCACACCCGACATGAATTTAATTTACATATAGCAGCGTCTTATAGCGACAATGAGGCTTAACAATTCGGATGACGAACTGGCTTCGAATTTGAGAGTATTCAATGAATAAAGTTATGGCCGCCCCCCGTGAACGGATACAGCTTTCAATGATCTGCACAATCTGCGCGTCAACTGCGTACTTTTTAGATTAACAATAAGCCAATGAGACCGCAATCACGACCAGTACCAACCTACATCGTTAAAATACAATCGAAAATACCTGCTGGCAGTTTTTGTTTTTCTCTTCAAAGCCAAACTGTCTATGAATGGGCGCTGTAAATCGTTCGGGCGAAACATGCTTTAATTGATAGAAATAGCCACGTCAGTGTTGTAAGTTTAAAAAAAGGTGTCAACACGACCTAAGACCAACATTATTCGGAAAACGATGCAGTCCGAAGTTCAAATACGACTTTTCAGGATAGGCCTATCACTGGAATTTGGAAAACCGTCGATATTTTGTTGGATGCATTGGCGTTGGGGGGAAGGTGGGGGACTTGCCTCCCCCACCAACTGGCTATATAATATATTATTTTAAAATTTTGTATCATCCATATCCAGTTTCATTTTAATAAATAATCACTTTGGTTTTTTTGCAACTGAAATTTTAAAATGTCAAATATATAAACAACTAATATGAATCGCATTAAACTACTTCGATTTCTCTTCATTAACAATTAATCCCTTTCTTATAAAAATAACAAGCGAACGAAAGTCGACAAATTACCGGGGTCATGGGGGGTTCCCATCAAATCGCTACTATTTAAATTAGACTAGGATGTTTCACTAACTTTACCCTCCTGAAAATGTTCCTGCCGACGCCCAAGCTTTTATTGTTGCAACAATTCTCTTCCATACGAATATTGTTATGTCAACAACGAACATGACCGGACTGCATCTCGAGGCAAAGAATCATAGAGATCGCATAGAAATCGAATCAAGTTAAACATTGATCTACGAAAGAAAAAGGTCGTCCACAAAGTGAACAATTGAAAAAACTTCGGTAATTGTATAGAAACCCACTGCAACTTGAAACAAACAGCGCTTTTTCAAGATGTACTTGAACGTTGTATCTCTAATCGTAAATTTCATCCTGAAAAATTATTGTCTCTCAAAATACCACAGCTATCACCAATATAACAGCGATAACAGCGATATAAATATATATACATAGGCCTATAGTTACAAAGACTGACATAATTATAAGGTCTATTGGCGTTGGATGAATGATTAATGAGATGATGGGAAGGTCATGGGATGAAGATGGGATGGCTGAATTATTGTATGTACGATTTCCTCGGAAGAGGGTTTAAGGGTTGAATATAACAATACAATAGGGCCTACCAGTGGTCGAATTGGGAAATTTCTTATGGGGGGATGGTAACTCGAGTCACAAAAGGAAGCGCTAAAAGGATAAATTGGGGGAGGGGGTGTGGGGGAGGCCCCCCCTAGGGACGTCAGGAATTGTGTATTGGGGCGGGGGGGGGGAGGGAGCGCACAGGTTACATGAATGAAATGACCGCCCAGCTGGACACCTGCCACGCGCGAAAGGGGGTCTGGGGGGCGGAAGCCCCCCAGCAGAGCCCTGCAGTGAAATTATCAAAATATGGACATTTTTCAAGAGATTTTTGCGATTTGCGAGTGGTTTTGGAGTCTTATAATTGCATCATCATGGACATTTTCGAAGCTATACTTTTGCGATTTCTCCTAGCCATGCCCCGCAGGGAATTTCTTTAAATATAGAACAATGTCATTTTTTGAGTGATTTTTGATATTCACAAGCGGTTTTGGAGTCCATGATTGAATCACCATGGACATTACCAAAGTTATTTTCAATAGTATAATTATTATGGACATTTTCGAAGCTATTTTCGCGATTTCTCTCAGCGAAATTCCCAGCAGTGATTTTATTGAAATATGATCACTTTTCGAGTGATTTTTGTGATTCACGAGCCGTTTTGGAATTTAATAATTGAATCATTATCGGAAAGAAAATAGGAAGTGTAAAGTAGTAGAGTGTATACTGATACAATCCATGTTAATAAGTCATCAACTCATCATATGTTATTGTGTAATTATTCGTAGGTCAACATTTTACATTTTAAAGGAGGATAAGTTATTGAGGGGGCGCAAATGTCGATTGGGGGAGCGCTCCCCCCTGAGACCCCCTAACGACGGCCCTGGGTCCCCCCACAAAGCCCCGTAGGGAAAATGTGAGATCATGATTTTTATCCTGTTTCCCAAGTTTTGGGAGTCTATAGGTAGTCATACACTATTTTACTATATGTGTTCAAGTATTTTATAAATTGAATCAATTGTTAGGATAGGTTTCGCATAATGAAGTGAGGAGGGACCAATTTTTGTATATAACATAACGATGAGTCACCACCTCACCGGTGAATTACCGCGAAATATGCATGTTTTCGCTTAAAAGTAGGCCTACCGCGACACTGGTAAACTGGACTATGAAGTATAACTTGTAAATACACGCGAATTACGCAAGTAAAACGCTAGATTTCAAAATATCTGTGTTGATAAACTATTAATTAATAATCGAGATACTATATAGGAGGAAAATTAATAACTGGAATGGTATCGGTTTTAAAACTCGTGAGAAAAATATAAAAATAAAATGGTAAAAAAACATTATTTCAGGGGGGATGGTGTATGCCACCTTTTCTCTCTGGGGGGATGGTGTATGCCACCTTTTCTCTTCGGGGGGATGGTGTAAGCAACGTTTTCTCTTTGGGGGAATGGTGTGACTACTTCTCTTTGGGGAGAAGGCATCCCCCCGCATACCCCCCCAATTCGACCACTGGGGCCTACAAGAAAGAGGTTTCTTAGGCAATGGGAACGGATTGTGGAAAGGAACCGGTCATGGTCTATATCGTAGCACAGGATCGTACGAACCATCCTACGCATTAGCCATCTCGTCATTATAGCCTCTAGTTCAGAGGTAAACCACAGAGAATCAGCTGCGAAAATGGTGGCGGAAGTCGAACCGAGGCCATGGTCTACCGTCACTTTCTGAAACGCGTTAGCACTGAGTTTCCAGTGCAGGTGAGATGTTTTCTATTACCATACTATTATTGTATCCAGGAGAGTTCAGTATATAATACAGTGAAGATTGTACAATATAGGAAACGATAACTGTCAAACTTTTGAACGAAAGCATATTAAATTTGTAACAACAATAATAATTAATAAACAAACCAATCGATAGTCCAAATCATTCCTAATCTAAAATGATGTGATAAAGTTTTACCTGTATAATTTGTTCATTCAAGATGGATAGTTCAATGGAATAAAGCCGCCCTTGGTAGCTCGGTCAGCTGAGGCACCGCTTCATCAAGTGAAGTCACCGTTGGGCGTGGGTTCGAGTCCCATAAAAGGCATGGGTTTTTGTAAGCGTCCTTTCAATTATCAACACTCCATAGTTTCACAATCACCTGCTCATTCGTACCCCCCGTATAATCTAGCTGTTGGTGGGGTCGTTAAGCAAACAATAATCATCATCGTCATTAATGGAATAACAATATAACTTGGTAGTTGAATCAACAACATATGGGACTTGATTTAGAGAAATATTAGTTGTTTGGCGATTACAATTTCGAAGGGTGATATTAAAATTCTAATAAATTATGAACACATATTATTCTATTACGGTATATCTTCAAAATGGACACGTAGGAACTATTCATTTTATTAGCGTTACCTGGAAAAAGTTTTATAGCTGTGAACGTGTGAAAATGCTCGGATCCAAGGCGAATAAAAATTGTAACGCACACAATTTCGGAGATATAAAACTAACCTGTGTTTCGATCTATAATTTTATAATTGTGATATTTCATACCGTTCGAAATTATCCAATCACAATCTACAATAGGCCTACAGCGCGGCTGTAACGCCCTCAAGCTGTAAGAAATACTACTACATGGGTAGGGGTGTAGAAGAGACGAGTGGAAATAAAGTAGAGGACAATCAGTTTTATAATAACATTGGGTGACAAGCCTATACAGTATGTATATTTCTTTAATTATAAAACTGACATTTTCATAAATCTACTTACTCCCAACGGAGAAGCAGATGATACTAGCTTTCCATATGCAACATCGCTCGAGCATTTCAATCAATCCACCAACGTTGTGGTATATTCATGCATCCATGAGAAATGATGTTGGCTTGAACCACCCGTACACTATAGTGATACAGGATAGGGAAGACCGTCGACGGTCTCGTGGATACAAGTATATGGTAAAAACTCATATGTGACTCTCTTCACGCCAACTATGCCTTGCAAAAATCAAACTCTACTGGTAGCTTCGAGTCTGAGGTGCTTTGTTAATTGCCTCCTACACGTACCGGCCGGTAATAAGTATTTAATTATGATAGAAACAATAGCATGTTACAGTCACATAATTGAACATTAACGTGCTTCTAGACACAGCGTAACATGTTCAGCGTCAGCATGTAACATACTGCTTATAGTAGTGACTTTCAGTTCGTACTGTACATATTGTAGTGGAATTGCTTCAAACCATTCAAAGAAATATCTCCTGAGATAACAAACATTCGCAATTTGGTATAGGCCTAACCCATCTATTACTGTGGCATTTTGTTACATGTGATTAGGCCTATATATATATATATATATATATATATATATATATATATATATATATATATATATATATATATATATTTATACTGAGACATGTGGCCGAGTGGATGGTTAATACACTGAAACACTGAAGCGTCATGCAGGAGATCGAGGCTCGATTCCCACCATGGTCAACCATCCTGACAGGGATTTTTTGTGGTTTCTCTCTGTCGTTCAGGTCAATATTGGGATGGTTCCTTAACAACAGGCCATGACCGACTCCTTCTCGCTATCCATAAAATACGTGATAAAATGACTTTTTATCTCATCATCTCACACATCATTCGCCGATGTCAATAGATCGTAGTCATCAGTAGAGTGCGTCATTAAACCCAATATGAATAAATAAATATATATATATATATATATATATATATATATATATATATATATATATATATATATATATATATGTCAAATATATATTCATATTAGGGATAACATCGATTGAGTATCGATTCAAGATCGATTAACGCTTGAATCGATCCTGAAATGGAAAGATCCATCTTTTTTTATTTTTTCAGTTTCAGTTTCATCAGAATTTCGTTTATACATTACATTTTTTAGAACTGTAATATCATCTTCGAGTCGGGTTGCCTTGCAATCAGTACTACTTCATGATGTCTATCCAACACTGTTTAATCTCTATTGATGTTCGATTATCTTGATTTCTACTGCTATAAAGGCAACACTTGTTTAGGTTTATCTCACCAACATATAAATTACATGAACTAAAACGTGCAGATCAGCTGAATTGAACATCATTTTAAACATATTTTCTCTTTTCTACGAGTCAATAGAAAATTTGACTAATATCTTTACTCAATAATCTCGTTGCTTGTACTGCTTACGCTCTATGACCATCCTAGCGGGAACTTTTTACACTCCAATGAATAGGTTTGCCTTAAGCACATGAGTCAATCAAGTGATTAAACCAGGGTTCCTGTATGAGAAGCGTGAGCGTCTTTACCCGAGGCACCAGACACATAACACGTACACCACCTTAACAGTCTGTCACACATATGGGGGTTGTTCGAGAAATGTCATGTACTGCGTGGACGGTATTGAAGGTGAAGGCAATGTAAGCTGAAGAAAAAAGTACAATCCGCAAGTTGGAATACAGTTCTCCGTGTACAGCCATGGACAAACAAACCACCATGCATGCACCAAAACATCAACACACTCTCAGTCTCATACATATGGGAGATCAAACTTTCAAGTTTGACACAAATGTAGAGCTCACACGACCTGCACGTCACATTTATGAATGGCGGCTCAAACGCCATGGAAACATGGCACACATATGAAAGCACAAACACTAGAAATCTGTCACAGTTATGAAATGCTGCAAAAAGATGAAGAGACTTGACCGTCATACAGTTATGGCCTGTTCACACGAGGCACGATCGTGCCTATCCTACGTTGTCGAGCAATACGATGCGAGCTTTGGGGCATTCACACACAAGTTTGGCACCACGCATCGCATTGCTTGAAAGTCTCAGTCACGTGATAAATGGACCAATAGAAAATCTGGTCTAGGCGGCCATATTCAATCGATTTGCTCTGTTGTGATTATCGATCACTAATCGAATATACTGTTCTCCTATTGGTCAGTCATGCATAAACCAACACGATAGGATTGAAATATAGAGCTCCTGTCTATCCGAAATTCGACGTGATTCAGGCGCGCAGTGTTGACCTTGACGCGTTCACACGGGGTATTTCATCGCTCCACAACGTAGGATTGGCACGATCGTGCCTCGTGTGAACGGGCCATTACGAATGGCAGTTGAAACACCGAGAGCCTGTCATGGCCCGTTCACACGAGGCACGATCGTGCCAATCCTACGTTGTGGAGCGATGAAACACCCGTGTGAACGCGTCAAGGTCAACACTGCGCGCCTGAATCACGTCGAATTTCGGATAGACAGGAGCTCTATATTTCAATCCTATCGTGTTGGTCTATGCATGACTGACCAATAGGAGAACAGTATATTCGATTAGTGATCGATAATCACAACAGAGCAAATCGATTGAATATGGCCGCCTAGACCGGATTTTCTATTGGTCCATTTATCACGTGGTTGAGACTTTCAAGCAATGCGATGCGTGGTGCCAAACTTGTGTGTGAATGCCCCAAAGCTCGCATCGTATTGCTCGACAACATAGGATAGGCACGATCGTGCCTCGTGTGAACAGGCCATCACACATATGGGAGCTAAAACTTGACCAGCCTGTCACAGTCAGTTATGAATGACCCACCAACACCAGAAGTCGTCACACTTATGAGTGCTCAAACACCACTAATATGTCACAGAGTAATGAAATGCAGCTAAAAGACGAAGACTGTCACAGTTATGGGAGCTCAAAGGTTGGGGGACACAATTGCATCTCGGTAAGATACCCCAGTCCATAATACACGTAAACACTACCAGATATATATAAGCACAATGAATACCAGTCGACGAGGATGTATTTTTATTGGATGAGGTACGGTGCAATGGTGCTTGGTGAACGCTTTTTAAAATCTAGCATATTCTCAACTTGAATTAAAAATTATTTTTATTTACGCACATAGCTTCACAAGCGATATAATCAATATCATGGTAACTCAAGAGTCACTAAGTCTATTGTTGAGCCGTGCAATTTTTGCAAATAAATTTCTCTCTCTCCGGCCTCTACTTGTGATCACCGATCAGGCTTTTACCACCCAGTCCGCCCCTATGGAAATAGGCCTACATATAGCCCTCGTTTGTGATAGAACCAACATTATATACTATTTATTTTCCTAATGACGGTAACTGTACACCCCACAGCAGGCTCATGAGTAGTGTTTATTGGAGATCTCTCATTGCATACGTATACCAGCAACTGATGAGTCAACTTACCCTCGCGACATGTCGCATGGGACTTGGTTAATTACCTTTCGGCATGTCACACTGGACGACGTTTATCATGTCAAGGTAATGGCATTCTACCCGCCCTTTTGTCTTTTAGAAGTATCGCCGTCATCAAATTACTCTTGGGTGCACTTCCCCCCCACCCGGGATTGTAATATAAGTATCATTCCATTATATTTATAAGCCAAGTTCGACTGTTTTGTATCAACATTTTTCAAACACGAAAGGGAATACCGCTCGAACAGAATTCAGCTATATTTTAATTTCTGTCTTCAACAATGGCGTCTTCAGGAACTCGATAGTCAGAAGTCCTCCCAAACACCACAAAATAATACAAATTCAAAGTTTTCTCTGTGGGGATGTGGTATCCCATCTCCTTGTGGCTAGCTCAATGTAGACTTAAGTCTTAGATGTTGTGTCTTGTGTCCCACTGAATTTATATATTCTCCTGCCGAAGTAAGCCTACACTAAATACATTATTGAATCATCATCATAATACATGAAATCATTCTAATAAATATATGCCATTTCTTAAAAACAATATTTAAGGAAGTACATGGTATACCAAAGTAGTAATTCACCTGAAATAAAATGTATTTAAGCTTGCAAAATCAATTGTAAGTGGATATACTCGAATTGATGAGTTATATACGGAGAAAGTAAAATGTAAAAGAAACGGAAATTTGAATCTTGTGTTTAGTACATTACTTACAAGTAAAAAACTCTAAATTGATAAAAACTTCTTTTACATAGTTATTATTTTTAATTTCTTACTTTTAGTTAAATCGAACGGTTGGCATACAATACACAGGCATCCACATACATATATCCCATCAAAGAAATTGTACGTGATGTAACTGTGGCGCTATAGCTATGAAAGTTTTGTACCGAACATTGGTTAGAAAGTCGAGTATAGGTATAGGTATTAAAAAGATATATCTCATAAGAAAAAAAATGATGATAATAGCAATATGTAATTCAATTTGGGAGAAAATAATGACAAAATTATATTTCGCTACAAGGACTAGGCCTAAACACGCTAAAAATGAAGCACAGCAATATAGTCATTTTCATTCCTACACAATCAGCCCTATACGATATCGAGTACGAGGATACATTTATACCTTTGGCAGACAATGGTATTTTTTTTTGTAGTTCCCGTGTAAAGGCAAGTTTGTAAGTTGGTCTGCTGTATAGATGAATTACTTCAAAGTTCAGGGCATTTTGGGGAATGAAAGTGTGGACTTATTTCTGCTCTTTTTTGAGACTGGTTTAGAAGATAAACATGAAACATATAACATATAACATCATGTTCATCCACATTCTCCAAAATTCATGTCCAACATTCTCAATTACTTTGATGTAGCCCATTACACTTGAAGTTCTATCATACCATTGAACCATGCAATTTTTCAACAACAACAAAAATATATATTTTATAATCTAAATATTCTCTGCTATCTTCTCGTAATTTAACTGAATTCATAATCGCTATATTCCTTTTACTTATTGCAAAAATAATTATTGTATTATTCATTGTGTACCGTTCAATAGTTTATTCAATCAATAGGCTCCACCATCTACTGCTTGACTTCAAATGGTCATATCTCTGAACTGTTTTTCTTACACTTTACAAGTTTCGAAACGTGGAAATAATTACTTCTAAGTGAGATATCAACTTGAATCTTGTAGTACCGGTATTGAAAAGCCTATAAAATTGTGCTCATATAATGACCTACAATAGTGCCGGACAGTTGACTGGTGAATTTGCAAGGAATATTTTGGTGAGTGTTTCCATTTGAAAAATTTAGAATTGAATGTGTATAGTTTTCCATGAAAATGGTTATCCATGGGTTATTATGTCTAGTGGTTTTATAGGAACAAACCGATTTTTTTGGAAGTTTGCTAAAACACTTATTTGATAAGTTATCATGTGTATTCGGAATATATGCGCATTATTTGCATTGTTATACATTCTGAACAGTGGAAAAAATGAAAATATTCATTTTTTTCTCTTCATTGGATCATCAATTGTGATCATCAAGATCAATTTGTGACAGTAAAAAAAAAAAAGTAGTTGCATAGAAAAAATATTTGTTCCATCTTCAAAATTACAAGATTATCATGTCTAGCGTATGTGTAGTACTTTGATAATTGAATAAAATCTATTATTTGAGAATTGAGATATCATTATTTCATAATTTTTATCGATATTTTTATTAGATGCTGGTGATATCACAATATAGTTTTATACGTGGTTTTGAACGTTTTTCAAGTATTATCTGTAGGTTTTATACGTGCATCGTATAATTAGGTTTCAGACCCGTATATTTAAATTATAAAACCTATCCCTGCTCGACTATAAAACATATCAAGAACATTGAACTTGACGATTAACGTATAAAACACATGGACGAGTACAATGTACTTGCTGAAATTACAAATAATACAATAAACTCTTATAATCTTACGCTCGGATATTACAATTATCGGTCCAAGATATTACCATCATCTTCGGTGGCGAACACCTCAGGCATTTCTACTCTACATTATGAACAAATTTCTTTAACACACATTTTAAACGGCAAATGCCAAGTACGAGTCATCACACACGATGCAAGAGATAATATCTGATTTCAGACTCATATGAACCTCAGTGTTCTATGTGGAGGTGTCACTTATTGCTCGAAGCAGGTGTTCATAAAAAGCAATCCATTCACCCACTTGCATAGTCAAGCATAGTTAAACTAGATCTTGGAAAGAAAAATATCTTCTTACTCGCATACTGAATTGCAATTTTATTTCATTATATATATATATTCATATATATATATATATATATATATATATATATATATATATATATATATATTATTTTTATATTTATATATATATATATATCAATATATATATATATATATATATATATATATATATATATATATATATATATATATATATATACATATACATATATATATACGTGATGGCGTTCACACGGCAGAGTGGCTGGCGATGTGTAAAAATGTTCACGCGTAGAAGTGGAGGGCATATTGGTGATTTGGCCCTCATGTTTGAAACATGAGGGGTATTGCTAGTATATATATATATATATATATATATATATATATATATATATATATATATATATATATACATATATATATATATATATATATATATATATATATATATATATATATATATATATATATATACTAGCAAGACCCATAATGTTTCAAACATGAGGGCCAAATCACCAATATGCCCTCCACTTCTACGCGTGATCATTTTTACACATCGCCAGCCACTGCCGTGTGAACGCAATCACGTACCATCACTCCTCCCCTCTTCAACCACTCCCCAACCCCTTCCTTCCTCTCCTCTCATACCCTCTCCGGCCATCCTCTTTCCTTCATTCCCCTCTCACCCCTTCCTCTATCACCCTCCCCCTCCCTCCCCTCTCTCTCTCTCTTCACTCACTCACTCATACACTCACTCCTCACAAACACACTCACTCACTCACACTCACTCATCACTCACACACACACTCACTCACACACTCACCCACTCACTCACTCACTCACTCACACACACACACACACACACACACACACTCACTCACTCACTCACTCTCTCGTATTAACGCTGCGTTCGAATCGACAGTTCCACACAGCGTCCGACAATGTTCGAGAATGTTCTAGAAGCACAGCTGACGCGTCATCGTTTTCACACCTCGCCAGCCCCCCCCTCTTTTCTTCGTTCCACTCCTCTCAACCCCTCCTTCATCTCTCCCTTCCACTCTCCGCTCAGCGACCCTCCCCCCCCTCCTTCAACAAGGAATGTTTTAGAACAGCGTTACCGCAGAACGCACGCAGGCACACACGCACGCACAGATCAGCGTAACTCTAGAGTAAATATATATATTTATATATATATATATATATATATATATATATATATATACACATATGTCATATAGATATATATATATATATATATATATATATATATATATATATATATATATATATATATAAAATATAAATAGGCCTTTATATGTAGCTTGTAAGAATGGATTCTAAAAAAAAAATTAAAATGTTGTAGGCGTAAGCGTAACGCAAAAGTATCTTAATTGATTGTTTAAGGATTAATCTACGTTTAGTTAACACTCTAACATTGACTCAGGTAAATCCGCAATGATTTTGTTTGGAACAAACTTGAGTCTGTCAAATTCACCCATTTATTTCATTTTCATTGGGTTCACCGACGCACTATAATAATAATTAGGATCTATTGACGTCGAATGAATGATTAATAAGATGATAAGATGGAGGTTTCTTAAGTAAATGTAATATTTCTTGTATAGCTTATAAAGTAAAGTGCAACTCTCGTTACTTACTATATTGAACTTACCTTTTCCTGATCATAACAATTTGGATGCTCGTCCTAAAATAGGGAATCGTGAACAGTGAAACATATCTATTGAAACTCACGAACAGCCAGGTTATTTGGGGAATATTCCAAAACAAATTCCAAACGTATAATAAACGAGGTAAGATCAACTCCAAAGTCCTTTAAAATTATACAAATATTCACAAGCTCTAAATATAGCCAATGATTGTTCTCGGCAGATAATCCATCAGTTAACCTTCATTCTATATTTCGTTCCAAATTAATTGAAGAAGGAAAATTGGTTCCAGATTCGAGTGAAAGTGTGGGTTTCTGGGAATATATAAATTGAACGTATTCATTATTTCCACTATATGTTATTCATGTTTTTGTTCTATCACGTTAATTGTAGTTAATTTATAATGAACGTATGTATTGTATACGTCATGTAAAGAAAGAAATATTAGAATTGCTAAAAAAAATTACTATTTATTATTCATTTATATGAACGCGAGGGAATGCCTCTCGGTGAATCTCGCGGAGCCATCGTCCGTTCTCCCTCAAAACTATCCTGAGCATGTGCGTGTGCCTGTGTGCAATTTGTGTGTAAGGCCTGGGGCAATTTGTACAAATACTTGATATGGGTATCCATTTATTTTCATTTAACACTTATTTTCAAGGACACGAACTTGAAAATGCAGTGTACGTACAAAGAGACAAAGTATAGGAAATAATTGCCTTTGCTTTGGCATTATGAACACTTTAATATCACTTCAGTTTTTATTATTTTACTTCTGGTGTTTCGTGTGATTTATGACGTCGCAACTCGTTCGATGAGGGGGGCCATAATACCTTCTCATGTCACTGGGTAAATACCAAAGAGAAAACTTGCGACCGGGTAAATTGAGGCTCTCCGTGTCACATGTGACAGTATGTCGTAACCCCCGCCGCCACAATTGTATAAAGCAGTTATAAGAAACTAAAGGAGTAGAGGAAGTAATCATCAACTCGATTCGTTTTACTGATCAGTAATAAAATGACTAGCTGATGATTACCGTTTACAGTAATCAACAGTTGACATTTTTAACCGAGGTGTGATAATCAGCTACAGTAAAGAAATGCCATGACACCGGTGTCAAATTCACTTCTAGATTCATAGACTTGGTGAGGTGTGATAATCAGCTACAATAAAGAAATGCCATGGCACCGGTGTAAAATTCACTTCTAGATTCATAGACTTGGTGCAACAGTGGTTGAAAACAAGAAACATGTTACATCAGTACGGTAGGTCTATCTGAAGAATACTGACAATTGATTTTTTTTCTCCATTTTGTGGCACTTTAAAACACGATTTGAAGCTTATTTGGTGCACATTAAAATTGTGGAGATTTTAGTTTTATCACATGAATAATTTGAATAAATTATATGTTCTATCTGGCATGTAATAAAGTAGCGCGATTGTGCACTTGATCGAAGCAAAAAGCGAGGGGTTAACAACTCCTGAAATCCGGTGTACAGTTGACATGAAATCCCCCTAAAATAACCTGAAATCCCTTGAAATCACTCGAAATCCCTGAAATCACATGAAATCCCTGAAATAACTGAAATCACTTGAAATCACTTGAAATCACCTGAAATCCCTTGAATCACTTGAAATCACTTGAAATCACCTTGAAATCCCTGAAATCACTCCCAATCTCCTTGAAATCACTTGCAATCACCTTGAAATCACCTGAAATCCCTGAAATCACTTGGAATCACCTTGAAATCACTTGAAATCCCTGAAATCACTTGGAATCCCTGAAATCTCTCAAATCACCTGAAATCCCTGAAATCACTTGAAATCACCTGAAATCTGAAATCAGGTGTACACCAAATTTGAGAGTTGTGAACCCCTCGGCAAAAAGCTTTCAATCTGTGATAAATATAAATTAAAATTATGATTTTCAGTCTTTCAGAAATGTCAGTAGGTGTATAACTGCAGCTATTGAGCCGCCATAATTCGCTGTTTGGCACACATCAAACCTTAGACTATAAATATGTATTGCACTGAATCAAAGTGATCACTTATGAGAATATAATAGACCAGATAATAATCATAAACTACCACTATTTAATAACAAGCAGGGAAAAAGAAGTCTGTGTTATGCTGTCCCTTTCAATTTTAATCAAATACCCCAAAATTTACAAGATCTTCAACAATACTTGATTCTTAAAAATGACCTTAAAAGGTGATAAACTAGAACATGGTCTATATACATAATTACCTTTAACGCATCAAAAGTTTACCATCTTGGTGCGTCTCATACACACTTTGTTTTGGGCTTACTCACTATTCAGATACTTTCGATAGCAAAGAGGAAAAGGGTTTATTTCGTACTCACTTATTAGTTATTATAAATTCTCACTAGTATCCGTATCTCTTTTTGGTTCCTAATGATGTTAACATATAACTATAATTTGACATTTTATTACGTGTTCACGTTTGTTTATTGATTTGTTATGTTCATACCACAGTCAAGGCTAAATAGGCTCTGTGGGCTCTAATGCAGAAAACACATTGCTCCTCCATAAGTAATGTGAATAAAATCAACAACAACAACAGTGTCTTTCTCTTGAAAGTATTCACCATCCCATCTAATTGATGCATGTATGCATCCCACTCATCAGGTCTGTTCGATTTGGCTGCACCAAGCTACACCACTGCACCAGCACGTTCGATTTGTCTGGTGCAGACTACTTTGCCGACTCTGGTGCAGCACCGTGCGCGTTCGATTTGGCGCTGGTGTAACTTAGGGCAGTTTTTTAGCGCACCAGCTCTGGAGGTGATGTGTTGGTGTAATGCAGGTTACATTTTATGGCGCATTTTATGAAAATCATGAAAATATTAATCATCAACAACAATCCAGCTGTCCAGGACGGGCATTCCACCACCGCCACCGTTACAGGGTTTTTTCGTGGTTTCCCTCTGTAGTCTAAGCTAATGCCCGGATGGTACCTACAATATAGGCCTTGACCGCTTCCTTCCCACTATCCTTCCCAATACCTAAGAAACCTTCAAGTCATCAATCATTCATTTGATGCCAATAGATCTAGTGGTTATCATTATAGTGAGTCGTTAAAACCCAATATATATATATAAAAAAAAATATGGATGGACAGTATTTTAGAAGATACTTCTCTGAATGGTGTGAAGCAATTTCACTGCAATATATTCAAACAGAAAGCTCTGGTCTTTGATTGATATTTCAATTAATTATTCAATATATTACTGAATTAATGTTCAAATACCCACTCAATCTACTGATATTTAAATATGAATCCAATGTAGCACAAACAATTTGGGCCTTATACACAGTAAACACTGAACTTCGACACGTGTGTCCGGATATCTGCTGAACTGAATACAACAAAATACTGAAAATTAAAATCATAAAAGACTGTCTTCCCTTCTGATCAGCAACCCTGCCCTTTGAGGCCAGTCAGTACCTGAAACTAGGTTTCGTTCTCTCCACATTGCTCATGCAAGTAGCACGCATATCATTGTAGATTACGTTTATCACACAGCATGGAAATGGTTTAGCCAAATTGATTGAGCTTGGAACGGTTCCAATATTCCATGTTTACCCCGTTACCGTATATTACCGTATATTATAAAAAACGAGTTGGCAGTTTGGAAATTGAAAAAAGTCATCCATATTTACTTATTTATAATACATTCAACTTTTAAACCGTTTCAGGCTGAAACGGTTTGGTTGAACCGTTTTCCAACTGTGTGATAAAAATAGTTATCTAGATTGTTTTCAACATCCATTTCAACTTCTTTTCTTCCTCACAAAGATTGCAATTTAGTTGCTCGAGCTTCAGCACCTACCCTCATAATGCCACAATAATCACATAAGAATACTGGAAAAATGCAGCATACACAGTGTAAGATGACCAAGATATGTAGAGAATGTACTGGTACTTAAAACCTATAAATGGTTCAATACACCTCAATTTTGAAACTATCAAGTAACAGCCTTCTTCATGTCAGGCCTACGTGTTGAACATTTTAATCGTTTCACACTCAAATTGATTTTACGTGTTGGTTGCCGATAAGATTACTTGATCTAGATACATTCCATGATATTTTTTATTTACAACGACTGATCCGATTCATTTCAAACTTCAGAATAATGTATATAATTTGTGTGCTCATATTTCGTATTTAGGTCATTTGAAGGAAATATTTTATTCTGCTTTTCCCCTTTGAGTTGGGCCTATTCTTACGAGGGTTTTAAACATTTCGATATGGTTTTTCTAAAAAGTAGTTCAACCAACTGTGCCTCAAAACTACACAGTATCAAGTTAGATGATGACATATGTGCAAGCTAAGTTTCATCAACATTGATGCTTTCGTTTAACCTGTGGGGAGCGATACAAAAAACAAAACAAGAAATGTTTTATGGGTAAGGTAAGAGTGAGTCCTCATTCACGCTAATCCAATTAATCAAATCATTAGTTGCAATTGATTTTGATAAACCTCAAGAATTTTACGATGCCTCCCTCCGTTGTTCAGTCAGCCAAGGCACCGCTTTAGAAACTGAAGTCACGGTTGGGCATGGGTTTGAGTAAAGCATGGATTTTTCTAAACGTCCTCACTTTTATCATCACTTCCCATTTTCATTATCATCAGCTCATTCATACCCCCAAATAATCTAGCTGTTGGTGGGGACGTAAAGCAAACAATAATCAATCAATCAATTATACTATAGGCCTACACATTCATGGCGTACACCTGCATATACCCCATTCATGAAAAATTGGTTTAGGCAAGCTCAAGTGGGTATACACTGTACACCGAGGTAAAATCCCCAACTACACAACTGTTGTCAAGTAAAAATATAATTTTCTTCTAATTATCTCATCTTTCTTCATTTCAACAGGCTATCCTGCATGGCTGCACGTGTAGATTGACGCTGTGGAGACGTTTTTCGAGTTCTCTCGCTTTCAACACGAGTCACGGCAAACGGCAAGAAACTGATTGTGCATTTTCAATTTTGTACCGAAAAAATTGCCTTCACCAAATTTATTTCCGAATAATATACCATACATAGGTATCACTAGATATTTTTGGTACCGGTGCGTACCTGGATCCGAAGTTTCATACCAATAGACATCACTAATATGTTGACATTTTCATATCATTACATGTTGATCATTATTTTGAGCATATAATTGATTCAATTAAGTCTCCATCCCACTCTTTTAGGGCTTTGTCTGTATTTTCTTTTTTTTTCTTCTTTTTTTTTTGTAAGCACTCCACAGGTCGCAGGGGTTGACTGATCGACATAAAACTTTTTTTGTACACGCAAACTTATCCAATTTAGAACTGTATAGTTTTTGGAATGAATCGGTCTGACCGATTTTGAGAAAAATCATCTCAAAGTTTCTAAAAACCCCATAAGATTTGGCTGGGCGGAAAATGTTGAAAAATGAAATCTCTCCAAATTGGAGGAAATTTTCTCTAAATGTGTATACATAGATTTTACACATTATCACAATTTTGTAAGCAATTCCAATCAGCCGTTTTGAAAAAAAAAAAATAATAACTGATAATATTCATCAAATATATCATAAAAATTGTGACAGAATTAAGTTGTCGAGATTCTCTGCTTTCTAGATACAAGAGTTGACCAACAATAAAGTATTTTTTATATGTGTCAAGGTGTGTAGAATACCAGAGTCAATAAAGTGGCAATGGTAGAACTACTTTAATGACTTTTATAGCTTATTCAGATATCAAGGTGTGTAGAATACCAGAGTCGATAAAGTAGCAAGGGTAGAACTACTACAACGACTTTTATACCTTATTCGGATATCTCGCTCATCTTACAACGCATATTTCGCGTTTGACTAGTATAATTGATTAACGGTACGTAATAGTAATCATTAAAAATATTGTGTAAGTCCAATGTTTACCAAAACTTGTACAACGATTCCAAGTTGATAGTTGTAAAGAATTATGGTGGTTACCAAATCAAAATTATACTCAACTGACTTTCATCAGGGTTGCAAATAATAATCAATATATTGATAATAAACAATATTTTTTCAAACGATACCATAATCAACTCAGTTTTTACAATAAGATATTTTGGACCATCGGAACTGTTTTTTAATCCTTTCAAATAGTCATCCATCCCTTTCTCACATAGGCCTAATTTCTTCAGTCAGTGTCATGGGCACACAGAAATTTGGTCTTCTATCAAACACTTTCCAAGCCAATGAGAATGCTCCTAATTGAAACCGTTTAATATTTGTAATTCTGCCCCTATTGGTGCCTACGACTTCCTATACGGCCCTATAATATTCTAGCAATATAAAAAAGAGATGTAGAGAAGCATTTAAATTTTTGGATGTACACACGACTTAATCATGATGTCCGTATTACTGTAATATCTCATTTTATTGTTGTCTCGGAAATCTGTGGCCCTTCCTTTGACGAAGACATAGGGATTTGGAATGTCATCAAAATGTCACAACATGAGTTGAAAATTGCAATGAGATACGAATTTTGGACATTCAATACGATTATCGAAGAGGAGAAAAAATATTGATACGTTACGATTGATTATCGACGTGGTGTGAAAGATTGTTATCAGTTTTTACATCGGGAAACAACCCTACTTTTGATACAATTCCCAAAACTCTTTGTAGACCAACTCATGGTAGAAATAAACAACTAAAATAAACCTAGATATATTTCAAGATATACTACGATGAAAGACTAGTTAAAACTGATAGTGATTGAGTCGATCAAATCGAAAGTTGAAATAAAAATGAATGCCAACTCAGTCCAATTTTCGAACTCACTTTAGCAGCCAAAATCATAATAACCACGATAAGACAATAGAGAGAAAATCATTTATTGATAATACTGGTACCGCTTCATCTCGCAGATAAATGACCACGAAGATTCAGCTTACTATAAATTTGGAACTACAATTGTCATAAGTAAGAATTAGTAATAAAATAATGGTAATACAAAAAAAAATGGAACAATCATAATTAATGTGGTGATGAATGGAAAATATAAATTAAAAATGGATTTGAAGTTCTTATAAAGTGTTGAATAGATGATTATGGCAAATATGAGAAGATTTGCACAAGATTATGGCAACTATTTCATGAGTGAGTGATTTGGATAAATTATACAATTCTGTTAAATTATTTTGAAATATAGGGATAGCTGCCTTTGGGCAAAGAAGAAATCCTATAGGCCCAACGTTCCAGTAGGCCTATTCCTCCAAAATTCTCAAAGTTTTTCAAGGTCACTAATACAGGGATGATATAACGCTCCTTCTTCATATCCACCTCTTCCCTGTGATTTTCCCATTTTTCAAAGCAAATAATAGTCAAGAACCAGAATCTTCCTTCTGTTACGCTTTATTGCAATGATATCCACTTGACAGTTTGAACGGGAGACAGAGTTGCAATGCACCTCTTCATGCACCTCCCAATTCTTCAATCGAAACTAATTGCCGATAATTGTTCTAAGGGTGTGATGACAGTTTGTGCAGCAGTTTGCCTTTCCAGCAAGACCCAAGGACATGATTGATGGTTTCAATCTTGTTGCAGTCTGGATGGCGGCAATAGTTGCCCCTCAGTATTGCTCGGAAAGACTCGAACTGCTGCGACGTTGCAAGACATTTCAATGCAAGAGGTACTTATGAAGATAAAAGCTGATGGTTAGAATAAGCCTGCAAGTTTGATTGTGGGGTATCACAGAACGCTTCAAGGCCTTGCCATATTGAGGAAGTTTCTCCCACTCCTCAAACAAGCGTTGTCCAGTGTTGGGTAGGAACTTGACGAAAGAGAAGCGATCCTTCTCCCGGAAATTAATGGCAGTGCCTTCCTTTAATTGTGCTGTAACTTTATCATAACCAAGTTACTTTTTAGCGGTACCCCCACAACAAGGAACGGAATTTACTTTCTTTTAAAGTTTCTTTCGAACATACTGTACTACAAGAATGCATAATGCAAGATGGAAATAATCGCTCTTTCGAATGATAGCACATGAAATATTGTCTTTGAATTTTCTTCTCAAATTATCAAGAGAAACCCAAAGCAGCCCAAAACATAATACCTTCCACCCATCCTGCTTCCTATTACTCCCAGACCTATTTTACGGGTATTTCCCTCTTTATTACTTATCATACAATCTTTTTATTCCATTCTCCCATTCACGTAGACGGCTTTGCCATAGTTGATGACTTGAACCAACTGAGCATAGGTGTGATGGATTAGAGAAGAACGTCAATTGTTACCGTCAACCTCTGCGTACCCCGCGAATGCATTCCAAGAAAACCCTCATTACCTGGTGATATTGATGCGATATTCAATCATTATCCCGCGCAAGAACAAGTTCAATATTCTTTCGCAAGAGGTCAGCAGCTCGTGGGACAACGACTCCGCACAACAGCTAGGAAGACAAAGACTGGCACGATAGCTCCTGGATGCGGGTTAACCAACAAGATGATCTTCGTCTCGCTCTATGACTGCAGCACCGAAGAAGAAGGTTGTCGGCTAATCGAGCGGACGGGAGACGCGTCTACCACCAGAAAAGGGGCGTAGTACGTAGTTGGGACGAGATGGTTCTTCCCTGTTCTTACGTTATGGTTTGTTACATTTATTGATGTATTTAGTTTAATTATTCTTTTGCCTATTCCTTGAGTCATGTAAACTGAATCTATAGTTTAATTATTCTTTTGCCTATTCCTTGGGTCATGTAAAGTGAATCTATAGTTTACTTTAATATGTGTGGTACGCACAGGGCCGTATTTAGGTTTTGCGCCGCCCTAGGCAAATAATTTTTGCCCACCCCCCCTCTATATTACGTACCAATTAATCTAGTAAATGCTGTGGTTAAATCACTTGAAAGTATAAGCATCAAACTGCTGACGTCACACCTTCCTCGCAGCAAAGTTGTCAATAGTCTCATCGTAATTTACTCTACGACTTTGTGATTGTGACGACTTGCATGTAGGTCCGTGATACACAGGGAAATTTAAAAAATATACACATTTTTCTAGTGATTTTTGCGATTCACGAGTGGTTTTGGAGTATCATAATTGAATCATGGACATTTTCGTAGTTATACTTTTTCGATTTCTCCCAGCAAAGCCCCTCAGGGAATTTTTTGAAATATACCTATGTCATTTTCAAGTGATTTTTTGATATTCACAACTAATTTAGGAGATCAATGATTGAATCACTATGGACATTATGAAAGTTTTATTTTTATCATGGACATTTTCAAAGTTATTCTCACGATTTCTTCCAGCAAAATTCTCAGGAGTGATTTTTTTGAAATGTGTATGGTCATTTTTCACGTGATTTTTGAGATCCACAAGCAGTTTCGGAGTCTAATAATTGAATCATTATTGAAAACGAAAAAGGAAGTGTAAAGTAGTAGTCTATACTGATCCAATTCATTATTATTATTATTATTATTATTATTAATAAGTCATCATATTTTATTGTGTGTTTTTTCGTAGGTCAATATTATATATTTTTAAAGGAGGATAAGTTATTAAGTGGGGGGGGGGCGCAAATGTCGATTGGAGGTGCGCCCCCCCCCCCCCCTGGACTTACTAACGGCATTCCTGAATGCATGGCGCTCAAATAAGGTGTCTGATAATCATAGACCCCCGCGCTACAGTGTAAAAGAATAGAACAAAGCAACTTCGAAATAACAGCTAGTCGTGGTTCATCTTTGATTATTTGGAGTAAATACTTACTTATTTCTTGCAATGAGTCAATAATTTTTTTTTCATTTGCTGATGTTCGTGCAAATAGAGAAAATGCATATATATAGTCTTTATAACATTTAGGAAATGCCGCC
Organism: Brachyptera risi; assembly: GCA_964007535.1. NCBI lineage: Eukaryota > Metazoa > Arthropoda > Insecta > Plecoptera > Taeniopterygidae > Brachyptera > Brachyptera risi. The sequence continues at coordinate 48,549,897 of OZ023327.1, read as the reverse complement.
CCCCTAAACTTTGCCGCCCTAGGCAGCTGCCTTGATTGCCTAGGCGTAAATACGGCCCTGGGTACGCAGTAGGACAATGGTTCCTCGTTTCTAACTTTATCAACTGTCATTACATTTTTCGATCTCTATGTTCAATATTTACCATGATTTGTTGTGCCATGTGAGTCAAACCTAGGTTTGTACCTTTTTTTAATTAAATATGTACTTGAAAACTCTGTACGTTAATGATCCCTGATTCCCCCCCGGTGAAATCCTCTCACAGACGTAAGTCGTAACACTGGTGAAGATGCGCAAGTCGTCACACTGGTGGAGGTGCTAAAGTGGCGTACCATGAGGACCCATTTGACGAGCTGGATGAGCTGGCCAAGCGTGATGAACAAACTAATTTTGACCTCCGAGTGCATGAACGTATTTTAAATGATGTTCTAACAGACCCTATGAACTTTTACCTACGCAATAGTTGCCGTCTCAACAATCTTGAGCCGGAATTTCAAGGATTATGGCAGCCACGAAATCGGTGCGCTAGTGCAGGGTCCAAAGAGGATGCAATTTTACCCGAGGGTGCTAATAGGTCAATTACTTAAAGAAAAGAAATGTCGTTTAAAATTAAGCCAGAACGTTTCAGGCCTGGAGTAGATACTGTGGATGAATGGATTGCAGACTTCGAGAGGCGAGCCACCGCCAATGGCTGGTCCAACGACGAGAAACTACGTTGTTTGCCATGTTACCTAACAGGGGCCCCGCTGAACTGGTTTTCAGCACAGGAATCCGGCTTGGAAAGGGAGAATGTGGGCCGGCTTGTCGACCAAAAGCTCAAACTTCGCTGGACAGAGGTACGTAAGAACCTTTTAACTGATTTTGATGGTGCATCGAAGGTATGTGACTGGAAGCTCCAGCTAAGGGAGAGATGTCAAGGGCCTCTCGAGTCGAACGAAGAGTATGTATATGATGTATTAAGACTCTGTTCAAAAGTAGATGTCAACATGGCAGACCTGGACAAAGTCCAATGTATCACATCTGGTTTATTAGCTAGCACTCTTGACAAGATTGCCGTGCTGGATAATAGCATGGTTAACCTCCTCAAAGAGAATCTTGAAAAAGCTCAAACGTCCAAAATCATGTTGCAGCAGCGTCTTGCCAAGAGCAATTCAAAAGCTGTGCCAATTGCTGTGGTCCAAACAGATTCTAGTACTGAATTGGGATGCATTCTTGATCAGTTGCAAACGCTGAAGCTTGAAATGACAAATCACAGGGAGGGCTTACTTCAAAGCGTACAGGCTATGCTGCAACCTCTTCATGTCGCTAGTGTATCAAATAATCCAAACATGCAACAAGAACAGCCTCTTTCGGGAAACCAGCAGTTCTATCAGCCAATGCATCAACCGAACATGATGCCTAACAACCCACACATCTTTACTCCACAACTATTTCCACAGTTCCACCCAGGGCAACATCAGGGGCAGATACGGTCTAATCAGGGACAGTTCTGGAGTCGTCAAAGAAGCCACCTTGGACGGCCGGTGTGTTACTTGTATAACAGAGAAGGCCACATGGTTCGATCGTGTCCGAAACTCGCCGAGGCGCAACAAGTGGTACAAGAGACAGCAGGTGAGCACCAGGGAAACGGACAGCCATAAGTGCTTTGAGTGGGCCATCACTTATGGGCACCTCTGTAAGCCCAGTCATAGACTCAGATTGTCAAACTAATCACGATCTGCACGTCGTTCTCATCCGAGTTTTTGGCTCTTTACAAATCGATGCCAGAGTCGAGAATGTCACAGTTCTCACTCTGATTGACTCTGGAGCAGCTGTGAGTTGAGTAGAATTGGAACTTGTAAAGAAGTTACCTCATAACAATGTACATGGGCTAGTGCTGCGAATGGCAAATAATACACCGCTTAAACAACTCTTTGACTATCAATCACCCGTCTCGTAAATTGGTTGTACCTTTTACAAACAGGCCATTTTCACTTGTGGAGGATCACACAGCGGATCTCATGAACATATCAATTGGTAACGAAGATGACTTTGACGACAAGGGAGGGCATAGTGACGCTTTGCAGCAACTTTGGGCACAACGTGAGCACGGAACATGTTCTGTTGAACCACAAGGTTTACGATCAGACTCTTTTCCTGTCAAAAAGTTATCAAAGAATCTAAACTTGAACCCAAACCTCTATAGTTCACAGACAGAAGCCATAAAGACTTTTGAACAAGTATGCGGATCAATTTGCATGGTCAATAGATCAATTAGGTAAAGCTAAAGTGACTGGGTGTGAAATAGAATTGTTGGATACAAAACCATATCATCGTTCCCCTTATCGAGTGTCACACTTGTAATGAACAGTCAATTATATCCTCGCAGGTGGATACAATGTTGACACACGGTATAATTTTTCCATCTCGTAGCCCATGGGCTAGTCCGGTTGTTTTGGTTGAGAAAAAGACGGGAGAACACAGATTTTGTGTATACTATCGGGGGGTCAATAAGAAACTGAAGGGTTTTTCATATTCGTTACCTGTGATAGACGATTTACTCGGTCAGCTGAGCAGTTCCAAGTTCTACTCCTTCAAAGATTTAATTTCTGGCTTCTGGCAATTACCCTTAGACGCAAAAAGTAAAGAAATTACCGCGTTTGTCACGTCGGGGGGTCTATATAACTTTGAAGTGCTTCCATTTGGTCTATCAATCAGTCCCGCTTTTTTCCAGATATGCATGGACAAGGTACTAGCAGGACTGAAATGGAACATGTGTTTGGTATATCTAGATGATGTTCTTATCATGAGTAGTAATTTTAACGAGCACTTGGTTCGGCTAGAAGCCATTCTATCTCGTTTCCGCAAATACAACCTTACTCTTAACCCCAAGAAATGTACTTTTGGCTATCAGAAGATAGAAATCTTGGGACACCTGGTTGACTCTGTGGGAATATCTCCCGCAAAAAGCAAGATAGAAGCATTGGAACATTTCCTCACCCCTAAGAGAGTCAAGGATATACGCAGTTTTGTTGGAATGGCAGGATTTTTCAGGAAGTTTGTACTGTAAAAAACTTTTCCATTGTTGCTAGACCTCTTACTGATCTCACTAGAAAGAATACCAAGTTTGTATGGGGTAGTTCCCAGGAAATAGCATTCAACATTCTCAAAGAAAACCTAATAAGTTCTCCAGTTCTAAAACACTTCTCCCAAGGACAGGAAACAGAGCTGCACACGGACGCCTAGTACGGAATCGGCGCCATCTTGATCCAACGATTTGATAATGAATTGCACCCAATCGCCTATGCGTCGAAGAGGTTATCGGCTGCTGAGAGTCGTTACAACACGACTCATCAAGAATGTTTGGCAGTAGTTTGGGGAATAAATCATTTTCGTCAGTACTTGCGGGGTATTCCTTTTAAAGTTATAATAGACCATCATGCATTATGTTTTCTCCACAAGAACAGCGAGATCAGCGGACGTCTGGCAAGGTGGTCGATAAAACTACAAGACTTCACCTTCAAAATAGTGCACACCTCTGGCAAACTACATTTTGGGCCGGACTGTCTGTCACGTTATCCCCTTAACTCTGTGGAATCGTCAGACGACGCAGACCCCAGTATTTTTCAGGTGCTCGCTCTTCAGGTACACGATATCGCCAGGTTACAGAAGGAAGACACCAAGCTTACCAACCTCAGGGACGCTGTATTATCACCAGGGACAGCACCCTCAAAGTTGCGACGCTCGTCTCGTACCTATCTAATACGAGACGACATTCTGTACAAGAAAGTCTTCATAAATGGAATGGATTCCGTGGTCTTGGTGGTACCGGAGTCTCTCAAGTACGAAGTTCTCGCAAGTATACATGACGACCCTCTGGGAGGAGGTCATTTAGGGTTTACAAAAAGTTTCGGCAAAATCAAGGAGCGATATCACTGGTCAGGTATGCTTAAAGAAGTAGAAGGTTATGTAAAATCATGCCCCTGTTGCCAGGCCAGGAAAAGACCAACCCAGCGCCCTCCCGGGTTACTCCAACCTATCCCCGTTGGAAAACCTTTTGATAGAATCAGCATCGACCTGCTCGGTTCACTTCCAAAAACTACTAGCGGTAATACATTCATTATCTGCTGTACAGATTACGCTACCAGATATGTAATTGCGAAAAGTTTGCCATCAGGAGGGAGTAGTGACGTGGCCAAATTCATTATAGAGGATGTTATTTGCATACATTCCTGCCCCCGGGAAATACTAAGTGCTCGTGGCCAAGTTTTCCGTTCAAATCTGATAACAGACATTGTCAAGGGCATGGGTTCCATTAGCTCTTTCACTAAAAGCTACCATCCGTGCTGTAACGGGCTAACCGAACATTTTAATGGAGTCATGGCTCAAATGTTGTCCAATTATGTTAGCTCCAATCATAAGGATTGGGATAAATTCGTTCCAATGGTAACTTTCGCGTTTAACGTTTCAATACAGGATACCACAAGGTATTCCCCCTTCTATCTAATGTATGGAAGACAAGCCACACTACCAATTGATTTCACCCTACGACAGGCATTAAATATCGGACAGACCGCGGAAGAGACATTAGAGTTGTCGGATGCGGCTAGAAAGTTGGCAAAAGATAGGATTGCCGAGGCTCAAAAGAAGCAAAAAGTTTGTTTCGATTCCTGTCATAGACACGTCGAATATGCAGTGGATCAATTAGTAAAGGTTTATTCTCCTACTAGACAGGTGGGGAAGGCAGACAAACTCCAACAAAGATGGCAAGGGCCGTACAAGGTGCTTTCTAAGTTGTCAGATATCAATTACGAAATTGCGATAAAAAAGGGTAGAAAACTGGTGAAAGATACGGTCCATGTCTTACGGATGAAACCTTCTTTTCCCCTTCTCAATGGCGTACTAGTGACAAGTCACGAAACACTCCAATAGCTTAAGATGACCCTGAGTAATACTCGAGGCCTAGTGTTCGGGAAAACAGTCCACGACATTCCACATTTTGGATTTAAAGGATGGCAATTAGTTTGTAGGAGCTATGGACGGTTCAATTAGTTTGTAGGAGCTATGGACGGTTCAATTAGTTTGTAGGAGCCAAGGATGGTTCAATTAGTTTATAGGAGCTATGGATGGTTCAATTAGTTTATAGGAGCTATGGATGGTTCACTTGGTTTGTAGGGACCATGGAGGGTTCAGGGATTATCAATAGTATGCTATCCTGAAAATCTAAGTAAAAAGAGTATGGATGAAAGACTGATGGAATGCTGGATGTGATAACGTGTATTAATCATTTCTCCCCTATCAGGTTTCGTTTGGTCTACCGGGTTAATATCGCACGACAGTGATTAGACACCACTCTGTCCAAGTCCTTTGAGGTTTTGCCCAATGTTTGACTGCTAAATTCTAAAAAAAAAATATATATATATTTATACTGCCTATTACCACTTGGCAATTGAATGACAAAAGTGGTTACATATATGAAATATATGTGCAAAGAAAAACATGGTCTGAAAAATAGTATTTACAACATGACTACCAAATATAGGTATTTAATTATCATTTGTATTAATTTTGTACCTCTTTCAGGGGTTTAGCCTCTCTTTGTTTGTTCAATTTAGGAATAATTAAAAAACCATCAGGTGTAAATATGTAATGTTCACTAAGTAGCAGTCTATTAGGCACTACAAAATGTATTTTCATTCGAATCAACTTGTTTATCTATTATGAGTAACAAGAACCTTTTTATAGTGTCGCTTGTCAGGAAAATGGAAAACAATATTTATTTTCCTATCTTCTCTGAAGTAAACAATGTATATGAATAAAAAAAATGTTATGTATGTAAAAAGGTAAGAACGAGAAAGAAAGGTGCACACACCACTCTTATTCGTTCTTGCTTGACTGTAGAAGTAGGAAAGGCACAAGGCCTAAACCTGATTTAAGTAGGGTAATTGTGATTTGTAGTGGCCTCACCAGTTGATAAACATAGTTCAAGGAATATAAGTGCATAGATAACTTGATGGTTAAGGGTGGGATGTTACACGCGAGGGAAAGGATCTATACCCTGTCGCCGGGTAGGTACCATCTTGTTGGCTCGCTACTAGACCATTGGCAGTTTCTGATGTCTGACCCCAAGCTACGATAGACGATGCTTTGGCAGTTCCTGATGTCTGACCCCAAGCTACGATGGACGATGCTTTGGCAGTTTCCGATGTCTGAACCCAAGCTACGATGGACGATGCTTTGGCAGTTTCTGATGTCTGACCCCAAGCTACGATGGACGATGCTTTGGCAGTTCCTGATGTCTGACGGCTAGCTATGATGGATAATGCTTCGGCAGTATTCTCGTAGTCATACAGGAGAAAAGCGGCGACCGACGAAATGAGGACATTTTGCCCCAATGTACAGGGGGGAGTATTGCAAAATTAAATCATTATCGCGCGCAAGAACAAGTTCAATATTTTTTCGCAAGAGGTCAGCAGCTCGTGGGACAACGACTCCGCACGACAGCTAGGAAGACAAAGAATGGCACGATAGCTCCTGGATGCGGGTTAACCAACAAGATGATCTTCGTCTCGCTCTATGACTGCAGCACCGAAGAAGAAGGTTGTCGGCTAATCGAGCGGACGGGAGACACGTCTACCACCAGAAAAGGGGCGTAGTACGTAGTTGGGACGAGATGCTTCTTCCCTGTTCTTACGTTATGGTTTGTTACATTTATTGATGTATTTAGTTTAATTATTCTTTTGCCTATTCCTTGAGTCATGTAAACTGAATCTATAGTTTAATTATTCTTTTGCCTATTCCTTGGGTCATGTAAACTGAATCTATAGTTTACTTTAATATATGCGTGGTACGCAGTAGGACAATGGTTCCTCGTTTCTAACTTTATCAACTGTCATTACATTTTTCGATCTCTATATTCAATATTTACCATGATTCGTTATGCCATGCAAGTCAAACCTAGGTTTGTGAACCTTTTTCTTATTAAATATGTACTTGGAAGCTCTGTACGTTAATGATCCCTGATTCCCCCCAGGTGAAATCCTCTCACAGATGTAAGTCGTCACACTGGTGAAGGTGCGTAAGTCGTCACAATATCACCAATAGCCAATAAAAATAACGTTATTTACAAGACGCACATAAAGGAGTTTGTGTAACTATGAGCAACCTGTCAAATACTGCTATCACTTCAGTATCTCATCTTGACCCTGCTAAGCCTCAAGACAAGATCAAAAGATTATTATTTCAAAAATAAGTGCTGTGATAGTGTTTCATCAATTATGGTTTCAACATGGCGACATTGGTAGAAATCATTTGCCATGGCAACATTTCAAGACTCATGAAAATACTACCGTGCATCCCAAAAAAAAACTCTGCATCAATAACTCTTGAAGCAACTCCAGAGCAACCCAATTTTTAGTTTTAGTTTTTTTCTGAGACACTGTGATGGTAACTAGTTTCTTTGAAGAGTTTCTCTCGACTTCTTTGGTCGAGTAGCAGGAAGTGGAACTAGTTCCTTTATTTGAGGATCAAACACAACAATAGTAATTGTCTTATCACGCTTCTCAAATCACGGGCAATAGCAGTTTCAATTTATATATGACGTCATTAATGTCATCAATGGGTCATTCCATACCAAATCAACCAGATTCGAATAAAAAATTTCAGTGACCATCTCTGATTTTGATCAAATTTGGGTAACTTACTGACATCGTTGCTTGGAATATTTACGTTTTTCAAATTTTTCTGTTGATTAGTTTCCGAAATATGAGGTCGTCAAAATTTGACCATCCGATGTCCCGGCCACGCATTGCCACAGGTTGACCGGCCGAACTTTTCTCCTTTAACTAAGATACGGAGTTGGGAGAGGGTCAATGGAAAGGTAATGAAATTCTGCATGCAACTAGTTAGGCCTACATTTGATCACTGTTGCCATTACTTAGAATCACCATAAGTTTTGAGGCAGCTCCCATTCCATGTCAAATCAACAAGGCCAATTCCTTGACCATCTTTGATTTTGACCACACTTGGTGAATCTATCAAGACTTGCATCTAGAACAATTGTGAAAGATTTTGAGTTTGCAGCGTTCTTAGTTTTTGTGTTTCGGCCCGCCCGAAAATTTTTTTTTTTGACGCCTCGCGGGTACAAGGTTTTTCAACTTTTGCACCGTGCGACATGAAACCTGATTTGTTCTGACTGCAGAGGTTTCATTCAGCATTTAAAAAATATTGCCAAGAATCCATTCCCATGTGAGTATCATGCAAAAATTTGGAACAAAATTTTAAACCCACCCCCCTCCCAAGACGGTAAGCCTACTTTTGAAAAAAAATGGTATTCTCATACACATGTCGTCTCCACATACAAACTTTCATCATGGGATCGCAATGGGATCATGAGATATCAAAGGGTCATGCATCAGAATGCACGCTATTTGCCTAATTTTTCACATATTTGTATATTTCCACTTAAATGCGCTGCATATTTGAGCGGGAAATACTCAAATTTGTGAAAAATAGGGCAAATAATGCGCATTTGATGTATGATCCTGCGATATCTCATGATCCCATTGTGATCCCATGATGAAAGTTTGTAACATGTGTGTAACATGTGTATGAAAATACGTTGTTTTTTTCTTGAAGTACCGTCTTGGAAGGGAGGTGGGTTTAAAATTTTGTTTTCATTTCTTTTTGCATGATACTCTCATGGGAATGGATTGTTGGCAATATTTTTGAAATGCCCAATGAAATATCTGCATTCAGAAAAAAATCAGTTTTCCATGTCCCACGGTGCAAAAGTTGAGAAACTTTGTACCCCCGAGGCGTAGACAAATTTGTTCGTTTGGACGGGCCATAACTCAAAAACTAAGAATGCTAGAAGCACAAAATTTTCCACGATTGTTCTAGATGCAAGTCTTCATAGAAACACCAAGTTTCATAAAAATCGGATATGGTCCGGTCAATTTAGCTACTCGGCTGAGTTGATTTGATATGGAATGATCCATATATATATTTTTATTTAGGAAGTAGGCCTACTATATACAAAGGTACGAAGCCACAGAGCAATGAGTGTCTATAGACTCGCAGGTAGTCCTAAAGGGTGAAATATTTTACTCCCATAAAATAGAGGCAATTTCCTCTTTCAACTTCCACATTCAGATCTCAACATTCATTTTCTTCATAACTCAACTAGAATGAATGACCTTGTCTACGTGGATTTATTGAAAGAATATATCTTGAATATAACGCTACCATAATGCAAATATTTTGATGTATTCATTTGGAAAGTGTAATTTAAAATTTGAGTTTTCATAATAGGCCCAAGTTCTATAATGCAATTGATTTACATGACTAGTCATAATTTCTCAGCGTAACACTTTGGAATGCCATCCGCCGAAAGCTCAATACGGAACAATCCCAATTATTAATAAGTTTGTCAAGCAGCTCGAAACACCCAGCCGATAGTACTAAGAGAATGCCACGAGATCAAGGAGTCCACGGTGTCTAGCAGCAAATGATGGTATCAGGAGATATAACAGGGTCATGCCATGATTGTGTATATAAAAACTCTCAATATGAGTTGCCGAGATTCAAAATTCAAAAGAATGATTATTAGAACTGTAAGGATCTGGTCAAAATATCGATATTTTCACACAATCATGGCATGACCCTGTTCAATCTCATAATACCACCATTTCACCACTTTCTAGTATAACTTTTCATGTGTTGAATATACATACAATTTGATTTTTTTTCTTTTTTTTCAAACACACCTTTTTTATATGGGGTGAAACCAAAAAATGCAAACACAGATATCTCGATGTCCATTACACAGAATAGTATCAAATCTGACGTCATTGATTTGCAACAAATCAGAGCTTGATTATAGAAAAAAAAATATGTCTCCATGTTGAACGGTTTAGAAGTAGCAAATTTTGGAACGGCGCAGAGCGCGCCAACTTTGGCGTTTTCTACATGGCGTAACTCGAGAACTATAAGAGCTGCGGTGCCAAAAGTTTGTACGATTGGTTGACTCAGTGGTTGGTACAACTGGTATAAATTTCATCAAAATCGGAGATGGTGAGGGAAATAATGATGCTCGGTTCAGTTGATTTGATGTGGAATGACCCCTTCGCGAACACGGGCCGTTGCACACAACTGTTTTCATATTGTTATTTCTCTTCCAAACTGAAATCGCACCCCCCCCCCCCACCCACCACGAATGTGACCTGGATCTGCCAGGGCGCAAAAACATCACGAGCCGGCCCTGCTAACGTCACGCATTTCCCCCTCAGTACACCCATCGGCCAGCTATGAGCAACCATAGCATAGGGCCTACAGCTCCGGAACGTGTATAAAAGGTTCATTCTTACAGGCGTTCAGCGGCGTATAGATTTTATGATGCATTTGAAGCCGCGGACGTTCAACAATTAATAATGATGTTATTTTTGTTAATACTTTTTTATAAAGCTGTATTTTTCTCAATAATAATTGCTAGAAAACGGGTTGAAAGACATTATACGTCTTGAAAGAAGTTATTTTTTCAAGATAAATTGAATAAAAAATGGCATGAATTGTGAAAATCATAGGGAGTGCTGCCATTCTGCAGTAGGCCTACTTCCACACGAGCTGCCACTGATGAAATTCAATGGAAAACTCTATAATCACCTAGATTTTGAATCTATTCAACCACTGCCTTGCCTTCACTTGCCTTTTGATTTAGGCCTACTAGATTGTTTATTTCCATTCTTTCATGATATAGGCACTACCATAAATGGATTTAGGCCTACTTGTTGATCTCCTTAATAGTTTCTTATTTTCTTAATCTTCTTATTTTCTAGGCCTGATAGTTTTCTTCAATTGATGTAAAAAAATACGTAATGATTTTTATCTTCATGAATGTTACAACTCATCTAATGTAGGCCTATGTGGAACTTCGGAATTATGTGTATAATTCAGGTAGGTCTACTTGAAATCTGTAGAAATATAAATCTATTCAGAGAAACTTTTTTCCATATTTTTCCTCCTGGGTTATTCATACAAGATTTTTCAAAATTTCAATTATTTTTCTCAAATTGGTTTATGTAGGCCTACCGGTAGCTGGTTGCCCCTGAGAACTAACTTTACAGTATTGAGTTAGATGATGACCGGTGTTGAGGAAGTGACTTTCAAAAGTAACGCGTTACTTTTTAAGTAACGCGTTACTTTTCGGTAACGGCGTTAACTTTATTATAGAGCTAACGATCACTTTTTACACGCTAGTTTTGAAAGTATCGTTCACATTAAAAGTTGAACGTTACTCAGACATTACTTTGATGCCATCAACATCAAAAACTGCTTGTGCATTTGATGTGTTATTTGGGATTTCACTATTTCCAATACCCGTCTAGGCTTGGCCCTTGGGCTTGTGTCTACCCCGACAAGATGAAAGATGAAAACATGTCGCGACTTGATATTGCTTCCTGTGGACAGGGCAGTAGGTAATTGTCAATTGTGCCCCCCCCCCACCCCAATCCTTCCACTCACGTGCTTATAGAACTGAAGATGTAGTGATAACGCATTAGGCTAACATCATTAAGAGAAGTTCGTCAACTGATTTTTCTGAACAAACAAGTGCAGTGGTTATTGTGTATTGAGCTGTTGACTTGGAAAGATCGTTGTTACAATTTTGGACAATAAAGTACAGTGTAAAGGAAAAGAGAGTCAAGCTATGTCAGGAGATGAGGAAAGCGATGTGAACGAACTGCCATGGGTGGGTGAATTACATATTTTATGTCAAGTGTGGAGGACATTCATGGTGGCTGTTTCAAAGCTGTGTGTTAATTGTGTGTGCGCGCCAAAAAAGTAATTAAAGCTTCGATGTCTTTCTCAAACTGAAGAACCACCTTCAATTATGTTAACAATTACCAAACGTGTTATATGTATGAGGAGAACGCTATAGTCCTTAACACACTGTGAGCTTTATAAACGCTCCAGTGCATTGATATTTAGATAATCGTACGGCATGAGGGTGTTTTCATTTTATTTTGAACCAGATAGGTTGATCTGATATTTTTTAAACAATATGATTATTGTTTGCTCAACGACCACACCAACAGCTACGTTATTTGGGGGTACAAACAGTGTTGGGGAAGTTCACGTATAAAAGGAACTTTTAAAAAGTTCAGTTCATGTCAAATAAATCGATCTTTTAAAAAGTTCAAAGTTCGTTTTCGTGGTTTTGCGCTAGAAGTTCAAGTTCAAATTCGAAAAAACATGAGTTTGTTCAAAAATTCACCTTGAAAATTATATGAAAAGAAGGGTTCAAAAATAATATATGTACACACATATTTTCTACGATAAATGTCTCAAGTTTAATAGTGATTCAACACTTTGACTGCGTGTCGCTTCCAGACGCTAGAACAATAGGCCTACAATCAGTATAGGCCTGCGCAGCCTACAACTACAAGTCACAACACGTCAACCTTGACCACACGTGGCTGCCGGCTCGCCTGGTGACAAGTGATCACATGATGAAATCCCGAACAAGGAATATTATACATTTGGGATAGACCGTAAAATAGTCGATCTCATTCGGAATTTAATTTGGACGGGGAAGTACCGATAGTGCGATCGTGTCGAATAGGATTATGAGTGATCTAAAATTATGAACTTTCAAATGAGCGTTTCATTCCGTTAAAGATCACCGAAAAATCGAACATGAAGAAAGTTTAAGATCGTCTACTGTAAATGTAACGCGTTCATTGAAAAAATCAGAAAATACGAATGCGTTCACTTTAAAAGTTCATTACCGGTACCCAACACTGGGTACAAATGAGTACGTGATAATGAAATGTGGATAGATGTCAACACTACAAACTCGATGGTGATGGTAAGTGAAAAGACCTTTACAAGAAACCATGCCTTATGCTGGACTCGAACCCAATAAAAAGCTTTATAAAGAGGTTACAAAGTTATGAACTTAATAAATAGCCCCTGTTTTCCCAGCTTTTTTGCTAAATAACTTTTGAAGTATATATTATTAGCCTATATACTTTTTCAAGTACAGTAACCTTTGTAACTTTTCATTACTTCCAGTTTTTGGCAACTTGAACGTTTGAAACGTTATCATTTTAACCAAGTAACTTGACTTTTAGAAAGTTACTTTAGGAAAGTAACTTTCATCCAAAAATGATCTTTTGTTTAACCTGTGAAGCGCAAACAAATATAAAATTTTAAAAATCATCTTCGTTTTCTTCTTTGAGTAGGCCATGCGTTAAACTGAGTTTTCGCTTTGAACACTCACGAATCCAATTACTCAGAATGGGTGTGAAATGGCAGCGATCTCACCCAGCATCCTGCGAGTGGCCATGCAGGGTTTGGAGCAGAACTTTTTCAACAATTTTGTAAGTTCCGGTGTCACGGATAAGTATGTTTAGGTGCGATGTATGTTCAGGTGACATCACAGCCAGAATCTTCCAACTTTGGACGATGAAATGACTGTTTCTCATACAATGGTAGCGTCGTAGCCTGTATCAAGTGTTGTTGTTGTGGTTTTTCTTACTTTGAATTAAACAGTTGAAACAATCTAATCCAGGCCTACCTAACCCAACCAACCTAACCTAACCAATTTAATCTAAATTGATATAACCTGAGCACAGTGCAAAGAAGGAGGTACATGTGTGCATATACATACATGGAAGATGGCACATACATATATGTATGAGAAATGTACAATACAAATCCAATGCTCAGACATAAAAATGGCATTTACCTAAACAAACTTATACTGGAACATAGAAATCCGCAACATCAGCATTCAGTTTGAAAGAAAATGATGTTTTAGCTACGTTTGAATAATGGTTACCATAGTAAAGATGTAAATGTTTTTGAAAGAAGTGTGAAAAAAGATGGGATATAATAATGGAAGGAGTAGGCGGTAGGCCTATCAATGATCAGAAATAGAATGAAGAAGTGCAACTTATTTAATGTAGTCTAATAATTTTAGTTAGGTCTACAATTGAACACTAGGCCTACCGTAAATGATGTAACGATCCGTTGAAAATTAAAACAAAAAAGAATTGAATTAAATTGCGGCAATCAATTAAATTATTAAATTAATTTACAAAAATATTCATTTGTATAAACTATATAAATTGGTTAGATTAAATTAAAAGCCTACCTTGTTTGGAATTATCAACAATTGATTTTTAAAGGCAATTAATATTATTTTACTGTTTGCAGATGAAATACAGTTCAAACGAAATAAAATTAAAATAATCCAGAATGCTAAAAACGTTACTATTGTGACGTCAAATTCTTCAAAGGAATGACTTTGCCGGATCATTGAACAAGGTTCAAATAAGTGACCAGTTGTGAGGCCTGAAGATGAGGGGACAGGGATCGCCTAATTACTACCTAGCCCACAGTCGAGCAGGCAATCCTAGAGAGCAGTAACAAATAATTGCTCAAGAGCAGGCAGGCATTTGAGATGAATTCAATCGTTCCCATAATAGACAATCACGCACTGAGTCAAGTATGTGTGTTTCAACCAAATTGTGTATTAGCATTTATAACCTAGTCTGTTACAAAAAAGGTGAAATAATAATCAAATCATATTTTACAAAATACGGCCATGAGATTTCATGGCATGGCAGCTTGCATCATTGGTATTCTGATGCTAAACAGAGCAGGCAAATGAAATGAAATGAAATGTTTAATTGCAACAAAATGTTCCATCAAAATATTGAATGTCGAACAAAATTGTAACTTGGCTACAGTACTTTATGGGAGGGCTCGACATTGAGAATAGTTATAAGTACTCTTGGGAGTAACAATCAATTGCTGGATGGATTGGGGACAGCAAACTGAAGAAGCAATAAGAAACCTATCAATTCTGTAATGCAAAACATGATGGGGCTAGATGCAAAATGAAGAGATGAATAAAAAATAATATTTGACACTGATAATTACGGAATATCCTGGGAAGGAAGGGAGAATATAGGAGTGTAAGCCCAGAGGGAATTCAAAGTTGGGCAGCGAGAAGAGTGAAGGGTAGGGCCATTGCCTAGGCTCGCCTTGGCCAACTTAGAATGAAGAGAATGGAATGGAAAATAGTAAAGAATAAGGTAAAAAGAGATTTGAATATTACCTTAAAGAGGAGACCACAGAGCATTACTGATACAATACAAGAGTCAAAGTGGGAGTCTGCAGAAAAAAGACATAGGTATCATGCATAATAAATAAATTAGTCTTACCGTAGGTTCTCACCCTCTCAGGCTAGGACTGGTAATCAGTTCCAAGTAAGCCTACGCCTAGGTCTGCGTATTATGGCGAAATTACTCAAATGCGTATGCCCTAATATACTACAAAATAAAAAATTAGCAATGGATCAATAACATTACAACAGAATAATCAACTCAGTAAAGATTTAGAAATGAAATGCTAAAAACCGAGACAATTTTAAAATGTAACAATAGACGATGCAACAATATCAGCACTATTCAAACTTACACACTGCGAAGTGCGAACTGCAAAACATTTGAACGTCGAACCAATGCTTTAAACTGAACAACAAGAAAGCTGCTAACTTTGTTTTGTTTTTTCGCGCCGCCTTTCTCACCACATGTAATTTAGAAGGCTGGTGCACGTGGCCTTGCTCTGACACTTACCCGCCTACTGACACGTCAGGTAAATACTATTTTATTTTAGGTGTTATAATCCAATATGGTTCAAAGTTCAGTTCAAAGTTAGACTTAAAGTGGATTAACATAAAGTGGACATTAAAATTGTTCGCAAATAAATACTACTTTTGGTGGGTTACCCCAATGATGGATTTAATGCCACGCTTTATTCACAAACATAAATCGCAAACGCAACCTAGATATGCCTATGCCTAGGTATGGGGTTTACAGTAAACACTATAATACTCATTGACTTGGGTTATAGCATTGCATTGAGTCAATGGTTATAGTAGTAAACTGTATGGCGTAGGCCAAAGCCTATGAGTATACATACTCAATGGTCTAGGCTAGTTCTAAAACAATATATTCAAATCAAATTTATAGATTTGTGTATGGGCCTATTCTAAGTATGGCTCTGAATATATCAAACTAGTATGCATTAGATAAGCAATCCCTAGGGCACCCAGGGCATGTCCCAACTCCTAATCATGGTCTAGCCTGGAAATATAGTTTCAATTTTTTCAACATAAACTCAATGTCAAGGTGCGCTCTACAGAATGGTAGCCCTAGCAAGTAGCAGCAACTACACTGGGCTCTGCGTTTTGGAATAGATGCTAGGTAGAGAATAAATTATTGAATTCCATCAATACTAGCTGAGGCTCGAGCCTCAGCTAGTATTGATGGAATTCAATAATTTATTGGCCGAGTCTGGTGACACTCAGGTGTCATCAGGTTTTCATATTTGTGGACCTCGAGTGTTCCCAGTCTCCCATTCTGGTGACATTCAGGGTCGCGTCTTAGGTTCGCAAGCCACGCTCCGGATTCGTTCGGGAGAGTTCGCCTTCATACGGGAGGATAGTTTAATTGTAATTTTCACTGCTAGAGTGCACCCGACACCAGTTCTCGATATATAAGCTCCGTTACACCTGCCGGCGGTATAACGCGAGGTTTATACACTAACCTAACCCAATAACCTAACCTACTGTCCGCAACCTGGCTTTGTCCACATAATTGACCATGTTCTTTCACATATAAACTCTGGAGGAATCAATTTAAACAAAAAAAAGCCTCAGGCGGGATGAGATCAGAGATCCCTGGAGTGGGAGTCAGGTGTGCTAAGCTTTTCTTTTTTTTCTTTTTTTGGGTTTTAACGACGCACTGTAATGATTACTAAGATCTATTGGCATCGGATGAATGATTAATGAGATGATGGAATGATGAGATGAAGGTTTTTATAGGCAGTGGGAAGGATAGTGGGAAGAAAGCGGTTGTGGCCTATATTGTAGGAACCATCCCGGCATTAGCCTAGACTACAGAGGGAAACCACGAAAAACCCCTGTAAAGATGGACGGTGGCGGGGATCGAACCGGGTCCGATATGTCCCTTCACCTCCCGGTCACACGAAGCAAGTGAGCTAACCACTCAGCTACTGTGCCGGTGTGTGCTAACCATTGAGCTGCAGTGATCAATGTCATGATAGTGTTATTTTGGCCATTTACTTCATGTTGACCACTCGGACTCGTACAAAGATGCCGAACTCTCCCGAACGAATCCGGAAATCAAACTGAGTGTCAGCAGCCTCCTCAAGCCCTGAAGGCTGATGACACTTGAGTGTAACCAGACACTTCGTAATTTATTCTCTACCTAGCATCGTTCTCATTCTATCACATGACAATTCGACACTAAAAGTTGCAGATACGCACGTGGCGGAGAAAATGTTTCAACTGTTGAAACGAGGATAGGTTACGTTAAGCACGTGCACTTGGCTAACACATGAAATGTCTATACCATTTTTACAAAAATGTAATGTCAAAATCGAAGTAATTGATCGGGAAAAGTCCCGTATAGCCAGTGAGAGGATTGCCTGGAAAGTGCTCGACATTGCTGATGCCATTGTTTTTTTTTATTTTTGTGGAATAAAGCTGATCTTTCATCACCAAACTCGGTGATGATAAGTTCATAGTTTAGTCGATTATAAGCATTTCATTATTTATATGGTATTGTATTATGACTGAGATCAACAACGAGATTCAGCGTTTTAGCTACTGGTTCACCCGTCTCATTGGTATATCAGTATTAGCAATATGTTGTATTCTCTAGCCTACAATAGTGCGTAATTTTCAAATTGACTTTTGAATGAATGTTGAGTTTAAAGGCATGTCGAAAGCGAGGTCATTTTGTGGCGGCAGTGTTTAATAATTTAAGAAAAGTAGGCCTATTCTAATCCGGGTCTACTTCCAGTTTGTATCATAATAATTTTGTTGAATAATAGGCCTATAATATATCCTACCCGCAAAGTTTCTCAGCCTCGTACTAAGTGGGAGTAGGCCGAAGTAAAGAGGAGAAAATGTGGTGGTAGGTTAATTATGTGATTTTTATTATTGTGGCAAATTTGCATTATGTCAGTACTGCTGAAGTTGGGAATTGTACAGTAAAGACAAATTGAAAACAATTTAATTTTATATAATAAATAATAGGATGTTGAGCAGGCCTACATATGTCACATTTTTGTTGAATGAAATGAAAATGACAACAGTTTTTGTCTAGCTTAGCCAGATAGAATGAATAGTTTGAAAGGTTAATTTTATATAATGCAATGATTTGTAAGCAAGTCGATTTTAAATATTTTGATCTACTATAGATATCTTCTTGATCATGTTTCCTAAGAAATCAGACTTGAGCTCAATCAATTATATCTTTGCTGACTCCTTATTGACACTAACTTGTGGTTCTATCACTTGAACATTTCCATCAAATCATAGAGATTGAATGAAGTTAAGAATATAATACACAAACCTCGGGGCTGGATTTGGTCGAGATGAATGTTTTTTTCTAACTGTACATTAAATCTAAATATTATGGTATCGTAGGCCTACATATTATCTAGAAATCCCTTATTTGACATCGGTGCGCCTGCCATTGTACATGGAACCAATAGTGCTAATCAACCAGGTACCCTCGTTTCAGCGGCTATAATGGAATTTTGTCGACGACACTAGTGCATTCTCTTGTTACTTCTAGTGTCGAATAGCTTGCTCTGGACTTTGCTCTTATATTTTAATTATTTATGTACATTTTCATCAAAAGCTAAGTAAGCATGGAGCTATATCCATTAAATATGATTATAAAATCAATGGCAGAGCTTACCTTGAGAATACAGCATAATAATCAGAAAAATAAGGCTAACAAAATATATATATATAAATATATATATATATATATATATATATATATATATATATATATATATATATATATATATATATATATATATATATATATATATATATATATATATATATTTACAATAATGAAAATATTCAATGTATTTTATTATAGGCATACCAACAAATCAGATTTTGGTATTTATTATTTTAACTCTTGCAATTGCACATAAATGCACGGTGGCAAGTTCCCTAACTACCCCTATCCCACCACCTCCCTAACCCTCTGACAGAATAACTTTTACCTCATTTCATCTCCGTCAAAAACACTTCTACTAAGCCCATTCTTGTCCCTACCTGTCCTATTCAAGAAAGAGAATGTACCGACACCTAATCTAGCCCCCTTTATGACTACCGCTCTATTATGACCCTGCCTACCTCCATACCTCATTAATTCCTTTCAATCATCTTATGCAGCTCCTCCCATCCCCCGTCTCCTTACATTACCCTGAAGAAATTACATAAACGATCCTCCTTCCTCCGTATTTCCAATTTCTGCCATCCCAGGTCTTGCATCATCTCAGTTGGACTCTCCAACATTCTCACCCTCTCCCCCCTTTCATTCTCATCCCATTTTCACCTCCTAACCCTACCTGTAACCCTTCTTACCACAATCCATTGAACCCTTTCCACATCCCTTATCTCACCTAATCTATAAGGATCCCCAACTGAACTAGCATATTCTACCATGGGACGCACTAACGAGAAATATGCTTTTTCCTTAATCTGCCCCCCTAAGTTGCCTCATTACAAAGTTTAGAGCATTTATACTCTTTTTTACTATTCTCTCAGTCTGACTCCCCCACCCTGAACGTCCATCAAATACCACCCCCAAATACTTGTAATTTTCCACTGACTCCAGTGTCTTCCCTCCTACCTCATACACTACATCTGTCCTTATGGTCCTCCTACCAAATGTGACTAACTTGCACTTCCCTGTATTCAACCCCATCTTGTTCTATTGAACCCAACAATTAATTGCTGCCAAATCTGCCGGAAGAGCTACTACATCCTCTTCTGTATTGATTTCCCTATATAACACACAATCATCACTTACACTCACACATCACTCACTTACACTTAGGCTTACATCACTCACGCAATCACTTACACAGAAAACCGTACCGATTGTTTTAGGCGGAAATATGTAGGTCTAGGTAGATGCGACATTATGTTACAACAACATTGCTCTCATTACCGTCTAATTCTACCAATTTATTTGACGTCTGTCTGCAACACTTCCACCTTGAATACCATGTTTCTACCGACAAATTTCAGTAGAGACAATTCTTCAAGTAGCCTAGCCGCAACAGAATAATGGTTAGGGTTAAGTATTGTGTCAAATGGACTTATGGTTTGATGATTGGGGTTGAGTACGGTGGCGTGCAGGCTATATATAAGGAGGAGCACGGCGCTCCACCTCAAAAGTGGGTGGGTGTACAAATTCAAAAGCTTCGGAAGAAAAGGCCTGATAATTTTACGTAGATTCATGATAAACAATCATCTATGTGATTGTGTACGAATGAATCACTGTAGACAGTTATGTGGAAGAGCATGGGGGTACCAGGGAGGTAAGTATAGGCCTATCATTTTACGAATGTGGAAGATCAAATAAGTCAGTACCCAAACCCACCTCAGGTGGAGTGCTTGTTTCATATGAGGAAACATCGAGAATAAAGGCTTGCCATTCAATTCCAATTATTATATCTAAGGTCTGGCATTACCAAGATCAATAAAAGCCATGATATGAGAATCAGTTGAAATCAAAATATAATTGATCAATTGGTAACCATCGGTGGAAGCTGGTTGAGCACCCAGTTCAACTTACTCATTAGTAATTTCTGCACCAAGTTATGTAATGAGTCCAGGTGAGCGAATTGACTTTCAGACCATTAGGAAAACACTCCAAATCATGTCTCTCTGTTTGATGGTTAGTCTAGTTTTTAGGACACTCCACAGGTTGAGAGGGAACACAGATCGCATTTTCAATTTTGCCCGCAGCAAGTGCACGCATTCAATTTCCCCAGCTTATCTTACCCCACCTCTTTTCCTTTCCCGCTCAAGGGCAGCTAGTTGTACAATGTACACGTTTCGTCGTTTTTATTCTCTTCCAGTAGGCCTAACTCCAGTTCCAAAGCAATCAAAATTATGAAACACCTAGAAAAAAACATAAAAAAATACCCTGCGGGGCTGTTGCGGGGCCTTCACCCCCAAACCCCCTGCGGGTCACCGGCTTCGCACCCGCTTACTTCTTTACGTCTTTCTCTATGACCCAGATTCTGATTTTATATATCTGGCTTGTTTGAGTTGTCACACTCTTCAATTTACCACTTCGAGGGCGACGCACCACGGAGATGGGGTGTACCACCCCCTGTCCAGGGGTGTCTGCTCCACTCTAATTCGACCCTCTGCACGCCACTGGTTGAGTAGGATTAGTTTTCACCTTAACATTATAACCTTGTTGTCCATTTGATACAAACCTTACCTACTGACCCTAACCATTATTTTGTTATAACTACCGGTACGTGAAAAGTTGACTATACCGGTACTGAAATCTGTTAGTAGAAACAAACAAGGTTGCCACAGTGAAAGGATTTTGAATAGACGTTGAATGAATGAGTGAAATACGACAGAAATAAGAGCAGAAACGGAACTACAACTAATAATTACGAACAATTGGAGAGTTACCGGCACAGTAGCTGAGTGGTTAGCTCACTTGCTTCATGTGACCCGGAAGGTGAAGGGACATATCGGACCCGGTTCGATCCCCGCCACCGTCCATCTTTACAGGGGTTTTTCGTGGTTTCCTCTGTAGTCTAGGCTAATGCCGGGATGGTTCCCACAATATAGGCCACGACCGCTTCCTTCCCACTATCCTTCCCACTACCCATAAAAACCTTCATCCCTTCATCTCATCATCCCATCATCTCATTAATCATTCATCCGACGCCAATAGATCTTAGTAATCATTACAGTGCGTCGTTAAAACCCAATATGAAAAAAAAAAAAATTGGAGAGTTTGGTTCATAAATGATGTTTTTGTCATTGAGGTATATTTTTGCAGTTTCGGTTTCAAGCGATCTTAGCTCAAAATTGGTATAAGCCCATAATTTTTGTTATTGTAGGTAGGCCTATAGTTTTTCAAATTTAATGGTATTGTATAGGCCTCTAGGCCTATTCTGTATCAAATAACAGTTATTCTCATCGGCTGAAAGTTTCACTTTTGGTTGGAACTCCGATTATTTCTCATAAAATTACAAGTACTTCGATGTATATTGAAAAAATACAAATTCCAAATTGGAATCCATGTAATATCCATAATATACATTTTTAATTACCAGATGACTGAATATTGGGCACGAAAAATTGTAAATATTGCCAAAAACACCGGCGCTATTTCTTCCGTATTTGACCTAGTAAACCTTCTCTCCTAGATTAGATATTCTGTTTTCTATTTGGATGTCAGTAATCGCATAATTGCAGCCAACCCACTGTGAATGAATTTTCATTCAGGTGAATTATTATGTTCCTTTCTCAATCGGAATTGAGACTTGCTTAGTCAGTATCATAAACATTTTCTCCTGTCGTCACTTGCTTGAAGTCTGTCTTTTATTTAGTTATTTTTGCAAAGGAAAGTAATCGACATCTCAGCCAATGTCTCGTGTCTCACACAGGGACGATCACAGGTTTATATTCTTTGGTACTGCAAATTTGGAAAATTTCGAGATGTGCTTGAATAGCGAAGTCAAAATTCTCATACCCTAACGGGCGTGTGGGTCCCGCCCCGCAGGTAATTTTTTGAAAAAATGTGTTTTGTTTGTGTATATTTTGTTATTTTCAGTAGAAGTCAACACTTATTTATCCTCATTGCTGTTATTGCAGTCATGAATACAAGTTGAAGTTTGGGCTACTCTTGGAAGTTATTACATTCCAACTTCAAGCACACCACAATTGAAAGAATATATTTCGATTTTATCAAACAACAAAATTATAAAAATCTCAATTTCAATTGGGTGTGACATCTCAAAATATTTTTGTATCTCAATTTGTCTCACCGGTACCTGATTTATCAAGGTTATATTCACTAACTAGAAAATAGATTTTGATAATATTTGTAAATACAAGAATATCATATTTTAAATAACAAATTATATTTAAATGCTCGGTCATGGTAAGTTTTCATTACTCAGGTTATTTTAATTTACGTAAAACCGTGAATGAGAGTGAAACATTTGAGTGGAACAACAGTAAGAACGTATTAAAAGATATTTGCGGGTGACCGCGGTCCATTTGGATATCCATTTTGCCAGCGGCCCACCGGGCATTGCCCAATTGCCCGGTGACCCAGTCCGGCACTGCTTCCGCCAAGTAATTATCTGGCAGATGAAGTAGCTGAAAATAAAAGTTGATGAAAAGCACCCGACAAGCACTATCGGAAGGTCATAAAACGGCAGAAAACGTTATGCGGAAGATGAATATTATCGGGACCCTTATCGGCACATTGCTAAACCGGCCCTAATTGACATTTATACAATATTCTAATTTTTTAACCTAATGAACACCTTACTAATTCCAATAAGAATGTTATTCAAATTATTTATTGGAAGTGGCATGAAGATCACTTCCTCCTTTCTTATGATTTTTACTTTTTTACCTATAATGAAATCCACTTGAAGATTGATTGGCTTGAAGGTAGATCAAAATTAAATCAAATCAGTTCAGTACACACTGGGATAGCAGTACAGTTCAAGTATAGTGTAAACTTGAAGCAAAGGGCAAATTATGCCAGTTAACTCAGTACTCTATGCCAATATTGCCTGATCCAGTAAATATTATGCAAGTCAAATGTTACTATATTGATAAATAACTAGATGGTAAAGTCCTCTTCAATTACAATTTCTCATTTCTTTCTGTGCAACCTGTCTTAACAGACAGTTGAAATTAATTATCCTTCTTTTAATTAATAATAATATAGTGTCCTCCCTTAATTAGAACTAGTGACAGTAGACCATTCGTTTGGGACTCATTCTTATTAAAGGTCCTTGGATTATGACGTATACCTAACTGGTTGATCTTTATGATCTATCCTACCCTAGTTTTGATCTTTGCGATCATTTGTAACTTGCAGGGATGATCTTTGCGATCTCCCAACCTAACTTGATCTTTGTGAGTACTCCCTTTTGTTTATCCTAGACTTGTTATTTTCAGTTTTTACGTGTAGCTACTTATTCTTCAACTGACAATTTCAATATACATGTACAATGTACACAGCCCACAGAATGATAGTAAATACAAATCCATGATCCAAACGACTTGTTACTGAAAGAGTCTCAAACTATGCACACCCCCAAGCACTACCTACTGAATGTTTTACCCTATGCATGCCTATGAAAAAGACAATTGCAGTTATACAAAATGCATTCTGAATACTAAACTTCACTGTTTAGGAATTTGGCAACAGATCACTGCAATCGACCAAGGCTGCACTGCACCCGAATGCTAATATTGCATACGTACGTTGAAAATAAAAAGGTGTTACTTCACTCCAGAATAAAATGAAAAACTCAATGTGTGAGGAAGTGTATTGTCAACCTGAAACTGCACACTGGGGTAACTCTGCTCCTCCGAAGGGGCATTTATTTTCAAGAAAAATATTAACTCCAGATGATAATGGGACTGACAGCATTGAATATGAGAAAGTGTTCAATCTGTTTAATAAAACATCCAGGCATTTAAAAATGGTCGGTCTTGAACGTGTCATGAATCCGTATTCCATGGGTAGTTATCTTTTACAAAGAGATGAATTGAAGTCACGTTATGGTTCTGTTGATGAAGTATTTTGTTATCATGGGACCAAGAATGAACATCTGGATGAAATTTGTGCAAATAATTTTAATTGGAGGCTGTTTGGTGAGAATTGTGGCCACAAGTTTGGTCAGGGAGTGTCATTCTCACCAGAGGCATACTATTCAAGCCATTATTCAGATAAAAAAAGTCTTGTGAAGATAATGTTTCTTGTGCGAGTATTAATATCACAAAGTGTAGAAGGGAAAAAAAGTATGGAGTTACCCCCAAAGCTTGATCATCCTTATAATGACTATTACTACGACACAACATGTAAGACAGATGGAACAGTTGTTGTGAAATATGTAGACAATGAATATTTTCCAGAGTATGTGATACATTTCACTGGTCATCCATATACTCACAACCATTACTGATGTTTATAATTTATGTATGTTACATCATGACTTATTTATCAAACTAAGCAAAAGCATTCAATATAGTGATAAGCACAATATCCTGCTGTTCAAGATGGATAAAATTGGCATCAGAAGAACACCCCTGCTATGGTTCAAAAACTACCTTACCAACCGAAAACAATTCAACGGAAATTCAGACGGCAACAACGTTGACATTTCCTGTGGTATACACTAAGGCGTACTAGGCCCTGTACTTTTCCACATATACATCAACGATTTGTACCGAACTTTTCTAATAAGCCTTCTCCAAGGCTATGCAGATGATACTAATCTCTTATCTGAAACCGACCTCACACACGCTTATTCAACACATGCAACATGACCTGGATACAGTGGTGGAAAAAACTCAAAAAATAAAAATCTTACTCAAAACAATCAAATCCATAGCCACCTCACTATAAACGATGATTCCCACCTGCCATCAAACAATCTATTCATGTTGAATAATAATCCCAACTACAACGGACCATATTTATTCAACTGCCTGCCCTCCTGGATTAAGAAAGAAAAGAATATTGTATGCTTCAAGCTGATTTGTAAAAATTCCCAATTGGCAATGTGTTCCACACTGTACAGGAATTCAAATCATTGAAAAAAACATTTTAAAGTGTATTGACAAAGACTATTTATATTTATATTGCAGACTATTTTAATTTAACTATAGAACAGATTGACATATTCTATAAACATGAATATTTCATGTATGTACAAATGTTTCACTGAATAAATAAATAATTATGAATTATTATTATTAATTGATTATTATTAATTATTAATTTGAATGAACAACAAATTATCGGTCAACTCCAAAAAAACTAACTTTCTGATATGCTCGTCAAATTACTTCTATGACAGTAACTACAACCTCAGCCTGCAGATGAACAATTCCACCCATGGTGGATGAAGTGAAATATTTAGGCCTAACAATCGATCGGAATCAAACAAAGACTTCCCACTTCAACGAAGTTTTTTTTTTTTGGGGGGGGGGGAATCTTGCCAATAGCATCCATTCTGAAGTATGTATCACTGATTGTCAAAACATCGACTTACTTTCAATATACAGTGCTCGGATTCATACCCATAGAGAAATCCTACCCATGTAAAAACAGTTATCTGCCTCCTTCATACCATACATTATTCATTAATCATTACATGTCAAATCTTCCTACCTCCGCAACAACCAAATCCACTCAAATAATACCAGGGGTGTAGTCGTAGAAAAATTAAGTGCCAGGGCGGTGGCATCACGTCTGCCACGACAGTGGTGCTGTCGTAAAGATAACGGTAGGACTGGTATACCCCCAAATTTCGCATAAAGATTGATATGTAATTCAAATAGCACTCAATGCGATCCCTGATTTGTGGTGAGTTGACCCTCCACAATGCCCTGCAGGGAAAAAATTGAAATAAAAATTTTAAGCAATTATATACAGTGAGTTTTGGTACTTGTATTCTAGCATGTGACTGGCAGACTGGGACTGCGAGTTAATCGGGTGTAGACTAACAATTTTTGTTTTTATTACTTCTATCAGCTATCTTTTTTATTTCTTCACTTTTATTCTCATCAATTAGAATGAGAGTTATTTGAACTTGAAATATACCGATTTGAAGCATATATTCTCCAAAGTTCCGATTTCTCGACTTCCTTGAACTCATCGTGATTTACGTGTCAAGATTGCGTGTCACCTGCAGATCGATGCGTGAGGAGCCACGATTTCACATAGGGAATAGCGTTGAACAATTGGAAGAACAATCCAATTCCATCCAACAATCCAATTTCGAATTGGCTATTATTCACCGGGTTTTAATCGCTTTCAGAAACTTTTCTGAAAAAATTGGCCAATGTGCCCTGGCCACTCTTCCTTTTCGTAATAAAAACGTGTATGAAACTATATTAAAACTAAACCACTGATAGATATATTGACTGTACGCCCTGAAGTACACAAGTGAACTAATACTTTGCGTACCTCACAAACTACCGATGACAGACCAAAACTTTGGTACTCCAAAAAACAACATGATTCTGTAACTAATCCAATTCTTCAGAATTTTCAAATACAGTAAAATCAATTTCGTGAAAAAATACCACAGAAAGAGTAAGAGCAATAATAATTGTAGAGGACTTCTGCTAACGGCTTAGGTGTTACATAGAATACCAGGAGGCCTACAGTACTCAGAAGTCAGAAGCAGCAATGTTGAAGGGGAAGCTAACCAGACATTTCTACAAGAAATTTCAGGAAAAGTAATAACAAGTACAATCAATATATTCTTTCAGCTAGATCTATGATGAATACATTCACTTCATCATTCATTATTGTCAAGTCTGCAATGTTAAATTATTTTTATCAAGTTAATTATTACTATTATTACTGGATTTTTTTCATCTCAGTATGTACTTTGTCCCATGGTTAGATATAAAATAACAGATTACCAAAGATCAGCGCCCTATGCCGTCCTGGCTCCGCTTTGAAATTGGAAGCAGAGCTATGCCCTGCCCCCCCCCCCCCCAAAAAAAGTACCAGGGTGCCACCCTGGATCGCCCTGGCCCCACTGCATGCCTGAACAATATCCGAAATGCCCATTAACTACAAATGAACACTATTACATACCTCCACAAAAAATATGACAAACAATATCAAACACCATGGATTCAAGCTGTACAATAACATTGGAATGAAATGAAAAAACTTAGTCCAGCCAGCTTCAAAAAAGAAATAAGAAGATCCCTGCTCAAAGTGGACCTAGCCAGCCACTTCCCATCAAGCAAACATTCATACAGATGTACAACTAAACCCCTACAAATAAGATGTACTCTATATGCACCAATGTTCCCAAGTGGTTGTTATCCACTACCTAAGCAATGTACATATTACTAACAAGAAACAACAACATGGATATAGGGACCATATTTATTTTATTATCTTGATTGTCTCATTATTTTATACTAGCAAGACCCCTCATGTTTCAAACATGAGGGCCAAATCACCACTATGCCCTTCACTTCTACACGTGATCATTTTTACACCTCGCCAGTCACTCTGCCGTATGAACGCAGTTACGTACTGTCACTCCTCCCCCCTCCAACCACCCCCACCCCTTCCTTCCTCTCCTCAAACCCACTCCAGCCATCCTCCTTACTCCCCCCCCCCTCTCTCTCTCACTCCTCACTCACTCGCTTACTCACTCACACACTCAACACACTCACTCATACACTCACACACACTCACTCACTCGCACTCACTCACTCACACACTCAACACACTCACTCATACTCACTCTCTCACACACTTACACTCACACACTTACACTCACTCACTCACTCACACACTCACACACTCACTCACTCACTCACACTTACTCACTCACACACTCAACACACTTACTCACACATCCACCCACTCACTCATACACTCACTCACGCACACACTCACAAACTCACACACATTCACAGCACATTCACGTACAACATGAGGACTTTCGACAACGGTCAAGAATGTTCTAGATGTTAGAACCAGCCCCCTGTATCATGCGTCATTGTCTTCACACCGCGCCATCCAGTGTGCTTCCCTTCCTTCATTCCACTCTTCTCACTCCTTCCTTCCTCTGCCCCCCCCCCCCCTCCCCATCCAATCCAGCCGACCCTGCCCGCGCCAACTCTCCATCCTTCCCCCACCCCCTCCCCCTCACTCTTTAAAGAAGCGATCACGTTCGAGAAACAGCGTTTCCCATCACAGATGCTCAGATGCACAGATGAGCGTAAATCTTATAGTAGAAAGATTCCTAAATACTCATTCTATTTTGTTATAACTACCTCAATATTTTATAGTCATTTGCAAATCGGTAGAGATTCATATAGTATCTCGATCATAATTTTGCAATAGAGAACAAAAAAGTATGAATTTGCGTAGTCTATTTTTCTTTATTCATAAATTATATCAGTTTCTACCAGTTATCAGTTTTTGATGCAAGAAAAAAAAAGAATTCAAGAATAAGAAGATTGAAGTTCATTTCTCCCCAATGCAAATGTTTGAATTGTTCAACTATCCCTAGAATTATTACCACAAGATTTAATGCTTATTAAACGAGTTTGCTGTATCCGTAATACGACACCGGCTCTATCTGAGCCGGCAGTTAGCCATGATCAGCCATTTGTGTACCAGACTAGAACAAAGTAAATACGGTACTAATCAGAACTGTCATGCTCTCATATAACTACCCTGCTACTTCCCTGCATCCTTACCAGGTATCTAACAGAGTTACTTTATTATTCTTTGGGGTGGTAAGATTGCCCTTTGGTGCCCTATCCAAATGATTCCTATCTTTCATCCTGAGCCTTGATTGGGAACTATGGTTGATAAAAAGAAGAAAACAAAGGTTTCCTACCAAATTATTCATGTCAAACAACTGTAATGAGATGAGAAAATATTCATACATATACAACAGTTTTGGAATTAAAATGTTCAAGAAACAATCTACGATAAAAATTCATTGGTTCTCAGTAGAATTACTAATTCAGTCAATTAGAAACAAGAACTATTAAACAGATTGGCAGGTAAGTCGCTAGCGTGTTGAACCGTCGTTCGGGAGACCGCCGATTCCCACCACTGTAGACATCCTTACTGAGATTAGTTTCCCTTGATCATTAAGAGCCCGTATCCTAGCTGAGAATATTTCTCTTCGACATGCGCGACCCAAGTTTGGTGTGCGATTTTGGAACTCGGTAGTGGACAGCTATCTCTCTCAGTTTCCTATGGCTATCTCTCTCTCTTGTAACTTGAAGTGTTCATCAAAAAAGACGTGCACTTTGGAAACAACATTTGACCGTTCCGATTTACCGCCTTCTCTATAAGTTAACAAATACACTCGGGGGTCCTAGACCGTCATTCTGCGTGTTGTCACTAGGTTGTCACAAAAGCCATCTGAATAGCAGGTAGTATTTTGAAGAGATATTTGGTAAACGTTTTAGTTATGGCTCTCACAATAAACTCATTCAGATTCCATCACAGATAATCGAGCTGTGATTCCATGCAATATGCTGTTATTTCTGAAATCGAGGAAAGTAATATTCACAATTTTTTTCCTCATAACATTGATACTGGATACAAAATCATTGTTCCCCAATGAGAAAAAATATACCACAAGCTATGTATTTCATTGATACTTATATTGGTTAGTCACAATTGCTACTTGTATTCGAAAGTAGGGGTATACGGAGATTATGTTGACCACAGGGAAGTAGATGCAAATTTACAAATAATCATGCTGATAATAACTAAGTATAATTCGTAGGAAAATATCATAACAAATGATGAGTGATCAATTATTAGACGAGCTTTAGCGAGGATTCAATTTCACATACTGAAAAAAATTGGTGTTCGTTTTTATATATTTTTTTTTTTATGTTCATTTGTCGGTTCTCCACAGGTCAAAAGGCTACAGCTATCAATTTCAAACTTTTTTTCATCATGGTTCCTTACCTAACTCAGATCTGTATAGTTTTGTGGCATTATCGGATATCAACTTTTTTTTATGAATTTCAGAAATTTCAAAAATACCCTTAAAAATTTTAAAAATTAAAAATTTTGAAATTTTTATTTTCCAAAAAATTGAAATTTTGTGTGGAGTTGAATAACATCTTGATACACATTTCTGGGAATTCTCAGCTTGATCGGGTCAGCCATTTTGAAGAAAAAACACGAAATGTGCTAAATTGGTACCACTCGAAGCCGTTTTTACCCATTTATAACTAAAATGTTACCCAATTGGCGAATTTAGGCAAAAGTTTGGCAATGAAGTCGACATACTATTACTTTCCGCTCGTCTAACAACGCGTATATAGCGTTTTCCTAGTCATAAACAAATGATAAGATGAGTGCAAAATGAGTAGTGAGACTAGTGGATCGGTGGCTGAACCGGCATTCAGGAGACCGGGGTTCGATTCTGGACAGAGACCTCCAAGAAGAGTTTTTTCGTGGTGTCCCTCTGTCGTTTAGGTTCATACTGGGATGATTCCTTTGCAACAGACCACGACCGACTCCTTTTTACTATACAAAAACACATAATAAAGTAACCTTCCATGCATCTAATCTTCTCATCAGTCATCACCTTATTCATCATTCACCGACGCCAATAGGTCTTAGTCATCATTCATTACTGTGCTTAGTTGAACCCAACATAAAAACATAAATTAATGCGTCAAAAGTACAATGTTATGTCGATTTTAGATTTTGTGTAAGCTTATTTTCAGTTATTATACATATACTAGGATCGCTTTCAGAATTATTTCATGCATATATTTAATATTTCTTTGATTAAATTATCACAATATGTAGTATTTACATAATAGTTGGATGGTCAATCGGAGACTAATTCTGAAATGATAAACAAATTCACACATTTTTACAGTGATTTATTATTGGTTTAGTTTTTTTAAATGGAATGGCAAAGTGATGAAGACAACTGCCAATACAGCATGTATTTGTATACGATCTTTGTACATATTTCAAGAATAATTGTTTTCGCTTCGTATAGGCACATGTGTGTTCTTTTTTCACAAAATCTGACAACAATGAACTGTGAGCGGAAAATTGTACAACCCAATATTCTGAGTGAATAGAGAGGAAATATATTTATTTTCAAAACAAGTGACCCTTGACTGATCCAGGCCCAGCTAAGGCACTGCTTCATACATTCCAGTCAAGCGGGGCTTAGGTTCGAGCCTCGCATATGACATGGGTTTTTGTGAACATCATCCGTCTCTCTTCTGCGAGCTCACTCGTACCCCCTAATAACCTAGCTGTTGGTGAGGTCGAAATCTAAGGTAGCCGGCAAAAAGACCGCGAACAATTTTATCTCGCGGCAATAATATCGAGTAGGGTGAAATGACCGCACGTACATAAGGTCGCGGAGAAGAAAATATCGCGAGCCAAGTGAGCGCGGGTAAAAATACCGTGGAGGTAATAAGATCGTGAACAAATGATCGCGGGTAAAAAGATCGCGGGATCAAACAAAACTGGGCATTTTTCAAACTATTCGAATATGCGTGTGATCAAATTTGAAAGATGATCCATATATATATTTATATATATATATATATATATATATATATATATATATATATATATATATATATATATATATATATATATATATATATGTATATATATATGTATATATATATATATATATATATATATATATACATATATATATATATATATATATATATATATATATATATATATATATATATGTGTGTATATATATATATATATATATATATATATATATATATATATATATATATATATATATATATATATATATATGTATATATATATATATATATATATATATATATATATATATATATATATATATAAATATATATATATACACATATATATATATATATATATATAAATATATATATATATATATATATATATATATATATATATATATATATATATATATATATATATATATTCACATCATCAGAACCCTAACAATGTGGAAAGTAATCAATTTTGTTTCAAATATGATGATTTTAAAATTCGTTTCAATATTAAATCTTACCGTAGTTTTTTCCTATATTCGTTTCTGTCTACAATAAATGATCATAGCATATTTGAAACTGATTAGGAATTATATTAATTATATTGTGACCATTTCTTGGAATGATTCAGCGATCAAATTTCAAATTTCAATTGTGAAATCACTCAATCAATGTGGAAACATGAAATGTGATAAATCGTGTTTGTTATATTTTGTGTCGTTTTTCACGTTATGTTTCTCATGTTATGTTTCACTGTAGAATATAATGATGGGCTACTAACAATGTGTTAACAATGTGTGAGTTAAACAACTCGAGAAGTCGAATTTCAACACTCCATAATTCATCAAACGATAATAAATGTAATTGTAATAGTTTTAATTCTGATTTTGAGCATTGACCCAAAAAATGAGTTTCTACTTGGGTATGAAGTCAACTGGAATTATTTTCACTGAATCGGTGAGAAATGCACCTAGGACTAAAATAAAAAATGTATTCTTGTTGTAATGAGAATGTGAAGACACTTACAACTGAATACAATTGATTGGTGTGATATATCGGTATATTGGTTTTCAGCTAATCACTTTTATTCCGTTCCAAGAAAGGTTCATTTGGAGTGACAGCACTCATGGCTCGGGTCCACTTCCTACCTAGGTTGACAAGTGGAAAGGGGATGATTTTCAAAGAGTTCCAGTGTCACCGCTAGATGGAGGAGTTTTCCAACTTATAATTTGGACAAAATATAGTTACTGTAAGTTACATGACACATTTTGATCAAGGAAAACGGGAAGACTGTTGAATTATAGGTAAATCAAGATTTTGAATATTGATGAGAAAGGTTGAACTTAAAGATGTGCGTTTGTAATTTTTTTCTAGTTATATTCGGTAACCGGGAATTAGGCAATGAAAACCATCAAATTGGCACTTTTTGATTCAAAAATTGCTCCATATTAAAATTATTCTTCAATTTTCAACTAGGCATATCCAATTGTGAGAGTATCGTTTATCAATTGCTTTTTATCGCAAATCCGTAGTGTTTGTAGTTCTTGAGATATATGTGATGGAAGTGCACCCTGTACTCAACATGAAATCTGTCTAAGATGCGGGCTCTTAAAGTGGATACTTGGATGTTTACCTCATAGCAGCCCACGACTGCTTCCTTCCCACTTTTCCTAAAACCTAAGTAATTAACCTTTCATTTGAAATACATAAATATCTCATTATAAAAATCTTATCTCACTTTTAAATCAAAATCCACTGATAACAGTCAAGTTATAGATAGAATAAAGAAAGCTGCCCCCAATGGCTCATTCAGCTAAAGCACTGCTTTAAAAACCAAAGTAAACTTTGGGGATTGGTTCGAGACCTGCAAAATCATGGGTTTTTGTAAACCTCATTGATCTATCATCTTCATAAAATAGCATAGCTGTTGTTGGGGTCGTTTGGCAAACAATAATTAAAATGAAAAACTATTTAAAATTCCTGTCTGAGTCTGAAACAAGTATTTCACATTTTGTAAAGAGAAATATGTACGTAATCATCATTGGAAATTGTTTTTTCTATTTTTACTGGAGTCTAATTGAATTTTTTCATGAGTGCTGTCTTATGAGCTCGTGATGGCATTGGAAAAATAGGAAGCAACCGCTGTCAACCGTAAAGCGGGCTAGCCGAGTATACTAAACCTAACACGGTGCATATACACAGTGAGATGTCAAAAACAAAGAAGACAAAATCATCTGCATTGTTCATGTACCATCCCAAACATCAAATCTGGATCTGGGACAATTTCAGAACAAGAACAGATTTTAACAATCATGTATATACTAGTAGCCTCTGTAGCAGGCAATTACTCTCCATAAAACTAGTGTACACTATAGTTTCCAGATAACAGTCCATCTATAGGGAACTATGTCCATTGAAATTTGAATTTTATTTATATCTTCAAAATATTCTAAGAAATAGTGGGGCCTATTATCAAAATCAGAGACATTACCTGTGTACCAAAATTGCCATTTTGGGATACCATATTCTCATTTTTCATTCTTCAATATTTGTATTCATCTTATAGATTGTAACTTGATTATGACAAGGTTAGGTGGAAGAGCGGTCCCCCTACCGAACCTTGCCCTTTTTGACTGTATTGTAAATTATACATGCTAACATGCATATGATAAATAAAGATTATTCTATCACTATCAGTACCAAATTCTGAATTATGCTTTGATTGGTATAGTAATGTAGTGAATCCAATATGAAACCATCCATTTTTTCAACTTGCATAGGTACCAGTCCCATATTGTAAAGAAAATTACGATCAACTAGCTCGTTGTTTGAACTTCAGAGTTACATTTTGCAAATAAAATGTCAACGTGACATGCTCTTTATTATTATTTATTAGATGATAAAATGGCGAGGCTCTTCAAAATCGCTCTTCCACCCAACCAGAAACTACTTGTTGTTAGCTGCTCTCATAGCACAGTCAACTATCGCACCTCGTTAAGTCGGGCCGAGCGTGAATTCGAGTTCCACATGAGGCATGGGTTTTTGAATAGAGATCTTA
Source organism: Brachyptera risi (assembly GCA_964007535.1). Lineage (NCBI taxonomy): Eukaryota > Metazoa > Arthropoda > Insecta > Plecoptera > Taeniopterygidae > Brachyptera > Brachyptera risi. Next base: position 48,514,663 of record OZ023327.1, on the reverse strand, counting down.
AAATATTGAAACCGAATGGCAACCCTAATTTATATTTTCCTATATGATTCTTTTGAGAAATGTATATTGGGTTCAACAATGCACTGTACTGATGACTAGGATATATTGACATCGGTGAATAATGTACAAGATGATGGGAAGGTGAGATGGAAGGTCATTTTATTAGGTGGTCTTGGACAGTGGAAAGGAGTCGGTTGTGGCCTGTTGTCAAGGAACCATCCCAGTATCGACTTGAAGGACAAAGGAAAACCATACAAAAAAACTCACCGGGATGGTCGACCATGGCGGGAATCAAACCAGGGGTCTCCTGAATGATGGTTCAGTGTGCTAGTCACTTGACCACTCGTCTCAGTTTAAATGATTTTTGTTCACTATGATGTTAGTACTAAAATATATATGTATTTATTGAATATAAATTGAACAAATATTAATTATCTTGATACGTCGGCTGACATTGAAAGTTGAGTTCATTGATAAGTAACTCACTTCGTCAATTTGATACATTTAGCCATGATATTTGATATTGATTTTATCATTATTGTGTAATGTAATTAATCTGATCGCATAGCACTTCAACAGCATATATATTTTTGTATCTTAATTCATGAGTATAAATAAGTATTGTAAATCATCACTTATTGTTTTGACTATCAGCTAGAAAATTACTCCTGTTACAGTATATGGATTTATATCTAGAGGCAATGGGCTTTCAATGTTCACCCAAAATTAGATGCAACTTCATGACATCAATATCAAGTTAAGTAAAAGTAATTGAGACCTCCTACGAGGATACAGTCATAAATGACTTGATAGGGTGTCGCTTGAGGGTGTCGCTTTTTGATTTTGTTAGGATCTTGTGTTGTGTCTGATAAGTTAGTTGGCGGTAGGTATTCTTGTAGAGAAGACGTGATATGTGATTTTCATAACATGATTCAGTTTTGTTTCAATTCATCAAGTTTCATGAAGAAACATGTACAATATAAGTTGATATTATGCTAGTTATAAAAACAATTCAGCAATTGAAAATTTTACTAAACCTTGCATTGTGAATAATTCGTACATTTTGCGCACGGTAACAAAATAGTTTGAATTCCTTTCAGCTGACGACAAAGAATATTCAATCATAAATAGTCAGGACGATCTATTAGGCCGAACAAAACCATGTGCAAAATTTCTTTTTGCTCGCCAAAATTTCCAGAAGAGAATCAAAATCTGTTTTCAAAAATTTATTCTTTGGAGAAGACTTCACTTTATTCATGCACAATATTAATCTAGGATCTAATAACTAGGGTCAAGCTCAACAACAACTTCACTTGGTGAGTTCAAAAAATCAATATTATGTATCAATATTTGGATGATCTTAGGTGTACGAAGTTTGAGATATCAAAATGTTCTCGTCCTAGGCGATTAGTCCTAATTGTCTCTCGGCGGCTGGGGCTTCTGCTCCATACCCACTTCCCCTATGCTTGACCCCCATTCATCTCATCAACTCCAGTGCATTCTTACACAAATATAGTGCCAAGCACCCCCCACCCCCCCCTATTACCTCACTGCAAGACACTTTTTACTCTATGGCAATATTTGTGCACTCCCTAAAAAAATTGGCTTCTGACTCCTCTGCAAGATCCTGGCTTTAACAACTTCAGACACCTTGACCAATAATATATGTCTTCAGCTGAAAGACACATATATGGTTACCTGAATGCATCATTCTATGGCAATCTGCTCATGGAAAAACAAGACAAAGACTCCCTTTCTTCTTCAACCTTCGTGTTGGCTCAGATCTATCAACGACATCTTCAGTGGCTGCTCTCGTGTGTATGTACTGCAGAATAGTAGCACTCCCTAAGATTTTTCGAAATGTATACCATTTTTTAATTAAGTTATCTTGAATGAATAATTTCTTTCATGTCGTATGATGCTTTTTCCTAGCCATCTTCATTGAGAAAAATGCAGCTTTTTAAACTAAAAATAGCAAGAAGAACTTAATTACTCATTGTTCAACGTTTGCGGCTTCGAATGCATTGTTATGAAGAAACTATTATATAATTATTATTAAAACCTACTTGTTGCTGAACGCATACCAGAGCGGGGCAAGGCAATTGACTTGTTATACAAGAAACTGTACTGCATCGCTCGTTGCTCAAAGCAGATCAGAGTAATTGGGCAAAGAGGGAGTGCGGTGGAGGGTATATGCATTATCATATTCACCTTCATTTCATTACTATTAGTCGTTATATAACATTATTTTGTTGCCATTAGTTATGTAACATTATTATATTCCTATTACCTTCTCAGTTATTGTTAATTCATATCATTAATATTATTGATTGAAGGTTAGGGTGGAAGACCACTTTCAATAGTGAACCCCACGTATTTTGAGCAATCATTGCATATTTACTAGGCAAACGCGTTATGTGTTGCCGCGTTGATGGATGAGCTAGAACATATCAACTTATCTTTGGATTGGTTATTATATATATATCTACCTTGAGATCCAACTTGAGAACGTCACTGCCATCCTATTTACTAATGGATTTCTATGATAATAAAAAAGGCTTTGTTTTAATCGTTTCCGCTTAATTGGCGACACCTGTTGCTTGAATTTAATTGGTTTCTTAATAGCTTTGAGTGATTTAAAAAATTGGATTATATATCGTTTTACATCAAAACGGCTGATCTGATTTGACTGAAAGTTCGGAATAAGGTGTATTTGAAATTCCCTGAAAATTTGAATTCTCTTGAAGGAAATATTTTTGACAAAGTTTTTTCTCTGGGTTGTTTTTATGGGATTTTTGAATATGTTGAAATTAGTTTTCTCAGAAGTGGTTCAGCCAATTACACCTCCAAACTATACAGTATCGAATTAGAAGGACACTTGTGTATGCCAAGTTTCAATTGATTTTGAATTTTCGTTTGACTTGTGGAGCGCGAAAAAAAAAAAATAACAGGTACTTTTTTTCGGGTATGGTGAAATTGAGTCTTCGCTTCGCTCATCTAATTATCACATTGTATTTTATTATATCATACAAATATTGACCAGATAATGACTCACAATACAATACAATTCCCAAATGTGCTGCATGGCCTGTTGTTCAGGCAAACTCGAACGTGCCTGAATACTGCCGAATTTAAACCACTTGAAACAACGCACATTCACAGCTCCAGGGGGTGCATTCCTGTACAATTAGTGTTATCTGGATAAACCTGGTCTAAGTTAATACCGTGTTGATACCGGTTTTAGAGAGGTTTAACTTTGTATTCCTGTACGAGTTTTACAGTAGGTTTAAGGGAAGCGTAGGTTAATACGTCGGTAAAACAGTTTTTTGACAAATGTTGTTTCAAATCAGCTAAAATGTACCTAGATCTCATCCAATTTCAACGAAACTTGAACTAAATCAAATCTCAGCCTAAAGCACAATTTTCAATGAAATTAAATAAGAAACAAATAGTTGACCTATGTGGGATCGAAACCCGTCCGTTTTGCGCTGAAAGCAGCCGCGCTAACGATGCGACCGATCTGCCAATGTGAAATTCTGCTCTCAGAACAACATTAGTATACAAGCTTCGAAAAGAATTCTGGCAGGTAAATTATTAATAATAAAACTAATGGTAAAATTATTTCAATACATTCACATTCCGTTGCCTTCAGTTCTTATTCTAGAAATCGCATTCCCGTAACAATATTTACTATATTAGATATTTAAATGAATATTTAAAATCTAAAAGTGGATCTTAAAACACGCTAAACCCGCTCTTTGGCAGGTTTAAGTTAATCCTGCTTTTCTGGTATTATTTCTGGGTCCATCTTTTTAGGAATACCAAGTTAGTACCAATATCACTAAAACCGGATTAAATCGTACAGGAATGCGCCCCCAGGAGCGGTTTCTAATCTCGTACTACTTACGGCTGGGTGTTTCGAGCCGCCCAAGATCTTGACACGCTTATTAATAATTGGAATAGTTCCGTTCTAAACTCTCGGCAAATGTCATTACGTAGTTTTAAGCTGAAAAAGCATGGCAGAGTTATATATACCTACTAATCATGAAAATTATTTGAAGTATAAAACTTACTTTCTATAAAAACTGAATTTTTAAATAAATATATCAAATATTTGTTTTATGCCAGCATTAAATTTGAGATATTATTATTTAATGAATCCATGCAGACACGGTGAACAGACTGTATGTAGTTTAGTGATATAGTAGAATGAAATTAATTTCGAGTTCTAAATTTGAGTGTGAAACAAGGCAATTGCGCCTTTTTATAGGCGTACATAATATCGACCTGCAGGGCTACTGGCAAGGCTGTATACCCATTGTTCTGTGGCTTCGTAGCCTTATATATAGTTTGTTCATTCAATTCCAGTACCCCCATTGTTTACAGTGGCGTAGCCAGGATTTCAGGTCAGGGGGGGCAAGAATTTTGAAGAGGGCGCCAGCATAAAACTTTGATGAATATGTACACACATAATTAAAATATGAGAGCGAAGTCCAGAGCAAGCTAGGCACATAGACTGCAAAGTCTGCGTTCATATGAAAATACAATGAGGGGGGGGAAGGGGGCGCACTACCGCCCCGCACGGATCCTCATTTTTTGATTTTTCATTGAGATTAGGTATGTTTTTTAATTTAATTCAATGACCATATTCTACTCAGACAGCTTGAATTTCATGAGCTGATCCTGCATATGCATTATTTTGTACAGCTCTCAGATAAAGTAATTGCAACGAGATGGTGACCTGCGGGGGCAAGGGGGAAAGCCCTCTTCTGGCCCCGCAGGGAATTTTTGGGAATTTATACCTTTCACAAAATGGCTCAAGTTCAAGATGAGATTCAGATGCCAGAATTAATTTTCTTAAAGAACTGAAGGGACCCAAGTGATATTTGCCAATAACAGTTATTGTGACTCAGGGTCGTTCTGTGTCATTTCAGCGCCCCAGGCAAGGACTCGATTGTGAGCCCTCAAAACCAAGTGCCCATATTGAAGGTGAATGCAAGGGTGGGCGGAAATAAGCCCCGCAGGGACATTTTTTTGGTTTTCTCCCTTTCAATTCGATTCTACGGGACAAAACACAAAACTACACAAAATTTCTGGAATACATGGATTATTCAGTGTGATAAAGAGGCTGATTTTTTTTTGATAAAATATGACTTACAAGCAAATACAACAGTAAATTAATCCTTCATTGATAACAATGATGTATGTATATAAATGAGAATATTTACTCCATCCAATAATGTGAATAAAATGGATTATGAATCACAGAATATCATCATTAGGCCCTATAATAGAATGTCTCAAATGGGCGTCGTCAATAACGTTCCTCGAATTTGACTCCCCGGCCAGTCACCCTCTTTGCCCTTCCCTATAGAGACGACCCTCATTGTAAGTTACCTCACCGACATCGTCACGATTGTTGTAGATTTAGTAAATTTACAAAAATCGTAATATATAACATTTATTTCCATTGCAATTGACCACTAGTGATAGGCGTGGCTTATCGGTAGGCCACCTAGATCTATACTTCATGTGGGTATTTAGAGATACTCTGATAGTGTTTTTGTCAAATTACCCACATAATAAACAGCCCATTTGATTGGATGTTTTGTTTTGTGACGTTTGTGGGTGGGTCAATCATTAGTCGTCAATTATGTAATATATGAATTTATACGATAATGATTTTGGGTCTGAAGGATTAGGCTCTTTAGATGGTTCCACAACGAAAACAAACAATAATACAGTGGAACCTCTTTTATACGTTTTTCAGGGGACCAGACTAAAAAAATGTATAAACGTGAAGAACTTATAAATGAAACTATTCAACATGTGGAGCATATGGGTGGGATCAAAAAACAAAACTTATAAATGTAATGAATGTATAAACGAGAAACTTATAACAGAGGTTCTACTGTACAATGATAGTAATAGAAATGATAGAATGTGTTTGTAGAATGATAATGACATTTTTCAAATATATATAGGCCCCTACACTTTGAAAAAGATTCACAATTCACTTCAATCTACATGACAGTTCTATTCTAAATGAAGAATAGTGTTGTGTCATCTTGCAAGTTTTAAAATGCTTCTATTAGGGCGCTATGATTACGGCTGAGGGCGCCACCGTGCGATAGAAGACAAAAAACTAACAATTTCCCACATTGTATTGGGAATCGCAAATACATCAAATTAACGGGAACACCAACTGCGAATCTGTATTATTACTGTGGGTATGGAACTCAAGAAAATGCTTGCGCGATTTGCATGTAAACACATCGGACGATGGCAATTAGGACAGCTCAGTTTTCATTATCAATCACGTATACAAATATATCAATTTCACAAGTGAAATGTGAATTATCACGATGAATCTGAAAAGGGCGCCTAACACACAATAAGACGTCCAGGGGGGGCATGTGCCCCCCCTGGAAGCCCCTGGCTATGCTACTGATTGTTTAGGTCACCAACCGCCGCAGTACATCTTCAGAAACCGTGACCTTGGCTAAACCTATTACTCAATACTTACATAACATAATGGCCATGCTATGTATGCTATTGCCACACATATTCACTACAGGGAACACACCCACAGAAGTGTATCAAATTTGTTTTTATTTATTGATATCTCTATGTTTGAATAGTAGGCCTATATTGGAAATTTTGAATGAGAAAAAAAGTTGAAAGTTGCGATTTTTGTGGGGAAAAACTTTCAATTGAAACACTATTCATGTTTTATGTACTTGACGAGTCCGATATCCTATAAAATGTATTTTTATGTACTGTGATGTAATGGACAAATAAACTACAATTACAATTATAACTATATTCTATATGTACTTAGAATCGGGCATGTGTTTGGTCGATCGGCAGTCAATCGTCCAACGAGTTCAATACGTTCATTTGATCAAAATTATGTGATGGCGTAGACGTGAACCTAGCTTATTTCTTTCAAAACAAAATTAACAAGAAAATCAAGTTGGTATTTTAAAAACTAGTTGCAAGATTTCATGGCGTGAAAGCTTACAAGTCTAGCCGCCACCCTATTAAATCACTAATTATTTTATCGTTAGCTCATACTTGCAGACATCCGCACTAATCTCCCTCATTACTTATCTGTGAAATATAATGATGTGTTGATGTTAATATCTGCCACTGGAAGATAATGCCTTTCGAAGCAGACTGAATGAAGAAGTCCCAACTAAAAAATGTTGTTACCTCCCATTCTGTGAGTTGCCATATCTCATATGAGTTGCGCATTCCATGTTATTGGAAGATCAAATATTTATTTTTCATTGGTTTTTTTGTTATTGTATCTTTTGTGATATTATAGTCAATCTCTTGATCAGTGTAATTCTGAATCATTGTATCGTGAATAATAGTCCATCGTGTAGATCATATTTCTTCTTTTTTCCACTCATATTCCTTATTGCCACTCAATTTATCAATTATGTTTATATTTTCTCAATTAATCACCATACATAAACTAATGTATAAAATCTAGAGCTAAGCAATATACAGATATAATATTTTTTTTTTCTTCCCACAGTCAAGTCTCCCTTGGAGACTTTGTGGATTGTATTTGACTGTTCAATGTTTTTATTTTGTATGTACAAAAGTGATGACAATGAAAAAAAAAAAGACGCTGAGAAATATACCCAAACAGTTCATAAATATGTAAGGCAATGCAAATAGTATCTTACATATTTCTACAAGACCAGTGCAAGTTATATATTACTAGTCCACAAGACATTCATTACCAAACCACGCTTAGTTTATTCAACCAATATACTGAAATAATACTGACACAAACCATAAGGGACCAAAAGCATCTGGAATGAGCTTGGGAAGAATGCAAAGAAAGTTTAAGAATTTAAGAAAGTGTTGTAAAAATATATATATAAGAAAGATTAGTGCATCTTGCCACCGTGCATTTAGCACACACAAGAGTAATAAACATGCATACATACATAGGCCTTCATACTACAATTTACTTTGGATGGGAACTTTATATGTATATTTCCTCTGATATTTATTCAGCATAGTATTTCAGTTTACAATGCTGTTAGTTGGTTTCAACCAAGATATTGAGTTAAATTTCCATTTCACACAGTGAAAAATTCTGGTTTAGCTCCTTGTAAAATTGCACAATATAGAATATAGTTTATAAAGAGCATGTTACATTGATATTTTATTTGCAACATGTAACATGGAAGTTCAAACGACGAGCTAGTTCATGTTCATTTTCACCAAAATTTAAGACTGGTAAGTTCAAAAAATGGATAATTCAACTGTGGATTCACTGCATTACTACGGATTGAAGCATAATTCTGAATTTGGTACTGATACGGCCAAGTCTTTGATTAAAACATAAAGACATGAATAAAATTCCAATGGACTGCACTAATGGCGTATACACGAGGGGTTGGGGAGGGCCCCCCTCCCGAAACCCTATCGAAGCTGAACTGAAATTGCATTATTAGGATGAAAAGAATTAAGTTTGCAATAAATAAAGTATTATATATTATTTTATGGAATTAATCATTGAAATGTGTATGATGTGATAGTTATTGGGAAAGAGGGAGGCTACCCAATGGCCAAATTTAAGGAGTGCTATCGGCGCCCATCTGCGACTTTCTATCAGTAATCGTATTCTGTAAATCAAATTAATGACATTTTCACTGAATGGAGTGAATGTTCTTATATTCAAATATCACTGTTATTAAACGATAGATTAATTCATCATTTTATTTGCTTGGAACAGCTATTTGGAAAAATTAGTTTTGTTAAAATCCATGTATTCCAGAAATTCCGTGAAGTTCCTGAAAGCCATAGAATTGTATCGAAAAGAGGAAATTTTCAAAAATGTCCCTGCGGGGCATGGTTCCCTCATTGCATTGAACATCGATATGCACACTCAATTTTGAGGGCGCACAATTGAGTGCTTGCCTTATGGGGTGCTGAAATGACACTGAAGGACCCTGCAGCTACAAATATTGGTTTCGGAGCCATTTTTTTATTGTATAATTATAATGATTTCGGCATCTGAACTTCATCTGAAACACGCTAAACTGTATGAAAAATGAGTTTCATTTCAAAAAAGTCCCTGCGAGGCCAGAAGGAGGCCTTCCCCCTTGCCACCCGCGGGTCGCCGGCTTTGCGATAACGGGTCGTTGCACAACTGTTCTCATGTAGAATTTTCTTTCCCAATCTGAAATTGCCCTCCCCTCCCATGAACATGACCTAGACCTGCCATTGCCTTGAGGATAGCCAATTGGCAATTTTTCATTAAATTTCTTCCATTTTACACTCGAGTTTCGGCAAAAAACGGAATATAATCCTGGCTACACCACTGTACTGCACTGTTATCTGCAAATTATAGTGTACATCAGTTTTATGTCAAGTAATTGCCTGCTGCAGGCTACTAGTAGGCACATGATCGTTATTAACTGTACCTGTTTTGAAATTGTTCAGAACAAGTTTGCAAGATGAAATCAACACAATCGCAGATCAACACTGTGTAGGGTGTAAGTAAGTACGTACCCTTGCACTCTAGCTATGTATTTCGCTATGTGCAAGCGGCATCAGGGGTAGGATGACCATATTCAAAAAAGGAAAATTGGGGACAATGCTGAGAAGTTCCAAGTCAAAATCATTCCACGCCAAATTGTATGGGGGGGTTGGGTCGGGAGGCACAACGGCTCTGCAGGAATTTGTCTTCTGTTATGTTTTGGGGGAATTTTTCATTCTATTAAATCATGAAAATATTTTTTTATATATAGATATTACATACAACTTTATACCCTGTAGGATAGAGCCATACAAGTTGATAATAAAGAGGTGAGTAGTTTAAATCTGATGTAAAATTTGAAAAGTGATTCAACAAAATTGTAGCCTTATCAAGTGTGACCATTCTTTTTGTAAATTGATAATTATCGTTAAAAACAACATTTCTTCTCCTCGCGATTATACTTGAACATTCGTTCATACTATGCAGATTTTGCCAAATTATAAGGTGACTGATTACTAATTGCAACGTGGAGATGATGAGGTGGAGAAATGGTGTTTGTATAATGCAAGGCGGCAATAGTTGAAATTTGGATGGGATAGAAACACAACGAAAGCTTGCGTTGCGCCACGGATCAACAAATTCAACAACTTCCTGAAATTCTACGGAATGATTCGTATATTGTCAATACAAGTTTTTAAAATACAAAATGAAAATGAGTTATAGGGAGCAGAATTTTCATATACGATCGAACAATGGCCAGTTATATATATATTTCTTCCGTTTTCTTTTAACCGGGACATTTGATGATCCCAAGAACATTTCTCTGGATACCTAACAAGAAGTTCCAAACAGGGACAATCCCAGGAGAACCGGGACATCCAGTCACCCTAACTAGAAGCCACGCAATGAAGGATTAAAACTAGCGCAATGTTTCTACGAGTATCTACCAGTAAACAATAAGCGAAAATAGACTTGGAGAATGTTCTAACCGATCAATTCACTACACTTGGCTAGATATATTGCCTAATCTGAGAGGTGGTAGTCAGTGATGTAGTCCTGAAAAAGTAATCGGTAAGGGAGGGAGAGAATTGCTCATTTTTTGACGTTGTTTTAATGAATGACACCCATTTCAATTTCTCTCAGAAACAGTATTTCTTTCATCAATTTCATATTATTTTTTCATCACTTGTATTGTCATGGATTTTACTGACACTCGTCAAAAATGAAGTGTTATAATTAATTGGACAGTAATAAATGACTGCAGTTTATTCACGTTTATGCCTACTGCTGAATGTGCAGCTAGGCCTTGTTTTTTTCCAAATTGCTGGTGTAGCAGGCACACCATCAAATGAATAATATTCAACGAAAGCAACTAATTTCTACTCGTCATCAAAATCTAGGTACTCACCTGCCATCACTTGTTTTGCATCTATGATTTTTTCTCTAAAAAGAGAGTAAATTTAGCTCATATGTTTCAGCATAATTAGACTGAGAAGAACAAGTTACACATCAATCAAATTCATACTGGTTTCATACATTCATGGTGTACTCAAGTCTATAAGAAAAGAAAGAAGTTCACGCCATATAACTCCCCCCCCCCCCCCTACTACACCACTGGTGGCAGTCCTATCATAGAGTGGAATAAACAATAATTTATAGCTTAATACTAAGGAGAGAACTTGTACTGGTAATTACCAAACTATAATTCATCATCACTTATTTATTCAAAGTATTACAATGCTTAGATCTAAATAGAAAAAATAATTGGAATCGTTAATCATACCGACAGTGCTGTTGCATAATATAGAAAATTATGACGAGAAATCTAGTCAATGCTTACTTAAAAACAATTGTGTCCATCATTGCTCCAAGACACTGCACAATATTTGTAGCCATCAATGTATCAACTTTTTCCTCCAAATGCCTCTTTGGGTCCTGTTTGCCCACGTTTTTGATTGCCAGTTGCTCAGGCGTCATTTTCTCTTCCTCTTCGAGTGCCTTATTATAATTACGTGCCAATTCTAGCATATTGCCGACGATAGATTCGTTCACGGCACAATGTTCCGTATAGTCAGCAAGCATTAAACCATCCATCCACGACTTCTTGTGTAAATTAAGTAACATTTTTTGTTCTAATTCGTTCTTTCTGTAGTTAATACTGATTGAATAATAGTGCCTATTCAAACCATGAATCAATGCCTGAACGGAAGGTTTCTGTAAATGTCCCAAGTTTGATGTGGTTTGCCTAGGTTCCTGACCCAACACCATCATATTAGGATTGATAAGGCGAAATGCGTCGATAACGACTTTGCCTTTTACGCTCTGAATAGGATCGACAACCACGGCAACAGCGCGTTCTGATAGTGCTTCAAAGCTTTGTTGCGTGTTGATGTCGACGCCTGATAACCAACAGCCGAACCCAGGGTGAGAATGGTACCAGCCGACTACCATTTCGGGACGGCCAGTCTGTTTCAGCATGTCCAACATCTTGGATTGAAATACGGGATCTACGGCTTCAACACTTACTCCCTGAAAAATATAAAAATGTCAAGATATATAAAACCTGACAACAGGCCAAATTTACCTACTTATAGTTTGACGTTGGATTGATGAATGACAATCAAACGGAAACCACAAAATAAGCCTGATAGTCAACTTTTTGCAAGACATAATGGCAAAACTTTATGGCAATAATTATCTTTAAGCCAAATAGGCTCCGGCCTACATATAAAACAAAAATGTGGGGACAAATTGAAACAGATAACAATCTATACCCACATCAGTGTAACAAAAGTTCTAACTAATCATTGAAAATGATGTAGGTGATGATGTCACATTGAAAATATATACGACTCCAGTCCATATTAGAAAGAAGGTTTGCCGTGGCCAAGACAATTTTATCCAACGTATTAATACATCTATATCTATAGATTGTGATTATGACTGTACTTTGCAATCAATGATTCAATCAAAATACTATCAACATCAATTATAAAATGATTGATCAAGTACAGAAATGTGACAACATATGTGACACTATGTCTTATATGCCATCCAGACAAATAGAATGGAGAAAAGAAAGATGGAAACTGGCACATGCAGCTGAGTGGTTGACACACTCGTTTTATGTGATTAGGGAGGTGAAGGGGAATATTGGACCCGGTTCGATCCCCACCACGTCCATCTTTACAGGGGTTTTCCGTGGTTTCCCTCTGTATTCTAGGCTAATGCCGGGATGGTTCCTACAATATAGGCCACGACCGCTTCCTTCCCAATACCTAAGAAACCTTCATCTAATCATTCCATCATCTCATCAACCATTCATTTGATGCCAAAAGATCTTAGCTATCATTATAGTGCGTCGTTAAAACCCAATATATACTTTGAAAAAGATAAAAGGAGAAGAAATATGCAAGTTGACTTTCAAGTTTTACCTAAGCTCATACGCTTCACTATTTCTTAAGCAATACCTTCCTAATGGGAAACATACCAGTAGTCAAATAAAACTGAGGTAACTGCATATAAGAATTTTATTGATCAGCATCAAATATCTAATTGAGCGGTGGGGCCATGACCCAAAGCGAAGCTGCTCCACTGTTTACACGGAGTTTTTCAACTGCCTACAAAAGAGTTTTTAGCAAAATGTATCTCCGAAACCAAAAGACATAGAATACTGGTTTCTTGTAATTAAATAATAGTTGCAAACAGCACAACATATCAAACTTCAGTCACACCGTAAAATGCATTTAGACGTTGACCACTTGACAACCAGGTTACGAAGTCAATACCCTACCTCCCCGGCCGGTTATTTCCAGGTGGTTACACTGCACAGATACCGTACTTGTTTCCATGTGGCCTTTTTCAACATTTATATCAGAAACAAATGGTTTTATTGTATTAATATATTGTTGTACTTGACATATAAAATGATAAATTTTCCGATTTCACTGTCACTTAGCATTCAGAGGCTCGTCAATTTGATTGACACATGTACACAGGGAAAGTCTAGAACGAGGTTCTGAAATAACAGCTGACTATTATATTATTTTTCAATACATTTTGCGTATTCTATCGACTAAAAAAATTGACACCAATTTCTTAATCCATCTCCTAGATGTCAGTACAAGTTTTATGTCAAAATGACGTAATGCTAAAAGTTAAATGCAGTGTATTGGAAGGTTGTGGACGCGTATAGGTGTCGACGGCCTGACATCGCTACCAAGCGTCCATGGCCGTCAAGTGGTTAAAACATTGTAAAAAATGTACTTTTCACTTTTCTCCATCTTCTGTTGTCGTTTCGTCAACCGTCCAAACGAAACGACAGATTTGGACTAAATTTCAGGAAATGTTTGCATTCATGTGGGAAGATGCATTTTTCATGTTTCAAGCAGAAACAATTTTTGAAAACTGAAGCAATGTCAATTCACACTCATTTCTGATTATTTTATCCATTAATTATTTTTATGTAGATTTTGCTGACATTTTCACAATGTTGTTTAAAATTGAGAAATTGATCACTTTTCACGTACCACTTGAGGAAAAAATGTTTGCCTGATTTTCATAATTTTTATATTTTATCGGAGTGTCTGCATACAGCTCAACTGTCACGAGCAATTCGAGGTGGCAATTGCTACTGACAGTAAGTTTGTCGTTTCCGGTTTGAAGACCTGACACTCAGTTTGACCGGAAGTCGTCACAATTGACAGTCAGTTTGGCCGGAAATAAAAATATTGAAATGAAATATGGCCGCGATAGCATCATTTGCTTGTCCCTGATCTTTGTTGCGAATTAATCAGCGATTTTAAATCTTATATCCAATATTTCAACTGTGCATTGTCTTTAGAGAGAATTGTTGTCAATTCTTGGCGTTTATGTTATTTAGTTGCCCATGGTTCCATAGTCTTGTAGTTCATTGTTAGAAAAAGTGTGGTTAAGGTCGACACATGTAAATTGCAGGCTACTTTATTTGAAAATTGACGAGCCTAGTTAGGATTAGGCCGCCTAGTGTAAATCCTAGCCGGTATTTTGTGTATGCCTCGTCTTTTTAAAGATTATTCGTGATTCCTTTCTGTCCTCCCAGGTGTGCACGAGTTGTCCGTAATCTATGAGCCCCATTTTTCGATGTCACAGGCTGATAACTTGGCAAATTGCTGGCATTGAAAATAATTATGTAGATGAGCAAAATAATAGCCAGACATAAGTTATGAAAGAATTTGCAAGTTGAATTATAGAGAGAATTCAAGATTTTTAGATGAACTCAATTTGCGTTTCAAAATTGCTCTTGTGAACCTAGCTCATTAATTTCTACCGTGAAAAAATGACCCAAATATCATAGATATTTCAAGTCGATGGTTGTGAGAGTTCTCCTCATGAAAGCTTGCATTTCTGTAGTTCTATAGCTAAAACGAGTAGGATAATTTGCGTGATGAACGCAAGCAGAGTTCAGTACGTGTCTTTATTGTGAATTCTGCAGCATACTAGGCACTAGCACAAAAATAACCATATTGTATACTAAACACCTCACTCATTTCTTTAGATCAAATTCAAATAAACGTAAATTCGAATAGTGCGGTTGTGAGAGTACACTGCGCAGAAGCTTGCCCGTCTAGCTTGAGGTGTAAATATTTACAAATAGGCCTAATATCAATTGTCAGTCATTTATAAATACAAATAATAATGATAGTAATAACAAAATGGTCTTGATTTTGGTGTTACGATAATATCGACGACACAATAAAAATGAATAATAATAGTAATCTCATCTGTAATTCATTGTAAGCGGAAAGAGGTGATATTCAGTATGGGATGACATTTCGTAGGGATGCTCTAGATACCATTAAAATCTTGTTAAAACCGTATAGATGATTGAAGATTGATTAGAATTTAAATGTTGTTAAACTAAAGAGGCAGAAACAATGGGTTGAAATTCAAAGTTCGATTATTCGGTAATACCCGTACTCGGTATGAAAAAATGAAAAATATATAGGGTACAATTCCAAGGTCAGATCTAATTAAGGTAATGTCTTTATGAGTTTTGCTAGGAACTATCAGTGGACCTAGAACAAAAGACCCTATTCTTTGTCTTCATGTCGATTCTTTCTTCTTTTCTCTCCTTCCAATTTCTTCCTCTCGATCGACATTTTAAATATGTGTGTTGAAGGTCTTTCTTTCACTGCTTTGAGTTGGTTGTTTAGAAGATGAAGTTTTACTTTAGCTCAGTGAGAGCGGAGGCAGAGAGTTTTGAGATGATGGTTTGGCAAACTGTCGTAGAGTTTGGGATCAAGATAGGAAAATAACTTCCGAATGTAGTGGATAAAAAAATTATAAGAAAGTCATTTTCTGTTATTGCATGTAGCACCAACAGTCAACTTCTGTTTCATTGTTCACAATTGTTTTTATGTTCAATAAATGTTTGATTAAAATAATATAGGCCTCATTATAAGAATTTATTCACTACTACCTTCTACCTTTATCTATAGTGTTATGTTCTTGCTTATAATAGGGATGATTAAACAAATGTCAAGACTGTATGAATTCACGTGAAAATAGGCATGAAATCTATTTTCAATCTATTAATTTATATTGGCTTTAACGACGCACTGTAATGATAAGCAAGATCTATTGGCGTTGGATGAACGATTAATGGGATGATGAGATGAAGGTTTCTTAGGTAATAGGAAAGAAGCGGTCATAACATATATTGTAGGAACATTCTTGACACAAAAAAAATGTCAAGATGGACGGTGGCGGGGATCGAACCAGGTCTGACCTCACCTCCCAAATAGCATGGAATGAGCACATTGGCAACTGAACTGCATATGTGCTGGTTTGATACTTTCAAGAAACCAACCTTCAAACTATAAGAAGTAATTCCTTTCTAGGGAAAGTAATTCCCTAGAAATCTGGAGGTAATTCCCGTTGAAACCTAACCCAGTTGCAAACAGACTGTCAATAAGATTCCGGGCAAATACATGATTAAAAAAGCTAATTAAAACAATCTTACAATTGATATAAGCTCATCATAATAATGGGAAAATATTCTGGAATATCACACAGTCAAATTTGGGCCTAGAAAAAGTAGCCCTAGAAATGTAGAGCTCATAACTCGGAACTTTACGGTAGCAAACTTACTGTCAATACGGTTGATATTATTGATACAAAAATATAACAAGTCTCATAAATAATATCAATCTATCATATTGATAAGCAGCTTTGGGCCCAGGAAGACGACATTTGGAAAACTAGAGCTTACTATAACTCTAAATCCAACGGTAGCAAACTGACTGTCAATAAGATCGAAGCCCATTAAATGATAAAAAAAACTTAAAATGAGTCTCGAAAATGATATAAAATCATCATATTAATAAGCATAGATGCTACAGTCAAATTGAGGCCTGGGAAGAGTAGCCCTAAGGACCTAGATCTCATTTTCCCTTCGAGAACCTATAGCCGCAGCAAACTGACTGTCAATTAGGTTGAGGCCCAATAAATGATTAAAAAACTTAAAATGAAAGACTCAAAAGTAATATAGACTTATCTAATCACTAAGCAAAGATCCTACAGTTGGATTTAGGCCTAGAAAGAGTAGCCCTGGAAACCTAGAGATCATTTTCCCTCCGAGAACCTAGCCGGAGCAAACTGACTGTCAATAAGGTTGAGGACTAATAAATGATTGAAAAACATACAATGAGTGAAAAAATATATAAAATCATCATATAAATATGCAAAGATCCTACAGACAAATTTGGGACTGGGAAGAGTAGCCCTAGGGACCTAGAGCTCATTTTCCCCTTGAGAACCTAGCCGTAGCAAACTGACTGTCAATAAGGTTCAGGTCTAATAAATGATTAAAAAACTTACAATGAAAGACTCAAAAGTGATACAGACTCATCTAATTATTAAGCAAAGATCACAAAGTACCCTGCAGTCGAGTTCAGGCCTAGGAAGAGTAGCCCTGGAAACCTAGACTCACTTTCCCTTCGAGAAACTAGGTCTAGCCGGAGCAAACTGACTGTCAATAAGGTTGGGGCCCAATAAATGATTAAAAAACATTACAATGAAAGGTTTTATGAATAATCTGAACTGAATATATTAATGAGCAAGGATCTCACATTACCCTGGAGTCATATTTAGGCCCAGGAAGAGTAGTCCTAGAAACCTAGAGCTCATTTCTTCTTCGATAACCTAGCTCAACCAAACTGACTGTCAATAAGGTTGAGGGCAATACACGTTTAAAAAGTCAACCATGATACTCGTAAAATTAACATGATATCAGCAGAATAATTAGCAACGATTAGGCAATATCCCAGACGCATATTCGACCCTAGAAACCCAGAAATAGCACCTAGTCAAAAGCCTAGGTAGCTATAGGCCCTAGATATGGACGATGCCTAGAAATGGCAAGATGTTTGACAACACTTTAAACTTCATAATTAGGTGTATAATGGTACTTAAATGATGAAATAAACGTGCAATACAGTTTAATTATTATTTATAGCATCACTTCATGTTTATTTTAGTTCAAACAGACATTGAATTATCGTTTTAATGATGATTTACTCAAACAATGCTCAAACTGAGTGTCAGCAGAACCATGGCGGTATACATCTACTGACAGTTGGACTGTCATGAGCATAAAGTGATGGAGGAAGTTAGTTTGTCAGTAGCACTTTTGGCTTCTCACAGCTTAGCTGTCAGCAGACGCGGCCATATTTTATAGGGCCACAGCCTTATGGAAGCATTCAAATAAGAGTGAATGTGTAGTGATGATCCATGAGGTTGTGAAAACAAGAATGTCCAAATGAAAACAAAATGGAAAAGTCAAAATAATAGTGTTCAATTCACTGTTTATGTAGTGTAGGTGTTTTATGAATCCCAGATACTAAATACAAGAATTATTGTAACATTGGTCATCAGAACATCTTCTAGTGTTACAAACCTCTGTAATCCAGGTAGAAATGAGTCGCGATATTGCTTACAATGCGATCAATGTCACGTCACAAATAAATAAAATCGACAAATTTAGAATGGAACTATAGTCATATACCAGTATCCAAATGACTCGTCCCAGAATCTTTTACGCTGACAATTTTTCATTTCAGTGTTATATTAAAAATAGCTTTTGACGAAGTCAAGTCGTTGAAGTTCAATATAATAATAATAATAATTTGTCTTATTTATCATCTATTATACATTATTTATCTCATTTATAAATCAATTTATCATTTATTATTGTATTATTTATCACATGTATTACAACGTCAGTGTACGTCAAAAAGAGCAAGGTTCAGTCAACTGACCGTTCTTCCACTTGACCTCAATAATACTAAGAAAATTATTAATAAAATTGCAAGGTAATGTGCCAGGGTATCTTAGTTAGTACATAGTCATTTTTTTAATTCAAAAGAGTTAATAAAATGAAGAAAATAAATAAGAATTAACGTAAGTCAAGAGGGCGGGCTTTAGAAACGACATACAGTTGAGAAAGATTGCAGAAAACCAAGATGATATTTAGTATTTATTATTTACCATAATATTTACAATCTGTTGAATGAGTTACATTACAATTATTTATTCTTATGGGGTGGTAAGGTCGCCTTTTTGGTGCTGCGACTGAACGATCCTACCTTTCATCCTTAGCCTTGATTAGGTAACAATAATTTGAGTAAAAATTCCGAAGTTAATACCGAATTTGAGTAAATAAAGAATTCAAGTGGTAGAATCAAGAATAACACAAATTATTGCATGACGATGTCGGTACTAACCAGTTTGCTATAGAAGACCTATGTGGGGCTTTTACCAAGCGCCAAAAGGTACAGCAGGGCCCTCATTCTACAACTGTAGACGAAATGAAAGTGAGACAAAAGTGTCAGAGCCCATATGATACACCAGTTAGAGAATAGGGAATCAACTATTTGGTGGTGGGATGCTCTCATATTGTTCGTGTAAGGCCTACAGAATAAAGGCACAGGCATTTATTAGGCAGCATTACAATACCGTTATTGGTATTTGCCACAATAGGAGAAATAATATTTTTCCAAAGATTTTTGTTGGAAACGGCGCATATTCTATTGGTGCTTGGAAATAATGAATATTTATTCAAGATTGGGATAGTCAGTAGGCCTACATTCTTTGGTTATGATGTAGTGAATAAATTACAATCAATTCAAAGTAGGGCCTACTAATTAGCTATGTGCCATTTTCACCTAAAATCATGAAAAATATCTCCATCTGTACTATCTCCAGTGACAAATTTCAGTGTTGTTGCCTCTTAATAGTGAATAGAGAAAATATTTCCGTACTGTTCCTGTCTGTGGCATTGCAAAGACGTCGATCACTCGGACAGTATAATCGTCGACGAATTCTCCCAGCATAAGGCCCATGACCTCCATTGGTACTCCAGCTCGCCCGTGTTTCAACATCTTCAATAAGGCTAACGACGAGATGTACACCTGTTCGGCAGTATCGACAACAGGGGCATCAGACGGAGGTGCTTGGCTCAGGCCTGGTATTCCACCACCCAACCTTAGTAAACGGTCCATAATGAGTCTGTAAACACACAAACCTGAAACATTGAGAACACATTTATATGAAGTGTTCTTGGATGAGCGACAGCAAAGATCTCATTCTTATGATTTGTTATGTTATGTCTTCACTCTGATGGTATTCATGTCCATGTGTATTTTTTTGGATGTTTGTTTGGTAAAACAGACAGGTTACACATACAGCATATTTACCAGACCAGCAAACACTGTGTATATTCCCAGTGGCGGCTGGTGACTTCAACAATAGGGCAGCAAAGTAGGCTGTGGCGCGGAAGGATAAGGTTCTAATGTAGGTTCATTCTTATGGGTAATAGCACGTACATGATTTTAAAACTGTCGTAACTTCTAAACCATTAATACTACAGCTAAACCAGTTAGCCTACAATGTTCAGTAAACTGTTATCTTTACGATGAGATACATACATTGTATCAAACGCCTGGTTAATTTAAGCAATTGGATGATAAAAAACATGTTGTAATTGCAACGTCGAAAACTAACGATAGCCGTGCGCGTAGGAGTGCACCCGCATGACGGTCAAAGCTTAATGTTGCAACATCTGTTTTGCGATGATGCCAAGCGATACCTAGCAAGCAGCTAGCAAGTTTCTTGAGAACACGGCCACTGTGAGAATTCCGATGCAACTATCTCTCTCTTTCATTCGCTTGGCGACATCGCAATTACAGCATGTTTTTTATCATCCAATTGTTTAAATTTACCAGGCGTTTGATACAATGTATGTGTATCATCGTAAAGATAACAGTTTACTGAACATTGTAGGCTAACTGGTTTAGCCGTAGTAACAATAGTTTAGAAGTTATGACAGTTTTAAAATCATGTACGTGCTATTACCCATAAGAATGAACCTACATTAGAACCCTATCCTTCTGCGCCACAGCCTACTTTGCTGCCCTATAGGGAGTACTGCAGTTGATGAAAAAATGATATACAAAGGTCCAAAGCCACAGAACAATGAGTGTCTATAGGAAATATTTTTGGTCAATATTTTATTTTTCAATAATTTTTTTGTGCATATGAATAGTGTTCTTGGATGAGCGACAGCAAAGACTTCTACATCTCATTCTTATGATTTGTTATGTTATGTCTTCACTCTGATGTTATTCATGTCCATGTGTAATTTTTTGGATGTTTGTTTGGTAAAACAGACAGGTTACACATACGGCATATTTACCAGACCAGCAAACACTGAGCCACCCTCGGTAGCTCGGTCAGCTGAGGCACCGCTTCAGAAACTGAAGTCACCGTTGGGCGTGGGTTCGAATCCCGCATAAGGCATGGGTTTTTGTATATGTCCTTTCACTTATCATCACTTCATACATTCATAATCATCAGCTCATTCGTACCCCCGGATAACCTAGCTGTTGGTGGGGTCGTTAAGCAAACAATAATCATCATCATCATCAGCAAACACTGTGCATATTCCCAGTGGCGGCTGGTGACTTTCACAATTTAGGGAGTACTGCAGTTGATGAAAAAATGATATACAAAGGTACAAAGCCACAGAACAATGAGTGTCTATAGGGAATATTTTTTGTCAATATTTTATTTTTCAAATATTTTTTTGTGCGAAATATTTTACCCTCATAGACGCAATTTCGTCATTTAACATCCATATTCAGATCTCAACATTATTTCTCTTCATAACTCAATCATAATCTGTTGACCTTGTCCTTGCGGATTTATTGAAAAAAGATATCTTGAATTTAATGCTGCCAAAACTTAAATATTTCGATTTATTCATTTGGAAGCTATAATTCAAAAATCGAGTTTTATGAAATTAAAAGTTCTATAATTCAATCGATCCACATGATTAGTGGGTCTATATAGGCCTAACTCAGCCATGATTTCTCAGCTTGACACTATACGTAATGCCATCCGCCAAAAGCTTAGTACGAAACTATCCCGACTATCAAGTAAGGACACCACTGATAATATGTTCATTTGTTGGAATTTACCTTCTCTTTTGGTTCGATTAATTTATTTCAGTTCTCTTTTTGGGGATACTGAAGAAATAATGTGAATTAATCCACTGATATATTTTATATTGAACTTTTAATCATCTAGTGGCGAACCAAAATCGCTTCAGAACGGAATACCAGTACTGTTAAGTTTGATGGCCGTTTCCTTGGCATCTTTTTTCAATATATTCTGGAATGGAAAAGTGAATAAAATCCATTTTACCTGACGTATTTTCACATTTTGTGTGTGTGTTTTTCATGAACTAGATAATAAATTAAGTTGTGCATTATTGTCAGTAAATCTTGAAAACAGCATGCTAAAATAATTGTTGAATAGAAAAATTATCGAATAACTTACATTAGAAAATATGTGTGAGATTAATTAATTTGTAATTCCTACAAGAGAAAAAAAACGCCTAACTCATCTCGGGCCAATTTCTAGTAAAAGTGTCTCCACGTCAATAAAAAATATACATGTTTCATCTTTCGATTTGGAAAAAAAATATGCAACCATGTATTTTTAAATTTTTCTGTGGGTAATGTGAGACCATAATGAAAAAATCAACTCAATCGGGTGTAAAATATATAGAACTTGGTAATTGCAGTGGTGAAACTTGTCAATCGGATCAAATACCCGGCCGCGCGAGCACGGTGCACGGTGTCTTGCAGTGTTTGGAGAAGTTCATGCTAGGTGCTGTTCCTTATGCAATAGGGCCTACGCCGTACAGGCTAATGTCACGCGCCCCCCCCCCCTTCAGCCAGCTATCGGTAACCATGCACTGCAACTCATGCAGTCCCGGAACGTATATCAAAGGTTGCCTCCCGCTCGCTTGCAGGCGCTCAGCGTCGTGTAGATATTTTGATGCATTTGAAGCCGCGGGCGTTCAACAATGAATAATTACGTTAATTTTGATATTACGTTTTATGAAGCTGTATTTTTCTTAAAGATAATTGCTAGAGAAAAACATTATAAGACATGAAAGAAATTATTTATTCAAGATGAATTTATTTGAAAAATAGCATGAATTAGGAAAATCGTAGGGAGTGCTGCCTTTCAGCAGTACTTACACACGAGCCGCCCCTGCATATTCCACTTGGCCTATAGTCATTGAGTTAATCATGACATTGTAATGGTCATGGAAAAGGAAAATCATGGAAAGGTTGGTTGACTCACAAATTGAAAATGTCATAGATAAAATGGGAAGAATGTTATAGGGACAGCACATGTTTCGGAAGGGTCATTCATGCGTAACACAGCTACAGGGATTCATACAGGAACTTACTGACGCTCTAGATAAGTTACAAACTCGATGCCAATGGCCCACTCTAACCTCAAATTATATGACAACAAATTTTCATGATTATGCACTTCGCAAATAGAGATAATATCCCTACTCTATAAATTACAAATTTGTTGGTTCAATATAACATATATTGAGACACTAAACATACAAGAGTGGTGATCAGAGCTACTTACCGGGTAGTAAAGCAAGAAAACAAATTGAAAACACCAAATGTGTAGGCCTAATATTGGCCGATGTACGTCAAACTCAAAACTCAGAAGAACGCCTTACTCAGGGTCATTCGAAGAGAATGTAGTTAGGAACAGAAAACGGGGAATACTGCCAACCACAAAAAAGTGCTAGTTCAATCAGATTAATGTAAACACACCCCTTTAATAACAATTAAATAGTTAACATACTCGGAGGATTTGTGCTACAAAATTACAATATGGGGTGGTTCTCGAACATCCCTCAAATATTTATCCATAATCCATCTTTAATTAACTTGATTGTAAGACCTTCGTTTATTAAAGGGCATGACAATAGTGCGATTCGCCTTTGCAGGTAGAAAGATATATTCTCTTACGTTTTTTGGTGAAACCAGCATACTTTAAATACATTTCCCATATTTCTTAAGATTTTTTAAAGATTATAAATTCCTCAGGAAAGTCGATACATTCTTGAGTGATAGCGTTGACGACCACCAGCCCCAGTCAGTGCTTGCCCCCGACCGAATGATATTACAAACGAGATTGCACATAACTATGCGCGAAACTCATTTCAATCCAGCTCTACCTGCTTAGTTATTAAGCTTGTTTAAAATTGAACATCATCATCACTGTCTATGATCCTTCCTCTACAACACTAATATTTTCGATATACATTTGAGCAATATTTCGCTTGTTTATGTAACAATTGAATTAATACTTTTTCAAACATACGTCATTATTTTGGCGTTCTAAGATCGTTCACTGTGATGTCACAGTTCGAACTAGAGTTTTTTTGTTTGTTTGTCTTCTAGAATAAAGTTTGAAGATGATTTGAAAAAAATGTAATCATCACACTTGCGTTATTCACATGTTTATCATGCAATCCATTGTACGCGGCACATGGGTCGCTTTTTGTCTTCATCGTCAACTTCGTTCTCGCTACAGTCGCTCGTACGTGGTAAGTTGGCGCGGGGTGAGGGGAGAGGGGTACCGGGTACGTGAATAGTAATCATCAATAACTCATATCATGTGCTCATTCGTACCCCCAAAAAACCTAGCTGTTGGTGAGGTCTGAAAGCAAACGGCAATAGTAAAGTTTCATTACACTGAGACGGTTAGGCCAGTTGCTAGCACGCTGAACCGTCATTCACGGGGACGCGGTTCGATTTCCGCCTTCCCGATTATCCTGCATGACAGGTTTTTCGTGGTTTTCCTCTGTCATTATCCAAAAACACCTCATAGAATAGCCTTTCACCTAATCTCCCATGATCTCATTCATCATTCACCGACGCCAATAGATCTTTAATTATCATCACACTGCGTCGATAAATCCAATATAGAATTAGCATTGAAGTGGCATTAGAATTAATGTCACTAATCTAAGTCTACTACCAAATGTATTGTCGATGACTCTAGTAGACCAATTGGCTGGAATCAAATATGGCACCTTTATTGAAGACAATGAACAAGACATATTGAATCAAACGATCGTAACCTGAATGATTGATTACTTCTCTACATCATATTAGTGACCTCAATGCTTTGGCTCGAACTAGTCTTGGGTCATCAATGTCATTGTTGCCGGCTAACAGTCAAGTTGTCACACAGTTTCTATCAACTTCTTAGTGGTCATGCATTTGACATGCGCCTTATTTTATCTATCTTCATACTTATGGCAGGTAAGAATGTGGTTAAAAACTTAAATAAATACGTTTACTGAAGTTCATTTTTAATCCAATTGCGTAATTTTTTCAAAAACATCTGAAACTTGACGAAAGGTCATTGTAATGATGACAATGTAGGATTGTTCAGACGGAAAACCACAAGGACGATGTTACAACTTTAAAATTTTCTAATATTTTGTGTTATTGAATTTTCATTTTACAATAATTATTTAAAAATGTATTGCATCTAACGCATCGCATGACGAAAATAATATTCTGACTATTCGTGAGAATAAGTTGAAAGTATTTTGTTCACATCCTGGAATTGGATGAGAGTGAGAATACGTTTTGGGCTCTGCTCATTATACGAGTTTATCAAGTAGATATCAGAAGTAGGAGACACTAATTAATCGACGTGGAGAAAATTAATAATGATTATTTTTGAATAGGACAGGTACATGTCCTATGATTAGTATTGATGTGATAGGTATAATATCACTATTGGGACAAATTGACACAAATAAAATCATCTAAATCGTACAATACAATCAAACTCATGAATTGCTTGTTGCTAATTTATTTTTAAAACATTACTTTTTGGACAGTAAACATTTTCTTTAAAGTAATTAGTTACAGATAAGGTCACACAACAACGTCTCCAAATGCTATGTATATTGTACATTGTGCATTGTACATTATTATGTACATGTGTATTATGCATACGCTTACGCTAAAAAAATGTGATGGACATCTTTTGTAAGTAATACATAAATAATTGTTCCAAGTACTTATGTCATTTATTTCGACAGTGGCGGATACAGGGGGGGGGGGGGTGATAGGGGCGTTCGCGCCCCCATGAATCGGAAGCGACGAAAAAAAGTAGAAAGAAAGAAGGAAAGAAAGCAAGACAAAAATAAGAAAGAAAAAATATCAAAAGAGAAGGAAGGAAATAAATATCGCCTGAGGCTATTTAGTAAAAAGTGAAAACACATTACGAATATACTATACACTTTCAAAGAAATATTATTAAGATATGGTGAAGATAACATTTTTTTAGAGTGTATGATAATTCAGTTGTGTAATAAAATGTATCAAATTATAATTCATCTTTCGTGATTATTGTTCGTGTTTATCTCAAAACTCCACCAACAGCTGGATTATTTGAGGGTAGATGAGAGGGTGATACATGAATTATGATTACAAAAACTCATGCATTATCTGGACTCGAACTGGGCCAGGCGGGCGGCTGACTTGAATTTTCTTCTACCAATACGATGCCTTTTTTGCTTGGAATGCTATCTATGGATGAATTGCAACCTCCAGGACCCCTATTCTCGAGAATCATGAAATGTGAGTTGTAATTTGTAGAATGAGATGAGATAGCTTTCTCACTCATTTTCAGTGAAATTATTGGAATCTCACCGAAATTTCACGCATTCCGCATTCCATATAACTCGAGACTAATTAGGGTCCAGTGATAGACGAAAGATATGACTGATAAAAGACACTCAACGCTTATGGTAAACTAAAACTGAAATTCACCTGCACATCATACACATCATCTGACGTGCGCGTCGTGATCTTTTGACGAACGGCTATCAGTGGCGTCGGATCCGAGGGGAGGGGGCAAGGCTTTCCCCCTTAATTTCGAGCATGGCCAAGGGGAGAGAGAGCAAAGGGGAACAAGAAAAAGTTTTGTATGTACCATTTTGTTTTGTAGGCTCTCGTAAAAACCCACTGTGTGAAAGATTAAAATTCTGTAAGCAAATAATTTTGTTTTTGGATCACGTAACTATTGATTTGATTATATGAAAAGAATGTCCAATCGTCCCGATTTTCTCGGCTGTCCCCACAACTTTCAGTCAGAACGCAATTCGTCCTGTTTACAGCCATATTTCTCGTAATTCATATACCACGGTTGTGAAACAATGTATAAATCAAAACGTCGCAAAACAATGAGAAATGAAGAACACTTTAGTAAATACTGTGACATGGTGGGTGTGTGATAGTAGGTGATTTTAACATTTTTATTGAAAAATGTCCGACCTATGTCGAACTAGATTTCAGCTGTAAACTGTAATCAGTTCTTTGTCCTGTATTGAGAGTTGTTGATTTTCAGATTTATATGGGCTAGTTAGGCGTGATTTAATCAGCTATGAAATATACTATTTCGACATTCACTGTTTAATCATTTTTTTAAGGGAACCCGGTCACCTGGACCTCACATTTTTTTTTTGGTTTCTGGTTTTTGTGCACATTAATTTTTTTCTGAAGTGTGACCAATATATGGATATAATTTGTTTGAACACATTCATGATATTTTGGGTTCAGGAACTTTTTCAGTTACATGCGCAGTGCTATTCTCATGGGCTTAGGCTAATTGCTAGGCCAAATGTCACCACTTTTCGATGCATGTTATTTCAGAATAATAATTTTTAGTATAAATGTAACTTCATAAGAGGGCGTTAACATATAATTTTTTTTTAATTTTTTTTTTTTAATTTTTTCAATGTTTTTAGATGATAATATTTTTCGTTTCATAACTCTAAATGTATTTTTTAGAATTATTTATGTGTCTTTCAAAATACCCATATATCTGAGGTTCGTGTTCGTGCATTTGTTACAAAGGCTCTAGAGTGAAATGGTTTTACGCATCTGTGTATGTATCATTTATTTGCCAGCTATTCTTATTTTCAATACCAATGTACCTTTATCTCAGAAACTACTGAACCAAATCATTTCATTTTTGTGTGTGTGTATTCGCATTGTTTGCTTTCATAATTAGAGAGAAACAGAATTTTCATAGAAGTAGAAACATCAGAACTATCAATTATTGATTGTTCTTCTTATGCAACTAATTTGATATCAATTTTCAAAAAATTATAATTGGAGATTAACAAAGAATGCGAAAAAAAACTTTCCCTCAAAATCACCATAGTGATTATTGGAACATAGTCGAACATGTAAAAAAAAATTGTGATGATTGAACAAGTAGTTTCCCCAGAAAAGGTACATGAAGCTAATGACAGCTGTATATTGTTGTTGTTGTTGTTGTTTGAAGTTGTAAAAGTCAACAATGGTTATTAAAAAAAAAAAAAAATGCTTGTCAAAAAATATTTTTTTCAGATGCATCTCAAGTTTGGTGTTTGAAAAATAATAACTGTAAGAGTTATGAATTTTTAAGTAGACATCGGTTGAAATCATTGAAAATTGGTCAACGCCCCCGATTGCTTCGATCCAATTTTTTCAAAATTTCACAGAGGATTCATTTACATGTATGATACAAACTTGAAATGAAATCATCTGACTTTTAAAAATCTATGAAAACAATAAAATGTCATAGATCCAAAAAAAAATCCAATTTTTTGAACAAAAATTTTGAAAACTATTGATTTTTTTTTAAATTCAAATCTGTTCCGCTTCAAGTCACGACAGAGGTCTGAAACACATGTAACAAGAATTATATACTTTGAACAAAGAATTCCAGAGAAAAGAGTACATGCTGACTATGACTGATTTACCATAGGCAGCATAAAGCCAGGTTGAATTGTAGAATGTTATTTTATTGTTGTGTAGGTCTTTATGGTGTAAAATATATTGTGGTAATAATATATTCACTATATATATATATATATATATATATATATATATATATATATATATATATATATATATATATATATATATATATATATATATATATATATATATATATATATATATATATATATATATATATATATATATATATATATATATATATATATTCATTGAATTTCATTAATTCAATTGAGAGTAGGCCTACTGAATTAGTGAATTGAACTTGAATTGAACAATATCAATTAGAATGTTTGATTTATTGAGAGAGTGGTTATAGTTAAAGTTATAGTGACCTATGATATGATTATTCTGACTCTCTGGCTACGCCGCCCCTGGCTATATGAATGAATGAGTTTGTCGTAAAATTGTGAATGTACAATGGCTTGTGTTGATTGTGTGTTATCTGTCTCATCCAGGTACGAGATGTGGTGACACTCAGATAGTAATACAAGAACTGAGTTATGATAAGGCGACTCTTGGTCCATGTGTACTCCAACTTGATGCCGGATGTGATTCAACCTTCTTATCATTCAATCTTTACAATGAGTAAGTTATAAATATTCGGTAGAATGGTAATGCAGGCTCGATTACAATATTAATTTAGGCAAACGCAGCACATGTGTTGTAGATCATCAGGTATGAATTATAATATCCACACACCGTGGTTTTGAAACTAACTCATGCAATAATTTGTTGAAAGTTGATCTAGTGTTTTTTTTACATATCTCTTGGTTGAAGATTTTATATTATTGGCTGATCAGTCAATCAGCCTAACGGAGTCTTCAACGAGCTATTATAATCCATCAAGTTCGGTCCGTTACTGCTTCCGATGTGTAGCTCTAATTAATTGTACCTGTTGGTCAATTTAATTGATCTTTGATTTTTCAAAAAATCTCCTGAAGGGCTTTTTGTTCCAAAATCTTTTCTTCCAAATTTCACGTTTGTGTTAATCTTATGCGAGTGGGTTGGCACCAAACTGACTCCTTCACGTAATCGTTATTATTTCGTAATCGTTTTTCTCAAGTGTGGTACAACCGATTTTACCCCGAAACTATACCAAAGTATACCAAAACAGCTAGGGCGTGAATAATCTCGTACTCATAAAAAGTTTCGTGACGATCGATGAAACTGCCCGCGACCTGTGCACTTCATATCAAGAAAAAAACACTCTGAGAACGAGTAGTATAATAACTGTATAGACTAATTGGAGGTATTCGCTAAATTTCATCCAACAGCCAAGTAGTCGTGGACTGCTGTTTATTTTGTTCTCTCATTGGTCAAAGAGTTAAGCTGTGTGAACAAATAGCAACTTTTTTACATGAACAACTTTTTTAAACAAATGGTTGGAACATTTTAAGAAGTTTCAGTTTTTGAGAAAACTTGCAAGATGGTTCAGAAGGAAAACAATGGAAATATTTTTTTGGAATTGCACTTGATCTATAGTGTTGAAAAATTGAATATCAATACATAAAAAACATCGAAATCGATGTTAAAACGCATTTATAGCTTCATCGTACATTCAACAAATATCCTGTATGTTTACTATTGAGATTATTTTCTTGAGAGCAAAAGGAACATGAACAATTTTTTCACGTTACTAGCTGCCCATAGTGTAATTTATACATTTGGAGTAATTATCATTATGAAGATAGTGGACTTTACATATTATACCCACACTACATTATCTAGAATGGGTGAGAATAGGATGTAAAATATAATCAATACATAGCGTATGAGTGAAAATTGAATCTCAAAAATCATAATTGCTTCATTTCTAATCGTTCTAATGAAGTTCTATGAGCAAGTTTCTCTGATACTTCATGTTTACTCACGTTCCGGAACAAGATTAATATATTGACGTAACTATCGATGATTATTGCATATTGGTGTAATATTCTACACAAAATTCAAATCTGCAGATACACTCTCAGGGAAGTCAAACAGAATAGTTCTTATTAAGGAGGGACTCGGGTGAAAATCTCATCTTTGGTTATATTGATTGTATACCCTTCAAATTTCACACATGGATAACCATCATGCTAAAACTGAAAAAAAATCAACAATGGACATAAAAATTTGATTTTTACAAATTTTTAAACAATGAAATTTATTTTTCGTTTTACTCACACAATTTTTTTTCACGATAATGTTGCTGAAGTATTATTTCAAGGTTAGTCATATCGTTTTTTCGATATTCTTGCTATATTTTAAGATATGATTCTATTTACGATGTTTTTTTTTCATAATATTTCATATAAAATGTATTCTGTATTTATTTTTCATCTCCATTGTGAGATGAGATATCAAAAAAGCGATATTTCCAACCCTGCATAAGCTGATTATAAACACTCACAAAAAAATCAATACAGTTGAACAACTTTCATAGTAGAACAAAATACAAATTCTTGTTTTGTGAAAAAAAAAGTATTGGAGTGAATGCCCTTTGAAGATTTTTTTTTATTTTTTTTTATTGGGTTTTAACGACGCACTGTGATGATTACTAAGATTGGCGTCGGATGAATGATTAATGAGATGATGGGATGATGAGATGAAGGTTTTTATGGGTAGTGGGAAGGATAGTGAGAAGGAAGCGGTCGTGGCCTATACTGTGGGAACCATCCCGGTATTAGCCTAGACTACAGAGGGGAACCACAAAAAACCCCTGTAAAGATGGACGGTGGCGGGGATCGAACCGGGATCGTCCGATATGTCCCTTCACCTCCCGGATCACACGAAGCAAGTGAGCTAACCACTCAGCTACTGTGCCGGTCCTTTAAAGATTGACAATGTAAAATCTCCTACTTTTCTTCCTCTTTTGGAGAATTTCTCCTTCAAAATACACCAGCACTGTATGTTACTCCTCCATTTTTTTTCATTCGAGTTTTCAATTTTATTCATTTTTTATTTGATTTTATTATTTTTTTATTTTATTTTATTTTTATATTCATTTTATATTATTTTTTATTCATCATTTTTGTTATTGCTCATTTGAGGTATAAAATGATGTTATTGTTTTCCATATTTTGCAACAAATTACTTGAATAAACATCCGAATAGATAATTATATGAAAAAAAAATACTAAAAATAAGAAAAAAATGAGAATTTCACCTGAGTACCTCAGCTGAGACTATTTCTCTTCGAAATGCTCGATCCAAGTTTGATATGCGTTTGAAAAGTTTGGTTGTGGGTTGAAAAGTGGAAAGGGGATAATATTGAAAGAGTTCCAGTAACCACCGCTAGCCTAGATGGATGAGTTTTCCACCTTATAATTTGGACGAAATCTAGTTACATCACACATTTTGGCCAAGGATAATGGGAAAACTGTGGAATTACAGGCAAATCAGAATTTTAAATATTGATAAGCAAAGTTGAACTTGAAGATGTGCGTTTGTAATTTATTTCCATTTTCTACTATTATTCGGTAACCGAGAATTGAGCAATGAAAACCATCAAATTAGGCACACTTTGATTCAATTATTGCTCCACAATAAAATTATTCTTCACTTTTCGACTAGGCTGGCATATCTAATCGTGAAGGTATTATTCATCTATTGCATTTTATCGCAACTCCGTAGTGTTTGTAGTTCTTGAGATATATGTGGCGGAAGTGCACCCTGTGAATCTGTCCAAGATTCGATCTCTTAATCAACACAATATTAGAAGTGGTCTTGCAGCTGATAAGATTTTCTTAACTCAACTCAAATTCTTATGACACAAAATAGTGAATACTTGAATCAATTCGTCACTTCGGGTTAATTGCTTTATTTTTTCCCTGTCTAGTTTCTATTATACTAACTACCATGAGCTGAATATTTCTTTTCCTGATGGTGGCAACCTGTTTGACCCTGGTTTACCGATGAAAATAATCGTCCATGGTTATGGCGGCGCATTTGATATGTATAACCCAACAGGAAGAATTAAAGATGGTGAGTATACACTCTGTATAGTACACAGTGGTCGAAGTGGTAAAGAGAGGGAGAAAATGAGGGGGAAACCATCCCCCCAAAGAGAAATTGTCACGTGCTCAGAGAAATCTTTCTTTTTCATATAGCAGAGCGAGAATTATCAACTTGTTCAAAATAGATTTTGATGGTCTGATGATGCTTAACGACCTCACCAACGGCTTTAGGCTACAAGCCTATTGGGGACAAAATTATTCATTTTCTATATCAAAATATTTAGTCGTTCTTCATTATGACCAAAATTAAACATATCTTTGCTTATATTATAAAATAAACAAAACTAATCCAACCTAAATTGTTTATTCATCTTGGGGTTCAACGACGCACTGTAATAAATTGATACAAAATCTATTGGCGGCATATATGTATTATTAACGAGATAACGGAATGATGAGATGAAGGTTTCTTATGCGATGGGAAGAACAGTAGGAAGGAAGAGGTATAGTAGGAAGAAATATAGGAAGGAATTTTCCTCATAGGTCACAGAGGAGAAACCACGAAATTGAAAAACTTTAGCACCTTAGCACCTTATTGAACTGTGGCGGGGATCCAATCCAATGTCTAAACCCGATCTACCTTCACCTCTCGGTCATCTGGGGCAAGCGCGTTACCAACTGAGCTAACAGTGTCGGTCCTAAACCTATCATTAAAGCTAGTAAAAGATGAAAAAATGTAAAAATAACTGAATTGATCTGGAATACGACAATACGTTACAGCGACCCCTCCAGTTTCAAACGAGAAAATATAATGTGCCACTTTTCTGTTTCAGCTTACTTATTAAAAGGCGGCATCAATGTGATTGTCGTGGATTGGGCCCAATTGAGTAACACTCCTTGCTACCCAATAGCAGTAATCAACACGTGGCATGTAGGCAAATGCATTGCTGAGTTGCTGATCGCATTAGAGATGAGTTATCCAGCAACATTTCACCCGAGCGATGTCCACGTAGTGGGTTTCAGCCTAGGAGCTCATGTGGCAGGCTATGCCAGTGATTACCTACTTGGACATGTGGGCTATAAACTAAACAGAATCACAGGTAAAGATAGTCAGTGTCATTGTTGTTGTTGTTGTTATTTTATTTATATTGCGGTGCACTATACTGATGACCAAGATCTATTTGGCCCTCCCAAAATTAGGTGAGAGGTTATTTCTATAGAGGTTATTCTATAAACATGTATATTTCATGTTTGCACAAATGTTTCACTGAATAAATAAATAATAATAATTATTATTATTATCATTATCACTAGATGTTCTGGATGGTAGGCTATTCTTCCATATAAGAATCAGAAAAACCACTTCCGACAAAATGACCATATTTTCTTATTAACTAATGCAGAACCATTGAAGTGGATCGAAATTGAACAGATAAAAAAATAATTGAAATTATCTTGTTCAGTTTTTGTACGTGTACCGGGAAAACAATTGAATACACTCGTGGCATGCAGGAATTCCATAGAAATTGTTTTAAAATTTCTCAACTCATCAAAATGTTCACACTAATGTGCATGTCATCAGATAGTTGGAATTTTCATAAGTCTTGCCGTTCTGTTGCTACATATTTATTCAAAATCCCTTGAGATGTTGTAACACTTCCTTAGCAACTAAAACGTTAATATCAATAAAACAGCAAGACTGAGGAAAAGTATAGCTATCTGTGATGACATGCCCGTTAGTTTGAACATCAACTTTGGCAGTTTCAAATGCTTACAATTATTTCTGTGGAATTCCCGCATGATACGAGCGTTTTTAATAATTTTGCCAGTAGCCCCCCTACACGGAAAAAACGTGAAAAAATATTCTGAAATGTTTTTCATCCCTTCACATTTCAACAATTCACATCACTGGTTCTGCATCGATTACTTCAAAATATAGTTATTCGCCAGAAGTGGCTTTTGATTTTTGGATGTTCTAACTGCAAATTTCCTGAATTTGTTATTGTATTTTATAGTGTCGTTTGACTACCCGATAAGTAAGCAGTTTCAAATAATGATATATCACTAGCGTAAAGATGTTTAATTGCATGCCACATTTGTATCGTGAACTTGAATCTAATACTATTCAAAATATAATTGTGATTCAGTATTATTTCCATAAGAAAATATAAGTTTTATTTATTTATTTATTCAAGGTTTATTTATGAATGCACATTTCGCCAATTTTTAGTTGACAAGTCATATCCACGGTGATCGGGGGACTTTGAAATGGAAGACAGGAGGACTTGGGAGAAATTTGGTCCATTTTTAGGTCATATTGTCATATTTCAGTAGGGCCTATATCATTTGAAAAGCATGATAGTTTTGTCGACACTAAACTCAACTTGGGGTTAAAGTTGTATATTACATCTCGCATTAACTCTGAAATGTCAGTGTTCAAAATAGAATGTTCACAATATGTGTTTTGAATATATTTTGAAATATTGTATTCGAAAATGAACATTTTTTAAAACTTTGAAATAATATTGATCTCATTTTTCACCTTTCATTGTACTATTAGATCATATTTTCAATTTTCCAGACTCTAGACTATATTTATATGTTTTTTAGTGCCTATTAAAGGCCTATGTCATATTTCACTGTTTCTTTTCAGACCAATAACATCCTTGCCCTATATATTATATCGTTTTTTTTTCCCTCCAGGGTTGGATCCAGCGTTACCTCTCTTCTCTACGATGTCGAATCGCTGGAAACTAGACTCCAGCGATGCTGAATTCGTAGACGTTATCCATACAAGTAAGACATAGACGAAAGATAGACTAGAAAGAGAGATACTCTTATGGATAACAAGAATAAATCCCCATGAACACCTCCTTCCCCTCGCCTACGTCTACAATTAGTACCAATGCTGGCCACTGAAGGGACTGCCTTGGTGACTGCTGGGCAGCAGCACAATTCAACATGCCGGTAGCGCTGTCTAGCAAACTACACTGCTACTACAGGTGTTACAGGTGAGGGGATAGAAGAGGGTGGTGATAAAGTAGTGGGGGTAAAAGTGGTGGTCAGTGGTTCCATTTTAGCATTGTGTGGCATTTTCTTGGTAGTATATCTTTAGTATATATGGTAAGACTACGTCATTATATACCATTACGTACTTTGGTACATTTTCTGTACAAAACTTACCATTGATGAATACCCAACTCGAATTACATCGGTTCCCTCAAGTTTTCTCTAATATCTCTATAACTATAGACTATTTTTACAACCCGATTGCAGGCTCTTCTCGTCGGCCTATGTCAGCTCATGTGAGTCCTCGTCATCGTTGTTGTTGTTTTTGTTGTTGTTGTTGTTGTTGTTGTTGTTGATGATGTTTTGTTGTTGTTGTTGTTGTTGTTGCGCGCACCCTGAAATAATCTAAATAAACCCAATCTACGTAACCTAATCAATTTAACCTGTCCCAACATACCTACTCCTAATTCATTCAATCTAACCTCAGACTAAGATAACACCACGGAGCTGCCATAGGTCAATAGTATTTGTATTTCCGGTCAAACTGATAGCCACTTATGATCTTGAATAGTTATCTAATGGAGCCAGTTGGACCATATGGTTTTGGTGATATCATTTAATGATGTAATAATGGTGAATTACATCAAATAGTTTGACATGCGCTTCATGATATTTTAATAAAGATAATAGCCTTAAACGAATAAATCTTATTATTCATCCCCAGTCGTTGATTCAAGTTATTTATTTTCGTTTGAATCCTTCTTCTGATTTCTAGATGTCGGAGTGTTGGGTAAAGTGGAAGCAAATGGTCATGCTGATTTCTACGTCAACGGTGGCACCAAACAAAAAGCATGCAGACATGCGAAAAGTGAGTGTAATATACTTGAATCTACGAAAGATGAACTTTCAGAATGACCTATCATATCTGCATGCGATGGGTGTCAGCAGTAAGAAGGGGGGGGGGGGGGGTATAGGGGGTGCTCTTGCCTTCCCTGGAATTCTAGTCAAAAATTTTATTTAAAAAATTGTGTATATTGATTCTTCTTCCAAATGATGAAGATTCACACAGATTCGTGATTCTAAATAAAAAAAGAGCATGTATTGAGTAGGCCTACTCATTCGAATCATTACAAATTTCCAACTAGATCTTCATCAATGAGATTTTAAATTGTTACATTAGTCGTATTTTAAAATTGTGTATCATATAGTTGAAATCTTATAATTCACTTTCACTGTTTTGTGAAAAACTGTTCATAAACTTGAATTAAAATAATTCCTCGAATAAAATTCAACCAGTAAAATTTATCATGCCTTTAATTACCAATGAAGCCTCGTAAAAATCAAAAGCTAACTGAAATGAATAGTCAAAAAACTCTCAAAACACCAATGATACAATTTAGAAAATACCCAATAAGACTCGGCTGTGGGAGATTTAAACCACTTGAGACATACTGTGCGGTAATCAATTAAAACTTGGAATTCTGTAAAAATGTATTGAAAAACAATCATATTCCTGATTAAGTTAACGCAGGCGTCTGCTAGGCATGCTAGCTAAATTACTAACAGAAACTAACAGATGTGAGAGATTAAATATACTAACAGAATCTGATAACAGTGTTACTGTGACGGGTACATGAGTCGTGCGTTCTCAACCGTCAAGCAGAAGACCTCGGTTCTATTCCCGTCATGTCGGTCATCCTGATCGAGGTATCGTGGTTTCCCTCGGACCGTTTCTTCCCGCAGTCCAAAATCCCCAGTGAAATGTCCCTCAATCTGATCTAATCTTCCCATCATATCATTCATCATACACCGAAGTCAATAGATCTTGACTCTGGTTTTCATCAGAATGCGTCGTTAAATCAATTATGAATACAAATTAAAAAATCATGTTTTACTTGTTCTACCGTACATATGAACAGATTTTTTTGGCCAACTATAATAATTTTTGTATTACCTGTTGTATTACCTGCCTCAAGAAAATCAATAGGTGACTCAAGCTTGTAGGGTACAACTTGCAGTTTGTAAAAAATTATTAGACTAAAAAAAGAATACATATTCTGAAACTCATCAATAATCTAAGCTATATAGTAGTAAGTATTGTCTCATATAAAATAAGGCTATAGGAAGGCTTTGGCACTGTAGTAACAACTTGTGCATATACACGTATGCTTTACATTCAATTTGACGTTAAGTTTTTAAATAACGCTGTTAATTATCATCAAAATAAACAACACTCACTCTAAATGCTCTAGGGTTCAGGATGATTTAGAATAGATATAATACTTCAAGTCACTATGTACTCATACATATTACTTTAAATCTTACACGTTAAATCATGCTACAACATCTAGTTAACTTTCAAGCAAAATGCAGAAACTATTTTTCAAATATCATATTTCTGATTTAAGCTACCTCATTTTAAGCCTGTGCCAATTACACACACATTAATAATTCATCAATTAAATTTAGAAAATACAGTAGCAAGAAAAAAGTATCTACATTTGAAACACAATTTAATTACCAATAACCAATACCAAAACATTTATAGATTAGTTATTTAATTCAATTATTATCATAATTTTAATTTTAATGCAAGTCTAAACAACTGAGTGCAGACACAAAATTTCTTTCTTGCACTCAGAACGTATTTTCCTTCTTTAATATGTTCCACTATTATTATTGAATCTCTTATCACTAATTCTCATCGCTTCATGTAACCTGATGTGTCTTTAAATACGTAAATTCTAAAAAGGGAAAACAAATGAAGGTGAATGAATAAATATGTACGAAATTCTCCAGTATAATTGTTCAGAAAGGTTTTTATATTCTCCTGGCACATAATTCCTTATTCCAAGTATTGATACGTTTTTCAGATCCATCTTTGTGCAGCCATTTGTTGGCCCCTGTCTACTTCGCTGAGTCTATCCATTCTTCGTCAGGGTTCTGGGGCATCTCTTGTCCCAACTATTACCAATACGTGATCGGCTGGTGCCCGGAGAACCAGTACACGATGATACAAAGGATGCTCATGGGTGAATATTGCAGTCCGAAGTAAGTTGACGGCCACATGCCGTAGCTCAGTCAACTAAGGCACCGCTTCAGAAACTGACTTCACCGTTGGACGTGGGTTTGAGTCCCACATAATGCATGTTTTATATTAAGTGCAGACCAAGTGTAGATAATTATATGTCCAAATATTTCCATATATAGTTCTTAGTTTATATATATATATATATATATATATATATATATATATATATATATATATATATATATATATATATATATATATATATATATATATATATATATATATATATATATATATATATATATATATATATATATATATATATATATATATATATATATATATATATATATATATATATATATATATATATATATATATATATATATATATATATATATATATATATATATATATATATATATATATATATATATATATATATATATATATATATATATATATATATATATATATATATATATATATATATATATATATATATATATATATATATATATATATATATATATATATATATATATATATATATATATATATATATATATATATATATATATATATATATATATATATATATATATATATATATATATATATATATATATATATATATATATATATATATATATATATATATATATATATATATATATATATATATATATATATATATATATATATATATATATATATATATATATATATATATATATATATATATATATATATATATATATATATATATATATATATATATATATATATATATATATATATATATATAATATATATATATATATATATATATATATATATATATATATATATATATATATATATATATATATATATATATATATATATATATATATATATATATAATATATATATATATATATATATATATGTATATGTATATATATTCTTGGTCGATGATAGTCACGTAAGGTACGTGTAAGGTACTGTCCATAAATGAAGTCCACAAATCAACATGTGACAATGAAATATCAAACATCATCATCAAATATGTGAGTGTGGCAATGTGTGACAAGTGGGGAAGGGGCGTATACACTATGTGACATCCACATTCACACTTTTTTCAATTGTTAAGGAAATTAGTTGGCGTCACATAATTTGTATGAAATTGTATTTTAAATGCAGAATGTATATAGCTGTGACTTGCTTCCATCTTTGTAATTGAACTTCTTTGCCCTTTACCCCAACTTTGGGTTTTGAGAGTTCGGTTCCGTCAAATTCATTTGCTGGGTCACTATAATAACTGGATAACTGGATCACTAGATCTCTGGATCTCACGAGTAAATTTCTCTAGTGTAGAGCAAAGTTTATAGGTTATGTTTTTGAATAATGTCGTCCAGGCTTATAAGCCTTGCGATGTGTACCAAATATTTTTCAATGCATACAAGCACATTCACATTGATATGAGGAAGATTTGTGTAATACAAGCTTTGCAAGAATACAAAAGTTTTTTTTTTAAATATCCCAATTACAGTATAACAGATATCCCAGTTTTCAATTCTAATGGGGGGGGGGGGGATGAATATTGACTGGATTTTGACGTCATTATTAAAGGGGGGTGGTCATCATCTCTGTGACTTTCTCGGACCCGGTGGGGGGGGGGGGGGGGGGGGGGGGGGGGGGGGGGAGGTGATTCGCCCTGAAATTGTGTGACATCATTAATGGCCACCCTCTAATATTCAAGCACTCGATCAGTGATAATGTATCTCTTTATGTACACATTATCCCGCCACAATCCCAAACTTTCACTCCTTCCTTTCACTAGAGCAGGCTCACATCCTCTTATAGAGGTGTTTTACACACAGAGCACGTGAGATAAATACAAGTCGTATTAAAACATGGTATAATATATAGCCTTCTTTACTCTAGTAAACGCAGCTGAAAATAAGGTCTGCAGGGAAAACTGCACTTACTGGAATAACGAAGACTTATAGATGATTTTTTTCTCCAAAATCTTGTAGTACTCGATTCGAAATAATACATTTGGCCCCTTTTTCACGAATAGTACAAATGTGCCAAGCTAACTATTTTCAAGTTACAAAAATATCATTGCTAACCAAAGGTAATAATAAGAAGTCAGTCTGCTAATGCTAACTATCGTTCATCAACCAATTTATTACTTGTAAAATCGGACCCTAAAGCCGGTTTTACCAAATGGGTAATTAGATATAAATTAGTTCATTATTGATGAAGGTACGAAAATAGCACGTACTCAAGGGTGATAACAAGACAATTCGCTAATTACTGGCTAATTCATCAATCTCCAGTCGGTAAGGCTGGCTCTTGATTACATTGAAAATATAATTGAAAAATAGATTAGTATTGAAAAGATGATGGAACTCCGTGATCAGAAAATCAAAAGAAATCGAAAATATTGTACTCCAACTTGTCAAACATCAGTACCTTGATTCAAATGTTCTAATTGTGTTTTGTTAATATTTCTGTTTTAGCACTTTGGGCGTATATTTAGTAACCACTAGTGCTGCCCCACCTTACGCTCTTGGCTAACAC
>OZ023327.1:48418337-48468337 GCA_964007535.1 Brachyptera risi | reverse complement strand
TGATGAAATGTTGACACATATTGGTGGGTTGTTAGCTCATGTGGGTATTTATTCACGATTATGTCAAATGTTTGACGAATATACCAATTGAAATATGTAAATAAATAACTGAAAAATGAATATAATTTGTATCAATCGTTAAAAAGTTTATACTGATCGACTTTAAGAGGAACCGAATGTAATTAGTTCACACGAAAGAAGAAGAAATTGCTCATAGAAAATACCATATATGGCCTACAATTATTCATCCTTCACCTCAATAGTATTGAATATTTGTAGAAAATTGAAATATGGATTTATCGGAATACATTTGAATCTTTCAATCAGTCTTAAAAGACAATTGTGAATAATTGATTTTCTCTCACTTCCCGCTAATTTAAAACAACTTTTCCAAAATATCAATAGTAAAACATTATTCATAATGATGATAAGAATGATGACTAGACTTTCACCTCATCCAGTACATAGGTCATCACTTGATTACAGGGAAACCCCGAATGGTAACAACATCCTTGTAGACGATATCGAGATGCTGAAAGCAGCCAAGTTCAGTCCTGGGAAACTCACCAAGTTTATCGTGCACGGTTGGCAGTCATACGCCAAGTCCAAATCAATGCAGGGTATCAAGCATGGTATGAAAGTCCAAATCAATACAGGGTATCAAGTATGGTATGCAAGTCCAAATCAATGCAGGATAACAAGCATGGTTTGAAAGTTCAAATCAATGCAGGGTATCAAGTATGGTATGAAAGTCCAAATCAATACAGGGTATCAAGTATGGTATGCAAGTCCAAATCAATGCAGGGTATCAAGTATGGTATGAAAGTCCAAATCAATACAGGGTATCAAGTATGGTATGCAAGTCCAAATCAATGCAGGATAACAAGCATGGTTTGAAAGTTCAAATCAATGCAGGGTGTCAAGTATGGTATGAAAGTCCAAATCAATACAGGGTATCAAGTATGGTATGCAAGTCCAAATCAATGCAGGGTATCAAGTATGGTATGAAAGTCCAAATCAATACAGGGTATCAAGCATGGTATGCAAGTCCAAATCAATGCAGAGTAACAAGCATGGTTTGAAAGTTCAAATCAATGCAGGGTAACAAGCATGGTATGAAAGTCCAAATCAATGCAGGATAACAAGCATGGTATGCAAGTCCAAATCAATGCAGGATAACAAGCATGGAGTGAAAGTTCAAATCAATGCAGGGTATCAAGCATGGTATGCAAGTACAAATCAATGCAGGATAACAAGCATGGAGTGAAAGTTCAAATCAATACAGGGTAACAAGCTTGGTATGAAAGTCCGAATCAATGGAGGGTAACAAGTACAGCATGAAAATCAGAATCAATGCAGGGTAACAAGCATAGTATATGCAAGTCCAAATCAACGCATGGTATCAAGCATGGTAGGCCTATTCAAGCCCAAATCAATACAGGGTATCAAGCATGGTATGCAAGCCCAAATCAATGCAGGGTATCAAGAATGGTATGAAAGTTCAAATCAATGCAGGGTAACAAGCATGGTATGCAAGCCCAAATCAATGCAGGGTATCAGGCACGATATTGTCAAAGCCTATAGAATATAGAAATACTCCCAAGATAGTTATTTCTTTTGGCCGGACAAAATTGACTAATACACCCCCTTGGCGAAACCCTAGCGCACCTCCAGTGCACCTCAAGTCTCCTTGCCAATGTCTGCCAGTAGATGTGCCTGCTAGGGTGGAGCTCAAGTTATACAGAATTCAGTGGAGTAATAAAATACGTTTTACATACTTCTGAACAGTCAATAACGACCGACAGCAGCACAGTCGCGCACTCTTGTAGCGATTATTGAGCGGTGAAAGTACTTCGGTGCGAGTGGTTTGAATGGTGCTGAGGTGAAGTAGCGTGATCTTTTTCATGAGTTCTTATCGACATGAAGAGTTGCGATATCGATGTTTGAGTAGGGGTAATTTGGGGTGTAGATATTCAGAGTTTAGGTCTCTTCGACCTTTAAATGATACAGTCTTATTTTTATATTGGATGATATGTCTTGAAGTAGGCCTATATCCTCCGTCTATGGTATGTTGAATACAATGACACTATAGCAATAGCTGATAGCATAGAATACAAAGCAGTGCATGATATGATATTCTACATATTTTTTTTGCCTCAATTCCCGCAGTATAGCACGACATATTTGTAAGGAAAAAAATATATACATTTTAGGAAGACATGGCTTTTTTTTAAGAACAAGTGTTTGTATTGCAGCCTATCTCGTGTCAAGAGATTGTAATGTCATCACAGTCGACTGGAAGGATTTATCATCCAGTATCTTCTACATTGGGCCAGTCTCGAACACGCGACCTGTAGGCACGTACATTGGCCAAATGATACGGTTTCTGATTGGTCAGGGCTCCACCATGGAGCTCATGCACATTGTGGGTCATAGCTTGGGGGCACATGTGGCAGGGTTCGCAGGTGCTAGTCTTGCCCCTGAGAAAATTGCTCGAATCACAGGTAGGTATACGGTTGAATGCAAAAGTTTTTCGTGAATAAACAGCTGTTAATATATACAACAGGGTTGGACTAGACTGTTTTTCACGAAAGACTTTTGCATCTGACCTTATATTAAGTACACTTTTTGTCTCCAAATCTCAAATATCCATTCAGTATAGTGCCTAGTGGGACAGGCCGGATGCTATCTCTGAACTCGGAGCCTGCCAGTTCCGAGCCCCGCTCGCACCTTCACTCTCTTCATCTTCTACTCTTCTCTCTTCGTACAAATAATTATTTTCATTTTCATTTACCGACACCAACAATCATCTTTTACTTCGTTCCTCTTCTCTCCTCAATCCTCAATTTCCCTAATTACACCCATGTTCCATCTTTATCATCAGACGAAAGATATACTACCAAGACAATTCACTCTTGTAGCTAAACAAGAATAAATCCCCGTGCACACCTCCATTTCCCATGCGTGCATTTGCAATTAGTATACCTATGCCCGCCACTGAAGGAAAAGCCTTGGTGACTGCTGGGCAGCAGCACAATTCAGCATGCCTACAGCGCTTTCTAGCAAACTGCACTGGTAATACATGCAGATGATTACATGTGAGGGGAGTAGAAGAGGGTGATGATAGAGTATAGTGGGGGTAAAAGTGGCGGTCAGATTCATTTCAACATTGCGTGACATCTTGGTAGTATATATTTCGTCTATACGTCCAACTTTTCTATATCGCTATCAATTTTGTAGTTGAAGCAAATTCTTATCTCTTTGCATCCATTCTTCTCATGTATCCGTACAACGTTATCCTTTCTGCTTACATATTAACTAAATCAAGTACACTTGTACTGGAATATTCTATGAGTTCTAGCCTTCTAGCGTTGGATAAGCTAGGAAAGAAAGTAGAAACTGACGGAAATGATTCTGATAAAATGTTGCACAAATTAAAATCATTCTGACTGAAGACTGTTGCTGTACCACTAATCAACGAACAAATAAGTGATATAGAACTTTGAACAAATATCATTTTTACTGAGGACTATCTATCTTGTACCAATACTCAGAGACCTAATGAAACTAAAATTAAAAGCAATATTCAAGAC
Organism: Brachyptera risi; assembly: GCA_964007535.1. Lineage (NCBI taxonomy): Eukaryota > Metazoa > Arthropoda > Insecta > Plecoptera > Taeniopterygidae > Brachyptera > Brachyptera risi. The sequence goes on along the minus strand of OZ023327.1, from coordinate 48,464,744 downwards.
TACATCATTTGAATTTTACGATATATTATAAGCTTATTCACCTAAAATCAGATCTGCAGATTTTTCAAACTGAGCAATAAATCTATTCATAGCATTGTTCTTATTGCATTATAATGATCATTGAAACCAATGAGAAACCTTTTGTAAGGTCGTCCTTAAAAATATCAATTATTATTATTGATTTCTTCTAATTAATTTAATGATATCCTTATATTGTTCTCTCATTTCCCTCATTTTTGCTATGTGTTCTCTTATCTAACCTCATTTACATACTCTTATTCCCATCTATCTTTTTTATTTCTAACCCTGAATGAATGAATATTAGAGTTTTAAGGCGCATCGACAGCGAGGTCATTTAGCGCATTCTATCTCATATCGTGTCATGTATATTTGTGATCAGACAATAAAATTCCGATTTATTCTCTTATTCGTCTCATGTGTTTATATTCAGGTACTTTATCTTTATCAATATTCAAATGGCTGTTTACAGGAATAGAATCTAGCTATCCACCATGAAACTTCATTCAACGAATATATAATATCAATCTAAAGTCTAAACATTGAATATTAACAATAACATAAGTATATAAGGTGTGTCTAGACTCTACACTATTTGATGCAATATATATATTTCAACAATAAACTGAACGCACATACCTATCTATTTATTCAATGTCACTGAATGAATCTGGAATTGATCTCACAACTGTAAAACTGTATCAGCATTTTTAACAGCATTTGACCTATATATAGAGTATTTTCAATATTTTTTAAATTAATAATATGAAACAATATTAAATAATGTTTTCTTCATTTAATATTGAAGATTTAAAAAAAAAGTATATTCAAGTATTTGTAATGTCCTGACGAAACATATATATGACATGTAGGGTAACTATGTTTATTGTGAATACATTATTATAAATCTTCTGAATGCATACTTCAGAATTGAAAAAAATTAAGTATAATATATATATTGGTGAATAGGCAGTCTCGATCAGACATATTTTTGTTACAAACAATCCGTAAGTCCGAGTGATTTCGAGCCTGCATGCATAGCCCAACTTCAACTGATATCTGGGCTGTTTTCCACCAGTTGAACGTGTCTATAATAAAGAAGAGTTGGCAATTTTTTGTCAGTCACGATAATTTAAAATTTGCACTATTTATATGGCCACCATCTGACATCACTCGGTTCGATCAGAAAATGAATACTCCTACCCTAATTAAAGCTATACTAGTAAGTATTTCAATAACCTTGGACTCTGACTGTTCCAGGATTAGACCCGGCTAAACCTGGGTTTCCTCTGGACGCGGGCGTTGATCACCACTTGGATCCAGGCGACGCTCAGCTTGTCGATGTCATACGTGAGTACACAATGTCAGCTTTTTTTTTAGCGATTTCAACATTTCGAACAACATTTACTCAACAACATTCAGAACAAGAGAAAAAGGGAAAGAGACGTGAATCAGACAAGGGAAAAGATTCTTATTTTAAATGGTCGTTGTTTAAAATTACAGTAGACAGAAAAAAGTACGTTCTTGAAGTATGCAGAAATGATCTGCACATAGGATACAGTGAATAACAGAAATTTACATAAATGAATTGCATCAAACATATATTAAATAAATGACCAAGACCCCAATCTTTTCAACAATTTTCTGAGAGTTGTGATCAGATGTTTCAAACATTTTCTCAACTTACCCAAATATATTATTTTAGAAAGGTTGTAGAGAAAGGACTATAGCTTATATACATGCATGGCAGTGCCATATTTATGACGCACCAACATAGATGTCATGAGCATTTGATGTGTTTTAGTGACCAAAGCTTATACATGCGTGGTGGTGCCATGTTGATGAGATACTAACATGGATGTTATGAGCATTTCAACGACCAAAGCTTATACATGCGTGGTGGTGCCATGTTTATGAGATACTAACATACAGATGTTATGAGCATTTCAACGACTAAAGCTTATACATGCGTGGTGGTGCCATGTTTATGAGAACTGCTCTACATGAACATTCCCCATATTAGAGTTTGAAATAGTGTGACTACGTTTATCATGGAGTTAGGAAACGGTTTAGCCGAATCGACTGCCTAAAACAGGACTAAAAATTGTAACTTATGTAGCGATCCCCTGAATCATTTAGGTCAAAACAGTTCAGACATCGAAAAAATGCCTGATGCCGTATTTGTTTATTCAAGGAGCTTCAATTGTTATTGACTAAAAGTTGCAGATTCACCCTCCAAGCAGATCACTTTGCACTATATATCACAATACAGAAGCAATTCGAAAATTTCAGTCTGATAGTTTTCGCCAAAATTCAATGTGTATCACAATATTGGAACCGGTACAAGTAGTTCAGTTTCTCCGTAGTGTGAGGGGCATATCGAAGCTCAGTTCGATCTCTGCCACCGTTCATCTTTATACATGAGTTTTTCGTGCTTCCCTCTGTAGTCTAGACTAATGCCGGTATGATTCCTACAATATAGGCCACGACCACTACCATCCCACTATCCTTCTAACTGCCTTAGAAACCTCATCGTCCCATCATCTCATTAATCATTCATTAGACACCAATATCCCTCAGTTATCACTAGAGGCAAACGCTACATGCTTCTCTCGCATTGAAGGATGAGCTGAGAAATTAACACCAGTACCTCACTAATGTACCCTACTGTGAAGTAACCTGACTTCAATAACCCCAACCATGATAAGCCAACCCTGGCAGTTGGGTAAGGCCACGATAGATCAGGTCACGCCAGGTCCGAGTCGTTACTAACCTTATCTCGATAACCTGAATCATGATAACCCAACTCAGGTGGTCAGGTTTAGATCAGGTTAGGTCCGAGTCGGTACTAACCCGACCTTGATAACGCTAACCATGAAAATAAAACCCAGGCAGCAGGTCTGAGTTGGTACCAACCTGACCCTGATAACCCTAACCAGGAAACCCTCAAAATCAACATAAAATTATGGTGGTGTAGGCTGAAAATGGTTCCAATAAAACCTCAATGCTGAAATCACCGATTGGTTTGTTGCAAATCCCGGTGATACTCATTATTCACTCAACATAGACTGTATATATTTGACGAAGTAGTACATGGGCAACATTACAATGAAAAATCGAGAGCGTGGCATATCTAAAAGAAATTTTAGGTAAAATTAAAACTACATTTTTTGATTTTTTTTTCCGAACGCTTTTTATCAATCAATGTAAGACTTTGTAATAGAGTGTATCAACCTAGTGGCAACATTCAGTAGGAATTTTGAAAAAAAATCAAAGATTTTTACTTCTCATTTTTTGGGGGAAATTATTTGAAAATATATTTTTTCTCAGAAGTCGCCAAACCGATTAGAACTAAAATCTGAACATATTTGACTTGTACAAGTCAGCGAATTCACGAAAAAAATCAGACTGATCGTCCAAACCATCCGACCTGTAGAGTGCATTTTGTCGCATTTTCGTCCAAAAAACATTCAAAAATTCAATTTTTTCGAGAGTGGTGAAAACGATTTTTCCCCAAAACTATGCAGTTATGAGTTAGGTGATTATGTACGTCCACAATGAAAATCATATTGATCCATAAAAAATTCCGACCTCTGGAGCGCGGAGAAGAAATAAACAACAACAAAACAGAGGAAGATACATCTCCAACCCAATGGGAGTCTTCGCTTCGCTCATCCAATAACAGTGCATCGTTGGACCCAGTATAAATAAATAAGTGTAACAATATTTGAATCTGTTTGGGCTGAATCATTTTTTCAATTCAATTCAATTTTTCTTTATTTTGTAAAATACATGTACTCAGGAAGTGAAATAATAATGATATATATATAGTACAAAAAAGGCGACATTCAATATTTTCATGGCAGGACTGGGTCACTGCCCTATTGGTCTTCCATAACCATTTCCCACTTTTGTGATATATGTATAGTCGTTGCTTTACAAAGGGCGCTAGACTTGGTTGTGCTTTTTGTTTATGTTTAGACACCTGTGGCGGGTCCCTGGGTATAGCAGCGCCCACCGGACATGTTGACTTCTACCCTAATGGGGGTTCACCATCTCAACCAGGTCAGTCACTCAACTAATATTGTCAGATACACTCTTTTAATATGCAAGTATTGTTGCCAAAAGTGGTAAAATGCAGCGTATGCGTTGTAGGATGAGCGAGATATTAAATCTACAGATATTGATATTAACTTATCAAATATGATCGTCGTTGTTATCCTTACTAGGAAAACGCGGGATGCGCGTTGTTAGACGAGCTTAGGGGTATAGAAATCTAGAATGAAAAATAATTTGTCAACCCAATCTACATCTACAGACCTTGGATCACTCCAAACGTTCAAAAACCTTACGAGAATCAGTTATGTCACGGCCTTCCTCTTCATTCATTTCAATCGTTTTGAATTAATTGGTGACACTTGTTGCTATAGATTTAATTGGTTCCCGTAATAGCCTAAATTGATGGGAAAATGCTTTATAAATGCGTTTTCTTCGTTATTTCTCATCCGATTGATGCGAAAAATCTCTCAAAATGTGCTTAATAGTTTCCTTTATATTCGGCGAAAATTTGAGAGGTCTTGAAAAATTTTGATTTTTCAAGTATTTTCCTCCGGGTTATTCTAATGGGGATTTTTGAAATTTCTAAAATTCATAAAAAAAAAAGTTACCACCCGATAATGCCACAAAACTATACAGATCTAAGTTAGATGAGGAACCATGACGAAACAAAGTTTGAAGTTGATAGCTGTAGCCGTTTGACCTGTGGAGAACCGACAAAAAAACATAAAAAAAACAAACAAAAAAAAAAAAACATAAAAACGAACACCAATTTTTTTCAGTATGTCAAATTGAATCCTCGCTAAAGCTCGTCTAACTAAATATATGAAAATTACCATTATTTCACTTTTTCTCAAGAAGAAATTTAAAAAAATTATTCTTATGGATTGATATATACAGGAATCGGCGCAGATACCTCAGTGCTAATGCGCTTGCTTCATGTAGCAGGGATGTGTAGATCAGGCGTTTCCCTCTGTAAGCTAGACAAATATGCTGGCATTGTTCAGCTACGACTTATACCACGACTGTTTTCTTCCAACTATGTTTCCAATTACCTGAAAAACCTTCATCTCATCATCACATCATATCATTAATAATTCATCCGACACCAATGGCTATTAGATCTCATTCATCAGTACATAGCTTCGTTTATGATATTGGTATTTACAAATACTGTGCAAGGTCAAAATACTATCAAATGTTTGAACTTTGAAGTGTGCTCGTAATAGGGTTTTGTAAAACTGTATATACTTGTTTCAGTTGAAGTATTTTTCTCTGTATTTTTACAGGAACCTCAATATTTTATTGAGTTTGGTTGAGTTGTTCCAGGCGCTCGGGTTATGGGAGTTTATTTTTCGGTCCACAAACAGTTCTGATGTAGACTTGGACCTATCTTTCAACATGAGCCTAAACAATAATAAACATTTGACCATATAGAGTAAAGAGTTATTCTATCATTTTTGTTCAAATTAGTTTTCTTTCATTTTCAGGTTGTTGCTGCTTTCCGTTGTTTGCTGGTAAGGTTTCACAATGTGTCTCAGTGATGATAAAGAGATAATTGATCCATTACTTCCATACACAAAAATCAATGAAATAATGCAAAACAGATGTTTCGTAAACGTGTTTAGTACACCATACTGTACGTTTGGACCAATTCAATATCTGTTTTTCAATACTCTGCTTTACAATTTATTCTAAAATGTAAAATAAATCGTTTTATTACTAATGGAAATGTAGGCAAGTGACAGACGACGAGTGATGTTGACAGACGATCTCAATGACTTGATTACAAACTCTGTCAGACTTTAGCTGGTACTTATAATCTGATATTGTAGTTATTGACGAGTGACGACACATCTGATGAAACACTTTGGGAAAATCATAACATACTGAGTAAGCTATGACGAAATAATGTATGACCGTAGAATTGGCAAAGTTGACGGTCTATGCATGGACTAAACATTTCTTCTCAAAACGTTCAGTGTTGAAAAATAATTCCTGTGAAATGTTCACAATACTTATAAAATAAATGTGCCTTCATCACTCTTCAAAATCCAAAAACCAAATTAATGCCACTAATTTTTTCCATAAACGTTTTTCAGTTTTCCTAATACTGTCGGTAGCTTCAAACTTCAAATTATAAACTTCAAATTTATAGTTTGAAGTCTTATGTCTTCAGTTCAGGAACTAAAATCATTGAAGTTGACGTATCCTCCAATTTGGATTTCAACAAAATTTGAATTCCATAATTTAATTGAGATTTGTGGAACTATATCACGAGTTTGTTCAACCTGTTTTCTTGATTACAGGCTAATGTAGGCCTAGTTATTAACCCTAAACTTAGAAACACATACAACATAATTCAGTCATTATGTAATTACTGTGTAATCTCTATGCAGTCACTATATACACTCAATGTGTAGTCACTATGAAGTCACCGTGCAGTTACTATATGCAGTCACTATGCAGTCACTATGCAGTCACTATGCAGTCACTGTGTATAGTTACTATGCATTCACTATATGCAGTCACTTTTCAGTCAATGTGTATAGTTACTATGCAGTCACTATGCAGTCACTGTGTATAGTTACTATGCATTCACTATGCAGTCACTTTTCAGTCACTGTGTATGGTTACTATGCATTCACTATGCAGTCACTTTTCAGTCACTGTGAATAGTTACTATGCATTCACTATACAGTCACTGTGTATAGTTACTATGCATTCACTATGAAGTCACTGTGTATAGTTACTATGCATTCACTATGCAGTCACTGTGTATAGTTACCATGCATTCACTATGCAGTCACTTTTCAGTCACTGTGTAATTACTATGCACTCACTATGTAGTTACGATGCAGTCACTATATACAATCAATGTGCAGTTACTATGCAGTCAATATGAAGTCACTGTCACACTCCCACTCGTCTCTACTTGATTTCTACAGAATCCTGCAGTCATAGCCGATCACACGAATTCTTTACTGAGTCTCTCACGTCTTCGAAAGGTTTCCGAGCCGTGAAATGTGACTCCTGGAACAACTTCAAGAAAGGTACTTGTCGAAAAGTGAATCAGAGAGAGATTGTCTATATGGGAGACTACGAGAACTACCGCACAGGGTATGCTGCAGTTTTAATGATCAAGACATTTTTACTATATTTTATTGTAGTTTATGAACCAATTTGGGCTAGTCTTTGGTTTGTTGGAATGATGGGAAAAAGATGATCCTGATTCCTGACCTAATATTATGTTTATTTATAGTTGGACAGACGATCTGTGATTATGGCTAACATTTTATCGGCTTCGGATGAGTGAGTTTAGAGGCTCGTCGACAGCAAGGTCATTTTGCGAGCTCTGGTGAAAGATTAATGTGATGTGAGATGACAGGTTATTTTATTAGGTGTTTTTGGATAATGAGAAGGAGTCGGTCATGACCTGTTGCTGAGGAACTATCTAAGTATGAACATAAACGACAGAGGGAATCCTCTGAATACCTTTGTCAGGACTCAGGACCCTCACATGGACAACGTGTTATGGGGACGAAAACAAATGAGCAATAACGAAGCGCTAATAATTGCCGTTGAAGTTTTCAAGATCGGAAGTATGTGAGGGGCTGGCGTGAAGTTGGCCCCTCACATGAACAACGTGTCGTAGGGACGATACTGAACGAATACCAAAGAACTTTTCTTTGGTACTTACGGGTACTAAAAAAGCATTAACGATTGTCATTATATACTTTCTGAGATCGGAAGCATATGGAGGGCTGGCGTGAAGTTGACCCCTCAGATGGACAAAACGTAAGAGTGGCGAAACTAGAAGAATACTAACAAAAATTCTTACAGTAATAAAGCGTACTATCGAAGCACTGCAATGAAGGGTGCATTAAATATTTGAAATCATGCTTAAAAGACAATCGCATTTCCGAGCTTTGAGAGTCTGTATTTTCATTCACTCCATTCGCTTATCAATAGTTATTTTAGTAAGTGCAGCGCGGAGGCCGGTTTACCTCTCAGAGAGCGGGGCTAAGTACAGGTATTGACGCGTGCTGATTGACGTTCTATTGTTCGCGTAAACTACACCCAGATGATTGGTAAATATAAATCCAACCACTACTTTTTCAATGTTGCCACATGCACGTTTTCACGTCAATTTCGTCAATGCACTTAACATTTGTATCCCCATAATGGCAACAGCGTATATGATAGAGAAGGAAAAACAGATATACGCGAAAGATGAACGATCACCTGAAACCGCACTCGTGGCTAAGTCAAGTATCGCACTAGATTACGAACTGAAGTCAGATCGGGCGTGGGATCGACTCCCGCATAAGGCATGGATTTTTGTAAACATCCTTTCACCCATTATCACTTCATCGTTTTACCCGCTCATTCGTACGCCCGTATAACCTAGCTGTTGTTGGGATCTTCAAGCAGCATCAAAATAAAACAATAGTTCACAGGAAGGGAGTGAGTCATTAGTCAAGTAGCACAGAAATTTGGTCACGTCTTTACTAAAATAACGAAAACCATACTGAATATCTACTGATCATACTAATTGATCTGGACTATGTGTAGAATACACATTACAAAAGTAAGACGACAGCATTCAATGAAATATAAATAAAAATCAAGATAATAATAGTTGTATCTAATTATCGGTATAATATTTTCTGTACTAAAAAATCCTATTATATTTATTAAAAGTGGTGAAATTTTTAATGGAAGGATGCTTGAGCATTACAATTCCATTTGGGGGGAATGGTGTAAGCATGATAATTAATCTCACTTAGTATCTGTTTTCAGTGTCAACGGAATCTACTACTTGGCAACCGATATGACTGCTCCCTACGCCCTTGGATAACTTGGATGTAATATTTACGTTGCTGATCGATTCGAGGACTCTATACATCACTAAATGGCGCATCTGATTCATTCATGCTACCACACCTGATACACGATGCATATACGATATCACAACATTATAATTATCTTATTCAGAATTATTGCGATTGCTTAAATCTGTATAACTCTTGTAGTTCTTATAAAAATAGGATTCATTCATTCATCTATACATTCATCCATCCATCCATTCATTCATCCATTCATTCATTCAACCATCCATTCATTCATTCAAACATTCATTCATCCATTCATCCATTTAGCATTAATTTATTCATTCATTCACTTATTTATTAATTCACTCATTTATTTAATTACATGTATATATTCGAGGAACTTCCATCTGTCAATAGCTAAATACACAAACTATTCACTATTTAGATGCATTAAACAAAATGTATCGCATTTTTTATCAAACCATACTATATATGTGCAGGTGGAGGTCATTCTACAAAATTCGATTGAAAACATTATGGTTTACAACATTTAATAAACTACTGTACAGTTTAATGTGCTATTCTATAGTTTTTATTTGTAGGCCACTGTGAAATAAATGATGTTCAATAATCTTATATGATGATTATTGTATGTTATTATTGAATACGTTAATAAAACATGGATAATAATTGGTTGTGGATACACATTCACAATAATAAAAACTGTTGTCATTGGATCTGAATAAATAATATCTTAATCTAAAATCAAACAAAATATTTTGCAATACCCAATACCACGCACTTTACGGAAATAACCTTCCTTGACTTTGATGTGTGAATGATTACAGAATCGCAATGTAGTAAATATTACGCATGGAATGTGAAGTAGGTATTAGTGTTATCAAAATCTACTGAAAGGATTAGTACGCAACAAAACAATTGATTAGATTATCAATACATTAACTTGGTAGATTTATTAATCAAAATCCCCCACCATGCTAATTTTTTTCAGTTTTCTTAGCAAATAGGCCTATATTTGATAGTGGGTCTTTTCTACGGTAAACCTATGGCCTACTGTTGAAAAATCGAAAGATAAACTTGAATTGGTTTGCAAAATCAGTATGACGTGATAGTATTGATTGCGATTATCTCTGAACTGATCATTTGGCTTATTGAGTTGTCACCAGATAGGTATATAAAAGGTGTCGTTGTTCATAATTATCATTCTAGTAATCATTTTATCAGATCAATCACAACATTGTTAGATAGCAGAATGAAGAGTGTAGGCCTACTTGTGTTTACTAGCATGCTGTTTGCAGCTACATATGCTGGTAAGTAGTATATAATATCATGGACTTTTAATATTATTAGTCAGTATTATAATTCCATGATGATACTATGGACAAAATATCAAGTAAATACTAAATAATAATATTGATACTAAGTAATGCTGTAATACTAATTGTAATAATACTATAGTAACACTGAGTATAGTGATTGTAATACTATGCTAATATTATTAACACAGGTTAGGGCTCATTGTATTGATAGCTTGAATATTCTTAGCATTTTTAGTTTTTACAATTCTACAAATTGAATTTAATTATATTATAAATATATATATAATTTTATATAATATAATATATAATCATATATAATTATTATATAATTTAATATATAATTATATAATATATAGGCTATATATATAATTTTATAATTTTATAATTATAAAATTTAATTATAAATTTAATTACCTCTTAAAATCTGAGGGTCTTGATGATCGTTGACGATACACTGACAATAACGATAACGACGGGTTAACAAGAAGTTAACAAGTATCAATATATTAGGGCTGTACCTGTACTAGCTGTGTACAGTTGTTTCAAACAATTTTTCTCTCATCTTTGGATCGAGCGGTGTGAGTCTGAAATACAAGGGTTTCAATGTATTCCTTTTTTTTCTTTATTATTTTTTAATAATTTTCAATTTTTTTCTTCCATTCCATTACATCTTCCATATGAATTATTAAAAAATGAAAATTCCTGCAGTAAAACAAGACTTGAATCTAAACAATTCTGACTGAGATTTCTCGTAATTTCTCTCTGTCACTAAAACAGTAAATACTGGGGTGACGCCTTAACAATATGTCACAACCGTTTCCTTTCCACTATCCAAAATATCTATTAAAATGAACTTTCATCTCATCTTGCCATCAGTCACCTCATCTCATTCATCATTCACCAATGCCAATGGATCTAAATCTGGATGGATCTAATGGATATAATAGATCTATGGATCTAATATATCTAAATGTCATAATTATCAGCGCTACACTTGACTGGTCATCACATATTCATCAAGTAACCAAAAAGATTGCATCAGCTCCATTCTTCATACGCAACCCTTGCAAGCAGGTGAGCTTGAGCACTCTAAAACTCGTGTATTTTGGAAATGTATATTCCCACTTATCATATGGCATTATCTTCTGGGGATATTCCCACCATACAAACAGATTATTCAAGATACAAAAGAAGGTAGTGCGGGCCATATGGGCATTCCACATAGAGCCACATGCGGACCCATTTTTAAATAACTTGGTATTTTAACCTTACCTTCAATATACATATAGAGCTTATAATCATTTTTACCAAACGACATCGAAATCGAGCAACAAACATATCTATCCACGATCATCAAACCAGAGGCAGAAATAATATCCACGCCCCTGCACACAATCCGGCATTGGGTGGTGAGAATTAACCCTGAACATGCAGGGGCCATTCTTTACAAGTTACCACAGACGCTGAAAACCATGATCGACAATAATCTCAAGCTATCTCTTAAACGTATCCTCCTTCAGCGTTGCCCTTATATCATCAACGAGTATTTACAATATGAATATCTATGGAACACTTTTTAACCATATTATCAAAATTACTATGCATGTACTTACTGAACTCTTCACATGTTCTAGAACTGGTTTTACTTTGTCTAACAACTCTGTACTACATTATGTTTGATTGAAAAAATTATTATTATTATCATTATTATTATTATGATATTGATATTTGTTCAAGGTTGGTCACGTGTGATCTTGACGCTTGGTTTCAAACTATACAAGGCGTAGTTTTCATCCATATAAATATAAGATCATTGAACAAACATTGGGATGAACTGAATGTCATCTTGTTTAATTATATCGGTAGATTTGATGTTCTGGTATTGAGCGAGGTGTCCGTGTCAAATGAATCCTTACTTGATCTTTCTAAATTCGATGGATATGATTCATTTAATAGAATCAGACCCAACAGACCAGGTGGTGGTCTTTTATTATTTGTTAAGAAAAACATCGAATTCACAGAAATAAAATCTGACTTCGAATATTTCGAGGGTCTAAATGGATTGCTAACACTCAGCGATAGTAACACTATTTCAATTTTAGCCATTTACAGGCCACCGAATTTGAGTAAAATACAATTTGTTGGTGAAATAGAATTGTTTGTATCAGGCATTAAAGAAAGGTATGTTGTTATTATAGGAGATGTTAACCTGGACCTACTGCAATCAGATGAAAATATAATTATGCAGTATGGAAAAATTATAACGGTGAACGGATTCACTAAATGCATACAGGGCATCACACGAGAAAATTTTATACTGGACAAATTAGTTTTATCTTGCATAGATCATATTTTCATTAGATGTAAATCAAATGATATCAATTCGGCATTATATAAAACTAGAATTATTGACCATTATATGGTTATGGCATACATTGTAATTGACAAAACAGGAATAGGCAACAACAATACTTCCAACAATATATGTAGGATACATGAACAGACTTTGAAACAAAATTTCAGGAACTACAATTGGAATCACTTATTAACTCTAACCGAATGTGATGCGCTCTATAATGCAATTGTTTCAGCTTTTAATTACTGTTATAATCGATCATCAATTAACACCTCAACTATTGCTGTTAAACCGAGAATGCAGAAAAGTTGGATGAATGATGAATTGAGGAAAGCTATCAGAAATCGTGATACATCTTTCAAAAGGTGGAAAAATTGCATAAACTCATGTAAAAACTCATTTAGGGATGAATAAAAAAAAATCGAAATATGGTCAACAAGCAATTAATGCAAGTGAAAACTGCGTATTTTAAAGATATTTTTACAAAATCAAAGGGCAATATCAAAGAAACTTGGCAATCTATAAACACTATATATTGGGAAGAAAGAAGAAAGATTCGGTAGACGATGTTATAAGGAAATATATTGGTGGAAAGAAATCAAATAGTGAACTAGTTAATGGTTTTGTGAATTCATTAATGACGTTAATTCAATAACCCATTCTTGCAACGTGATTACTTCTGACTACGTTCAAGCTACTGTGCAACTACAGTCCATGTTTATGTCCCTTGTCTCAACGAGTCAAATAAAATATATAATAGAGCATCTAGATGTAAACAAGCAGCCTGGGTTTGACGGTATAAGAGTGAAAGATCTGGTTTTGCTATCAGAAACAATCAGTCCTATTTTAACTGAGCTTATAAATTTGTCTTTCGAAACTGGTATAGTACCAGATAAATAAAAAATTGCTATTATCCGTCCCATTTATAAAAAAGGTGACCACTTTTTGTACTCCAACTATAGACCCATAGCGCTATTACCAGTAATCAATAAAATCATGAAACGTTGTGTCGCCAATACATTAACAGATTATTTGAAAAAATTTAATATTATTAGTAAATTACAATTTGGCTTTCAAAGAGGCAGAAGCACTTCCAACCTATTAGTAGAATTTTCCAATTTTGTCAATAGTAAACTAAACAATAATATGCATGTAATCGTCTTGTTCATTGACTTTTCTAAAGCGTTTGATACTTTATCTCATAGTAAATTAATTTCTTGTCTTGATAAAATAGGTGTGAGAGGGTCTATGCTGAACTGGTTCATCAGCTACTTGAAGAATAGACAAATTATAGTTAAAATTGATGGTGACTTCAGTGAACTTAAACACTGTGGGACTGGAGTGCCACAGGGATCCATTTTGGGCCCCATTCTTTATCTGATTTATGTTAATGAAATGGTGAATTGCTTATCAAATAGTCAAGTTTTTTTGTACGCCGATGACACGGTTCCATTAACAGTCCACAAGAAATTAAATATAGCTGAGTACAACATGCAATTAGACTTCAACAACATTTTAAAATGGACCCATGATAATAATTTGGTGATTGACTCGAGCAAAACAAAATTAATCCACATTTGCTCACCTCACAGCGATCTAAAACTTCATCCAGTCAACATAATCTATCATTCTTATAATTGCTTACATAACTTAATTGGACAGAATCACTGTAATACTTGTTTTGACAAGATTATCAAGGTGGATACTTATGTATACTTAGGAGTGACCATTGACAGTAATTTCACATGGAGGCCTCATATCGACACCTTGTGTAAAAGATTGAGAGCTTGTGCTCTACAGTTATATAATTTAAAATATATACTACCATCTTCTGTTAATCGATTGATTTAAACAGCTTTGGCAGAGTCGTTAATATCATATGGTCTTCTTGCGTGGGAAAACGCTTCTTCTGCTCATTTAAATAGAATAACCTTTTCGCAAAACAATATGATCAAGTCAATTGCACCATTGGAGATTAAATTAGAATATATTGATAACATTGCAGCCCTTTATCATCATTCTAAACTACTACCCGTTCACAGCCTTTTTCTATACAAATTTATCATCAACTTCTACTATTCCCAACAATACAAAGCACTCTACACCAAGTCCATAACTACCAGATCAAGTGGTACAATTATTTATGATATCCCTAATTTCAATAATAAGCATGGTAAGAGACAGCTGCAGTATGCCACTCCAGTTATCTTTAATAAAATACCAGAAAACTTGTTAAATTTACCTGATATCAATTCAGTTAAAAGAGAAATAAAAATTTGGCTACTCGACTTCATTATTGGTAACTCTACTCAAGATATATTCAATTGAACATTCACTGACACATTGTCAATATTATATTATTTGCTGACAATAAATTACCATAGCTTCAACTCGAACTCGATTGAATTTATACCTAAATGTGATCGACTATAATGGCGATTCTCTCAGCTGGTTGTTATATGTAGTCAAACTCTGTTATAAATTGACATATTGATTAGGCTATTCGATGAATTGATCATGAATTAAGGCTAATATATAATGGAAAAAAAAAGTTGAGCCAACTAATTGTTCATTTGCGTATTTATTTCATTCTATTTGTATCTCAAAACTCCAATTACATGTCAGAAAGTTTCGGTTCCAATCAATCACCTAGTATTATACTGAATTATTTTGTAGTTATAAGTATCAATCGTATGTCTAATAAGTCCCATATTTTTCCCAACAAGAAATTTTGTTATTGTTTCATAAAAAAATCATCATATATATATATATATATATATATATATTCTCTCAATTTTTTATGTCGAATGGAAATTTGTATATATTTTAAAATTATAATAATGAGGAGAATGGAAAAAAACTCATATATATATTGTTATATTGGCACATTATAATATCATTGGAACTCGTATAATTCACAAAACTAAACACGCCATCACTATACATGTAATTATTTTGTATCAGTTATGTTTTTCATGTGTTATAATTATAATGCAAACCACAGATAAGCCTGTTTACAGGCTTTGTGGAATATTGTTAACTTTTCTGTATAATCTTGAATTGACGAATAAATAAAAAAAAAAAAAAAAAAATAATTATTATTATTATTATTACCTAGCATAATCTCTGCTGACAAGTTGCGAGAGCAGCTTAACGGAGTTTTATACAGAATTTGTGAACTGTTTCTGATTATCAATGAATGAAAAAAAAAATATCATTAGATATCAACGAACAACCAGGCTTGGATGGATTCAGAGTGAAGGATTTAAAGCAACTTTCAGATGTTCTTAGTCCAATTATAACCAAGTTGTGTAATCTATCTTTCAAAAGGGTAGTACCTACCAAGTTAAAAGTAGCTGTGGTTCGACCTATATATATACAAAAAAGCGATCACTGTAATTTTTCCAACTATAGACCTATTGCTATTTTACCCCTAGTCGATAAGATTATGGAGCGATGCGTCGCGAATATTCTAACAAATTATTTAGATAAATATAATATCATTAATAATCTTCAATTCGGTTTTCGAAAGGGAAAAAGAACCTCAGATTTATTAGTATCACTTTCAGACTATATTAATAATAAACTTAACGATAACATGCATATTTTAGCTCTCTTTATTGATTTTTCAAAAGCATTTGACACTTTGAGTCATACTGAATTAATTTCATTGATTGCAAATATTGGTATTAGGGGACCAATACTGTGGTGGTTTTCCAATTATCTGACAGATGGGCAGATAACTGTTAAAATTAATTATATTTACAGTGAATTCAAAAATTGTACATCTGGCGTTTCACAAGGATCTATTTTAGGTCCATTATTATATTTAATTTATGTAAATAATTTGTTGAGTTGTATCTCTAACTGTCAGGTTTATATGTACGCCAATGACACCTTGAATCTGTCTGCTCATAGAGTGGTGGAGTCTGCAGAAGCTAATTTGAAAAAGATTACATTAACGTTTTAAAATTCACCCATGATCATGAACTAACTATCAATTCCTCTAAAACGAAAATTATCCACATATGTACACCCCTGAATCATTTCAAAAACTATCCGGTCAATATTATTTTCCACTCCAACATTTGTTCACATTCTTTAAATTGCGGTTCTCCTGGTTATATTTGTAATTGTGATGTTCAGATTAGTAATGTTGACAACCACGTATATTTGGGTTTAACTATTGATAAATATTTCTCATGGAGAGGTCATATTGATCTTTTATGTATTGTATTGTATTGTATTGTATTTTATTTCAATCGTTAGACATATACATGGTATACATATAGATATCGTCATTTTTAAAGTATAATTATGATTAGTGACTAAATTAAATAGTTGAATAATAGAGGGCAGGAGTTATATTACAAGTGATTAGCGGTATGCCTATATGCCTAATTCATGATGAAAAGAACTCTTCAAGAGAGTAGAAGGGATTTTGGATTAGAAAGGCTTTGAGACTGGATAGGAAAGTAGAAAGCTTGGTTGAATTTGTGATGTGAAGGGGTAGTTTATTGTAGATGGTGGTGCAAAGGTGAAGTGGGCTATGAGTGAAAAGGGTGCGATTATGGGTTAAGGTGCGGATGGCACTGCTGTTTCTGGTTGAGTGGCTATGGATGGTTGCATTTGTGAGGAAGAGGTTGGGGTGGTTTCGAGCAAATGTGCTAGCGATTTGGATGAGTGTACAGGTGAGTGTTAGAATTTTGAGGATAGTGAAGTGAGGTTTGCAGGTTCTCTGTCGGGAGATGCCGGCCATCACGCGGATAGCCTGTTTTTGAATGATAAATATTCGTTTTGCTTGTGGAGAAGTTCCCAGAAGAGAAGGCCGTAAGAGAGGTGGGAGTGGAGATGGGCATGGTAGACAAGCTTCAGGGAGTGGGGGCTGACGATGGGCTTGAGTCTGCGAAGGAGGAAGTTACCACTTTTAATTTTATTGAGGGTGTGTTGTATGTGGATGGACCAGTCTAAGGAAGGGGTGATGTGGATCCCTAGGAACTTGGTGGAATGGGTGCTGGGAATGATTTTGTTGTCGACTCTGATGAGGGGAGAGAAAGAGGGAGGGTTTGATTTAGTATGGAAGTGTATATAGACTGTTTTGGTAGGTTGGAGAGCAAGTTTGTTATTGAGGCAGTAGCTGGACATGAGAGAGGTTTGGGTGTTCACAGTATCGGTGAGGGAGGAAAAGGGGTTCGATTTGGAGGTTGTGATGAGGTGGTTGGTGTCATCGGCAAATTGGAAGAGGTGTCCCGAGTTAAGGAGCTGAGGAAGGTCGTTTACATAGAGAAGAAACAGGAGAGGAGAAAAGACTGAGCCTTGAGGTACGCCGCTAAGAACATCCAGTGGGTTTGAAGTTGTGGGAGTGGGCAATGATGGGATTCTGACTACTTGGGTTCGAATTGAGAGGAACGAGGCAATCCATTTGTTGGCGATGCTCCGGATCCCAAGTGAGTTGAGTTTGGTGAGGGGATGGTTGTGGTCGATAGTGTCAAAAGCTTTGGAGAGGTCGTAGAAGAGACCAACAGAGTGGTCACCTCTATCAAGAGCAGTGTGGAGGGTGGTGAGAAAATTAAATATGGCAGTGATGGTGGATTTGTTTTTCTGGAATCCATGTTGGCAATGAGCGAGGATGTTATGTGATTCTAGGTAAGGAAGTAGTCTGGACAGCATAATTTTTTCAAGGATTTTATAAAAAGAGGATAAGAGCGATATGGGTCTATAGTTATTTATATCTGTAGTTTTTCCTTTTTTATGGATGGGAATTACAAGAGCTTCTTTAAGTTTTAGAGGGAAGACACCAGCATTTAGAGAGCTGTTGATAATGATCGTGAGAGGGTAGGCAATGAGATGAGAGGATTTGGCCAGGAGGGAGCCTGGAATTCCATCCGAGCCACAGGAGTGTTTTCCACTGAGGGTTTTGATGATTCTCGTTACTTCAGCGGTGTGGGTAGGATGAAGAAATATGGTTTGGGCGGGGCTGTGTCTAGGAAGGGGACTCGTGGTGTGGTTTATGGGTGGAGCAATGTTACCAGCAAGGATGAAGAAGTTATTGAGTTCTTCTGCGAGGATGGTGGGGTTGGTGGTCCGATGTCCATCAATATTGAGGGTGAGGTTTTCAGGGCGTCGTTCAGACGTAGAGGAGGATTTTATAATGGCCCATGAGGTTTTCGATTTATTCGAGGAGGAGGCCAGGATAGAGTCGTTATGAAGGCGTTTGGCTTTATGGAGTTCCCTAGTGTGAGCTTTTTTACTTCTTTGGTAGTGACTTCGGAGTTCTTTGGAGTTTGGAGTGGTTTTACAGAGGAAATGGAGGTCGCGAAGGTTGTCACTGGTGGTACGAAGGTCATGGGTGATCCACTTGTTGGGTTTGGACGTCTTGATTTTCATTTTTTAAGGGGAAAAGAGGTATTGAAATGGTTGGTAATAGTGTTCAGAAAGAGGTTGAATAAGGTATCCGTGTTCAAGGATTCGGAAAGGTGACTCCAGTCTTCCTTTTCAAGGAGTGTGGTGAAGAGCTGGGTATTGGTTTCAGAGAAGGAGCGTTTTGTGACAAACCTCTGCTCCTCTGGATGAGTATTGGAGAGTGTGATTTTACACATTAGGGCAAGGTGGTCCGAGAGGCCACTGTTGAATGCGTCAGTGTTGATAGTAGGATAGGCTAGGGTCGTAAAGATGTTGTCGATTAGGGTAGATGATGTAGGGGTTATACGTGTGGGGCTGATAATGGTTTCGATAAGGTTGTATGAGTGGAGAAGGTCAAGGAATTTGTTTTTCTGTTGTGAATTTTGGAGGAGGTCGATGTTAAAATCCCCACAGATTATGAGGTCTGATGTAGGGTAGTGTTTGGTGATTTGGATGATTGAGTCTTCAAGAGTAGAAAGGGAGATGTTGATGTTAGATGAGGGCGAACGGTATATACATATTATGATGATATTAGTAGATTCAGGTCTATGCCAAAGAATTGCAGTACATTCGAAGGATTTATCAGTTGCAAATGATGTCAGGTCGATGGGAGTGGTGGTTATTGTAGGTTTAGTGAAAATGGCAACGCCACCATGATTTGAGGAGGTTCTGTGGAAGATGTTGGCTTTGTAGTAGTGGGGGATATTGAAGAAACTGTCAGAAGGTGGGAGCCAGTGCTCTGAAAGACAGAGGAAATCAGGGGAGAGTTTATTTGTTAGGATTTCCAAGCTTTCTACTTTGTTGCGGACTGACTGAATATTAAGGGACATGAGGAGATTAGGTGTGGTAAGGATATTGCTTTTGTTGGGGCTTTTCTTTGAAAATTCGCATTCTGGTTGAGGATTTTGTGGTTGGTTTTTGACGCCCGAGTGGGTTGGGCTCGGTTGGAAGAGGTTGAGGGGATGATTTTGGGAGTAAAATGCAGAGGGCTGGCCTCGTCTTGAGGTTGTTGTCGGCTGGCTTCGCGCTGGCTCTGGCAGCTGGTGTTGCGTTGACGGCGTTGGTAGGTGACATCACCTTGAGGGCGTCCGCGTTGGATGACGCAGTCATGGTCATGGCAATGTCGTTGGCAGCTGGCGACGCAGTGATGGCGTTGGTGGATTTGGCAGCTGGCGTCGCCTTGGGGGCGTCAGCAATGAATTTGACAGCTGGTGTCATGGCAATGGCAATGTCGTTGGCAGCTAGCGATGCAGTGATGGTGTTGGTGGCTTTTGCAGCTGGCTTCGCCTGGAGGGCGTCAATGTTGGATGTGGCAGCTGGCGTCTTGGCAATGTCGTTGGCAGCTGGTGTCTTGGCAATGTCGTTGGCAGCTGGCGACGTAGTGCTGGTTTTGGCAGCTGGCATTGCAATGGTTCTGGCGGCTGTCTTCGCCTGGAGGGCGTCAGTGTTGGATGTGGCAGTTGGCGTCATGCCAATGTCGTTGGCAGCTGGCGACGCAGTGAAGACGTTGGTAGCTGGCATTGCAGAGGCAATGGTAGCTGCTGGCGTTGTAGTGGCTATGGCAGCTGGTGTTGTAGTGAGGGCTTTGACTGATGGTGTCGTAGTGAGTGATTGTGCGGCAGATGTAACAGTGGGGGCTTCAGCAGCTGGCGTCGCAGAGAGGGGTGACGAAACAGTGTGGGCGCTGGAACTGGTCGTAGCGGTGGTATCAAACAGAGTAGTGAGGGTAGCGGTATGTGATGTATATATGTGGGCAATGCCATCTGGCGTAGCCGTGAGGGTGTTGGCATTTGCCGTAGGAGTGATGGCGTTGGCAACTGGCGTAGCAGGGAAGGCGTTGGCGTCTGATGCACTAGCAGTGATGATTGTAGTTGAAGTCCCAGAGAGGGCTGTAGTCGCCGGAGTCACAATGGGGGTGTTGGATGTATCCGTCCCAACTAGAGCTTTAGTTGCGGTAGTCATGGCGGGTGCCGCGGGGGTAGTCTTGGAACCGAGAGTGGCGCAGGCTGATGTTGCAATTGTAGGTATGATAGCAGCCGCTGTTACGGTGGGAGCGATGGTTGGTAATGAGTCACCCTTTGTTCGAATGATGACGAGAGAGGGCGTGACATCTGGCAGAGTGGTGGCGGTGGAGGCGGTGTCTTTCGGTGAGGGTATGGTGCAGTGTAAATAATCGTACAGTATGGTGTGAGCGATTTTGTGGCATATTTCAGTCTTTCCTCTTACGTTGAGATGGATGCCTTTTGGTGCAAAACTTGCTGAATCTAGATCCTCTGTTTCTAGAATTGATATGTTTGGGAAGAAGGTAGGTAGTTTTCGAATTTAAGTATTGATGACTTTGATGGACTTGGTTGTAATGTAATCTAGAGTATTAGGTTGGGGTAAGATTGTAGAGACGATTATATTGGTATGAATGAGAGTAGGAATCACTTTGAGGAGAGTTGTGATGATATGTGAGGCAGTATTCGGTATATCATTGGTTCCTGCCTGAATAATGAGGAAGTCCGATTTAGTCATAGACTTGCATAGTTTCTTCGATCCTTCTAGAACTTGATCAATTTTACCATTAGGTTTAATAATGCTTTCTACTTTATAGTTCTTTGCAATTTTATCATTTATTTGGGGTAAGAGGGTAGCTAGTTGGCGCCCATGGCTGTCTGATAAGATCAGGATTGAGTTTTTTGGGGGAAGAGGCGTGGTAGGACTTGTCTTCGATTTCAATGGAACCGGTGTAGGGTTGCACTAGCAGCAAGTAGGTAGGCCTACGGTTCGATCGGTAAGAGCAGCCAACGATTTGTTTTCGAATACCAGAGATCTTATGTCTGTTTTCAGGTGTTCTAATTAATAGGCTTCGCTCTTGTGCTTTTCAAATCTATAATTTAAAACCTTTCCTATCATTTAATTTATTGAGATCGCTTTATTGCGCTCTAGAATCATTAATTTTATATGGGATTCTTTCTTGGGGAAATGCTTCTCAATATCATTTGAATAAAATACTATCCATTCAAAACCGTATCATTTCAACAATAGTGCCCAATCATGTAAAAGATCAATTAAGCCACAGTTTTCCCGAGTATTTTCGTTATTGTAGTCTTCTTCCAGTTCCTTTGTTGTATACATATCGAGTCATCTTGAAATATTATTTTTCAGAAGAATTTAAATTACATTTTAGTCATTCACTTAATACTCGGTTTGCCTCATTTTCCAATTTTGTTCACCCTAAAATAGAAAGTTTCACCCTAAAAACAACAAAAATAGAAAGAGGAGTCTTAGTTATATAATTCCATTATTCTTCAAATTCTTTGCCCACTAATTTGAGAATCTTTTCCAAGTTTTATGAAGTCAAAAGAGAAATGTAAAAGTGTATACACCGACCATTGTTGAATTATTTATTGAATAGTATGTTCGTTTTTTTTTTGTTCATCAGTTTCTTTCTAAACAAATTTAGGCCTACATTTGAAATTATTTGTTTTCGGATTATTTTGTTTATTCAAATAATATTTCCTCCATTTTTGACACTCATTTAACACCCACATATTATAGCCATATGATCTAGTGACTATATATATTATTGTATTTTATTTTATATTTCAAATATGTCAAGTAACGACTTTTTATTTCATCTGTACGAAGAGAGACGGTTTTTATTTAAATACATCAGTTAAAATGCCACAGTTAAGCCCTTATGGGGCTTTGTAGAAATTGACAAGTGAACGTCGAATTTGTAATTTATGTTAATTTATTAAAGCAATAAAAAAAATGAAAAAAAAAATTATTACAGTGTGCCGTTGAACACAATATGAATAATTAAGAAGGAATTGGAATAAGAATGAAAGCTTGAAAGTGCTTCCCAAGTCAATGAAATAAATGCTTAAAATATATACCCAGAGGTGAATGATAGAATTCAAATGTAGTCAAGTCGGGGTAGTAAGATCAACCTTTGGGTGCCCCATCTGAACAATCCTACCTTTGATCCTTATAGCATCAATTGCGGAACAATAATTTTACATCAAGTTTCGATGTTATTAAAAAAAAACTATCATTCTCTATATAAATCTACATGACATCAAATAGTACTGATTAAAGATAGATAGATAGATTGTTTTTATTTAGCATATTTTCAGCTATTGGCACATTACAGTAAATAATAATACAGGATAATACAATAATAATAACATAGGTATATAGGCATAAGTATTTAGGAGCCTTACTTTAGGAAAATTATGAGCTTAATCAACAATACACATTAGAATTAATAATAATTAATAATGAAACATTGGTGACAATGAGTTATAGAAATATAATATTATAAGATTAAATATATTACGATACAGGAAATTCTGTTCTGACAAACTTTGTACATTCTTTTCTGAACGAACTTAAATTTGTAAGGTTTCTTACTTTTATTTCTAATTTATTTATATGATCTAAATCCACTATAAAAGATTGATTTATGAGTACTACCTTTATTTTTACCATCTGAATATAATTTATTTAAATTTCTAGTATTGTGACAATGGATATCATTTGAGTCACATATTTTATTGCTGAGGTAACCAGGTGACTTATTTTGGGTCATTTTGAATATAAATATTAATACAAGCAAAGCAACTTGTTGGAGGATTGTAAGCCATTGTAGTACATCCACCATTTCTCTATTATATTTTAACGAGTTACTAAAATTGTGTTTCATTTCTAGAGGATCTTCGTAGACTTGATGAGTTATTTCACAAACGGTCATGGGTAATGTTGCCGGACAATCACGGCGAACCAACACTTGCATTGCTGAAAGGCAATCCACAGATGGCAAAACCAGTTGATCTCAATCAAGACGTGGAATTCCATCTTTACACAAGGTAACATGATTTCAAATTTTCATTCTTTTTAGAAAATAATGTCATGTGCGTATTGCGACTAGATGTCAATATTTAGAGACTTAGTCATTTTTGCCATCTATAATATGTAGATGAGCATTTAAAAAAAAACTTTTTTAGAACCTCAAACATGGATAAGTATGTTAATAGACCATTTCAGAAAAGAATGAGCCATCTAGCGGCGATCTTTGAACTAGAACAGGATGTTATTACCCGAGTTCGAAAGTCCTATGCTGCCAATGCTATTTAGCACGTTTGATTTATATTATTGTGCGTTACAGTGAACGTATTAAGTTATAATATGATAGTAGTTTAAACATTTACATGTTTGCTATATACTGAGATATTTACACACTGTCAGAGTGAGTAAGATGAGAGAAAATGCAAGTTTTATATCTTGGTGTTTTGCCTTTAACCCTGTGGATAAGCGGGCTGACTTTTTGAACAGTACTAATACTCCCAGAATGCAATACCAGCGATTTCGGCTGCTAGGAGGCGTGACGCGCCTGCGCATCGATTTTTGAAATTGTCTATTTTGGATACTTATCCACAAATAATTTGTTAAACATAAATTAATTGTTATTTTCTGAAAGGGCCCATTAGACTTACATTGATTATGGTCTGGCCAAAACACATGTTAAATTCTAGCAGTCTTCAATAAATTCTATTATTCTGTTGTATTGCTTGTGATCGATACCAATAATAGTAGAACCACTGACATTAATAATTAATCAAGCGCTGCAAACTGGGATCTTTCCAGACTTGATGAAGAAATCTAAGATCATTCCATTACATAAAAAGGGTAACACGAAATTAGCAGACAACTATAGACCTATATCACTTTTATCATCCTTCTCAGAAATTCTTGAAAAAATAATCGCAATTAGAATAACTAGCTTCCTTGAAAAACATGAAATCTTCGCTATAAATCAAAATGGTTTCAGGAAAAGCAAATCCACAAGCACCTCAATTAAAAGATTTTTAGACAAAATAATAGAAGCAATAGAGCAAAAAGAAAATGTGTTAGGGATATTTTGTGATCTATCAAAAGCATTCGACTGCGTGGATCACAATATTCTTCTATCAAAACTAAATTTCTATGGCATAAGGGGGTCCCCCTTATGCCATAGAAATTTAGTTTTTAGCACTAAATTTAATTAGATCATACTTAGAAAATAGAAAACAATGTGTCGAAATCACTATGTATGATACAAATGGAAAATAGAACAAAGTAATATCTGAATTTAAACAAATTTCATGTGGAGTACCCCAAGGGTCGGTCTTAGGACCTTTATTATTTATAATATTTATTAATGATCTTCCCTTTTCAGTCGAGGACACAGAATTATTTGCGGATGACACATCTATAATAGCTCATTCAAAAAATCAACAAACAGCCATAAGTGAAGCTGAAAATAAAATAAACATAACAACACAATGGTTTTCAAACAATAAACTCAAACTAAATCCCTTAAAAACTAACTTCATCCAATTTCACACTGTGCAAAAAGCTAGAACTCTCCAAAAAATAGATATAATTCAAAACCATCAAGACAATACGCAGCTGAAGAGATTAGAATATACAAAATTTTCAAGTCTAAATATAGATGAAAATTTGAACTGGCATGAACACATAGATCAAATATCCAAAAAGATTAGCTCGGCATGCTTCGCGCTCAGAAGAATAAGAGCCATCAGCAATGTAAAAATAGCAAAATTAGTATACAATGCTCAACTGGAAAGTCATATAAGATATGGTATTCAATTTTGGGGATGCTCAAATCAAGCTCATAAAATATTTACGATCCAAAAACGAGCTATAAGAATTATATACCAAGTCCACCCCGAAACACGTTGTAAACCTCTATTCAAAAAAGCTGGGATCTTGACACTTGCATGCATATATATACTAGAATCAGTACTGTACATAAAAAGGAATGAAAGCTCCTTAAAAAAAAAAACAAGATATTCACGAACATTCAACTAGAAACGCATTAGAATTCCATACAAAACAATATACTATCAAGTTATGTCAAGAAAATTCAAACTACATAAATATTAAACTCTTTAATAAAATTCCTAAATCCATTAAAAATATAATAGAAATAACATCATTTCAAAAACACTTAGAAGATTTCTTGACTAAAAAAGCATATTATACAGTAGAAGAATATCTTGACGATTATTCAGAATGATTGAATGATAGGCTACAGGAAGTGAACTGAGTTGTATCCTACAAAATTGTAAAAAATGGCTAATCCTACAAATCATTATTATAGCTATTATAAATATTAAATAGCGTGATGTTGGCATTAGTTTGTATTATTATTATTATTAATAACTATAATTATATCAATTTTATTAGCATGTATTTATCAATAATAATATTTCACTAAAACAGTATTAAAATATTCCAATATGTTTATCTAGTATATGCACAACATCACAAGGGGCATAATATACATGTCAGTATATTATACCAACTTGTTATGATTATTATAATTTATCTTGTATTATATTATTAACTTATTTTTTAATAAGTTATATATGGTAAAAAACCTTTCCATACACCCTTGGTGGTATATATCCTAAAGGGTTTGTGTTCATACCTTGTCATTTGTGCTCACACTGTGTCATATGTAATGTACAATTAATGGAAATAAAACTTGACTACTACTACTACTACTACTACTTCTGAATAGCTGATAAGAAACAAAAACACCCATAAAGTAGAAAAATCTACTTATTTAAATAGGGTTTATATTACTTATCAAAACATTAATACAATTGGAAAATTGGGATTGGTTACGTTCTGTAAGCCTAAGTACATCTCTGTGAGGATGGTCGAATACAGCAGGAATCAAACCATGCATGATCTGAATAATGATTCAATTTCAATGCAGCGATACTCGTTTCAGTATTTTTTACGGTATATAGTTAACTGTGCTGTTTCCATTTCAGTTTGAACCCCATGCAATCTCAGAGACTTTACCTGAACGATATTGCCAGTCTCCAAGCGTCTTTCTTGAACCCTTTGAATCCCACCAAGATTGTCACACATGGCTTCACGAATACACTGGAGAGTGAGGCGATACAAACTCTCAAAGACGGTATGTCACAATAATTCACTTGCGATGCACTGAGCACTCGAGACATATCACCCGATATTAAAATAAAACTGATTCCCCTCTACATTTTGTTTCCACTCCCTTCAGCCCTCCTCACTCTGTTGTGCATCTGCTGACCACTAGAAAGCGTGACAAGAGTGCTGGATTGTGAGTGACTATTGGCCAGTTTGCTAGGCGCACCTGCAGTGGTCGGTATATGTACTACTTGCAGATATGGGCAAGGGGAAAGTGGGTGTGCAGAGGAAATTTCATTTCATTCTGCCATAAGAATGAACTGCCTTTGCAGTATATCTTTTTTCTTGGTCAAACTATTTTCAGGACTCATTACAGTTAGAATTGATTTGATAGATTTTGGTATCTCTGTTATATCCTTACTCTATTCATAAACATGCATTTGTGGTCACATGAAGTGGTCGATCAATTAAGACACATTAATGCAATCCAGAAAAAAAATGTATTGTCATTATAAGCACTAAAACTAGCAGACAATGTACGTACATATACATACTCGAAGTACAGTGAGAGAAAAAATTAGTGGTAAAAAATCAGTGGTAAAATTAGTGGTAAAATTAGTGGTAAATTAGAGGGAAAAATTAGTAGTAATTAGATTTCATTTGAATTTAAATAACTGAAAAGTTCATTGTATGTGACTACAAGTGTACCTTCATGTAATGACAAACACAATTTAAAATGTGTCCAACAGTGTGAAGATTAACCTACAAGGACGCATGGAAAACGAGATAGCGAGATATCAGTTTTCTTGTGTTAATATTTGAAAAATGGGCCGAAGAGATATCACAATTCTAATTCAGTTCTACCACAGATTTTCTATTTGAGCTATGACTAAGATAATTAAGATCTATTGGCGTTGGATTAATGACGGATGAGATGATGGGACGGTGAGATGAAGGTTTCTTCAATATCTGCAGCCTATATCATTGATTTGTATTTAGTTATCAATCTTGGATTCTAAAAGGTTAATTAACATGAACGCATGAGAGGCCTAAATAGCTAAAATAAATTAAAATTTTCAACTGATATCGGATAATATTAAACAAAACACAAGTTGAATAGTTCTTAAGAGCTGTATTTTGTCTGCTTGTGCATGTTTCTATGTTGTGGGGCCCAATAGAATTTTGAAATCTCCAACTGCTCGTGAATTATTTATTTTTATTCTGGGTTCAACGACGCACTGTGGTGAAAACCAAGGTCTATTTGCATGTATGATGAATGAGGTGATGGGATGAAGGTTTCGTAGGTATGCCTAATGATAGGAGAGTGAGAAGGAAGCGGTCATGGATTATATTGTAGGAACCAACCGGAATTAGCATAAACTACAAAGAGAAACCTAAAAAAACTGTGAAGATGGGCGTTGAAACCAAGGCCTGATATACCTCTCACCTCCCGGATCACATGGAGCGAGCGCGTTAGCAACTGAGCTAAATGTGCTGGTTCGAAAGTATCACAAATAAATAAAATCTCTCTGAACAAGAGTTCTACCTCATATAATGGTAGCTCTTATTAGCTTCCTGATGATGATGATGATTATTGTTTGCTGAACGATCCCACCAATAGCTAGGTTACACAGAGGTAAGAAAGACTGAAAGAGCAGGTGATTATGAAACTATGAAGACTGAAGTGATGATAAGTAAGTGCATGAGAAGACATTTACAAAAACCCGTGTCTTACGCGGAACTCGACCCCAAACACGCGCCAAAGGTGACTTCATCAGCTTCCTTTATCTATGGTTCTACATCAACATCTTACCGTATATACCACAATGATTTAATTTACAGCTTTTTTGAACGTCGGTTCCTACAACGTGATTGGTGTTGATTGGGGTGTATTGGCAGAGGGACCATGGTACAACGTTGCCAAAGACAACTCTGCCCTTGTTGGCGATCATCTCGGACACATGATTGACTTCCTCTCCAAGGAGGGTAGTGTTCAACTGTCCGATCTACACCTTATTGGTCACAGTTTAGGCGCGCACATCTCAGGCATCGCTGCGAACACGGCAGTCGGCATTGTCGCAAGAGTCACAGGTGAGCGGTTTTTATCTGGCTGCTGCATGCTTCAAGCTAACCGATTTTTTCTGTATCGCGCTTTTGATAATTCAGACGAGTACAAAGGAAGAAAAAATTGCCATTGCAACTATTGCCTCAGTATTGAGTTAATATTTAAAAATTCTAATCACCAGCATGTTTCCATAATTGTATACATAGTTTTAATATTTTCTATTGTTAGCCTTATATATAAATATATTAGTGCAATTGTAATTTACAATGTTTGAAATAGAAATAATGTTCACCTTGGGCAATAGTTGCAGTTTAGCACTTCTCAGGTGTTGCTCCATACACTTTTTCAAGGTCTACAGATATGATCCAGGATTATTGAAAGGTTTACTAGGTTATTTCGATGAGGGTAGGTGGTGTACATTTTCTGAACAAGCCAGTTGACGTTAATAGATGGTGAACATAAACGGTGAAATTTGAACGTACGATGACTAATCAATCAAATCAACAACAAACGCTAACCAGAATTTTAGAAGTCACACTCAATCTGTGGCCCCATACTCCTGATGCTGACATCATGCAGGCTCAGAAACGCTACAACTCGCTGAATGTTCCCAAGAGAAAAGTGCCTGACCGATTCTATACCTGCTCATCAAACATATATTAAACTTGCCTTGGGTATTATAAATAGAGTCTTCTAGATCTGTGCATCTGTGAGCTGATAACACTTGCGTGCGCACGCAACCGCGGGTTGGCGAAAGGCCACTGCTACATTCCCGCTCCTCTCCCACCACCTCACCCACTGCCACTCCTCCCACCGCGTAGCTGACAGCTGACATACCAGAGGCGCCCTTAGAGGTCAGAACTGTGTGTTTGTTTAACCATAGTACGGGAAATTATTTGACATGACAAATTGACTATTTGTGAAAGTAATATGACGTCAGATATTGCTATTTGCTTTTCTCTATTATTTATATAACTTGCCACCGCGCATTTATGTGCATTTGCAAGAGTTAAATAATAATAATAATAATACATTATCAACACAGCCAGTGTGGTGCGTACCCATTCACCTTTAGCAACCAAGAGTAGGAACTTGCAGTATTATGGTTACCAACTTGGCTATTTCTTGGAGTAATAGTACTTAATTTCGTTTATTAATTCAGGTAAGCATTCTATCATGTTTTACATAACGGGTCCCTCTTGTAATCTATATCTATAATTACTGCCCTTTCCTACCTGATGTTTATAACAAGTGATAGACTCAAAAGGTGTGTTTCGTGCTCTGAAAATGTGTCTATATTATTTATTTTTGACTTCTAAGGTTCTTATACATTCAGTTGTTCTCCACTGAACTATATGATCATGAACATGCAAAGTATGAGAATAGAAACAGGCCTTTTGAAGAATGACTCAAATATAGTGTTTAGCGGTGCATCAACGACTAGGTTTAACGTCATAAGAGATGGTAGCAAGGAGTTTCTAAATTAGAACAGGTGACAGATCATGGATATGAGTTTATAAAATCAAAATAAGTTGGAGCATGGTCTGAGGATGTTCTGGAGGATAAAGCTCTGCAGTCCGCAGATGGAACCAGAACGGCATGAATCTTTTCGAATCTCTTGTAAAAATATATCACATCATGTTGTAATACCTGTAACCATTCAAGTTGATAATTCCTTAGAATGTTCTAAGAATTTGCATAGAATTAGAAATTGAGTAAAATGCTAACAAGTTTGATTAACTTTGAGCTTCGACTGTAAGAAATTGGACCCAGAGTTCAGCAGAAACTTCACATAATGGCAGTGTGTAACTAACTACGATAACATTTATGTGTAACCGCGCATTTATGTGCATTTGCAAGAGTTAAATAATAATAATAATACAAGTAATACTAGATTGATGGGTAGATAGGGGTACTTAGGGAACTTGCCACCGCGCATTTATGTGCATTTGCAAGAGTTAAATAATAATAATAATAACAGCTTAGAACGCTTCAGAAGTTACACTCACCAATTTTCCGGCATGTATAGATATAATGGAGCCAATAATATAAAACTAGAATGCAATCTAGAAAAATGGTGAGATTCGCGATGCCCAAGTCAGTTACCCACGCAAATAAAACTGATTTGAACTTCTTTCTTTCCGTTAGGTTTGGATCCAGCTCTTCCCTTGTTCGCCGATGAGATTGACATCTTACGCCTCGATGCCAACGACGCTGCGTATGTTGACGTTATCCATACATGTGGTACGTACTCGGTACTTGGTGCTTTGTTGCAATTCAAAAATATATTTAAAAAATGCACGGTATAATAACCATATAACTTGGTCCATGTTCATCGTTATCAGATTAGATGCTCAGACTATGGTTTTAGAATATAGGTCTACTTCAAACCGATACATGTCAACAAATAAAAAGATACTTTGTACTTTGTACTCTCTACATTTTTCTACAAAAGAAAAAGTGCCCCAACTCATTTAATCCCACATTGTAATAAATGTGGTGGGTTCAAAATTAGGTTTGTTAGGCTCCACAGATGAATGAAACCAAAATTATTCAACACAGTATAATGTTTAAAAATATCTTAAACCAAGAGATATTGTTAATATATCATCATCAAATTCTGTGACAATACAATCATCCATAAGACGACAAAAAGATGCATTTTTTCCTATTGGGCCTCTAGCAACTCACAACAAAAGTTATATGAAGGAGTGTTCTCGTAAAAAGATTTCAATTAATATTAGACAGATTAAGTGTATATTGACATGTTCATGTGTGAAAAGACTTTCACTGTGTAGAAAATACGATTTTACGTACAACAATTGTGATACATCTTTTAAATTGACGGATAAAAAATACACGAATATTCATGCAAATTTCTTCAATTCAGCTTAAATTTTGACTAACTTTGTGGATGAACAAGATCTTCTTTTGCAAAAATCTCCTTTCAGTTTAACTTGCACCGTACTTATTTTCATTTCATATTGCAAATGGAGTATAGGCATTTTTTCAATATTTTAGCGAGAAAATACTGGAGTATTGTGAACAAATCGCATGTCACTGGTGCGATGAATGAAAGATGTAATATTTAAATATTTAAGGAACAGTTTCATTTTACATAAAAATAATTCAAGACACTTTTTTTGAAGCCTACTCACAGACAATATTGAACGTTAGATGGATATCAGGGCCATAAATGTATAATTTATCACGTTATCAAGTTATCAAATTGTCTGGTATGCTCTCAGGAGGATGGTTAGGATTCATGGATCCTATTGGAGACGCAGACTTTTACCCAAACGGAGGTGTTACCGTCCAGCCCGGCTGTGGTCTCATTGACACAACAGGTAGGCCTAAAAACTGCAACCTGCAAACTGCCCCACCAGAAATATATTGATAATAATACAATTATTTTATAATTTATACCCATTTTACAACTGGCTTATCAGAAAACTACCCTACCAAACCTAAGCCAACATTATATTTGTGGTGGTGCTACCCTCGGTATCCCGGTCAGCTGAGGCACCGCTTCAGGGACTTTTGGCCGTTGGGCGTGGGTTCAAGTTCCGCATAAGGCGTGGGTTTTTGTATACGCCCTTTCACTTATCATTACATCATAGTTTTATATTCACCTGCTCATTCGTACCCCTGTATAACCTAGCTGTTGATGGGGTCATTAAACAAACAATAATCAATAAATAATCAAATGATATATTTGGGTTAAATTAGGCACATATTCAGAACGGTAGTTCAGTTTTGTGGTAGAATAGTTTGGGGGTATGACAGTTGACTTGAATAGAAATAAATTGTTTCATATGTATTTCATTCTTGTAGGGCAGTTTAGTGATGATTTCACAAGTGTATAAAGTGGTGCCTTAGTTGAGTGAGCTACAGAGGGCAGCAGTAGCTCACGTATTTTTATAATTAGTTTCATCATTTGCAGGATCTTGCAGTCATTCTAAAAGCCATGAATTATTTGCCGCTTCCATTACCAACCCTAACGGGTACCCAGCCTATGAGTGTAACAGTGTCACTGATGCTGAGGTGGGCAACTGCGGTTCGTTTACAGCAGGGCTGATGGGCCTGGGATCAGACCCGACGTGAGTATATTTAAGATGGTAAACTGTTCTGCTAACCGAACCTAATTTCGGTCTGAAGAATACCTTTTAAGAGAATAATTAAAATATTTTAGATGTCATAGAAATATCATAACAGAATCAACAAATTTTGTTGAATTTTTGTTGCAGAATGAAAGGAATATTTCACTTGAAAACAAAATAATTTCCGCAGCCGAAAGATTACCAAATGTTTGGTTTAATCTGACTACTGATTGAGCCACAAGAAACACTGCTCCCCAAGAAGTGAAGAATCAACTTGTACCGACCATCAATGATTAGTCGTAAAAATGTGATTTTATTTAGACACTTTCACTGAACAGATCTTTTAGACAATAACTATGATTGCGAAATAATTGTAAAATTATCAAATAAACACGTATTTTTGTATCTTGTATTAAAATCATAGACCAAAGAATGTTACTATATACATTACAATAAATGTTTGAGTTTTAAATAACAATGACGAGGTAAAAAAAGTCCAGCGGAACTTAACTGTCTTCTTTCAGAGCAGTAATGAGAATCCAGCATGGTTTCTTATTACTGCCGTATACAATAAATGAGGTAACAATAATTCAGCAGATCTTTAACGTCTTCTAGAACAGCGGTTACAAGAATGTAGCATTAATTTACTGCCTTAAAATCAAATGTTGGGTAAAAATAATCTAGCAGTACAAATATACTGTTGCACCGGAACAACTGGTGAAGCCTATTTTGAAAAATGGCTGGCTCCATTAGCACAAGTGGAATTGTCTGTGTAGTGCATCATCCATGACCTTCTCTTTCATGGCTTAAAGGTACTTTTCTTCTAACCAGTGGCGGCTAGTGACTTTAACAATGGGGAGTACTGCAGTTGATAAAAAATGATATTCAAAGGTACAAAGCCACAGAACAATGAGTGTCTATGGGGAATATTTTTCGCCAATATTTTATTTTTCAAATATTTTTTTGTGCGAAATATTTTACCCTCAGACGCAATTTTCTCATTTAACATCCATATTCAGATCTCAACATTATTTCTCTTCATAACTCAATCATAATCTGTTGACCTTGTCCTTGCGGATTTATTGAAAAAGATATCTTGAATTTAATGCTGCCAAAACTTGAATATTTCGATGTATTCATTTGGAAATTATAATTCAAAAATCGAGTTTTATGAAATTAAAAGTTCTATAATTCAATCGATCCACATGATTAGTGGGTCCATATAGGCCCAACTCAGCCATGATTTCTCAGCTTGACACTATACGTAATGCCATCCGCCAAAAGCTTAGTACGAAACTATCCCGACTATTAAGTAAGGACACCACTCATAATATGTTCATTTGTTGGAATTTACCTTCTCTTTTGGTTCGATTAATTTATTTCAGTTCTCTTTTTGGGGATACTGAAGAAATAATGTGAATTAATCCACTGGTATATTTTATATTGAACTTTTAATCATCTAGTGGCGAACCAAAATCGCTTCAGAACGGAATACCGGTACTGTAAAGTTTGATGGCCGTTTCTTTGGCATCTTTTTTCAATATATTCTGGAATGGAAAAGTGAATAAAATCCATTTTACCAGATGTATTTTCACATTTTGTGTGTGTGTTTTTCATGAACTAGATAATAAATTAAGTTGTGCATTAGTATCAGTAAATCTTGAAAGCAGCATGCTAAAATAATTGTTGAATAGAAAAATGATCAAATAACTCAGATCAGAAAATATGTGTGAGATTAATTAATTTGTAATTCCTACAAGAGAAAAAAAACGCCCAACTCATCTCGGGCCGTTTTCTAGAAAGAGTGTCTCCATGTCAATAAAAAATACACATGTTTTAACTTTCAATTTGAGAAAAAAATGCAACCATGTATTCTTTAAATTTTTCTGTGGGTAATGTGAGACCATAATGAAAAAATCAACTCAATCGGGTGTAAAATATATAGAACTTGGTAATTGCAGTCGTGAAACTTGTCAATCGGCTCAAAACACCCGGCCGCGCGAGCAAGAAGTGCGTACACGGTGTCTCACAGTGTTTGGAGAAGTTCATGCTAGGTGCTGTCCCTCATGCAGTAAGCCGTACAGGTTAATGCCACGCGCTCTCCTCCCCCTCTCCGCGCGCCATCTTTACCCTCATCCTCGGCAAGCTATCGGGATCCATGCACTGCAATTGCTGCAGTCCCGAAACGTGTATCAAAGGTTGCGTTCCGCTCGCTTGCAGGCGCTCAGCGGCGTTTAGATATTTCGATGCATTTGAAGCCGCGGGCGTTCAACAATGAATAATTACGTTAATTTTGATAATACTTTTTATGAAGCTGTATTTTTATCAACAATAATTGATAGAAAAAAGCATTATATGACATGAAAGAAATTATATATTCAAGATGAATTTATTTGAAAAATAGCATGAATTTGGAAAATCGTAGGGAGTGCTGATTTTCAGCAGTACGTACTCACGAGCCGCCCCTGCTTCTAACCATGAGAATCGACTTTATACTTTTGTCCACATTAATCAATACCTCTGGCCTCGTATATGTCTCTAAGGCCGCCTTTGAAAATCTCTCAAAATTCTATTCCTAAGAGTGCATGGGAGTTGATTTATTGGAATATCAGTTTTTGGTGATAACTTTTGAATGGTATGAGCTATAAGAAAATTCTAATGTGGAAGAAACACAGATATTTTTCATACCTTCAAAATGATGTGAAATAAAATTATCAACCTTAGATTCCAACATTTTCACATGTATACCCCGACGCCAATAGATCTTAGTTGTCAAAACAGAGAGTCGTTAAACCCAACACCAATCTAAAAGAACATGTATACAGTGAAAATGTGTATTTTTGGCTGTATGCCTGTGAAATTTATGCCAATTAAGTTGAATAGTTTTTACTTGCATCATCTTGAAGGTATTTCTGTGTTGTCCCAGAATTACAATTTGGATATTTCATACTCTTCAAAACTCAAAAAAAAAAAAAAATTGTTGTTGTTGTTGTTTATTGTTGGTTCACGATTTTCATAGGACAGAAATACATTGTATAAATCAGGTCAAGATTATAAAACTATAATTATAAAACTAGAAATTATAAACTAAAGATTAAATATTTCATGTTCAATTCAAGTTAAGCTAGTTTAGGTATTCATCAAATATTATATAATAGCTTGACAGCTATCTTGTATTGAGTCAACTCGAGTGATTTTATTGCAGCTGGTAGGTGATTGTATAATCGTCTGTATGACTGCAAGATGCCATTTGACGTCAACTTCAAGCGACAGAACTTGTGGGCAATGTCTGTTGCATTCCTAGTATTGTAGCAGTGGTGACTGGTATCGTTGAAGAGAGCTGCATTAGTCTTGGTGAAAATACAAATGGCTTGAATGTACAGGCATGGAAAGGGAAGGATTTTTCGCTCCTTGAACGCTGATCTGCAAGATTCTCTTGAGCTCATTGATAGCATTGAACGTATCACTCGCTTCTGGGATCGGAAGACCTTGATGCTTCGTGAAGACGAACCCCAAAATATGATACCATATTGTAGAGTAGACTGCACGCTAGCAAAATAAAAAGATCTGATTGTTGGCAAGTTGACTTGGCAGGCTAGAGTTCTAATTGCAAAGTTGGCTTTTGCTAGCTTGATAGTCAGGTGGTCAATGTAGGGTATCCAAAACAGATGATGGTCTAGATTTAGGACCAAGAACTTGGAGCATATCGAGGTATCAGAGGTAGACGGAAGTTCCACTTTCTTGCCATGCGGAGTAAAGATCATGATCTCCGTCTTTTCCTGATTTAGCATCAGCTGATTAGGTTTGAACCACGTGGAGAAATCCATTAGGGCCGAGGACATTTCATCGTCTAGCTCATTGATGTCTTTCCCTGTAAGGGAGGCACTAGAGTCATCTGCATATTGGGTAACATTGCGGTTAGGTTTATTTAGACACATATTGGGTGCCAGATCGTTGACAAGAGATATCAAGCTGAATAGACTCCCATGCACTTTTAATAAAACTTCTGGGTCTTGAGAACTTCAAAAATCCCTATAACAACCCAATACCCACTTTTCCAAACCTGTTACGACCTAGTAATATTGGGCTGTTTCCTAAAGCAACTAGCAAGTTAAAACTGGCAGGCAAAGGTCCCATATACACCATCCTGTTAAGGGAACAAGTGCACAGGCCCATTTAACATGTAAAATCACATATTTTTAGGAACCATTATCTCAAAAACGGTTCTAAAGAACTATGAGGCTGGAATTTTTTATACATGACAGCACAAACATTGAGAACAGTTTCCAACTAGTTTAAACTTTTACTGTTATCACTTCTTGCAAAAAAAAAAATGCAAAAACGTAATATAGAAAAAATAACAACATACATTGACAAGGTGGATGATTAATAAAATCTGAAATGATACATGGATCAAAGTCATGTAGACCGATTCATTTGAAATAAGCTCATGAACCTCCAGAAAAAATTTCACAACAATACCTCAATTACTTTATGAGATAATGATTCCCAAATTTGAAAATAATAAGAACTGAGGAGATGAGACTCAAAATTGATGCACAGTATTTCCTCTGTGTAATAGACCAGTATCTAGAGACTCACGGTGCTTGAAATGTTCACAGTGTATGGGAATTACCAATTCAAAAATTGGATGATCATTTTTGTTGCAAAACCATGAACATGCTGGTTTTTCATGAACACAAAAGTAAAAACAATCTCTCTCAACACCACCCAACACTTCAATACACTTCTTCGTCCATGTCTAAAGTCTAACATTATAGAACATTATATAGCGTTGTTACCACGGCCTTAGCTTTGGCCATAACATTTGCTCTAAATCTGGAAAATTACAGTACTCGTCTATGTCTCGTAAACTGAACACAAAGTCTTCGATTTGTTCTCCCTCATGCTCTTTCCTGCAGAAAAATTGGCTCAACCAAATAAATAGATCTTGGCAGTGGCGTGCAGACTATATCAAATCTGGTGAAAAACTGGGTGGTACCACCCCCTGTACCTTCACAACCAATGGAAGAAAATATTCATGAAAGAAAGTTATGAAAGTTAAACGATGAATATATACCTAGATGAAGTAACCAGTCCAGACTAAACGCGTGCAAAAGTACGTGTTAACGGTCCAGGATACTTTCCATGATTATGATGTATAAGCCCATATTGACTCATCAATTTCTCTATGAATTTCGTGTTGGCATTGCTTTTGTTTTGTCATCATCTCATCTCACAATGCTGTGGTGCGTAACTTTCAACCCTCAAATGACAAAACTTGTATGAGAAGCAGAAGCCCAATGCTTGACTAAAAAAATATGAAAAGTAATGTGCATATCGGAGTAGTTGAATACGTTAGCAAAGCATACATAAAAAACTACATATTTTTCACACATTTCAATTAAATAATCCTAATTATGTGTAGGCGTAATTATCTATCATCCAATTTAAATTATCCAGATTAGGAACTGTTTGAGGAACTACTAATTACGTATCTGGATCATCAACATTGACTTTTGATACTTGCACGTTCGTCAAATAGTATAGGCTCATGCAAGGTGCTTCGATTGGTATATAACGCCGATAACATTTTATTGGTGAGCTGCATATAGGAAGTCTGTAGTATCATCACTTCATCACCTGCTCATTCGTAACCCTGAATGACCTAGCTGTTGAAGGGATCCTCGAGCAAAAATAATCATCGTCCCGGACTCTTGGTTTCAATTTCGATTCCAGGGTTCAAAGTCATCAGTTGAATATTCGGTTTTAGCTCTAGATACGCCACTCGTGCTAATTCCCAATGCAGACTCTATCCAGAGCTAGGAAATATGAGGGTGAACTGTTGTATTTTTCAGTTTTGTTTGCATGGTGAATAAAGTTTCAATTGAATTTTGAATCGGATTATTTTTATACTCAGTTTTTCTCAATTGAGTATGTGTATATGCCGACTGTTTTTTTTTTTCGATTTGTGCGAAATATTCTCCAAGACACAGGTTTAGACAGAAGAATGCTGCACGAAAACATAACGTGAACACTTGTATTTTGCTTCTCTGTTTTTATCCAAGAAAAGGTTTTAAAGTACCGGTATCGGTATTCGATTCCAATTGAAAGTTGAATGCCTAGTATATTATATGAGAAAAAAAGTGTTATTTGTACCACGGTACCAGCTCATTTATTATTTTCAATATATGGCTGGTTGCACAGCTCTGGAACGCTGTTGCCTATCCATCGGTTAGATAGTTAAATCAAATGTTGAATTAATTGCATTATCATTATGATTATTTCTTCAGACAAAATGTTTGAAATCCCCGAATAAACCAAACGATACGGAATTATGAACCAAAACTTGTGATATGGAAAGCTCAAGGCAAGCAAGCACGCAGGCACTGTATAGACATTAGTATTGTTTCAAGAACAGTTCACAACTGAAAAAACCTCATAGTGTCGAAATTATTCCGTTATATTTCTCATATTATTCTTATTTAAATCGCGAGCTGGTTATGAATCATTTTTTTCTATGTATGGTTGACATCACACATTCGATAACACAACCTAAACTCAATAATTTTGAATTGGATCAAAATTCAGAGTATTCTTCCAGTTTTTTTTAATTTTGACCATTATACTATTCAACTTAGACTAGAACACAATCTATTTGAATAATCTTGATACATTTATGAACCAAATATCGATGAAATCTCTTTGAAAATGGAGGAATGATTTGAAATTTAAAATACGTCTTTTAGAATATGAGATAATGTGTTTCGTTATTTCTTATGAAACAAAAAGCACATCTGTACTCACATATATTCATCGAACAAATTTAAGCCAAATTGAAGAAGCAGTTCATGTTGTGTCTGTTCAACTATAACTCAGCGCAAGCAGGAGAAGGAGTTGACGAAAAATATCACTTTTTAGTTTTTACCAACATATTACCTTTGATGACTGAATAGAAATGTACGGAATTTGGAACATTTTTGTCATGTAATGGAGGGCAATCATTCGGAACAATTTTTCAAAATATTTTACGTTCCAGCATTGTCAAGTTTGAAGATGCTAAAAAATAGCCTCTTGTGTTCTTAGTGAAAGATGTTTGATGAGCGGACCGAGGCCTATGGGTCTTGAGAATTGCCAAGTACTCATGAATGTAATAGAAACTCACTTTAAAATAAGAGAAGAGTAAGTCAAGATGCCAAAATTGTTTCGCCTTCGGTGATATTGGCCTCTGGTGGCCTCGGCTGTGCCCCAGACCCCTAGTCAAGGCAAGGAATTTGTTATTGTGTATACGGCTGTCTCGGGCTCCGCCCTCGACTTATATCTTTCACTGTGGTGAGCTATATCACCATATCTAGATGAGTTAGTGCTCATCTAGATATTTTATCTAGACGTGTATTGATTTTTCTGATTTCCAATTCTGAAATTCCACACATAGGCCTATATTGAAAGAAGCAGGAAGTAGTTGATATTCAGCTGTCTGAATATTTGAAAATTCATCAAAAACTCACTTCAAAATAAGAGAAATGTGAGTCAAGAAATCAATTTTTTTATTGGCCATTTTATTTTTATTTTTATTTTTGATATTGGCTAACGGTGGCTATGACTGTGCCACAGACACCCTCATTGAGAGCTTTGTTATTGACTTATTGTGTATACGGTCGTCGGGTTCCACCCTCGACATATAAGCCTTATATCTCTCACAGGGGGGAAGGTACCCACGTCCACCAGAGGGTGTCTGCGCCTGTGCTATTTACACCTCTGCACGCCACTGGATCTTGGGTCCTAATACTTGGATAATTTCTTCATCTGTTGATTCATGTAGTTTCTTCGGTTTTATGTGTTACCGATGCCTTCGTAAAAAGAGTTGTGCCATCACTGTTTAAGGCTTCTTAGAATCATTGGTAATTTCCTCAATCATGAAACTGAAATGAATCTGGCTCTTGTAGTCTTACTAATTTTCACTTTCTTGAAACTTTTGTATCTTTCCATTCTCCATCCTGATATTCACACTTCCATGTATCCTGGACATTAGCCTAATAAGACATTCCTCGCCTCCAAAGTTATATACTTATTATTCTTGTTATTATTATTTATTAAGGATAGGATTGTTATGCAAATGGATGTTTCTGATTAAAACCATGGAACAAGTCGAGTCCAATATTTATATCATTCGAATATGACTTCAAGATTCTGAAAATATTAACTTCGTTGTTCATATATTTGCAAATTTGAAGCTTTTTTTCTAAGAGCACATGCATTTTGCATATTTGAACGATTTCTTTGAAAATTGGTGCATTTCTAGATGTTGTCATTTTTGGGCCATTTGAATATTTTCTAAGTATTATTAAAAATAATGGAGATCAAATTTAGGCAGACCCAAGTATTTTATATAAGCATCTTGTGCACGTCCACTGCATGTCCACAAATGAATCTATATGCACATTGACAAGACAGATGCATGAACTTTTTTCAAGTTTTTTAAACTACTTTTACAAAAATGATTGTGCATATATATATTTTTTTTTTTCATTGCATATTTGAACATTCTTTATTGCAATAATAGATGCATATTTGAAAGTTTTTCAGTGTATATATTCATACTATTCTCACTTATTATATTCAATATTGATCCAAAAGCAGATAATCTAATCTACTCACAAGATCTGAAAACAGAAAACAACACACAACAACTCAACAATAATGCTTGAGCAGCTTGACAAGAGCTGTGAATATGAGTAAACCTAATCAAGGTCCCTAATCTCTTTACACAATAATATTATTGAAAAGTATAATTTTATAATGATAATATTATAATATCAAACACATCTAAGAATGACTATGAAATGTGTTGGAAATATGATGAAACCAAAGAATATCTGTATTCAAATAGCAAAGAATTGTCA
Source organism: Brachyptera risi (assembly GCA_964007535.1). Lineage (NCBI taxonomy): Eukaryota > Metazoa > Arthropoda > Insecta > Plecoptera > Taeniopterygidae > Brachyptera > Brachyptera risi. Next base: position 48,422,713 of record OZ023327.1, on the reverse strand, counting down.
AATATCATGTCTATGATCAATCTAATGACCAAAAATGATTATTATTACTATCCAACACTTGGAAGATTGAAGATTACAAAAATGAAGCAAAAATCAGTAATTATTTTTTGTTATCAAATGTTACTCTATTGAACTGTGGAACATTTGTCAGACACGATTCTGATACATCAGGAAGCTTGACACCGCTCGACATCTAAACACAACTACAATAACGGTTTGAAAATATTATAATTGAACAAAAGTACAAAATCAATTAGAATTTCACAAAAAAATCCAAGTTATTAACTTATTAATTATTATAGACTTCAATGAGAGAGCAAATTTCCACAAAACTTCATAAATAAGTTTTCGATAATTTTATTATATTTGTATTTATTTATATTGGATTTAACGACGCACTCTACTGATGACTAAGATCTATTGGCGTCGGTTTAAGATATATGAGATGGTGGGATGATGAGATGAAAGGTTATTTTATTATATGTTTCCTGGATAGTGGGAAGGAGTCGGTAATGACCTATTGTTGAGAAACCATCCTAGTATTGGCCTGAATGACAGAGGGAAACAACAAAAATCCCCTATCAGGATGGTTGACCATGGCAGGAAAAAATCCCTAGTCTCCTGAATGACAGTCAAGTGTACTTAGTCACACGATCATTCGACTTGGTTTTTTGATGATAATTTTTAATATATGTATTGAGATGTGAAATATATACATAGATTCATTTCTAAAACATCACAGAGTGTAATATATGAGCATGACTCTTATGAAATTCTTGATATCTCTCATATATTTATGAAATTCACGATTTTCTCATTTTGTTCCAAACCTTCCATTCTCTGGTTGATGAACAATACATCATCATTTATGTGATTCAATTTGTGAGATTGTTGGGTACGGTATACCTACTTCCTTTATATTGCGTAACTTTCAAACGTAAATATAAAAAACCTATGACTATCAATAACGTAACGGGATAAGCAACATGGCGTAAGTCGTATCCTTTTAACATTAGACCGTTTTCACCATGATGGAATCAGCGCGCTTTCGTGTACATTTCTGAGATTCGCAATTTCAAATCAAATCGTACGTATTAGGCTCGTATTTCAGTGTGTAGTACATAGTTGTATACTTGCATTGTTTCTGACCTTTATCGTAGATGATGAGTAATTATCCAGTTATCAAATGGTACATATAGCAGTAGGGCTCTTGACACTAAATGCTTTTACAGACATATTTTAAATTCAGATTGGCCAATTAAAATCAAATTAATCCCAATATTGTTTAATGCAGCTGGAAAGAGCTAGATTCACAGATTGCATTACATCTATTACTTGTATAGATCAACACACAATAATACCAGCAAATCATCATAACATTTGTGAGGCGGCATCCCTTTGATATACGCATGGTACGAAAGGAAAGCGCCATGTTGCTTATCCCGTTACGTTATTGATAGTCAGAGAAAATACACAGCAAATAAGATTATTCCACATTTTCAAAGGAAATAATTTGATCAATTTGGTGAGCTTGAACATGTCTTTAGACATGAGAGCTGGTCAATTGATGGCCATTTCAGGTATTGAAATTCATCAAGGTTTGTTCACAATTGTCGTCGTGTTTAATGTTTATTTAAAGTTTATGTCCATTTAAGGTTTGTTTTTAGGCAAAATGAATTATGAAGTTTCCATGTAACCACTTACAACTATAGCTTACAAAAATGAGAACATCTTTCTTACGTCTAGGACAAGCTAATCAGAAGATTGCTTGTCAGAAGCTGATGGCTCTTCCATAGTATACTACTGGCAGACCTACCATTGAAATAACACCGTGACCATCTCCACAGTCATTACGACTTTGAACACTAAAAAATTAATTGAATACATTATAGACACTAACCACACTACAACAATTGTGAACAATCCACAAATAGGCATAAGTAGCAAAAATAAGTAGCAGAATCGCTAAAATTTAGTCCGTTATACATTCGGTAAGAAACAAGTAAAGGAATGGGATAGGTCACTTGCCATACTATTTGTCTCCACAAAAGAAGAGTGTATGTTTACGAAAATGACAAACAAAAATATCAACTGTGGCATTTTGAGGGACAATGATTTTTCATAGGTGGAGATTCACAGTTAGAAACACAACTACATCTTTAGAAATACTTGGGTATTTGAATCTATGTTCTACAAGTGTTTGTATATATATATATACATATATATATATATATATATATATATATATATATATATATATATATATATATATATATATATAAATATATATATATATATATATATGTATATATATATATATATATATATATATATATATATATATATGAATATATATATATATATATATATATATGAATATATATATATATATATATATATATGAATATATATATATATATATATGAATATATATATATATATATATATATATGAATATATATATATTTATATATATATATATATATATATATATATATATATATATATATATATATATATATATATATATGAATCTATATATTAAATATATATATATATATTTATATATATATATGAATATATATATTATATATATATATTTATATATATATATATGAATATATATATATATATATATATATATATATATATATATATATATATATATATATATATATATATATTTATATATATAAATATATATATATATATATATATATATATATACATATATATATATATATATATATATATATATATATATATATATTATATATATATATATATATATATATATATATATATATATATATATATATATATATATATATATATATATATATATATATATATATATATATATATATATATATATATATATAAATATATATATATATATATATATATATATATATATATATATATATAAATATATATATATATATATATACATATATATGAATATATATATATATATATATATATATATATATATATATATATATATTTATATATATATATAGTATATATATATATATATATATATAAATGCATATATATATATATATATGTATATATATATATATATATATATATATATATATATATATATATAAATATATAAATATATATATATATATATTTATATATATATATATATATATATATATATATATATATATATATATATATATATATATATATATATATATATATATATATATATATATATATATATATATATATATATATATATATATATATATATATGTATATATATATATATATATATATATATGTATATATATATATATATATATATATATATATATATATATATATATATATATATATATATATATATATATATATATATATATATATATATATATATATATATATATATATATATATATATATATATATATATATATATATATATATATATATATTCATATATATATATATATATATATATATATATATATATATATATATATATATATATATATATATATATATATGTATATATATATATATATATATATATATATATATATATATATATATATATATATATATATATATATATATATATATATATATATATATATATATATATATATATATATATATATATATATATATATATGTATATATATATATATATATATATATATATATATATATATATATATATTATATATATATATATATATATATATATATATATATATATATATATATATATATATATATATATATATATATATATATATATATATATATATATATATATATATATATATATATATATATATATATATATATATATATATATATATATATATATATATATATATATATATATATATATATATATATATATATATATATATATATATATATATATATATATATATATATATATATATATATATATATATATATATATATATATATATATATATATATATATATATATATATATATAATATATATATATATATATATATATATATATATATATATATATATATATATATATATATATATATATATATATATATATATATATATATATATATATATATATATATATATATATATATATATATATATATATATATATATATATATATATATATATATTATATATATATATATATATATATATATATATATATATATATATATATATATATATATATATATATATATATATATATATATATATATATATATATATATATATATATATATATATATATATATATATATATATATATATATATATATATATATATATATATATATATATATATATATATATATATATATATATATATATATATATATATATTATATATATATAT
>OZ023327.1:48350998-48418137 GCA_964007535.1 Brachyptera risi | reverse complement strand
ATATATTATATTTCAATATATACATATATATATATATATATATATAAATATATATATATATATATATATATATATATATATATATATATATATATATATATTCATATATATGTATATATACATATATATATATATATATATATATATATATATATATATATATATATATATATATATATATATGTACATATATATATATATATATATATATATATATATTTATATATATATATATATATATATATATATATATATATATATATATATATATATATATATATATATATATATATATATAGACAGATATATATATATATATATATATATATATATATATATATATATATATATATATATATATATAGATAGATATATATATATATAGACAGATATATATATATATAATATATATATATATATATATATATATATATATATTTATATATATTTATATATTTATATATATTTATATATATATATATATATATATATATATATATATATATATATATATATATATATATATATATATATATATATATACACTTCAGATTCACATGTGTAACCAATCAGGTAGAAAAAGAGGGTACATCCAAAAGATACCGTCCAGCAAACCTTCACTACTGTTAGTTATTGAATAGTTCAATTTGTACTCGGACACAATATAACCTTGGCCTTGTCATCATTAGTAGATAATGTTCAATATCTTTATCAGGGTTTCATCAACCTTGTTTTTGTCAGATAAAACTGATTGTTCTGTTCTCAATTGTTTTCTTAATTAATTGTTTCAATTGTTTTCTTGATTGATAAAATGCTGAGGCACCCCAAAAAACGTCGTTTCATGGATGATTATTCAGTATTCACATATAATGAACAGAGCTGTTGAACTTTCGAATATTAATTTAAAAACATGAAAAAAATATATGCTTTGCATTTATACTCTTTCTTTTCAGTCATGATGGCAAACAGCAATCTGTTCTCTTCTCTGCAATGCGATCTCTGCTCATTAACATTACCGTTGACTAAATTGATAAAGCTATGGAGAATAGACTTTGACTGAATCAGGACTAGATTATTTTTCAATTGGATGAGCCAAGGTAAGACACAGTTTTATGGTACTTGAAAAAACAAAAGTGTATATTCATTCACTCTCCATAGGTCAAAGGAAATCACAAATGTGGATGAAACTTGGCCTGCACATATGTCATCATTTAACTCGATACTGTACAGTTTTGAGGTGCAAACGGTTGAACCACTTTCAATGAAGTACAATTTGAAATTCTGAAAATTCTCATAAGAAGAAACCAGGGGTAAAATGTGGAGAAAATAATTTCTTCGAATATATCAAAATTTTCAGTGAATTTATATATCATACACAAATGATACACATCATTCCAAAATTTTACGTTAATCGGATCAGCCGTTCTGAAGAAAAACACAATGTAATTTGTCTAGATCAAAATATAAACCGTAACTTAGTTTCTAAACCAATGTGTGTATATAGTTTCGAGTAATTTATGTAAATATCTCGCTCATCTTAGGCCCGGTTTTACGAAACTGGATTAAGCAATAGTTAGTGGATTAACTTGTTATCACCATTGGTTACATACGTTATTTTCGTACCTTCAATTAATAGTTAGTGGATTAGTACCCTAACTAAGATTGGTAAAACCGGGCCTTAGATGGATATTTTGCCTCTCTTAAGTTAATTTTTCAGTAAGTAGGTCTATATGAACACAGATGACTATTATCTTGATATTCAGTTATTCACTGCATAAGTTCTCAGGATAATCTAGAAATTTGATGTTTGTACACAGTGCCGGACTGGGCCACCGGGCAATCGGGCAGTGCCCGATGGGCCGCTAGCGAAATGAATATCAAAATGGGCCGCGGTCACCCGCGAGTATCTTCTTATGCGTTCGTAATGTTGTTTCACTTCAAAGTTTCACTTTCATCCAAGGTTTGGCGTGGATGATAATAACAAGAGTAATCAAAACAGACCACAGCCGATTATTTTAAAAGGCATACCGGTATATAGGGTCTAATACGTCGCTTAGAGTATTATATCCTCGTATTTACAAATATTATCGAAATCTTTTTTCTAGTTGGTAAAAATAACCTCGATAAATTGGGCACGAGTTAAACAAATTGAGTTACAAAAATATTTTGAGACGGTTAGTTACCCAATTAGAATTGAGATTTGTATGATGTTGTTTGATGAAATTGAATTTCAAATTTTATTCTTTCAATGGTGGATCACTTGAAGTTGGAATGAAACTCACAAAAAATGGCCCACAAACTTAAACTCGTATTCAGGATTATTGCAATAACAGCAATACGCATAAGTGTTGACTTCTACTGAAAATAGCGAAATATAAACTAGAAAACACGAATTTTCAAAAAAATCCCTGCGGGGCCGAACTCGCATGCCCGTTTTAGAGTTGGCCTATGGTAATTTTGACTTCACTATTCAAGCACATCTAGGAATTTTACAAATTCTTGGTACCAATGAATTTAAACCTGTGATTGTCTCTACGTGGGACACGAAATATTGACTATTAGGGCGTCGATTACTTTTCTTTAGAAAAATAACTGAAAAATGTGACAATGATTGACTTGAAGCAAGCGATGGTAGGTCAAAATGTTTATGATACTGATCAATCAACTCTCAATTCCGATTAAGGAACAAACTTAATGATTTACCTGACTGAAAATTCATTGACAGTGAGTTGGCTGCAGTCATGCGGATACTGTCATCTTTGAACAGAACATCTTATCTGAGAGACAATATTCACTGTGTCGAATATGGAAGAAATAACGTCGATGTTTTCTTCAATATTCTCTCATTTAACCGAGCGACATTCAGTGAAAATATTTTGAGACTTCTCACCCTACTAATCGAAAATGGATTCTATTATCAACGCTTTTTTCACACTATTTTCGACTATATGTGTAATCTTTGTCATTTCCGGATATTTCAATAAATTTCCCAAGGTGTATACCAATTTTCTTCATGCCCAATACTCGGTCATTTGGTGATTTGAAAATGTTCAATATGGATATGGACATGGATTCCAACTTGAAATTTATATTTATTCAACATATATATTAAAATATTGATATTTCTTCATGACCAATAAATCAATAATTGTACTTGGCCTACATATACAACACCACTATATCTGAAAAACTACCTACAATAACAAAAATTATGGGCTTATACCAATCTTGAGCTAGAATTGATCGCTTGAAATCGAAAATGAGAAATTATACCTCAATCACAGAAAGAATGTTTACGAACCCACTTTTCCCCCCGTGGGCCGCTTTTTGTATTTTTGCCCGGGCCTGGTTGTGAGAGCCAGTCCGGCACTGTTTGTAAATATGAAAAATAACTTCATCAATAACCCTTGACTCTATGAAGTACCACTAGTGAATTATCAAATTACATGCACTTCCATCAAGTAAACATATTCATGAAGTATACTTCATGAAAAAACTGATTATTGATTAGATAAACAAGAAATTATGAATCAAACAAATTATTCACAAAAATGAGCATATATAAATGATAAACCAATAATTTTATCATTTGTCAGGTGTTTGATAGCTGCAATCAGATTGTGTGTGCCAGTGGGTATAAAAAGTTGGGGGGTTTCATTCACTGACATCAGTTCATCACAAGATACTACTGCATCATGATGAAGGCCTGTCTGATTCTGTGCGCAGCTTTGGTGCTGGCCGCAACCGTTGCAGGTTAGATCTTAGTAATATAGTTTAAATTTAAATTGCTACAAATCAGTACTGCGCTGTTTGAAAGATGTGACTTGCCATTTACCTTTGAATAGACCAGAATTCAACCACCTTGGTCTGTGATCTATTCTCATGAAACATTATATTTTCGAACAGTACAATCACTATTCTGTATAAAATTAAAGAATCACATGGAAATTAATTACATATACTTTTTGGTCATTGGTAATCTGTAAGTCTAGTTCACTGTGATACCCGAGCAGATTTTGTATTCCTTATGTCATGAGCAAAGTGTGACTTGAATGGTATTGAATATTCAGCATTAGATTATAGTTGGCGATCCCGATCGACTGTCCCTTTCATCTAACAGTGATAACAGTCAGGAGTTTCGACCCGCCAGCACTCGTAGTTTAATTCAAAGCCAATAACAGGATTTGAACCTGGATCTCGAGCTGTTAGGGTGGTAATTGTGCATTTAGGATAAGTTCTTTGTGGGAACATGGAAAATGAGGATAAAGGTATTCATGCAGGGATAAAAGTAGGCCTAGAGCTGGACGAGAAACTGTAATGGCCATTGGAGATCGGAAACTTGCCTCATTTTATTGGCCCAAAGAGCAATTTTAGAAATTGCTTGTTTGAATGTGGTCTAATGCATTGCAGTAGTAATCTGGGTTCACCATTGTTTAATAACGGGGCAATGCAAAGACTTTCCTGAATTGTAACAAATATTTTTTTCAATGACTGGAATCAGTGAAAAACTGTGTGCTTGGTACATTTGGAAAACGACAAATTTTCTACATTTTTCAAACCTAATCTGTATTATGCTTTTCATTACATGTTTGTTCAGAACACTAAAAAACGGATTTCTAATGAATTCCACTATAGGCTATTTAAAAGCAAACCACTTGAGCGCTAGTAATGTACGATAGGAAAGGCGGTCACTCGTTATCGTCATCTCTCATGAATAGAAGTATCATCAATAAATATTTCTATTTTGCTAAACACCATTCTTTTGATGGTTTACAAGTTTTGTTTGGTCACAATCGATTCCTTTCCACATCTGAACCAGATGATTTTAAAGTACTTGTGCACTCTTTCCCAAGAGTAAATATATTTGTTTTATGGACAATTTTGTATTTTTTAGCCCTATTTGTCAAGTTTCCAACAATCTCTACTACATGCCACTGTTTGTATTTGTTGATCACAGGTAAACCCAAACCTGCTATCGGTTTCAACTTTGTTAATGGCGAACGCCAGTACTACAATGATGAGATGACATGGATGATGCTCACCGACGACTCGGGTAAACCACAAATCGCTATCCTAAAGGGGCCGGAAATCCATGTCCAAGCTGCAGATCTGCCCAACGACGTACAATTCCACCTCTTCACAAAGTAAGTTTGCATAGTGAACAGTCCGTGTTCCTATTAGACCGGTTCACATTTTTTAAGAAAATGTTTTATAATTATTTTGAAAAATGAAAAAATAAATACATCTTGAAATACGTTGTCAAATTAATTGGCCTATAGCAGTGCTACACAACCTACCATGGCATTCATCGTAGTCTGCTGACAAAATGAAAAAAAATGGTCCGACACAATATTTTGAATTTTCTCCAATCATTCGTCAGTTATCAGTTTTATACAATTAAAAAATGTGTATTTCATTTATAAATATAAAACTTTTTGTTTAGAAAATTGTGTTTTTTTTGCATGTTTTCCTGCACTTTTCCCCCAAAACTGAAGTGTCAATCAAAGAATAATTTTACTTTAATTAGTCTAGTTTGTCAAGTAGATTTCCAAAAATTGTGTATGTGTAATTTGAATATGACCCTTCACATTTTAAATGTTAAAATAATTAGTTTAGCTCCGAGAGAAAATGTATATAAGTTTTTGGGACACTTATACCCTGCGCGACCGCAAACAATAGTAAAACAAATATAATAGTTCTACTGATATGAGTTGTGCCTCACTGACCTATAGTCAAGTGTCTTTTATTCTACTGTGATTCTAATAAACTTTATCTCAACACAGATATCCCCAGCAACAGTAAGCCTACTAGTCATAGAGTCAAGTATGTGTATTGGTAACAAAGTATAGTTTTGATAGAAATGTTATTGTTATTTTAGATCGAACACCAACAATGGATATCGTCTTGATGTTGGTGATACCGCCAATCTTCACGCGTCTCCTTTCAACTCTGCCAATCCCACCAAGTTTGTCATTCACGGCTTCACCAATGATGTCTCCAGCCCAGCCATTCAGGATGTTAAGAACGGTATGTCACGTTATCATACTCATTTCCACATTATTTACCACCACACAACTTTTAATTATTGAAGTAATTACATACCAGGACAGGTAGCTCAGTGCTAACGCCCTTACTCTGTGTAACCGGAAGATGAGGGTAGATCTGGCCTTGGCTCGATCTCCGTCACCGTAGCTATCTTTATAATGTTTTTTTGTGGTTTCCCTCTGAAGCCTAGGCAGAATGCCAGGATGGTTCCTAGAATATAGGCCACCCATGACCATTTATTTCCCATATCTTTCTCATTACATAAGAAACCTTTGTCTCATTATCTCACCATGCATCATCAAATTAGGCCTAATCATTCATTCGACGCTCATAGATCTTGGTTATTATCATAGTGCGTTGTTGAACTCAATGAAAAAAGAAATGAATGAATATTTGAATCAGTAAATATATAAATGAATGGATGAATAAATATATAAATGAATGGATGAATAAATATATAAATGAATAGGTCAATGAACAAATGAATAAACGGATACATAAATAAATGGATATATGATGAAATATATTACTGTTACCAAATGTATGGTCAAGATGTCTCATCATTTCAAACTTGAAGAGGCGATTCTAATGACTCTGCAGCCTCCCTCGGTAACTCGGTCAGCGGAGACACCGCTTCAGAAACAGAGGTCACTGTTAGGCGTGGGTTCAAGTGCCGTATAAGGCATGGGTTTTTGTAAACATCCTTTCACTTATCATAATTTTATAATTTCATAATCACCTACTCATTCTTACCCCCGCATAACCTTGCTGTTTGTGGAGTCGCTAAGCAAACAATAATCATCAATAAATGACTCTGCTTCAAGAAATCAGAGCATAGAATATCATAAAGAGTTTAAAATAACTGGATCGTCATATAATGTGAGCCTGCATTATATTTTCAATGACTAAAGCAGCAGAGTGAAGGATATTCATTCTAAATTCACAACAAATTTGTAATACAATGTTGAGCTCTACAAAAAAATCGAACTCGATTGAATGTGTGTTATCAATTATCTTGTACGACACTTAAAAGATAACACATTGAACAGCCACTTGAAAAACAAAAAGAAGCTCATCAATGATTTTTGTTCATAACACACACTCAAAAGAGAGATTATTATGATATTATCAATAATTTTATGAAAATAGCAAGAAACATTTTAACTTCACCTTGAAATACGCACGTGGACGTTTCACAACGAACATAATCTTTACACGTTACAAATTTATGAGTTCAACTGTATGTGTAGTCAAGTTGCAATGCGGTCACATAAAGTAGTCAGTCAAGCTACACTCAAATGCACCCTGAAGAAAATATACTGATATTATACGCACTTAAACTAAAATACTATGTGCTTATGCACTCCATGTATGGTCAGTGAAAAACTTGGAAATTAAATGTTTGTAGATTGTATTAAAATTTAAAATATTCAATTTCGGATTTAACCATTTTATGTGATCGCAAGTGTACATGGAAGTGCTGGTGGAAGTACCAAATTTAGATGAAAGTAAAGCGTTTTGAAAATAAAAGAATAAATTAGAATATTGACCAAAACTAAAAATGTTTTTACAATTTGACTTCAACAGTTGCAACTACGTTGCATTAGCTGTGTAAGATAATAGTATATCTAAATATATTTTCAGCATTACACAAGTCAGTACCAGTAACACAGATCAAATGTTTGTAATGATAATTGCATTTACTTATGAAAAAATCAAGTAGACTAACTATAAGGTTACAAGAAGATCTTATTATTGGCATTGACATTATTTAATTGTGAAGAGTTTATAGAAGTTGGATGCTTCAAAAGTGTTTTCCCTTCTATTTTACTACTATTATTGTATCTCACATTTTTATAGAATGGTATCAAGTAGTGGAAACGTTTGTTCCACAACCGGTTGTTCAAATTATCATTATTATTATTATTATTATTATTATTATTATCATTTCAGCAAATACTCAAGGGGTCCTATCTAATTATGTCACACTTTAAGCAGGGACCAATTTTCTGACTTTCTCCCCCCCCCCCCCCCCCCGCCTCCATCAATGTTCCTAAACCTAATTATATATATAATTTTCAAACCTCCCCCCACACAAATTTATTTTCATACAAATGATATAGAACTTGAACCAGACACCAAAAAAAAGAGATTTTGGCTCAATTAATTGAGGTGAATAAACGTATTATATATTGTTGAATTGCAATCCAATGAAACCGCATTGGCATGGTACTTTTTGAAAATTGGTTTGGAACATGGCGTTGTGATGCCTCGAAATCGGACAATTGTCAAATTTTGCATTCTCATTCACATAAACCACGACAGTTTTGAACACGTTCGAAATATAACCATAAAATGAGCTGCATATGAATGCATACAAGTATAACTGATGAAAAAGTTAAAATTCTCATTTCCATTTCTGATACTCTGTTTCATGATGAAATACAGGGGCGGACTGGACTATCTGGCAACCGGGCATTTTCCTGGTGGGCCGCCTCACTTGGGGCCGGCCACAGGCCGGCACTTATAGTTTATGCAAATTTGAACTTATTAAAATGAACACATAATATTATATTTGCCACACAACACTACAGTTCTTCAGAAAGTTTGCGATGATGCGAGTGGTATTCGAACGATTCAATTATTAGATTCCAAAACTGCTCGTGAATTGCAAAAATCACTTGAAAAATGATCATATTTAAAAAATATCACTGCTTGGAATTTTGCTGGGAGAAATCGCGGATAAAACTTCGAAAATGTCCATAATGATTATACTATTAAAAATAACTTTGATAATGTCCATAGTGATTCAATCATTGGACTCCAAAACTACTTATAAATAACAAAAATCACTTGAAAAATGGCATGGGTCCATTTCAAAAAATTCCCTGCGGGGCTTTGCTGGGAGAAATCGCAAAAGTTCAACTTCGAAAATTTCCATGATGATTCAATTATAAGACCAAAAACACTTGTGAATCGTAAAAATCACTTGAAAAATGTCCCTATTTTCAAAAAATCCCTGCGGGGCTCTGCTGGGGACTTCCACCCTCCAGATCCCCTTTCCAGCTGGGCGGTCATTTCATTTATGTAACCTGTGCCCCCCCCCCCCCCCCCCCTCCCCAATAAACAAATCCTAACGACATCCCTGCATTTTGCTCGTAACCGCTTCTAATCTAATAACCTCTGAAGATACACTATAATTTATATTAAAACAATTTCGCCTTATATTAACTTCATCACTATAATATTTTTAAATGAGTTATCTACATTATGTAGACTGAAAGTCTGGAACCAACATAGGACTAATTTTTCCAATTGATTTTACACTTACTTTATCTCAAGAGGAGCAGAAGCTGGGAGAGGCCTACGTGATTCAATTGAGTGAATTAACTAGGAAAACGCCATAAATGCATTGTATGAGCATGTGGGTATGATTTTGGCTCATTTTATTTTTTTCTTCAAGACGGCTAAACCGATTGATCTGAAAATTGCAAGAAATGCGTAAAATTGTAAGTTTAAACTCATTGCAGAATTTTTTTTTTTTGGAAAATGAAATTATTTTCAATTGTTTCTGCCATATGCTATTCTCATGGTTATATTTTAACATTAAAAAAAAATCATAAAAAAAGTTTACATTTACTTGATGATCTACAGCAGTACCCTAGGGCTATTTGAAAAGATTTGCCAGGGCCAGAATATTTCCCCAGTTCGCCCCTAATGAAATAAACCTAACAATTCAGTTTTGGCGTAATACGTCTTATTTAGGATCACCCTGAAATAAACATGGACAATGGTGACTTCAAGTATCATGTCATTGGATTACTTATAACTCAAGACAAATGGTAGGATATGATAATTTTCGAAAATCAAGGGGGAACATGGTGTCGCAACGCCTCAAAGCTAGACAATTGCCAATTTTGCTCTTGCATCTGCATTCATACAATTACAATATTTTCTTACAGATTGAAAATAAAACCATGAAATGAGCTTGTACGAATAAATATATTGTGATCATTATTTAAAAAATAAAAACATACATACAATTTTTCACTTTCATACTCTGTTTCATAATAAATAGACCCAATTTATCAGTTATTGTGCGATTTGACTTACTTTGGATAACCCTGAAATCGGCATGGACATTGGTGCATAAAAGTATCACATGTTCAAAGCAGAATGAGATGGTACTTTTTGATATTCGGTGTGAACATGGTGTCGGGATGTCTGAAAGACGGTCAGTTGCCAATTTAGTATTTTGCATCTGCATTCATAAAGCACAATAACTACATACGCATTAAAGATGAAACCATGAAATGAGCTGTATATGAATGCACACATTATGGTTAATACATCGAAAACAAGAAAATACAATTTTTTAGATTTTGATTATTGGATGATGAAATAGACCTAGCAATTCAGTTTTTACATACCACGTCTCACTTTGGATAACCCTGAAATTTGTATGGTAATTGGCAAAAACACGTATCAAACATTTTTTAATTCCTCCTGATCGAGGAAATACAGAATGGTATGAAACGTTCATAAAGTGTGTGTTTCAAGTGACGTTACGACGCTCCAAAATTCTCAAGTTCAAATGTAAAACTAAAATGTCATAGCTTTACATTTTCACCTGCTAATTTGGGTACCATATTAACTTTCCATCACACATTTAATGCATTACATGTGTTTATATGTACACATATTGAGTTTAGTACTGGAAGAAGATATCAAATGAATAATGTTTTGGTTTGATGGTGTTCAACGATAAAATGGACGTCTCTTGTAGATGTTTGCGTGATACTCCTGAATTCTTTACGATTAAAACAAAATGAGCTTGTCAATTATTTTTGTGAATTCTTCATAATTCAAGATATGAATATATTGATATTTTACCCTGAGAAATTACTTGTGGGTAGTGATCTCCAGTTGCTTGAGACTTACTTGTGGGTAGTGATCTCCAGTTGCTCGAAACGGATGCACATTACGTTTACAAAATACTGGCTGATGGATACGTCTTTATAACTGTATTTGAAGATCATTTTAGATAATTGTAAGTCGTGCGGTTTACTCCATCATTCTCAAAATGAAACATTTTGTAACAAATATGGTTCATCTAACATGAATTGTTTGCTAACTACAATGTTGCAAACAATCATCTCCAATTACGACAATTGTTTCCTACTACTGTGTGTACTTACTTGTTCAAGTTGCTGAATTGTTTGAGTGTGGATGTGTGTAAGTTGGTCTCCTCTCTTCTCTAATTATTCTCATTGAATATTATATCTTGATATTATTCTTAATATTTCACTTTAATTTTTCCAAGTCAATTAATAATCCAATGTAAATCATATTCCTTGGAATGAAATTGATGAGATAAATACTAAATACTAAAATATGTTGGATAGAAAAACTTTGCATTAGGCATGGACAGCATTGCATATAAAATTATTAAATAAAATATTAAATAGAGACATAACAACTGCTGGGCATAACCTACAAATTGATTTCACAAATATTTTAAAAATAACACACGATTTAGATTTGGTTATTAATTCATCAAAAACAAAAACTATCCACTTTTGCACTCCCTTAAATGAAGATAGAAATACAGCCTTTCAAATTTTATATCACACTTATGATTGCTTGCACATTACAAGTTGTGGTAATCCTTGTTTAGGTTGCAATCCTAATATAGAAATTGTACACGAGCATATTTATCTTGGCCTTAAAATTGATAGATCATTTTCATGGTGACCACACATTGATAATATTTTCAGCCTGCTAAGGTCGTGTGCATACAAAATTTACACGCTTAAACACATAATTCCTTTCACCTTGCTCAGAAGTGTGTATTTTGCTTTAGTAGAGGCAATCATTAATTACAGAATCTTAGCCAGGGGTAACACATCAGATTCACATATGAAATTGATAGAATTCGTTCAAACTAGAATTGTTTAACAAAGTATTGTACCTCCTCAAAAATTAGGATCTCACCATCAGGATACAGTTGAAATTTTTCAGTGTTTAAATGTTTTACCAGTTATTTACTTGTTCAAGGATAGATTCATTCTGAAATATTATTTTTCTGACTTTTATAAAACACCAGTTGACACTCCATTTAATACCAGGCTCCCAAAACTTGAATCATTCCGATTACCTCTTTTCAATAACAAAAATGGTAAGAGAAGATTGGAATGTGCAATACCTTCAATATTCAATGAAATGACTTAAGAAAAATGAATAAATATGCTCAAATTAAAAAACAAATTAAAGCTTTCATTATGAATTCAGCCAATTTCACATAATTCAATGTCTACGTTAATCACTCATGGTACCTTATATTTTTTGTCATTAATTTTAATTTTTGTTAGGGTCAATTACAGTATATGTTGATACAATATGGAAATTCTAAAACTAGTTACCTATTGGATGCCTTATTTTTATTTTCATGCTCACTATCATTTAATCTATTGAAGTGAATTATGTTTTAATATGAGTTTATCAAATATTTAAAGTATTTTAGTGTTTTGTTTTTCATCATTTAAACCACAGATAAGCCATTCATGGCTTAGTGGACGAGAGTTTAAACTGTATTACTTTATTGTATAATCTAATTTGTGACAATAAAAAAAAAAGAAATCCAAGATGAAGTTATAGATAATGTTGCATTGATGTCGAATCAGAATGAACGTGTATTAGTGCATGATACACTTGTGATAATTCAAGCTGATCTCAATGTTCGTGAAGGCATCAAAAATTGTGACAAATAACTGCGATGATGCTGACGTAGTAATTTCACTCCATTTTGCACCTACACTGAGAGTGGCCATTCTAAAATGCGTACAATGAATAGAATTTGGCACTTTGAACATTGCAGATTTCTTATACACAGTGAGGGCGCAACTAGCATCTCTTAGGATATTCGTGGAAGAGTATAGCAGTAAATAAGATCGAAGTCGTTATTCGCGCGCTCAGCGCGCCCCCAAACGTCTATTCCTTATCCGCGCGGCTACAGAGCGCGCTCCCAAGCGTATATTCCTTATTCGCGCGGCAACAGAGTGCGCGCCCAAGGGTATATTCCTTATTCGCGCGGCAACAGAGCGCTCACCCAAGCGTCTATTCCTTATCCGCGCGGCGGAGACAGAGCGCGCCCGCAAGTGGCCGTTTCTTATTCGCGCGCTCAAGCGTCTATTCCTTATTCGCGCGGCGGAGACAGAGCGCGCCCGCAAGTGGCTGTTTCTTATTCGCGCGGCATTGGAGCGCGCGCCCAAGTGGCTGTTTCTTATTCGCGCGGCATTGGAGCGCGCGCCCAAGCGTTTATTCCTTATTCGCGCGGCGGATACAGAGCGTTCAGAAGATATCATCAAATAAACGTTAGAAAGCCGTCGCGACGCTCTCGACACTGATAAAATTGTGATAAAGAGTGATGAAAGATGACCAAATTGTTCGCCCATTCATTATCTACAATTATTATCGACAAAACGTTTCTGTGGAGTTGGCCGTTCGAAAGTTAAAGGGGTGGTTAGAGTTCAAAGTGCATGAAAGCGTCGCGACGCCACCGACGCCACCTGGCAAAATGCCAGGAAGAGGGTAAATACTCGTATGGTATATCCTAATAGAATCCCGTTTACTGCTATACTCTTTCACGAAAATCCTATGGGAGATAAAAACAGGCAGCTTGCTCCCCTACTAAGAGGTGTATTAAAATTAAAATTAGGAATATTAATTAATATAGACTGTAGATAATTAGGTATAATTTTGTTATGACTGTAATGACTGATGTAATGTATGAATTATAGCTAATGCTAAATAAAGATAAATACTACTACTACTACTACTTAATCAGCTAAATCGTGTATAAGAAAATGAGGTTATGTCATTAGCGCGCGAATAACATTCACGCTACTGGTGGCGCGCGATTAAGCACTAGGCCACTGGGGACGCGCCAGTAGCGCACGAATAACTTCTGTCTCCTTGGGGGCGCGCAGGGTCAGTTCGCGAATAACATTCAAGTCACTGGGGACGCGCTCTGTTGGCGCGCGATTAAGAATTAACCCACTGGGGGCGCGCCAGTAGCGCACGAATAACTCCTGTCTCCTTGGGGGCGCGCAGGGTCAGTTCGCGAATAACATTCAAGTCACTGGGGACGCGCTCTGTTGGCGCGCGATTAAGAATTAACCCACTGGGGGCGCGCCGGGCGCACGAATAGCTTCTGTGTCCTTGGGGGCGCGCGCCGCGCGCGAATAACGGTAGCCAAATAAGATTCTATTCAGATATACCATTCGAGTAGTACAAGTACAAATATACAAGTACCCCCTTCCTGGCAATTCGTCACATGCTGCAGAGAGCGTTATTGGCGTCAAGACGCCCTGATTCTGTTCGTGTTTCGACTAATCTTGATACTTATTGTAATATTCAGAAGAACATGGACTAACAGGCTTGTAGGGTTCAGGTTAGTGTTTCAGGTTTGTTGTAACTTCTCATTTACACGTCATTCACTTGATTAGACGAGCTTTAGCGAGGATTCAATTTGACATACTGGAAAAAATTGGTGTTCGTTTTTATGTTTTTTTTTTTTTTTTTTTTTTTTTGTTTTTATGTTTTTTTGTCGGTTCTCCACAGGTCAAACGGCTACAGCTATCAACTTCAAACTTTTTTTAGTCATGGTTCCTCATCTAACTTAGATCTGTATAGTTTTGTGGCATTATCGGGTGATAACTTTTTTTTTTATGAATTTTAGAAATTTCAAAAATCCCCATTAGAATAACCCGGAGGAAAATACTTGAAAAATCAAAATTTTTTAAGACCTCTCAAATTTTCGCCGAATATAAAGGAAACTATTAAGCACATTTTGAGAGATTTTTCGCATCAATCGGATGAGAAATAACGAAGAAAACGCATTTATAAAGCATTTTCCCATCAATTTAGGCTATTACGGGAACCAATTAAATCTATAGCAACAAGTGTCACTAATTAATTCAAAACGATTGAAATGAATGAAGAAGAAGGCCGTGACATAATTGATTCTCGTAAGGTTTTTGAACGTTTGGAGTGATCCAAGGTCTGTAGATGTAGATTGGGTTGACAAATTATTTTTCATTCTAGATTTCTATACCCCTAAGCTCGTCTAACAACGCGCATCCCGCGTTTTCCTAGTAATAATAATATGTTTATTTGACAGATTGATCATACACTAGGAAAACGCGGGATGCGCGTTGTTAGACGAGCTTAGGGGTATAGAAATCTAGAATGAAAAATAATTTGTTAACCCAATCTACATCTACAGACCTTGGATCACTCCAAACGTTCAAAAACCTTACGAGAATCAGTTATGTCACGGCCTTCCTCTTCATTCATTTCAATCGTTTTGAATTAATTGGTGACACTTGTTGCTATAGATTTAATTGGTTCCCGTAATAGCCTAAATTGATGGGAAAATGCTTTATAAATGCGTTTTCTTCGTTATTTCTCATCCGATTGATGCGAAAAATCTCTCAAAATGTGCTTGATAGTTTCCTTTATATTCGGCGAAAATTTGAGAGGTCTTGAAAAATTTTGATTTTTCAAGTATTTTCCTCCGGGTTATTCTAATGGGGATTTTTGAAATTTCTAAAATTCATAAAAAAAAAAGTTACCACCCGATAATGCCACAAAACTATACAGATCTAAGTTAGATAAGGAACCATGACGAAAAAAAGTTTGAAGTTGATAGCTGTAGCCGTTTGACCTGTGGAGAACCGACAAAAAAACATAAAAAAAAAAAAAAAAAAAAAAAAAAAAAAAACATAAAAACGAACACCAATTTTTTTCAGTATGTCAAATTGAATCCTCGCTAAAGCTCGTCTAATAATGATATTGTCAATGTCAATTAGATAATGATAATATTATAAAAATTATTCACTGTACATTATTAGACGAGCTTTAGCGAGGATTCAATTTGACATACTGAAAAAAATTGGTGTTCGTTTTTATGTTTTTTTTTTTTTTTTTTTTTTTTTTTTGTTTTTATGTTTTTTTGTCGGTTCTCCACAGGTCAAACGGCTACAGCTATCAACTTCAAACTTTTTTTCGTCATGGTTCCTCATCTAACTTAGATCTGTATAGTTTTGTGGCATTATCGGGTGGTAACTTTTTTTTTTATGAATTTTAGAAATTTCAAAAATCCCCATTAGAATAACCCGGAGGAAAATACTTGAAAAATCAAAATTTTTCAAGACCTCTCAAATTTTCGCCGAATATAAAGGAAACTATAAAGCACATTTTGAGAGATTTTTCGCATCAATCGGATGAGAAATAACGAAGAAAACGCATTTATAAAGCATTTTCCCAT
Source organism: Brachyptera risi (assembly GCA_964007535.1). Classification (NCBI taxonomy): domain Eukaryota; kingdom Metazoa; phylum Arthropoda; class Insecta; order Plecoptera; family Taeniopterygidae; genus Brachyptera; species Brachyptera risi. The sequence continues at coordinate 48,401,762 of OZ023327.1, read as the reverse complement.
CAATTTAGGCTATTACGGGAACCAATTAAATCTATAGCAACAAGTGTCAGCAATTAATTCAAAACGATTGAAATGAATGAAGAGGAAGGCCGTGACATAACTGATTCTCGTAAGGTTTTTGAACGTTTGGAGTGATCCAAGGTCTGTAGATGTAGATTGGGTTGACAAATTATTTTTCATTCTAGATTTCTATACCCCTAAGCTCGTCTAACAACGCGCATCCCGCGTTTTCCTAGTATATCTAATTAAAAGACGTATAAAGACAGGCCATGTTGACCGTTGGAAAACTTCTCAACTACCCATCTCGCGATTCCCCTTCTGCCTAGAAGGCCTACAGTGCGTTCTAGTGGCATATTAGAATTTAGTAGAATTTACTGTTGATAAAAATTCGAAGCATAATTTGAGAGGGAAATTCAAAGTATGTTTCAAATGGATATTTTATTGTTGAGAAAAACATCTTTACATTACAACAAAACGTGACATCACAAAATATCTGAACTGAATCCCCATCCTTCTTCATGTCACAACTCAAAAACTTTCACATATTGATCTCCCAAATAAGAACGTAATTCAAGAACGGCACCTTAACCATATGACTCATGAATTATTTGCTTTGTTTCTCTTTTTCTCCTAGCTTACTTGGCCTCTGGAGCATACAACGTGATTGGTGTCGACTGGGGAGCGCTCGCCAACGGCCCCAACTACGACGCTGCCAAGCGCAACACGCAAGTGGCTGGACCGTACGTCGCCCTCATGATGAATCATCTTGTTAGCGCAGGAGGTTCATCGTTTGCTAAGACTCACTGCTCTGGACACAGTCTCGGCGCTCATGTCTGCGGCATTGCTGGCAGCAGTGCCAATGGAAAAATTGCACGAATTTCTGGTATGTACTCACTCGCTAGTAACACATTGATTAAATCTGCACGGGCTATCAGACGTTAGGTATATATGCTATGAGGCAAAGCAGAGGTTTTAGTTCGTTTTAGATTAGATTGACGTGGGTTAATTTAAGGTGCAATCCACTACATCCACAACACCCGTATGAAGTGAAATGGTTTGATAATAGAGGTTGCTAATGATATCAAGTAAGTCCACTGATATATTTTCCAGGTTTTTCTTCAAGTGCCGAGTTAGTAGATGTTATGACAGTTTTGTGAAATTAAATTTTTCTTATGAATTCAAAATAAGTATCTATAGACTCGATAAAAAGGCATCGCATAGGACATTGAACAGAGGTCATTTATAATGACACCATTTTTTTCCCGAGGTCTCAAAGTTTGAGAACTAAGATAGCAGAATATACTATTCTAATTTGCCAATAAGAAACTGGATCAAATTGTTCACCATTGGTCTTCCAAACTCTACACTTGGCATACACATTTTTAAAATCAACTTCAAAACAGAATACACATAGGTATTTTTTGACCTTGCATTAAATGTCTTATCTATATATACACTATGCGAGTGAGTCTCATAGCTGGTGTTCAAGCGCCTGAGAGTTCGAGATTCGATTCGTAGGTGCAACATGGGTCCTTTGTTGTCCAGAACATGTTACTTGCGACATAAAAACACGAGGATGAGGTGCATGCGATGTAGGTCGATGACGTATTGATGCATTAATGATGCTGATAATGTAACTGTAGCGGGAGGGGGAGAGGGGCCAATTCCAACAGACATGGCACCAATAAACACGTAGTAGTGTAAAAAGCCATATTGTATGGAAAGTGCTCGTATTACAATAGCAGAAATGAGCCACCTATCGGAGATGAGCCCAAATGTCTTGATATGATATATAACTCAACTCATCTTGTTCGTATCCTTATATTATTGTCATTGAAACATCTTTATTTTATTATTATTAAATACATATATTTTCATCATCATGTCCAATTATCACATTAATTATGATTTTTGACTGAGATAACATCTGATAACTTCATCTACATGTATTAGGCCCTACTATGAATTCTTTCATCACCCATCTCGGCAAACAAGTGGAATACAAAATTACAAAGAAAATGTATTTCAAAATGCATTTAGAAACCAACAGCTTACCTCGAAATTGACAATTACAAGTCCGGGCCAAAAATTGCATCATCTTTTTTACAACCACTCAAGCATCAAAAACAATGAAACATTTGGAACTGAATTCATAATGTTATTCAAGTTTGTATGGTTTGTGTCAACAGGCCTAGATGCTGCTCTGCCTTTGTTCGCCGACGACGCCAATAACATCCGTTTGGACCCCAGTGATGCTAGTTTTGTCGACAGCATCCACACTTGTGCTGGATGGTTAGGTAAGTCAAAAGTACATATGTTTTAAAAAATCTTGTACTCATACAGTAAAACCTCGTGGCATTTTAAGTAACACTAAAACAAAATTAAAAGCTTATTTTAATTACCATAGTTAAATGTCATTTCTTGTTAATTTCTTGATATAAAGCTAAGTCAATTTTTTCCGTGTAGGCTTCCGTGAGACTGTGGGACACGCTGACTTCTACCCCAATGGAGGGCACAGTGTGCAGCCAGGATGTGGCGCTGATTTAACAGGTAAGGTCAACTTATTCAATAGCAATGACAACATTCACAATTATTCAATTATAAAGGCAAATGAGTACAATCGGTAGGTATGCATCTGATGTAAAGATATAACTTTACAATAAAAATTAGTCATGTGGAATAGCAGCAGTCATTTTAAAAATACCAAGTTATGCTAGTTCCATGCACACCTATAAGTGATGAACTTGACCATTTTTTTTAGGATAATGCATAAGAAATGAGAATACAAAATTATTTTAACAAGCCCGTTTAGAACAAAACATGACAGTCGTATCAGGGAAATTCAGGAAGAAAATATTTGGCTTGTGCAACTGAGAATTGAAATGCTACCAGTCAAGTTTTACTGATCTAAAAAAATATACAAGTTGTTCAAATTCTTCAATACAAAATGGCATTCTCTGGTGTTGACGAAGCATCAAGTGGTGGTCTGGTGCCGCAATCATAAGTTTTGACGCGCCAGGTGGATTTTGTTCATGAAACTATCAGGCACCCTATTGAATGATAATTGATAAAGTACCAAGTGAACTTGGATATCATAACAAGTAAACCAGTAAAATGTTGACTAATATTTATGATAGTAGGCCTAATGACCATGATAAGAGATTCAATATGTTCAAAGTTGAAAGTAAATAGGCCTATTGAATAGCTGGATTTAAAAACTGGTGGTTGTTGTGAACTATCTGTAAAAATTGAATTAATATCAAATATCCAATCAATATCGAATATTTCAATCGATTTTTGATATCAAGATTTCGATCGATATTGAAATCAATTCATTCGATTTCAATTATTTCAATATCGAAAGTGAATTCAAAATGAAATAAATAAACATTGGGCTTTTAGTCGGGCATCAGATTGGCCATATCGTCGACATGTGTGTGTTTGCACTCAGTCCTCTGTTTCCAGGACCGGTCTTTTGATCTGCTGGCATAGTTATTTTTATGGGGGGGAGGGGAGTTGCGTCTCTCTGGCATGGATATTGAATATTGCGATGTGAACAACATATGGTTGTAAGTCTTATTTTGATGAGGTTGGCCTAAATCCTAATGCTGAAATATAAATCATGATTCCATGTTGATCATCATTAAACTCTCTATATTTCAAACAGATTGATGTGTTTACTTTAATTGGTCACTTGACAGTATGAGCTGTTATTGTAAGGTTGGATTGCGTATTTATAGCATTCAGTCAGGACTCCAAGGAACAACGAAAAAGTAGTGCGCTAATTACTTCGTCATTGTTAATATTTTCATAAATACGACTCCAATAATTGAAATTTCAACTGAAAAAAAATTGAAGTAGTGAAAACAGTTTTTATGTTTTTGGTTTGTATAGTACAGCCGGATCGCATGTTTTATTCTCTCGCTCTTCTACCCCACTTCAATACCCTCTCACTGAGCATTAGGCAATGTGTTTCTGTCAGTCAGAACAACCGTGGTCAGAACTCTGAATAACTCTCAATGGCTCACTTCAGATTGGAACAATATTATTGTATTATTAAGTCATCACAAAATACACATATTATTATAAAGTCAGTTAAGATGGAATAAAATTGAAATCTTCACAATATAAAAGTCATCAATAAACTAAACTACATCCATAATTTACAATGTAAATAATTATTATGCAATGGATCACAGACAGTACCGAAAAATGTCATTAGAAAACACAGTTTTCAGTCTCAAGATATTTACATATGCATAATAATAAATGAGCAATAATGATAATTTCCTCATCATTGTCACTCAACTAATGTCTTCCATGATAGTGAAAGAGAGAACAGAGAAAATGTTGTCCCTTATGAGAAAGAGAGAGAGAGAGAGAGAGAGAGAGAGAGAGAGAGAGAGAAGAGAGAGAAGATGCTCACTTGCAGCGACAGTCGTATTAAGTTTATAACTTTGGATGTGATAGAACGCTACCAAGGATGCCCGACCGCTAATGTCAAGGATGGGGAAAACAGCAGAGGGACGATTTTATCTAATGAAATACGTAGTTGTGACAACTTTATATGTAATTTTTCCTGATATTCCAAATAATTAATAAACAAATTGAACAAAAACACCAAATAAGGTTGCGATTTTCGTACTTTCAGTTTTTTTTCAGATAGTGACCGGTCTTACCTGGTCTTTACAAACGGGTACTTGGTCTTCAAACCTCAGGACCTATGTCATTACTAATTACTAATCAAGTTGAGAACTGATACTGCTAACATAACAGTCTTGTAAAATATTATAAACACTTCTGAATTGTGTTGTTTTACGGCGCTTCAACAACAGGGTTATTTGCACTTTATATTACTGCGTATTCTGTCTGGGTGATCCCGTGTTTGCCCTCAGCTCAACATTGACAACCAACAGTCTCCGTATTATTGTGGCCATTCTGTGTTGTTCTTGGTCAGTCAGTCGTCAGTTGACAGCAAAGGCAGATTCTCATTACGCGTCACAAAGTGTTTACAGACGACTAAAAAACATGATTCAGACCCCCCCAAAAAAAAACAATATTTTGATCGATATTCAACATCACCATTGCGATCCGATATCGAATTGAATTCCTAATATTTTGATATTTTCGATACAGCACATTTTGATATTGTTAGCATTTTCTTGATCGATTGGCAACCCTAATCAATATACATTCATTTCCATACTTGAAGCCAATTATTCGTTCATTCCCCTTTAGATAAGCTAAATTGAAAAATATAAATTGAAGAGTTAATCATTTATACAACTTCATTTTCCTTTAAATATTGCTGAACGGGCACGAACAGTTGTTAAAAAAGGGTACGAATGGCAAGATGATTATGAAATGATGGAAGATGAAAGGACATTAATTGAAATCCACGCTTTACTATGCGGGACCGGCGGGACTTTAACCCATGCAAGACGACTCCATTTTCTAAAGCTGTGGTTGAATGGTTGAGTGGTTGAATGCATACACCCACTACACCCACAAAAAATTAAATTATCAATGTTTTATAAATTAAAAGTAACCTAATGGAGACAGAGTGCATTTTCACCTCTTAAGGTACGTACTTGCTTTGTTCCTAGGTTCTTGCAGCCACGGGCGGGCTTATGAATTCTTCAGTGAAACGATCAGGAATAATAACAGATATCCAGCTCACAAGTGCGCGTCCGTTGACGCAGCCGAGGCTGGCAACTGCGATGCTGGCACCAGCGGTAACATGGGTGAGGGAGCATCTACCTCGTAAGTAGTATAACAAAAATAATTTGTCTATAACATTCATTTTCTATAATTATATTCTATAACAATATAAATTGTCCTATTGAATAAAAAAAATTGTCATTGTGAGACCTGATGAAAAAAAAGTCAAGTCATATCCATCTCATGTATTCAACTATTTCTTTCTTTTCTAGGATGCGGGGCGTCTTCTACATGGCCACGTAACTTGATAAGTGAAGATTGTCATCTTCCACTGAATGTATCGACACATGCTCCTCTACCTCTAGTGTATTTCTAACTCCAAAATAATAAATTATAAGCCAAACAATGCTTCTTGTCTTTTTTCATCTGATGAGGTTTACACCTGCCCAAACCCAATGATCGCCCAAGAGGCACGAAAACGTTCTAGTTCATTCAAACCTATTTCAAGCTTCATACCATTTTTCACAAAACATAATCTACACCTTTACATTCATAACACAAGAATTTGTCAATCTGAAGAAGAATTATTTCATTCAGAAGTTTTGTACCAGTAGCTCAGTTGGTAGTGCTCTGAACTGTCATTCACAAGATCGGGGTTCGATTTCCGCTGGTTGCCTATTCTGAATGAGGTATTTCGTATTTCTCAGTCATCCAAGTGAATACTAGAATAATTCCCTACTATAAGACCACAAGCAATTCTTCAACACCTCCACTCAATAGGATAGGTAAGAATTTGTGCACGCCGTCTGCCTACCCGAAAGGTTAAAAAAATCTTCTCTGCAAATGCAACCGTAACATTCCCTTGTTTGACAAAAAATACTTTGTCAGAATGATGCGGTTCAGAAAATGGAACTCCAGTTTACCCTTAAAGTTGAAAGTACAATTCGTCAGTCATCTCGAGGTATTGGGGTAGACAATTGAAACTCAATATTATTAATACAATCTATCATCATGATCTTTTTTAATTCTCATTAGTTTACAGAACAACTTTCATATATATATACTGTATTTATATATTTATTATTTTAACTATACATGTATTTAGATTTCATGACTCTTTTGCTTATTAGAATATCTATTTACAGTTGTCACAGGAAACAAACAGTAGGCTACTACTAGACCTTTATTGACTTGCATGTTGACAACTAGACTATTTTAAAGTGAGGAACCTGTTTTCTTGAAACTGATAATTCAATGGTTATTCCTTTGGACAAGATAGTGTCAAATTCAACGTCTGCACGAGGCCATTAGAATACAGTCGATCTAGACGGCAACTTGGGACAAAAGCTCTAGAAAAATATTTCACTCGTTTGTCCCATTTGCATTCTCGCCATCTACATTCTATCAATTGTATTACGGTAGAACAATGTACTACAATAGTGATTACTGATTGCAGTCTATTTGACTTCACAGCTATTAGTTAATATATGTACGAAGCTATTTTTGGGGCACCTATCACTGAAGTAGGCTAAAAGGGTGGTTCGAGTTGAAATCCAGAGTTGAGCTCAAAGCTATTCAAAGCAACAGCCAACAACAAATATTAGTGTTACGTGAAAACTGCTCAAAGAACAAGTAATAATTGAAACATCATTAACTATAATTTTTTCAAGTGCAGAATAGTATTAAACATTTTGAGTGATAATGCTTTAAGAATTCAAATATGTTGTGATTAATTTCAAGGTACTGTCTCAATAATGTCAGCATTCCTAAATAGTATAACAATACGTCTGGAATGTCATAGAACTGATTTTTTCTCTTTGAAACCAATGAAGTTCTTGAATTCTGATAAGTTTGATTGTTGGTTTATAGGCAATCTAGGAGAAAATTTTGATAATTCAAAATAGTTGCTTGAATCGCAAATGGGTCCACAGTGCGTTCTACGAATATACTGCAAAAGATTAGTTCCCACGTTTATGGCAAACAAATTGTTATAAAATAGAATGGGCTATACTTCAAATCTAAGGACAGATTTAATACGTATTTTATTATACAGATTCACTTTTTCCCTACATAATTGGATTGAAAATAATTAACCACAGCCATCTACATCGCCACTAAAATAATATTTTATACATTATAGTAAGAACTCATCATTCTAAAAGGTAATAATAAATTAATTCACCTAACAGAAAGCTAGTAAACACACCTTACCAAACAATACTATTCACAGTGCTTGAAATCAAACTTGTGATTTCCAAATTGCATACAGAGTTCGAAATTCATTACCGTAGGCTTAACTTCCGATAAAGAAAGTCTGCTTGCCACACATGTAGTGGTTTAAGAGCTAAGTATTGTAGATGAAACCACCGACAGAGATTGAGTAATTAAACCTGATGGCAGGTAAAATGTCGAGTACTCGACACAACTAATCCATTCACCTCTGTTATACAAAACATCTCAAGTTCAGTTTCAAACACAAACAGTAATGTTGTCAAAGATACACTTCAAAGATATAGTTCATATAAACACAAGAAAAAACCCTTGTAACTACGAGGTAGCAAGCTGTAAAATTGATCAAACAAAAAATTTCACTGACAATTGAAAACAATTGAATTTTCTACATGAAACAGGTAACAATGCTTTTTAACCATATCAAAATTAAGCAAACAGTTAGTGGTTGTTTAATTTTAAATCCAAAAACAGAAAATCTCTCAAAAATCACATGCCAGTATCCAATTGTATGAAATAATCACAAATCTTAACAACCAAATTAATCACAATGACAGTTAATAAAACAATAATAATTTCTGAAACTCAATTAAATTCTCTATTTCAATGAATCTAGTCATTGCAGCTTACCAAGCTACTAGACAACTAACGGTAAGAAATGCTTAAAACATGTCCACGAATGTTACATAATTTCACACAATGTTAATTCAGCCTTTAATGCAATGTGACAACATTAATCAAACAGGACTCCCCTTCACTTGTTTACTGCTTGTGTCTGGCATATGCCCAGGCCATACCTAACGAAGGAGAGTCACCACAAATGGTTGCCAGTTGTCAGAGATGCGGAAGCAAGTCTACGGCGATGGTGATAAGGTATTTAGTGGTAATTGGAAGTGTTTAGTTCAAGAGTACATGTTTTAGAAGAGCAGTGACAATTGTTAGCTGAATTATCCAAAGGTCAATGTATCACTCAATCATACGAGTAATATTTACTATCAGTCAGAGCAGAACGAATTCATATTCAATGGTAAGTACAATTCATAATTTCATTTACATAAGAATTTGTTTCCGCAACAGGACACGAGAGAGATTCAACGTAAAGCAGCAGTTCTCTCAGGAGATACACCGTAATAATAAATACGACAGTAATATAAAATGCAAGTGCCTACTGCCACATACCCCTAAACCCAACGAATCTTGCAGGAACTTGATGAACTTGTGCACACACTGTGTGGTAGAAGTGCATGAGAAACCACAGGACCGCTGCCACACACCCTCAAGGTCATTCCCACAGCTTGGAACTGATGGTTTCCTTGGGTCTACACTGCCGTGAAAAAGTAATAAAATCTACCTAATCATCATTGATATTGATACAAACATATTTTTCAATTAAGTATCAGTTCATGTCCTATATGAACAGTTAATTATGTGAGCATTAATAGATTTGATATTGTTTCAAGGACATTCATTAGTCCACTCTTGTGAGTATAGATCGGCCTACACCTAAGCACGGTTAATTAATGTGACAATAACATTCACTCAAATTGAATTATGTGATTTATGTGATACAAATTGCATGTATAATTAGTTATTTCACAAATAAAAAGAAGTCTATCAACAATTTTGCGTATCCTAGTGTTTAGAAATGTGATTTTGTAAAAAAAAAAGTGATGAGAAAAAGTGGCAGTTCTAGAGGTCTAGACCTTTTTGAATAAAGCTGGCCTTCCATGAACGCGGTAATTTAAGCCACCATGATAATAGAATGACCAATCGGTGACGAAAATTATGCGATTTCTGATTGTTAAGCTCGCCTCAATTCCACCGCCTTGCGAAAGCAAAACACAAATCGCGTTCATGGAAGGCCAGCTTAAGCCTATTTTTTTAATCAAGTTCCAAGGAAGATAATTACCACAAATTAGTGTGATATCAAGTTGATATAAATCAATGTTCATTAGAAGCATTTTAAACTATGGTTGGATCAACTAAAACTCCATCCATCATGTTTCAAGACAAGATAAATTGATACAGTGTGGTAGCAGTGTCCAGCTTTTCTATTGGCTCATAAATTGACTGAAGCCACACCCATACAATGTGTGTACAATCTCAGGGTGTGTGGTACTAGTTCTCAGGTTTTCTGTGCACTACTACTACACATGGTGTGCACACGCAATGTGTGTGTTACAGTGTGTACGATCTTGAGGGTGTGTGGTACCTGTCCTGCGGTTTTCTATACACTCCTGCTACATATGGTGTGCACAAGTTCACGAAAATTCTGCCAGGTAGCACCACCAAGGGGGTAGGTGGCCATAGATTCTGCCATATAAAATATAACAAAGTTTTACTCTATAAGTAACTCATGATCAGACATGGGCAGTATCTAGATATGTATTTTAGATACATTGTATCTTGTATTTCAAATAAACAGTTAGAATGTATTTTGTATTTCAAATACTCACTTCCGATGTATCTTGTATCTCTTCCGAGCTATTCAAATACAAGATACATTTTTTCCATCGATCAAAAGTAATCCAATCAAATAGTCAAATGATGTCGACTGCACGCTCGAGCATGGAATTTCAAAATGACTAAATCGAGTTCACAATTATCAACTGAATCACTCCGACTATTATCAATCATAAAATTCATGATAAGGATTGCAGAGATCAATCCGATTTTTTGACCCCACTTATATGCCATACTAGAGACACCACGTACATATGTCATCAGGAACCACCATATTCACAAGTAGGAGAATTATAGACCCAACTGCTACAAGCACAGTTGCAAATGTACTTTCTTTGAAAAATACTAAAATTATATTAAAACTTCGGCATAATATTTTCAGTGTTCTTCATATTTTCAGTTGCCCATTTTTTTTATTTCACAAAAAGTATCTATGGAATGTATCTTTCAAAAGTATCTTGAGATACTACCTTGTATTTTGAATTTTAAATACATTTCTAATACCCAAAATTCAAGTAGGTATCTGTTTCTAGTATTTCAGATACTTCAAGTTTGAGTATTTTACCCTTGTCTGCTCATGATATGAATTGGCTTTATGTAACTAAATTAACATTTATTGATACTAGTAGTCATGGTAGCCTGGAAAATCAAGATACCCTAAAAAGCATCTTAAGGTTCAATTTCAATGTTGTATAAATCATTTCATATGAGTTTGAAACAATTAAAATATTTATGGTTATCTATAGAATTACTGTGCCAGAATGTTGATATTGTAGCACTTTAATGCGCAAGTAATACTGCTGTTTTCCTGAACTTATCCCGTGTCATGTAGGGGGCACTGGAAGAGACTCTAGTCTGTTCCAAGTTGCTTGTAAATGTTGACTGGGAAAGAGGAGCCAGAAACCTTTGGTAAAACCAGCTACACAAACGATTCCAAAGCTCAGTGTTTTGTTTAACCTAGCTATTTACACATTTGCTTGGTGACATTCTAAGTATTTACTGTGTTATTTTAGATAACTGGTTTGTTCAATCATCATTTTCTTTCATTTTGCATATATTTTCAATATACTTATATATATATATATATATATATATATATATATATATATATATATATATATATATATATATATATATATATATTTATATATTTATATATATATATATATATATATATATATATATATATATATATATATATATATATATATATATATTTATATATATTTATAAATATAAATATAAATATAAATATAAATATATATATATATATATATATATATATACATATATAAATATAAATATGAATATAAATATATATATATATATATATATATATATATATATATATATATATATATATATATACATATATAAATATAAATATGAATATAAATATATATATATATATATATATATATATATATATATATATATATATATATATATATAAATTTATATATATCTATATATATATATATATATATAAATTTATATATATCTATATATATCTATATATATATATATTTATATATATTCAACATTCTTAATATAACATTTGTCAGCTAATAAGTAAGCATCACTGGATAGTAAATGGGAACAGCAGTAGCACAATCACCGTACAGAGGCTGGCACGACATGTCCTAACCGGATCAGCCACTCGTCAAAAACTGGATCTTTGGATGCCAGTTTTCTCAAGCTCCATTCTCATGGTTAATACATAAACAGACCAAAAAATTCAACTATAAATACAACCTACACAATAGTCCAAAAGTAAAGATGGGGAAAACAGACTCATAACAAGAAACTGAAGTTTCAACCAACTGGCTTCATGGAGACGTACAAATATCAGGTGTTTTTGAACTCTCAAAACTTGCTAAACATATACAAAATAATTGGTACGCGTTCACCGTGTTGAATTTGCAAAATGCAGTAAATTCCAAGTTAATACAAATATTATTTTTTATGAAAAAATCTGCCAGTGAAATAAATAATAGAGAGAATGAATTTGATGACATTGTGAAAAATACCAAAACTGGTCAGAGTAGTAATGGGAAAAAATGTGCCCCTTATGTTCACACAGGGAAAGCGTTCATTAGGCTAAATAGTAATTACTAACTGGTCATTTGACAATTTTGATGCTAGTTAGGTAAAGCCAACAACCTCATAATTATGTGAATTATGTTGCACTAATTGTAGGAAATGTTACAATTGCTCATATAATGTTGATGAATAAGCTAAGTGTGAGAATAACTTTTCTCAATGAATGGCTACTGTTTGAAGGCAGCGTAAAAATAAATAAAATAACATTCAAATGTTGTACTCCTAAAGTAGCCTATATAAGCAGCAGCAGCAAAACATCAAACTAGGTTGATTAGAGTTAAATGGTACGTGTTTACTTTGCTCCTCGTCAAGATACAACTGTAGATTGATGAGTCAAGATAGAATCTAACGTAAAAAAGACTAGTAAATTGTTTGAATAGTAACTAACAAGATTTAATAATAAGAAAAAATGGTTACAAAAATATAGTCACTGGGAGAATAATAAAATACAAACCATATGAATTATATTCCATCTATGCTTGTAAAAACTGGCAAATCAGCATCAAATGCAGTCACCTAGCTGAGATTGATGACAATTGTTTCCTAATTACACCATAAACAGCTAGGTTATTTGGGAATACAAATGAGTGGATGATATATGAATTATGTTTACAAAAACTCATGCCTCGCGCGCGACTCAAACCCACACTCGACTAGACCCAAGTTTCTGAAGCAGAGCCTTCACCAACTGAGCCAGACAGGTGGCTTATTCAAGAATGATTGAAAATCTTCTCTAGCTACACTTGGCTTTAGCGTGTTGCAATTAGGTGATAATTACAGTTACTAGCAATTTATTGACGTAATTTCAGAAATATGAAACGAAGTGATTTTTCCAAATTGTTTCAATTGGACAACAATAGAAGTAGTATAGTAGGCCATTTGCAAACTTGCATCAAGCAATGCATCACAAAGCCATATACCAACTGACCCACTTGATACGCATTTCATGCCAACCAGATAAAATCATTGTAGGCATACTTTCCAAGCTGCCAACACACACTACAGACTCTGCCAAGTCAGCACCACCAACCCACTGAATTGAATAAATAAATACTTATTATCCAGTAAATGCTTACCAATTCTCTCACAATCAACAACTTTAACAATCACACAGCGTTCTCTTGCTACCTGCATGGCGCACTAGTCTACTAGTGCGCCATGCCACTTGCCTCGGCTAACATGGCCGACTCGCATAGCCGCGCTACTCCCACGTGACTCATCGCTAAATCAGTGCCGAGAATGAGATCAGGCTTTAAGTGGAACTTGGTCACGTCGTCGATGTTCTTGTTCGAGTCTTCACCTTCGACGAACATTACATTGTCGCCGTGATGCGTCGTCGAACATTGTTGCAAATTGTCTGTTTGATTTTTGGTTTGTAAAATTTCTGAATTGTCCGAGTGTATTTTCAATGCAATAACTAGATCGTTTAGAATTTCAGTTTCTTTCAACTCGATCATCTGGAATCGGTGGTTAAATAAGGTGAAATGCGCAAACACACAGTTGAGATGAGCGTGAAGATTCAGCAATACCACCTCGCGAAAGTGGCAATGGTACAGGTGGGCCATCACGTGGAATAAGAGGCGAAGAATCTTGCGTACTATCGATTCAAACGAGCTAGGAAACTCGTTGGCTGTTGGCAGAAGAGAAAGAACGAGTAGAATTAGTGTGGTGTAAGCTCGGAGAACTTGACGGTTTATTAACAGAAAAACCACGGTCATATGTACACTTGCGTTCACATGAGATGGTTTATTCCAAATTTGAATGGAGAAGAAAGAAAACACTTGTAATTCACTGCCAATTTTTTCCTAGACCTGCACATGGAGTACATATGTATATTGTTTACAACTCTACAAGTTTGAGTACATAATAATCAATGTTAGTACATTTTCATCAGGATGCATTTTGATATGGCTCGATCAACCAGTTTACATTACCGCAACCTTACATTGGAAATGACTGATCTGTGAATCACATGAATACCGACACTCTTCGATCTTCGGTATTATGATGAGCGGTTGTTGAAAAATAATTTCGATTTCAAAATGAACCCAAAAGTACACATTCGAGAGCAAACATTTTCTACTGGTAGTATCTTTTCAATACTTTTTTAACACTGCAGTTTATGCAACTCATGTTTTTATTTATTTATATTGGGTCAATGGCGCACTGCACTGATGACAGATCTATTGGCATCAGTCAACTCATGTTGTCCTGTGTAGCTGAGTGATATTGATTTTGTGAATACCTTTAGGCTACACCTCAGGGGTGGCATGACCTACAGCAGTTGCATTACATTAGTGCTACCAGCATTCAAACTACAGGGAAACCTCATTGCATCGTTCCTGAATCCATCATTAATTTAATTCCAACCTTTAAGGCTATAACCAATGTTAAATTTTCCTGCATGGATCGTTATTCTTGGTTCCTTGGGAAAAAATTATGGAGAGAAGTTTCACTGTATTGCCTACATGTATTTACAGAGCTGACAACTGACTTCCCAGTTTTACTACACACACTCTCATATTTGATGACATACGGCAATAAAATGACCTTTCAAGTAAGTTTGAAAACAACATATTCCTGAGCAAACTCCTTCACGTTGAAAACAATATGTCCACACTTGATGACAAGATAGTAAAATGTTCATACAAAATAATTGATTTTAGAAGACGTCTAATATTATTCCATTAAAAATATGGTTAAAGAACACATTACAGGTGAAAACAGCTGAAACACAATATGTTGGCAAGAGCTCATGCCTTCATCAGGTAAAAGAAACAATTGAAAATTATTAGAAACAAGACAAAATATGGACAAAACAAGAACAGAAACAACCAAGTCCAGCACTACGTACATGCCTGGATGAACGACATAACTTGACTTATGTTTGGCTTTCCTACGATGCAGACATATTCTGATTCAAGTTGATGTTCATTTCTATTTATAGGTTAAACTGTTCGATGCAAATGCTAAATGAAATCTGTGGAGCATTTAATGGTTTTCTGTTAAAATAGATCTACTAGCAATAAATAAGGAATGAACAGGAATGATATCTATTCGTGAGCATCAACCAACTGACCTTTCACCATGGATCTCTTTTACTGCCACACAGTTGAAAATAATTACAATAATAGGATCTATTATTATCTATCTATCTATCTATCTATCTATCTATCTATCTATCTATCTATCTATCTATCTATCTATCTATCTATCTATCTATCTATCTATCTATCTATCTATCTATCTATCTATCTATCTAT
Source organism: Brachyptera risi (assembly GCA_964007535.1). NCBI lineage: Eukaryota > Metazoa > Arthropoda > Insecta > Plecoptera > Taeniopterygidae > Brachyptera > Brachyptera risi. The sequence goes on along the minus strand of OZ023327.1, from coordinate 48,386,043 downwards.
CTATCTATCTATCTATCTATCTATCTATCTATCTATCTATCTATCTATCTATCTATCTATCTATCTATCTATCTATCTATCTATCTATCTATCTATCTATCTATCTATCTATCTATCTATCTATCTATCTATCTATCTATCTATCTATCTATCTATCTATCTATCTATCTATCTATCTATCTATCTATCTATCTATCTATCTATCTATCTATCTATCTATCTATCTATCTATCTATCTATCTATCTATCTATCTATCTATCTATCTATCTATCTATCTATCTATCTATCTATCTATCTATCTATCTATCTATCTATCTATCTATCTATCTATCTATCTATCTATCTATCTATCTATCTATCTATCTATCTATCTATCTATCTATCTATCTATCTATCTATCTATCTATCTATCTATCTATCTATCTATCTATCTATCTATCTATCTATCTATCTATCTATCTATCTATCTATCTATCTATCTATCTATCTATCTATCTATCTATCTATCTATCTATCTATCTATCTATCTATCTATATATATATATATATATATATATATATATATATATATATATATATATATATATATATATATATATATATATATATATATATATATATATATATATATATATATATATATATATATATATATATATATATATATATATATATATATATATATATATATATGTATATATTTCAACAAGTCTCAAAGTCGAGGCAAAAATCCTGATAATACCGGAGTATTTCTACCGTTGAACAAGCTGTCACATGACGCAAATCACATCGAGTTCAAATAATCGAAGCTCACAATTCAACGGTGGCTATCGTGCTTATCTACGATATTATTTACAATGTACAGAAAGCATGATGGAAACTGATAGCATTGCAGTAATATGATGTTCAACTCAGACCAAAAGTAAAATTATCTTTTCTAACTGATCAAACCAGTTAGCCTTCTGATATTGCATGGAATTCTAGTATTCATGATTTTAGGCCTTCAGAAAAGTGAGACAATCATCAAATTCATATATTCTATGTTCCTGAATCCTATTTCTTTCAGGATTTGTTTGTACTGTACTATGAAATGTAATAAAGAGTTATTATTATTATTATTATTAAGCTTGTTTAAACGTCATAACATTGCGAGTATTGAACTCTTGACATTTAACCCATGGTTAGTACAAACATTGAAGAAGAAATTATACCTTTTGTTCAGAATCTTACTTTCAATGCGGTTGATAGTACTTTAATACACTCCTTCAAACATACATTTAATATATTATTTCTAAACCTAAGGTCTTTGAAGAGTAATTTCGATGAATTTATTTAATATATTGCAACCTTAATTGATTTGTTAGATATTTTTATATTGGGGGAAGTGAATATAAAAGAGTATGAAAAAAACACTTTTGATGTGCATGGCTTTGGTATGTATACATCTCTTAGAGTAAATAAACGTGGTGGTGGTATTATTATTTATGAAACATGGAATTGATTTTGTTTTGAGCAATGAAGTCTATGATTATTTCGAGGGTGTTAGAGGTACAATAGCTGCAGTGAATGGTAACATAACACAGCTGTTAGCCATACATGACCACCTGATGATGGAAACATAATACATTTTATAAATGAAATCGATAGTATTTTATCAGGTTTTAGAAATAAAGATCAGGTGATAATGGTTGGAGATATTAATATCGATTTGACTAAACAGGAAAATAGTAATACTCAATGGTACTCTAACATAATAGCTATCAATGGATTAAAAAAATGTATAAATGGCTTTACTAGAGTAGAAGAACGGTTAGGTATATTTTCCAAAACTTGTATCGATCATTTTTTTGCAAGAGTAAATAATAAAGAGCGTGATATTCTTTCAGCGATAATTGAAACCAAAATTTCAGATCATTTTATTATTTTATTAGGAATTCATAACAAAGATCTGAATCAAACTATACAAGCTTCAAAGACTGTATCAACCAAAAAAATAATTAATGAGCAGAAAGTTAAAATTGAATTAAACAATGTAAATTGGGTGTCGTTACTGGAACTTCATAATGATCCATGCCATTTATATAATAGTATAAATGATACATTCAAGAAAATTTATAAGAATGCAGAAGAAATTAAAATTATGTATACATTGGATTCAGATATGAGAAGAAATGATAAGCCTTGGGTAACAAAGGAAATAAAAGAAAGAATAAAAGTAAGGGATACGTATTTTAGGAAATGGAAAAATTCGAAAAACAATATTATCTACCGAAACATGTATAAAACACATAGAAATTGTAGAAATTGTATCAATAAACTCCTTGTTAGGGCTAAATTGAAGTATTACAGAACCCGTTTTAGTGATTGTAAATTTGATATTAGAAAAACTTGGGGTGAGATCAACACTGTAATAGGAAAGAAACCTCAAATATCTGTTGATGTTATTGTTAAACATATGGGAACTATTTATGGTGCACCTTTTATAGTAGATGGTTTCGTTAATGGTTTTCTAAATGGAGTTGAATCTATACGGCACGATTGCAAAATGCAAACTATTATCAAAGATAAAAACGCTGCCTTACAATCTATGTACTACAAAAAAGCCACCAATGACTCCATTAATAAAATTATTGAGAACGCAAATAGTAGAAAAGGTCTGGGAATTGACAATATCGGATTTCAGGATTTGTCCTTAATATCTCAAAAAATTGGTCCGATTATTGCTAAATTAATAAATCTCACCTACATGCATCATATAATTCCTGACCTTATTAAACATTCTATCATCAAGCCAGTTTATAAAAATGGTGACCATACTCTGTTTGAAAATTATAGACCAATTGCTATACTTTCATCAATTGATAAAATCATGGAGACATATGGCTGATCAATTAATAACCTATTTGAATGCATTCAAAATTATCGACAAGAAACAATATGGTTTCCAACAAAATAAAAGTACTGGTCAACTTTTGTATCATTTTTCTGATCTAATATTTGGTGCTTTAAATAAAAATCTTCGAGTGAATGTGTTATTTATAGATTTCTCCAAAGCATTTGATACTTTACTACATGACAGATTACTAAATGCTTTGGAGAAAATTGGAATTAGAGGGCCTGTTTTAGCTTGGTTCAAAGATTTTTTAGAAAATAGATTCATGACTGTTAATATTGACAACATATTTAGTAATTTAGTTCCAGTTAAATCTGGAGTGCCTCAGGGCTCAATTTTAGGACCTTTGCTCTACCTAATTTATGTAAACGATATGTTAAAAGTAGTTAAAAATGTAATGTATTCTTGTATGCAGACGATACAGCACTTGTGTCAATTCACAAAAATTTCTCCATTGCAAATGAGTATCTTCAATATGATTTCAACAATATTTTATGTTGGTCCTATGATAATGGCTTGGCAATTAATTATAAGAAAACTACAACTATGCACATTCATTCACTTTTCAAAATTATTCAAAATGTTGATCTAGTTTATCATAATTATTCTTGTCTTCATCGTAACTTTGGGATTTGCAACAATTTTGGTGATAACTGTACATGTAGAGTCAAAATAACAAACACATTTCAGCAAAAGTATTTAGGGGTGGTAATCGATAACCAGTTTAAAAGGGACAAGCACATTCAAATAACAAGTAACAGGTTGCAAACTGGAATGTATAGCCTTAGTATATTGAAGCCGTATGTTGATTTTGATACTTTGAAAATAGTTTATTACTCTCTTATTGAATCCATAATTAGGTACGGCATTTTGTCTTGGGGTTTCACCACAAATAATTTTTTAGACAACATTGAAAACATTCAGAAATGAATATTCAAAATTATAGCTTCAAAAAACAAAAACAATGCTCCATTGAATTTTTTCACTGTAAGGCAATTGCATCTGTTAATCTTCATCATAAATAATTATTTTTCTAGTGAACACAAAAATAAAGCTGAACATGGCCACATAACTAGATTTAAGGACGAATTTGTACCACCAATTTATATTAATTCGTATGAGAAACAGGAAAAACAGTATCTAATACCGACCCTGTTTAACAAACTTCCACCTGATTTATTAAATTTACAAAAACTATCCGGTGTAAAAATTGAGATAAAAAAATGGATTTGGCAAAGTTGTATCTTATAGTAAATTGCCATCTTAAAATTAAAAAAATCAAATGGTAATATCATAGCAATATCTTTCATGACAAGATTAATATGTTTTATCTATTATTAAAAGAGAAGTGAAGAAGTTTTTTTATTTGTTTAAATAGTAATATCAAGTCAACTAGCTGCTATCCAGACATTTCTTGTGATGTATATTTTTGTATAACAACTTAATTAGTAGACCCACAGACAAGTCTGTTTTGACTTTGTGGGTCTACGATATTTGTAAACAACTTATGTTTTGTGAAATGAAAAATCTTCTCAAAAAAAATAAAAAATTATCATTATTATTATTATGGCAATATTATAGCATAGCAATATTGTCGTCAGTTGATAAGATTAAGGAACAGCACATGGATGATCAGTTAATAAACTATTTAACCAACTTCAAAATAATAAATGGTAAACAATAAGGCTTTCAAAAAAGTAAAAGTACGGGCCAACTTTTATATGATTTTTCTGACTTGATATTCAATGCTTTAAATAAAAACCTTCGTGCCTTAGTTTTGTACATCGATTTCTCCAAGGCATTTGATACATTGTTGCATGATCGACTGTTGAATGCTTTGGAGAAAATAGGAATTAGGGGTCAGCTGCTGGGATGGTTTAGAAACTATTCACGTCAAAGTGTCAAAGACGGTCAAAGTGGGCAATAATTATAGTGAATCAGTTCCGGTTTCATACAGAGTTCCACAGGGATCTATTTTGGGACCACTTCTCTACCTTATATATGTGAACGATATGCTGGACATTGTAAAAAAATTCATCCATATTCTTGTATGCTGATGATACCGCAACGGTAGCTATTGACAACCATTTTTTTGTAGCAAACAATTTTCTTCAATTCGATTTCAACCACATTCTGTGTTGGTCTCACGATAATGGTCTTACAATTAATTACGGAAAAACCAGTCTCATGCACATACATTCACCATTCAAAATTGTAGAAAATGTTGATGCAATTTTCCATGACTGTGCCTGTCTTTATCATAATTTCAGAGTAGGCTAGATTGTAATATTTTTTAGGAACGTGTAAATGTAAACCGAAAATTGAAAATACTCATAATGATACATATTTGGGCGTATTAATTGATACCCAATTTTATTGGGACAAACAAATTGAAACTGTCTGTAATCGTCTTAGATCTGGTATATATAGCATGCAGATTTTGAAGCCATATGTCTATCTCAATACATCAGTAATAGTTCATCATGCACTCATAGAATTAATATCAAGATACAGTATTCTTTCATGGGGCTGTACTACTGATAATTATTTAAATAAGATTGAAACTATACAATTCAAGATGATATTTAAAATCATTGAATCGAAAAATGGATGTAAAATATTAAATAATGAACTATTGACTCAAGAATCTTCTCTCTTTTTGTATTTTTAATCAACTATTTTGACACTAATTATAAGAATACAGCCAATCATCAACACGTGACAGGACAGAGAGAAAATTTTGTTGGAACTTCATTTGAGAATTATTCTAATCGCAGACAAGAGAAACAAGTCCTAATTCCAAAATTGTTTCATAAAATTCCGGCTGAATTAAGAAAAATGTCTAAAATATCGCAAGTGAAGATCGCTCTGAAGCAATTGATTTCTAAGAATGTGCAAAATACTTGACAAAAGATGAAAAATAGTATCATGAAAATAATTCATACTCAATTGAATTTTTTTTGAACCAACTTCTTAAATTTTACTTTTTCAATTACATTATTTTTAAAAACATTTACATTATGTTATGTAGCCATCCAGATGTTAATTTTCAAATTAATATATACATATAGACCTATATATAATATATATATATATATTTATTGTATGTAGACCCATAGACAAGTCGAAACTTATGTGACTTTGTGGGTCTACGTTATTATCATGTTGTATAATTAAAATATGACTAATGCGCCTTGAAAAAAACATTCTCCTTCCCACCATCTAAAACACCTCATAAAATAACCTTTCATCTCATCATCCCATCATCTCATTCATCATCCACCGACGCCAATAGAACGTAGCTATCAGTATAATGCGTCGATAAAACCCAATATATATTAAAAAAAAATATAACAGCTTGAACTTGGATTCAAAAGGTATTGAATTCAAGCAGAAGCAGATTTTTACTTTTGGTTCAAGCCCTAAATACTTTGAAACGCTCTGTAATTGAAGTCCTTCTTACGTTTGCCTTCTACGAGTTTGGAATTTTTCTGCAAATTTCAGTCTCCACAGCCTCATTTTTTATGGAAATCTCTCATCATAACACAACTTGATTAGCACAATATCTAGTAACCACGTTGTTTGACGCTGCAGAAAAATATAGTATCGACATTAGAACGGAACGCCTAATCCTTATCGTATCGACGAAGCATATCGATATAAATCAATATCAAGGCAACATAGTAAAGCAGCATCGTACTAACAGGGTGAATAAGTATCGTAGCAGCGTATCAAAAGAACTGCATCTGTTATTTGTGAATGCTGTTTATGGGTGTGAGGGAGAGGGAGAGTACATTTTTAGTAGACATGACTGGATTTACAAATTTCACAGATCACAATTTGAACAAAATTTGTGCAATTTGAGCACAATTTGAATACAAGCACACAGACAAATAGACATGTAGACATAGCAATTGCTATAAAAGCGATGAAATCTACAAGTGCTTATATGTTTCTCTTATATTTCTTCGTGTTTCGATAGATTTGATGTTCGTTTTTGTTTTTGAAAAGGCGACAAAGCGCTACAAACGTCTGTTCTCACCATGTTTCAACGTATTGGCGATATAAACGCTATATTAAGAATAAAAGCATAATAGATGCTATTTCACTCAAAATTATATCAATTGAGGGGTAAAAGGGTGAAGTTGATTGAGTAATTTGGAAAGTCAAAGTGCATCTGCAAATACAGGAGGCAGATGAGGTGTAGGTTTAACCCGCTTATGGAGAACATTTTTCTGAAGTTATCAATTGCGATGTTTCTCTTATATGCCTATGGTACATTATATAATGGTTTTACTGCTACCGTACTGCTGTTACGCTACAGAACGTTGTTGCGCTACAAAACAAGGCGTTTAAAATAAAAGGTGCACCGAAGTGCTACTTTTCAAATTCTGAATGCAAAGAGAAGAAAATATAGAAGCTATATTTAGATGTCTCTGGACATAGACCACAGGACCACTTAGGCAATGTAAAAGAGTAAGCATGATTGAGATCTTGTAACATATTTGAAGGTTGGAATGAATGAATGAACATTATTTTCTAGAGGGGCGGTGACAAAGAGGTCATTTTGCGCCTAGTTTAATGTGCTGTATAGATTGTACAGGTCATTATAATATCAACACTAGTATAATTATATCTATAATGGAAAAGAAATGCATGTTCAATAAAAGGTAGCAGTTTTCAAAACAATCAATGCAATTATATACAACATATAATAAATTGTTAGATATTACAAGATATATCAAAATTTAATAAGTAAACAATTCATTTTCTGAAATCAATTAATGAAGTACTGATTAAATTGATTGTTCATTCAGATAATGAATCAGTTAGTAAAATAGTGTTGGTGAGAAAACGATGATGAATGCTAATGGTATATATAAAAAAAAAGTTATTAAGAAAGGAACTTTTGTCACATTCAAATTATACTAATTAATCGCTGCTCTCGGTGTGAAAAAACATCCGCGTATGCATATTGGTTCACTGATCGAGATTGACACACCTTGAACATATCAACAGAATAGACATACTACATAACATCTTTGGGTATCCTGTCTATATTGGTATTTAGTCTGTATTTTGTTGGTATGTTCGTCTAGAACAAATGGATCGGTATGACGGTGCGTAAATTTACAGTAAACACGAGCACGTTACAACGCTGTTAAATTGAGAAATGTTCATAGATACGAATGAGGCACATCGAGATCGGTACGACGATGCGTAACATTTGTCGTAGAGCCGAGCGCGTTACAACGCTGCTACGATGGTGCACACAATCGATGTAGCGATCATCAAATAGCTATGTAGATACAAAGTTGAGCTGATGGTGTGTTCAATTCTCAAAATTAGACATTCAAGATATCAAGAACATGCCATCCGCGATTGTAGAACTGCCTCGTCACGATGTTGATAGTACATCGTTTCAAATTCTGTGCTGCCTGGGAAGATTTTCGTTGTTTTCTGACTTCATCACAGTTGCCTAGACACCTAGGCCCGCACGAATACTTTTAGAAAGAAGAATACAGTGAGACCGAGTCGGATCAGTGAGACCGATCCGAATCGTTCTTGGATCCATCGTTTTCCAGCTTCTAACATTCATCTTGTCCCACCATAAATCTCATATGTACATAACCAATAGCAAATTTTCCTGATTGATGGTTTTCCTGCATGGATGGTTTCAATCTCCCGATCTCTTGAGAAACGATGGATAGAGGTTTGACTATAATGCATAGCGACTAGAGTTGCCATTCGATTTCAATATTTGTTATTGATTCAATATTTATATTACATTTGTATCTGTTCTGACATGTCAAATATTTATCTCTGTGGAATCGAACAATGACCGGGAAATACATTATTATTATTATTAGTAGTAGTAGTGACTCGAGGCTCGCACAGATAATAAACACTCCCTACTCTGTTCGAGACAACCTGGTAAGCATTTTGAAAACCTTGCACTTTGATGAATGAGTATTTGAAAAAGCCACCGAACATATCACTGGGGATCGTCTAGCAATGAAAAAGAGAATATTTAAAAACGATAAATATCTCGTGAGTTCTTGGCTCTTATAGGCTAGAGCTCCCAATCTGACGACCTTTTGCCTACCTTATTTATATAGTGCTTTAACGTTGAGAGGATTTTTCATTTTTTTCAATTTTGGATCGTTCCATTGTTTTTGGTTCAAATAATGTCACTGTATATTGAATTGGTAGTGGGATACCCACACTTAACTTCATTCAGTTTGTCACTTGATTAATTAACTTCTATTTTAAGGAATGAGAAACGGCATTAGTATGAGAAAATGTGCATCCATGTAGAACAATTGTTCACTAGTACAAAATGTGTGACTCATTGTATTCATTTTACAATCATGACGAGCAACGTTACAAACCTCAATTCAAACGTGAATATATACCTTAATACAATTTCAGAACATAATAATCACAGCATAGAAGAGTTAGTGTGTACTTCGATGCAAATTGTGATAACGTTAGAGAATTCATCCACTGTAGTATAGAATAAAATATATGGTGTATTATTTCACCTGTTCTACCTGTAAAAAAAAAAAAAGTAGTACGGATTTATGGGTCTATAGGCCCTATGTTTGATTGGTTCCAGTTATTTAACGAATAGGACTTTCTTAGTGAAAGTTGACAATGGATTTGGTGATATTAGATAGTAAAAATGTGAAATGATTAAAAAAATTCAATAAGCAATACGTGAGTAGGTTCTACCTAACAATAGGCCTAATTTTTGTTATTTCTATGAACATCAAAACTTGATACAAATCATTTTTCCCCAATTAAGGCCAAGGATTAAAGGTGGGATCGTTCTGACGTGGCATCACAAGGGCGATCTTACCACCTCCAAAAAATTGAACTGAATAATATAATACCGTAAAAAATTGATTGTCATATTACTACTTCAAGGCCAGCATTCACTCATAACTATCCACAATAAATGGTCAAGATTTTTGACTTCCAACCTTTTTTTTATTTCAGTCAATATCGATTTAAAATGAGAAACTTTGATATATTTCGATTATTATTCAATATCAAAGTTCGACATCGTTTTCAATTTTCATATCGAACGGCAACCTTAATAGAAACTCACTGGCTGTGTTTGAGTAATTACCCAGCACTGTGGCATGCTTTTTTATTACATTTATGGTAAAAATTATTTGGAAATAAGTACATATTTCTTGATTTGAATGAGTTTTGCATGCTAAATGATGATTTTCTCCTCTGATAAACCAATTTATAACTGAGAATTAAGGGCCAAATACTACTATATCCAATGCTATTAATTAGAGAACACACATTCTAAATATTGACCGAAGAAGATAATTTTTCCCCAATCTGTGAGTTACGATTCTTAGACTTCATGTTTAAAGCATTCAATATCAGTTCTGGTTGTTTACAATCTGTCAGGTCTGACTTGCCATTAAACAGGCTGAACACATGAATGCTATTCTAAAACTTGCTAGCATTGCTGCTGTTGGTAAAGAAAACATGATTAACGCTCATGCAAAAATTAATGTCAATAACATGGCCTTATTATTTTTGTTTGCTGAACAACCTCACCAACAGCTAGGTTACCTGGGTGACGTGAACCTCATCACTCTCCATAGCTTCATCTCATCTTTTAATGAACATTAACACCAACAGGATGAAGACATTGTAAATAGGTAAAACTAACCCACAACATCCGTGTCGCAGTACGAAATAAAAAGAGTGGGATACGTTTACTCTTCTGCTTTGCGCTAGGTGCAACATTCTCAGATCGCCATAGCCCATGTAGCAAGTGTTCATACAACCGGGAGAAACTCGCTTTCCGATTGGTCAGCGCACGATGCCTGTTGCTCAAAGCATGTTGTACGTAGCACAAAGCACGAGAGAGGAAACATACCTTGACCGTTATGTATGATATTGCAAAGAGCATTTTTGTATTTTTCATCATCTTGAGCAATGAAGCTATTACACTCTTCTTGCTGATTCTTACAGAACAAAAAATCTAAATGTCTGATATATTATTGGTTTTTCTCAATGAATCAATTAATCAATTAAAGATGCAAGTAAATGCTATAGTATTCAAGTATTATAGTATTTATAATATGAAAAAAAGTAGGCCTATTTGGGGTAGCCTTGAACTGAAATACAATATATTTTGGCAGTAATAATACCAACTTCAACAATATAAAATGTGGATTGAGAACTCAACATGAAATGTTAATATTTGCAATTCTTATTAGGTGAAGATGCTGGTGTAGATCAAGTGGCTACGTACCGTATTTGGTAGGAAATATGGTCTCGTCGCTGATGGTTTTTTGCGTGAAGGTCATCACGTAGTCTATGTACTGGGGCGCAGCAACCCGCGTCTTTTTCCCCTTATCGTCAAACCACAAGTAGGTTCTGCAAACATCACACAAACAATCAGAATTACAATGCTAAACTGATGACAAGCTTTCAGAGTTGATACATTTGTTTACTTTCAGCTTGAAATTAAGAGGTTCAATTCGTTATTAGGTCTGTATCTCTTGCATCTCCCAAATACTGATAGTATCTCGTTTCAACCGCTTACATGCTCTGAATGGTTTGGAATAGGGAAAACATGAGCAGTTTCACATTGAAGTTTGAGATTCAATTGCAATAACTTGCAAAAGGGTCTTGCTGCATGTGTCACAACATGTCAATTGAATTTAGTCTGTATTATTTCAAGTTGTTAAAAAGCTCAGTGTTATTGTTAATGAACACCACAGATATATCTCAAAAAATTATTTCCTAAAAACTTCAAGTAAGTATGGATGTAAGTATGTCTGGTGCAATAGTTATCTAATGATAATTTATCTTCCATTTATCCCCCTACTCGAATACTTTCGTCATTTAAAAAAATCTTTTCAATCGAGGGCAATGAGATACTGTAGTGAGGGTATTTGATTGAAGTTCCAACTATAATACATAATTTTCAAAATATATGCAATATAAAATTTCACATGCAAGTTTGCTTCACAGAAATATATCATAATTTTCACCTGCGTTTTAACAAACAAGTTCATTTCCAGTGAGTAAGGTGAGCTGTTGTTTCTACAATCAGCTAGACTGCAAACATGGGTATTGGCTTGTGGTTACAGCCAAGTCGCAACTGTGACATCACTGATGCTATTTCTGATGCAAGCTGTCTCCACAGCAATGTAACAGTGCTGGTGAATCGTTAGGTCCATCACTTTTGCATAATGGTTCAAGTTTAAATTAAATTGTGAATCAAATTACAGTGTCGACAAAGAACGAATGAGGGAAACCTTGATGCACTTCAGTCAGGCTCAGGTTGGTCAACCATGGCGGATAATCGAACCCCGGTCTCCTGAATGAAGATTCAGCGCGCTAGCGACTGATCCACCCGTCTTAGTCAAGATCGTCTACAATAATGGGAATAGAACCCTGGTCTCCTGAATGATGGTTCAAAATGATATTGATCGATCCACCCGTCTCGATGATAACTTTCTACACTTTGCAAGTATCGCAAGTAACGAGGACAGACAATAAGATGGAAAACATAATTTGCAAGCCCAAAATTGCAAATATTTGCACATATTACTTCCTTACTGATACTTTAAAAGCATGGGCTATATGAACAATTCTCAAATTGAATGCATTAAGATTGATTGGAAGTCAACTATTGTTCCTAGCGAGATATTCCAGGGTTTGTAACCTCAACTAACCTTGCTGTTGATCGAGTCATTATACCAAGGCAATATCAATACTTTTTAGTTCGATAAGTTTGGCATTTGAAACAGTTTTGAATAAACTGAACGGTCTCGTATGAAATGTTTCACGTTCAATTTGACAAAGACCACACTACCAATTGATACAATACTTGGCCTAAGTTAACATTATATTTGAGGAGAATGAAGAATGAATATAATCTATTATTGACAGTATGTTGCATGTCAGATATTAGTTGGAATTATTTACAAGAAATAAGTGGAGAATCAAGTGCTGTCCCAATGGCAGTACTGTATTGATTAGTCGAGAGTGGAAATTATTCATCACGTTTTCAACATTTAGGAACTCACAATCAAAATATAAAACAACATAGGAGAGTAACAAAACTCATATGAATGCCAAGTACCTGGATAGTGAAAATACTTGGACACAAAATATAAACTTATGTATGTTGATTGATTAATTATTAATGATTGACTACCTAACAACCCCCTCTACAGATAGGTTATTGGGGGTACAAATGAATGGGTGATAGATGGATGATGTAAATCCATACCTGCAAGCCTTATAAGGCATGCATGACTCAAACCCACTCCTGACTGTTAGCTGACCGAGACAGAAGGGCAGCAACAAACTTTGCATGATCTCTACTGAACCAATGGCCAGTGACCACACAACCAAAGCAATAGCTTACCTTAAACCTGGCCCCGTCATATCCGGGCAGCCAGACATAGTGCAGAACTCTGATATGGTGCCGTACACCAGGTTTATATGGTCGAAGAACGCAATTGCTGAAATAGAAGGAAACAAGCATTAGTTTCAGACTAACAATCTGTACCACACAATACATTCTTGAAAAGTAGAAAGTAGACCCTCCCAGAAGAGGCACCATGGTAGATGGTCTACCATCAATTTATGTTAGCAGCAATGGCGTCTTCAGCTGTGGTTTCTGCAAACTTGACATTTTCTCGATGATGTTATTATCAGAGATCAATACAATGTTGCATGAAAGTCCATGTATAAGGACCCATCCAATACCTTGAAACCAATTCCAATTACTGTTCTATTATAGACTAAGATAATAGCAGAGCTGGAAAGTGGTTCAGGCAAAGCGATTCAGCCTGAACTGTTTCAAAAATTTAAAAAACAGAAAAATACAGCTGTATTTGTGATACTAACACTGCACTGATATTGGTTCAGAGTTGCGGGCTAGCCCTTCCAAATTGTTTTGCACATTTCACATGAGGTTCAGTTCGCAAATCGCTTCTAAAACCCCCTTGGAGTTTGATTGTTTTTGCCAAAAATTGGCATCTGTATCACATTTCAAAGTCTTTAATTTATCATCATGTTGAAATGTGAGAAAATGTAGTTATCACTTATGGTATAGTAATGAATGAGAAGTGGGGAAGATTAATAGGAATTCTGGCAATAAAGGGGTCCAATTAAAATGTCAGTTTAATTACAAAAATTGGTATTTTTTCAATCTTCTTTCTTCACAGTCACCTTTGATTCAAGTATCATTTAGGTTTACACCAGGTCGAAGATTGATACATTTCTGTAAAAAAAAGGGGCAGTCAAGTACTTGGTTTTTTTTACTTCTAGCAGAAGTAATGTGAGTTTCTATTTTCTATGAAAAAAGGAAGTAACCCACATGGCTTAAGTGGTGGATACACTTGCAAGTCTTTGCAAGTGAGAAGTGAAAGTCAGCTCCAATACCGTTGCTGATTGGTGCACGGCGAACCACGTGATCGACTCGAAAGACTCTCTGAAAGTTTTTCAGAAGTCGAGCATTGCTCTACAAGTGAGAGCGAAAAGCGCAAGCCAAACCGAAGAGTCGAACGTGATTGGTCGATTTATTTGACGTTGATTATAATACTTTCAACATTTGACTGCTATAATGTGTCCAGGGGCGGACTGGGAAAATAAACAGCCCTAGGGTACTGTTGTAGAGCATCAAAGTGAATGTAAACTTTTTTAATGATTTTTTTTTCATTTCAAAAATAACCACGAGGATAACATTTAGCAGAAAAAATTGAAAATAATCTTATTTTCCCCAAAAAATAAATTCTGCAAGGAGTTTAAACCTAAGATTTTACACGTTTCTTGCAATTTTCAGATCAATCGGGTTAGTCGTTTTGAAAAAAAAAATTAAATGTGCCAAAATCATACCTACACGCTCATACAACGCATTTGTGGCGTTTTCCCAGTTGATTGAATCACGTAGGCCTCTCTCGGCTTCTTCTCCTCTTGCGATGAAGTAAATGTAAAATCAATCGAAAAAATTAGTCTGATGTTGGTTCCAGACTTTCAGTCTACATGGTACAGATAACTGGATCATTCAAAAATATATTAGTGACGAAGTTGATAGGCTATGAGACGAATTTGTTTGAATATAAATGATAGATCTTTGAAGATTATTAGATTAGGAGCAGTTACAAGCCCAATGCAGGGACGTCGTAAGGATTTATTTATTGGGGGGGCGCACAGGTTACATAAATAAAATGACCAGCTGGAAAGGGGGTCTGAGGGGGCGGAAGTCCCCCAGCAGAGCTACGCAGGGAATTTTTGAAAATAGGGACATTTTTCAAGTGATTTTTGAGATTTGTTTTTGGAGTCTTATAATTGAATCATCATGGACATTTTCGAAGTTGAACTTTTGCGATTTCTCTCAGCAAAGCCCCGCAGGAAATTTTTTGAAATGGGCCCGCCATGTCATTTTTCAAGTGATTTCTGTTATTCACAAGCAGTTTTAGAGTCCAATGATTGAATCAGTATATGGACATTATCAAAGTTATTTTTAATAGTATCTTCATTTTGGGCATTTTCAAAGTTATTCTTGCAATTTCTCCCAGCAAAATTCCAGCAGGGATTTTTTTGAGATATGATCATTTTTCAAGTGATTTTTGCGATCCACGAGCAGTTTTGGAATCTAATGATTGAATTGTTCGAATATCACTTGCATCATCGCAAACTTTATGAAGAACTGTAGTGTTGTGTTGCAAATATAATATTATGTGTTCATTTTAATAAGTTCATTTTTGCAAAAACTATAAGTGCCGGCCTGTGGCCGGCCCTAAGTGAAGCGGCCCACCGGGCAAATGCCCGGTTGCCAGATAGCCCAGTCCGCCCCTGAATGTGTCTCATTTCTTGCTGTTTAATAATAATAATAATAATGATAATTCTTTTATTCATATATAACAAAGTACATTGTTGTAGAACAAGTCAAGATAAGTTGTATTTCACTAAAACATAGTATATGTATTTAAAATATCATTAAAACAGAGAAAATGAATTAATCTCTACGAACCTCACTTGGGTTTTTGAAATTTAAAAGCTGCTTACATATTCCTCTTCGTCATAAAGCGGGTTTGAGACTAAAAGTTCTTTCACCTTTCATTTGAAGGTTATGTCGTTTCTCTCACTCCTAATCTCTTGCGAGAGTTTATAATAGAGAATGGCACCCGCGTACGAAGTGCTCCTACTGAACAGCGTCAGATTATGTGTTTGAGTGAAAATATCACTCCTGTGACGGGTGTGGTGGTCGTGTATCTGGTCTTTCGTTACTTGGGCTGATAAGTTTGTTCTGACAAACATGATTGAGCTGAATATGTAGAGACAGCAAGCTGGTAGTATTTGTAGCTGCTTAAAGAAGGGGTTACATGACGTTCGGCTTGATACTTCAACCATGTATCTAATAGCCCTTTTCTGGATGACAAGTAGTCTTCTCATGTGCGGTGACCTGCCCCAGAAACAAATTCCGTAGGAGAGGTGTGACTGGAAGAGGGCGAAGTATGCCACTTTCAAGATTTTCATACTGGTAGCCATCTGGAGGTTGCGTAACAGGAAGGCAGAGGTTGCAAGTTTCCTAGCAACAGTTCGAATGTGTGTCGACCAGTCGAGTGTGTTATTAATAGTGATTCCTAGGAACTTTGTTTCGTTGCTCTCCCTTAAACTAACCCCCATGAGTTTGATCAAGGGACTTGAGTCGAGTTGTCTTTGACGCATGTGGAATTGTAGGAAAGTTGTTTTGCTACTATTTACCATGAGTTTTGCTGAGCTGCACCACTTCATAATGCCGCTGCGTTTGCAACGTGCACTATATTTTCTTTCAGGTCAGATGTAACTAGGTGACTTGTGTCGTCCGCAAACAGGGCTATGGTCCCAGGGCCCAAAGACTCTGGCAGGTGGTTAATATATAAGATGTAGAGCAGCGGGCCTAATACTGTGCTCTGAGGAACTCCAATGTGTGTATCTTTGGGACCCGAATGAGCAGCCCCTTCTGATAACGAAACAATTTGTCTTTTATCTGAGAGAAAAGAGCTGATCCATTTTAAGGGTATACCTCTGAAGCCCAGATTCGTTAAGGTGTTGGCTAGTAGCTGATGGTCTATACTGACAAAAGCCTTTGACATGTCATAAAACAAACCCAAGGCTTGTAAATTGATTCCAGGAAGCTGTTTATGGCAAGCTAAGTTGATTCCCTCTTCTGGAAGCCAAACTGGTTGCAAGAAAGAAGATCATTTTTCTCTAAGAAAATCATGATTCTAGAGTGCACCACCAGTTCAAAATCTTTTGAAAACGACGACAGTAGTGCTATCGGCCTATAGTTCTCAGGGAGAGACTTGCACCCTTTCTTAACCACTTTGCACCCTTTATAGGTCATGTTTCAATTTGAGAAGACGTAGTACGGGGTATGATTACCATAATTAGAATATCTTAAGTAATAGAGTCTGAGTGTGAGTTTGTAAACCTTGCCACCGCCAAAAGGCACTTGTAAGTGTATTATAAATAAATAAATGAATAATTCATATAACTTGAATATTTCCTCCTCAGTCCACGGGCACTCCATTTAATTTTTAGCCACGTAAAAATACATATGGGGTATATAAAGATTGTGAGTTTTGGATAGTTTGTTTGCATCGACAAAAAGTAAATCAATCGGCAGGATCGATGTCAATTTTCTGTCAACCTGACTTGTAGTTCCGACTGTCTGTCGTAAGCAGCTTGTCAGTTACTTTGAAGTGAGTCATTTGTACCGATAGATGACGCTAAAACGAGAAGCGATAGACTTTCAACTTCCAACTTTTCACTCGCGCTTTCGCTTTTAAAGACTTGCAAGTGTATCCACCACTTTAGGCAACTGAACCTGAAATCAGGTCTGGCATGGTTCAAGTCCTGGGTAAAGCATGGATTTTTGTAAATGTTATGTTTTTTCACCTTTCGTCACTTCATCGTTTCATTATCACCTGATATTAGTATCCTTAGATAATCTAGTTGTTGGTGGGGTCGTTAAGCACCATTGAGAAAAAAATAATAGAAACAAGCGAGAGAAAAAAAGAACTTGCACATTACCAAATTATGCCTTAATTCCAGTGTACGTTCTCAACGCAAATTATTTGTAAAATTTACCGGGTAGAAAAAGGTATTTTCAAGCAACAAAAGATGAGGGTTGTCTACCAACAAAATAATTCGTGGAACACGAGTCAATAGTGGGATAATGGAATGAAATATTTTGCTTTTTCAAGTGATGAACATGGGCATGTAGTACCAATACCTATATTTGACATACAAAGACAAAAAAACATCCATCCTCCATAGCTCAGTCAACTAAGACATCACTTTAGAAACGGAAGTTACTGTTGGGCGTGGGTTCGAGTCCTGCATAAGGTATGGATATGTGTGAATTGTTCCACACTCATCACCACTTCCTAGTTTCGATATCAACAACTCATTCATACCCCCAGATAACATAGATTTTAATTTAGTCGTTCAGCAAAACCATAAAATTCAATAAAACAGAATATGTGAAGGAGAATGAATGGTGACTGATAATGTATCTTGTTTGTTGTGAGATATTATACCTAGCGATCGATCGTCTTGTATGAATTGAAATATGTTCATAGTAGATAAAAACAGTAAACCACTTGAAATTAATCAAAAAAACTGTGCCATGAAATAGTTTCATTCAATTCCCCTTCTTCAAGATCAAAAAATAAATGAACGTGTTTCACGGAATGAATAGAATTTAATTCAGCATTGACCTCATAATGAACCAGCATCTTCACAAAATTCAAATTTTTGAAAAGAATAACTAGCAACAGCATTATTACTACATAATAATAATAATGATAATGTACATATTACTAGGCACCATTATTACTCGATTAATAATGATCAACTACAAAAACATCAACATGTGAAAACCATGTGAGCAAACGAGGGGTGAATATGATGAAATGTTGCTTTCGATTGACTAATAAATTCTAAACTTCATCATGATTGGTACCTGATGAATGATGATATAGATTAACCACTAGACAATTGACGTCAATGCGTAGGAAAACTTGTGTATGCAACGATTTTAGGACATGTGCCTGTTTGGCAGGCTGGGTGAAACAGTGGAAAGGGAAACTAGTGCAATCAAGCTACTCAGATACAATCAACAGTGAGTCAATTGCATACAAATAGATTGCACTCTAATCGAATGTACTCTAAATCTACACAAACCAACTCAACTCTGCAACAGGCGACCATGGGACCAAATAGCCTGGAATGTGATACGACTGCTATAGGAAAGCCTATATCTAGAGAGGATACGCTGATCATCAGGGATGGACCAGTCATAGGGCCAACTTTCAGCGGGTCACTTTTAAGCAGTTCATGTTATATTATATTCTTTGTTTCAATGTACATGAACGTTGGATTTGTTTGGTGCTCTTCTTTCCATTCTACAATCTTTGTTTTTTGCTTCAATTTGACTCACTGCCTATTGCAACGTGGATATTCCACACAAATAACTGTGATTTTATTCTTCAAAAATATTTGTTGTTAGTATTAATTATTAGTTAGCTTCGAAAACCAATTTACTTTAGTATGAAATATTCATTACGTATAATGAGGAAAATATTCACTTGTCACTTGCTTGGCGGCAATACTTGAATAGTACGATAAACCTGCTGTCTGATATTCTGCGTGAAGGGTCAACAACTGCTGGGATCAGGCGTACAAATTGAGACGAATGAAAAAATATATATAGCTCAATGCTCATTAGTAGAAAATGAGTGAAAATAAAGACGAGCTTTCTTTCAGTAAAGAAATACAAAATAGGTTCTTTGTACATACATTTTTGTTGTTGTTCAATTTTTATGATTCGTTCTTATGACTCGTTTAAAAAATACCCACAGAAATAATAGAACGTCGTTCCAAAAATGTATTTTCCTTTGCATCCCTTATGGCCCTGCCTCACTGTGACTGCTTCAATCATAGCCCCATATAGCACCATGTTAAATACACAGGCTTTATTGCCAAAAGCCATGATAATAAGGTGTAGGTAGATGCAGTGTATACAGACTATTCGTGTGCATTTGACACCATAGATCATCTGCTCTTATTACACAAATTGAAGGCTTATGGTGTGGGTGGTAGCTTGTACAGCAGGCTATGATGTTACCTCGGCAGTTGAACTCAGTCACAATCAACTCAGGTTATTCATCCGCTGGCTCATGTAACTTCCGGTGTACCGCAAGGTTCCGTCTTAGGTCCATTGCTGTGATATTCATTAACGACCAGCCATCTTGTTTCAAACACTCTAAAGCATTATTCTACGCAGATGATCTAAAACTATTTAAATCCATTTTCAACGCCAAGTATGGGCTGTGAAATACTACAGACATTGAAAGCCTCACCAACTAATAATAATAATAATTACAATAATAAAATATATTTAATTTATAAGTGGACAGAAGTGGCATGATAATACATGATGGAAGTAGACACTGTAAAAGAGCAATATTCAGTGTGTGATCAGACCGAAGTAGATTCACAGTGGCTGTTCTACCATATAATATACCATGTACCAGTGTGTAACATGAAGACTAAAATTGGAAGTGTCCAAGTAGAATGTTTTAGCTTTCACAAACAAAATACAATTTATGCCTCATGGTTAGACCTACAAACTCCATGGTTCCTACTTCCTACCCTGAATGTGTGTCACATATCAAGGATCTTGCTGTTCTTCTCTCAAATAATTTGTCATTTAATAAAAATATATTAATGATATTTTACCAAAAGCTTTCAAATTGCTTGGTTTCATCAAGCGTAATTGCTTCGAAGACTTCGTCGAGACAACACTGAGAAATTTGTACCCGTGACTGGTGAGGCCACAGATTGATTGTGGAATAGTAGTTTGGAATCCAAATGAGGCACATAAAAGGTAATTCTTGATCAAATTCTCATGTTTTAAAAGACATGTTGAGTATCATTGGATTAATTACGATGAACTCTAGTTATGAAATACACTGGAACACCCTTTACAGTCGACATGAAATTGAAATCAGTGATGTTCTATTTTTATATGAGATTGCACACTGCCACTTTGACGTAAACCTTTTACACAAAATCCACTTCTGAGTCCCAACTAAGAATACGAGAAATTCTGATGTATTTCTGGTTGGTGGAAGCCGTTGGTATCTTTTGCAAAATTCCAGTATCATTCGTATGCAGTCCGTTTGTACCCTTTCACTGTTATGGACGGCTCTCATCCGCCAATTTGTGTTGCCGCTGCTGTGTTATGAACGTATATATACACCGCGAGTAGCTTGAACTTCGAGAATTTATTGTAAGCTGATACATTCAAATAGTTAAGTCAGATGACGAAACCGATTCTATAATCGACGTTTGCGCAGATGTGTTCCTCAAGTTTCATTCAGAATTTTTAGATAAATAAGAGCAAAGTTGAACTGAAATTATTGAAAATGTTCAAAATGGCATCTTCAGTTGTAAAACTCCCAACCGCCTACCAAAATATGCAAAAACAAAGTAAATAAACAAAACTACATCCTTTAGAGTACGTACAGATGATGCCAGTGGGCTTGAGTGAAGTGATGATTAGTTTGAGGATCTTAGTTACTGGTACTGTGATGAGCCTTGAGAATGATATTGACAGGTAGGCACTTGACATTACGCGTAGGCAACCAGCAATCACTTTTAGAATACATATATTATCTCGATTGGGATGAACATTCGTAATTTTATTAATAATCTACAATTTGCTAGAAACGTGGAAATCGAAAAAAAAAGATCTATGCATTACTAGATGAGAAAAAATTGTTGATTATTGTCCACCACAGCATGGTCAACAATAATGATATTTGCAATGATATTAGCTAGCAGTGAAAGGGTTAATTAACCCTTTCACTGTAGGGCCTTTTTGTAATTCTGACCTCATTGATATGATGGACATCATCATTATATACAATAAATATTACATATTACATTATATATTGTTATTATTGTCATGTATTTATTATATATTCAATAATTGATAGTGTATGTACCATTTTATCATGTAATGTACTATTGAATAGCGTATTGCTGCTAAATAAACAAACAAACATTATTATTATTATTATTATTCATGGCAATTATATCTTATATGCATTTTGAAAAATCACTTTCAAAATTGTTAACACTGTGTTTTAATATATAATCGTACTGATAGGCCTACTGTTCTTCTAATTTTTCATTCTTGATTGATATCGTTATATTGGTATTATGTATTGTTATTTTCCATAGTTATTTTGGATTCAATAATCATTGTTGTATATATATCATATTGCAATCATGGTGCCTTGGCCCTGTTGTCAATAGAGAAGTAGTAAATAATAAATGAATTGTACATAAAGTCTTCCAGATCTGTGCATGCGTGCGAGCTTGCGAGTGGTCGTAACGCATGTGCGCGCGCACCCCGGCTCGAGTGGGCGTAAGGTGTGATGAGGAGAGTGGAAGGGGGGGAGGGTCTCCTCCCACCTGACCCACTGCCCCTCCTCGCACCACTTAGCTGAAAGGTAACGTATCAGCAGCACACACTATTATTAGAGGCAAGAACTGGGTGTTTCCTGTTTATTCATTGTTCACTTTCACACGGGGGACGACTGAGTATATCATTCCACAACGTCAAGTGAATATTTGTTCAAGTAGTTGCACTAGTAGTACGTCAATGTGCTTCTTCATTCTGTCCCTCATATGTCAGTCTCTACGATACTGTTTTTTCAGGTCTTTGGAGGCCATGTTTTACATGATGAGTCCCACTAGGACAGTGGATGGAGGGGGAGGGGGGACCGTGTTATTCTTGAAGAGTCGATTTGATGTAGAATTATGTGCTATTCCGTTCAATACGGCAGACTGGCGATTTGTAAAAATGATAAAAGTGGGCAGTGGTGCTGACCCTCAGGTTTCAAACATGAGGGGCCAGGCTAGTAAATAAATAATGTCACATATCGTACTTGAATGAATGAATGAATGAATGAATGAATGAATGAATATTAGGGTTTTAAGGCGCATCGACAGCGAGGTCATCGTACTTGCGCAGACATAGGTAGTAAGTATACCAAGTAGCAGGTAGTAATAATAAGTAGCAGTTCATCAGGCGTAAAGTGTTACCTACTCTATGTGACTATAGAGAGTAAAATTTTGTGAAATGTTCAAATCAAGTTTATGATGATTCCAAGTCATCAAATTATCCTCTCAGACCCCGTTTACATTACTACCATCCTACTATAGTAGAGTTACTAGAGTAGTTGAGTAGTAACTAATATTGCGTTCACACGGAAAAAAAATAAGTTCTTGGTTACTAGACGTTTTAGTTACATAATTTACCGCGTGAGTGTGTTTTGAGCTTTACAGCCTTCTAGCCAACGACACTAAAATAATTTTTGAAGGCTGTTTGCACAGCTGATTAGGCAATATTTACAACTTTCGCCGACGCCATCTTGAAATTATACTACCAGGCTACGATCGTACCAACCTATGAGCGTTCATACGGGTACATCTACTAGAGTAAACCTACTAACGGTAGTAAGTTAACTCTAGTAGCTTTTGTTACTAGCGTAGCAACTGATTTACGTTCACACACGGTAACTTACGATCGTAGGTGGGGTTACTAGAGTAGTTGAGTAGTAATGTAAACGGGGTCTTAGAGTAGCAATTACCCCCCAAAAATTACCCTTTGACAAAATTTGTATAATTGAATACAAACTTCTCCCAGGGAGCTAAAACCCTTCAAATTGGCCCTGTATCACTGTTTGTGGGTCAAACTCTTATAGTTTGCTGCCCCTGCTGAATATTTGCTGAAGAGCAAATACTTGAACAGAGATGGGTCTACTGCCAAGAGTGAAGGTGGGCTTGGCGCGTAAAAATGCCGCGGAAATTTCGGGGAATTGGTAAGAGCACAGAAGAGCTGTGATTAGGGTTTTTTGAGTCAGGTTTTGATCGTTTCCCCCACTAGGCACAACCTCTTTCTAAGTAAACATGCCAAGCCACTTTATCTCTATGTCAGTATTTGGGTGATTCTCCACTAATCGGAAGTTTTGATATGAACATTTTCAGAATGATAAATATTGTTTTAAAAATTTGAAAAAAAATTACAATGTTCACATGGTGGTTTGGAAAAATACAGAACCAACTTTCATTCTTAATATTTAAATTTCAGGTTTTTATCACTGTTTACAAAATGAAGGTGTCCAGGAAAATATAGCACAGGTCAAGTGAATGATTTAATGGTCAAGGGAATGATTTTCTGGTTGAAGAATGTTCATACAATAAAACAAAATAATAATGACCATTTTGTTCATCAAATTATCTCTTACTATATTATTAATAGTATTTTAAAAAATATATCAATTCATATTGGCAAGATTCGAAGCAAATCATCAGTCATCAATCATTCCCTTGATTATACAAAATTTCATTAAATCAGGGGAATAATGAAAATAGTATGTCAAGGGAATGATTTTTTGTAGGTTAAACTGCCCTGTGCATGTGAGTGATTTTTCTAGAAACAAAAGTGCAACATTTTCAGAATGCAAAACGCAATTCATGTCAAGAAATATTCACTTTTTTTTTTAACATCAGTATTTATAAGCAATAATCATGGCAAGGTAATGATGCATAGAAAAAATACTTGCCAATAATCTGGTATTTATACATATCTTTTAAATCCACTTCTGTGAGCAATTCTGCACAAGTCTTGTTAATTATATGTGTAAAGCTACCTTTGAGCCAAAAGACTACCAACATGGTAAACCTTCATATACCAACCCTTACTTGTAACAAGCTAACAAAATTTCATCAAGGGAATGATGTTAAATGTGAAGTACCAGGTTCACACCCTGTTCAGGGGTGTAAGGATTTCTTCATTAATTTCAATACTGATAGTTCTAATAGAAGTCATTGTCTTTGTGACAATAACATCTCTAAGTCACACTTTTTTATTTATTCCAGATTGTAAAAAAAGGGAATTGAACTTAAAAATGTAATTGGGACAGACCAAGGGAATGATATTTAGGGTAAATTTGGGCTTGTTAGATGGTCAAATTCAACCTTTAAAATATTAAGCTAACTGAAATTAATTGAAAAACATCATAACAAAAAATAACAAAAAATTAAAAATAATTATGCTTGGGAAACTTATTGCCGTGGGACATAAAACTTCCGATTGGTGGAGAATCACCCATTTGCTCTTCAGGCGCTGCCTGCTGACTAGGCCTACCATAGGACTATAAACTATGTAGGCCTACCGGCACAGTAGCTGAGTGGTTAGCTCACTTGCTTCGTGTGATCCGGGAGGTGAAGGGACATATCGGACCCGGTTCGATCCCCGCCACCGTCCATCTTTACAGGGGTTTTTCGTGGTTTCCCTCTGTAGTCTAGGCTAATGCCGGGATGGTTCCCACAATATAGGCCACGACCGCTTCCTTCCCACTATCCTTCTCACTACCCATAAAAACCTTCATCTCATCATCCCAACATCTCATCATTCATCTGACGCCAATAGATCTTAGTAATCATTAAAGTGCGTCGTCAAAACCCAATATAAAAAAAAGGCCTGGGATTTATGTCTACAATTCTTACAAATGTGCGTGATGCATGGTGCAAGATACTTGATATATCTTCGTTACATCTGTCTACATTGATTCTGGACGTCTTGAATTTTTTTCGGAGGTCTTCCCTTGAGTAGCCTCCATTACACCGAAAAAAACAAACACCGAAAAAATCGAACACCGAAAATAACGAACACCGAAAATCTCGAACACCGAAAAAAACGAACACCGAAAATGTTATTTCTCAGTGTGACTGTACTAAGAGGCAAGACCCGAGTGGAAGTACGATTCAGGGTGGAGTTAGGATATTGTTTTAGAAGAGTGGGGGACTATTCCCCTCCTGCCAAAATAATGTACCATCATTTGTGAAAAAATTGTTATTTTCGGTGTTCGTTTTTTTCGGTGTTCTTTATTTTTGGTGTTCATTTTTTTCGGTGTTTGTTTTTTCGGTGTTCCGAGATTTTCGGTGTTCGTTTTTTTTCGGTGTTCATTTTTTTCGGTGTTCGTTTTTTTCGGTGTTCGTTTTTTTCGGTGTTCGTTTTTTTCGGCGTTCCGTTATTTTCGGTGTACGTTTTTTTCGGTGCTCGTTATTTTCAGAGTTCGTTATTTTCGGTGTTCGTTTTTTTCTGTGTTCGTTATTCTCGGTGTTCGTTATTTTCGGTGTTCGTTATTTTCGGTGTTCGTTTTTTTCAACACCGAAAAAAACGAACACCGAAAATCTAGAACACCGAGAAAAACGAACACCGAAATTCTCGAACACCGAAAATAACGAACACCGAGAAAATCGAACACCGAAAATAACGAACACCGAAAAAAATCAACACCGAAAAAAAGAACACCGAATGAAAAGAACACCGAATGAAAAGAACACCGAAAAAAACGAAAACCGAAAAAAACGAAAACCGAAAAAAACGAAAACCGAAAAAATCGAACACCGAAAATCTTAAACACCGAAAAAAACGAACACCGAAAAAAACGAACACCGGAAAAAACGAAGACCGAAAATAACGAACACCAAAAAACGAACACCGAGAAAATCGAACACCGAAAATAACGAACACCGAAAAAAACCAACACCGAAAAAAAGAACACCGAAAAAAACCAACACCGAAAATAACGAACAGCAGAAATCTCAAACACCGAAACTAACGAACACCGAAAAAAAAAAAACACCGAAAAAAACGAACACCGAAAAAAACGAACACCGAAAATCTCGAACACCGAAAATAACAAACACCAAAAAGAACGATTTTAGTCCCCCACTCTTTTGAAACAATACCGTAACTCCACCCTGAATCGTCCTTCCTCTCGGGTCTTGCCTCTAAGTACAGTCACACTGAGAAATAACATTTTCGGTGTTCGAGATTTCCGGTGTTTGTTTTTTCGGGTGGAGCAATCCCCTTCCCCTTCACTCAAGTTGTTAGACCGGAGTAGGGGCTAGCCAAAAGTGGGCCTACGCAGAAAGAAATTCAATGTATGGTAAAGGCTCAAGTGTTACTCGTATTGTATTAATATTATCCAATTATCTACACTAACAAGAACAACAACAACGAAATCAAACAACTACTGACTTGAAGTAAATTTTCTTTGTATAATAATAATGTGTTGAGCTTTTTTCTCACCTCATAGCACGAGCGGGTCGGTGGCCATTTGGCTGAAGGGAAAGTATAATTAATTCGTTCTACATAAACAAATTGTTCGGGAAAAGTTCGGTTTTGGTTTGTAAACTAACAATGGCGTAGCCAATAACCTTGTTGACCAAGCACTATCTTCATACACTCAGTTCAGAGTTCAATTCAATAAAGAACGTAGCCTGTATTAAGATTGCGCAAGCGCGCAAAAAGTACGGCTGGGCATATGAACAGACTTGAGCCAAATGGTTCCCGACCCACTTCTCGTCTCAGCTTTGTATGACTCATAAATCATGACTTTTCATAGCTTTACTTCAACATAATTTTTGACCATGCACTTTTTTGTTTTCAATTCAAGATTCTGACAATGCACATACAATGGTTATGCCCAAAAATACGAATACGATTACAAACTAGGAACAAATTGGAAATTATCCATGTGACTATGATATGACCAGTCCAGTAACTAGTTTTCTTTGTTCAGTTGGCAGGCTAGTCCAGTTCTTAAAAATCAGTGTTCTTGCTTAAATATTCTAACAAAATATCTGTATCTGAAAATGTCCGAAACTGATTCCGATGAAATTGGAAAACTCCTGAGGGAGTTGGAACAAAGTCCAAGCCCACCAAGTAAGTTTGAACAAAGATATTCCAATAAGTTGTCCCTCTCACGCCTAGTAAGTGCATTACTAGGGCTAGGGCCTACTACAAACTCAATGGCATGAGTGTTCATTAGGACTAGCCCAAACTTCTTTCCCATACTACGCAAACAATGTGTTAAGATACCCAACCAAGAGTTGATCAGCAGATCTTGAAACAATTTGACACTCAGTTAAAATAATTACAATAAGGCCTACAGTCTATATGGGTTACACAGCTTACAGAACTAGAAGACTGAGCCTTTTATCTAAACAATCTAAAACAGCAGTAGTGATATGCGCAAGAGCAAGACAATAACATTTAAAAGAGACTTAATTAACCTGAATTAATTCAATTCAACTGACCTAACCTAACCAAACTAATCGGCACTTCTCACACAAGTATTCAAGTATAGTTTTTCTTCACCTCGGAATCATACAAATCAAGATTTTCGTGACACAATAATTCGTGTCTAAAGTCATTTCGTAAAGGATTAGGCCTACATTGCCTAGTATTACTAGGCCTAGTTTGGCCCTTTTGCATGCAGTGTCCAACGACAAACCACTTCACAAAAGATTTTTTTCCCAGAAATTAATCTAGAATTGGTTTAGACCCGCAGATCTTGTTGGCGCAGGCCGGAGGGTCAATAGTGCCAGAAAGAAAAAGAAATATTAGACGTTCAGAGTTGGCAATGGCGGGCAGCGGCAGACAGTAGGCCTATAGGTATGTTTGTTTGTCCTGCACTTTCTGCACTAGTTCTTCAGTTCTTGCATTATGTGTTCGTTTGAAAAAGTGGTACTATACCAAAGTCGCACTTTTGTGTTTGTTTGTCCGAGTTCAACAGCACTAGTTAAGGAAGTGCAACACCAGCTCCGGAGCTAGTGTGCTTAGTTCAGTGAAAGACAGCAGGCGCCAAAATCAAGCTATGAATGATCAAATATATAATTGAATAAGGGTTGTCATTATTTTAATCAAGTAAACATACACAATTACATCTCCATGATTTCAATTAAATAACTTTGGCAATGGTGTCGATGTTCAAGAAGGTTCATCCTGACCAAGGCCTAATCCCAGCTTAGCTTCAACCTAGACCTAGAACATCTTATAGGAGTTGTTGACATATGCGAAAATTGAATAGGCCTATTCATTAATCTTATTCCATGACATTTAATATGGTTTCCTCTATCAGCGGATCAGCTTTCATGTTCAAAATTTGCGTCTAGGAGCCGTTGAAATCGACACTATACCGTGTTTGTTTGTACTACAACATTAGGCCTGTTTGTTTGTGTTGCACCAACCTGAACTAAAGTGTTGCTGGTGCAGGAAGGAAATGCGTCATATTACGGGTTTGGTACAGGAAATGATCCCTAAATGTTGAGGTACAAAAAAACACGATAGTGCCGATTTCAACGGTTCCTAGACGCAAATTTTGAAAATGGGAAAAGTTATTTGAGTAGTCACGGAGACGTGATTCTGCACGTCAACTTGCTTGAAAATAATCACAACCCTTGTTCAATTATATGGGCCTAATTTTTCATTCTCATCAACACGAATTTCTGAGTCAACGACTTGTAAGCCAACATAGTGTCGGCCTACAATTTGATTCTAGCGCCTGCCATCTTGAACTGAACTAAGCACATTAGCTCCGTAGCTGGTGTAGAACTACTTGAACTAGTGCAAGTGAACTGGGACAAACAAACACAATAGTGTAGATTTGGTGCAGCACCACGGTTACAAACAAACACGAAAGTGCAAGAACTGAAGAACCAGTGCAGGTAGTTCAGGACAAACAAACAGGTCTATTTAGGGATCACTTCCTACACAAAACCCGTAATATGACGCAGTTAGTTTCTGCACCAGTGACACTTTGGTGCAGGTTGGTGCAAGACAAACAAGCACACCTAGGCCTAATATATACCCGAGTTTGCTCGCTAAGTTTGAATTGAGAGAGTGGGCCATCTCCTCAACGAGATTCTGTCACTTGAACCATCCATTGGACCATAGTAAAATGGTCAAAGATGAGGCTAAAATTATGTAATTTCCAGTTGAAAATTATTGATTAATTTTCTAATCTCACACACTCAATTATTTTTAAAACTTTATACCAACACATTATCAGCAAAATTTCAGCAAAATCCATTGAAAATTGCTTTGAATAAAATTTAAAATGAGTGTAAAGTGACATTCATTCCGATTTCCAAACGTCACTTCCGGTTGAAATATACAAAAGGCAGATCTCTTCATAGACGCAAGTATTCATCTGAAAAATCGGACAGGTGGGCCACGTCATTTGATCTGTAGCCGATTTCTTAGCTGACGACGGAAGAAGAAGAAAACAGATGAAGTAGGCCTATGCTTCACCCCGTTACTTCAACTTTCAAATGCCTAGTATGATATAAAATTAGATTTTGTGTGTCGTGTGTGTCGGCTCATTATATTGCAACAAACCCGAGTACCTAATTGATGTTTCTTGGTTTTGTAGATACAGTAAGCTAAAAACTCTCTTTACATACGGTACTTCGTGTTAACAGAGTAGCTGGCTTCGCACGGGACTTGGCTCCTGTCGACTAGATTATATTGACAGAACTATTATTAAAATGAGTGGGTGTTCTATCATACACAATTATAGGCCAGATCAGTATAATTTTCAAGACGGATAAACGGATGAACTGAATGATTACAGGCTCCCAAATCTCAGTAATACGATTGAGACACGATATGATTCTAAACAATCCCCTGCAGGACTATTCATCATCATCATCTCACCCCCCCCCCCCCCCCCCCCCCCCACCGCCAGTATTAGTACATATAGCGAAATTCCTTTCCGTGACTGAGTTGCCATTCCCCCCATAAGAAAGTCTACTTCTACTATTCGACTACCGGTATCCACTGTGTGACAAACTCATTTTGCATTTCGGTTGCGGTTAGGGAAATCAACCTACAAACAGTGAAACCGACAGATTCTGTCAGCACAGTGACAACAGTGCAGAAGATACAAGCTTGTTTGCGGAGTACTGGAAACAGAGGGCAGATCATGTTTAGTGCATGCCTTGCAAAACCATATCCCTCTTCACGACTGACTGATGTTGTTTCTTAAATCAATCAAGGAACGCTGAAACCCGTTTGTGTAGGATCGACAACTGGTATATAAGGGCGAAAATTACAGTGTTAGCAATGGAGGGCAAAACTTGTTCCATGTAAGCTTCATCACACTATCTAACAGGCCTTCTTCTGATGTGGTTCCAGCATTCGAGCTACCTACGGAGGCACCTGCAACGAAGGGACCTGTCACAGAGGGACCTGCAATGGTGGGACCTGCAATGGAGGGACCTGCAACGGAGGTACCTGCAACAGAGGTACCTGCAACGGAGACTTTGGTAGACGCTGACGGCTCAGAAGCAGTAATGCAGACAGAGAGAAAAAAAATCACGCTTGAAGAGTACCGCCAGCGGAGAAAGGATCGAGCTCGCCAAACCACGTCCCCATCAGCTAATCAACGTGCGAAGATGCACACAGAATCGGTTCTTCGCCCAAGCAACAAAAATAGAGATCCACGCATTGAGAGCATAAATTTCAAGAAAAGAAAACGTGATACAAGTACCAAGGAAATCAAGGTAAGCTATATTATCGAACATGTAGTCAAACAGATGCGGGACGGTCGGTTTGGGAGGAAGAATGTGCGTATTACAGTGTATCTTGGCAGTATACAATGTAGATCTAGGTACGGTACACATATTTATTATTTTCACAATTGGAATGAAACTAACGCGACTGCGACTCATCATAAGCATTGTCATTATTCAAGATCACTTAATTACAACAGTGATGCATAACTTTTTCATCAGAAGGGCCATTTCATCCATTTTGCACTTGTTCGCGGGCCTCACAGGCAGGCGGGTAGGAAAATCGATTTTAGTGTGTGTGTGTGTGGGGGGGGGGAAAGCATAATTGTAAATCAACAGGTATTACTGGTATTTATCCAGGTGCTCTTGTACATCTGGGGTCTGGGGTGGTAACAGCCGCCGGAGGCTGAAAATTTTGAGCATTTTCATTTTTATTTGATCATCTTAGAAGCATATTCAACCTAAGTTGGCATGTATTCTGACAGAAGGAGGTGATTGTAATGGTATTTAGGCATATCGAGTAGGGGAGTTCCAGAAACATTAGTGGGAGGGGGACATTTCCCCTCCGCTCCTTCCTATGCGCCTGCTCACAGCTTACAAGTGTGTCTCAGAAAATTATATAAATTCTCTCTACGACTAGACGTATATATAGGCACATACCAGTTAGGGCCTACTATCCGCGTCACTCCCTCCACCAGTACGTGCCGGACTGGCACCCAATCACGGCCCGGGCAAAAATTGAGAAAGTGGCCCACGCCCGCGCTTCGTCAATAATGTTTTTGTAATTGAGGTATGATGTCGCACTTTATGGGTTTCAAGCAATCTCCCTTCAAAATTAGTAGGCCTATCATTTTCATAATGTCAAGGTAGTTTTTTCAGATGAATAGTATAATAGGCCCGATACAATTTGCGATGTAGAAATACCAGTATTTT
Source organism: Brachyptera risi (assembly GCA_964007535.1). NCBI lineage: Eukaryota > Metazoa > Arthropoda > Insecta > Plecoptera > Taeniopterygidae > Brachyptera > Brachyptera risi. The sequence continues at coordinate 48,353,725 of OZ023327.1, read as the reverse complement.
AATTTAAAATCATTGATGAATGATACAAATTCTACATTAAAATCAGTAGAGAATAATAGGCTATATATATATATTTATTTACCAAATGGCCTTACATTAATTGGACACGAAAAAGGTTGATGTACTCTCGAGTGAATTTGCTGGAATATTCGTAATTGGCAGAAGCAGCACAAAAAGTCGCAAATAGTGCAAATAAAGCATTGATACATGAGAACTTATTTCCAATTAGTGGGGTCAGCAGTGCAAAAAGGTTTTTGTAGATGAATGGTGACTATATATCATCCGGTTAAATAGGAGGATACCGGTATTGAAGAGAGTAGCGATTTTTTATTTCTTCCATATTTGACCTAGTAAACCTTCTCTTGCACATGTTCTGTATTGTGTCAGTAATCGTATAATCACAACTAACCCACTGCTGAATGAATTTTCATTCAGGTAAATTATTATGTTCGTTACGTAATCAGAATTGAGAATTACTCTGTATCATGAAAATTATTTCCTGTTGTCGCTTAGTTCAAGTCAGTCTTTGCCATATTATTTGGTTCTTTTTCTAAAGAAAATCAATAGACACTTTTGCCAATGTCTCATATCCTTACACCAAGGCACAAACAGAGGTTTATATTCTTTGGTATCATGACTTTGACAAATTCCAAGATGTGTTTAAATAGCGAAACCAAAATTGCTATACCTTAATGGGGGTGTGGGGAACCCACACTCCTGTGCTCCGCAGGGCCCGTCGCAGCGCAGGGAATTTTTCAAATATCATGATTTTTCGAGTTTCTTTTACTTTTAGTAGACGTTCACACTTATGCTTATTGATGTAATTGAAATAGTCTGAATACAAGTTGAGGTTTTAGGTTTTTTCTTGTGAGTTATTACATTCCAACTACAAGCTCATTATGATTAATTGCATATATATTTCAAGATTGGATTTCATCAAACAATAATTGGATGAGCGTAGCGAAGACTCAATTTCACTGTACTTGAAAAATCGAATGTGTTTTTTTTTTTTTTTTGTTCGCGCTCTACAGGTCAAACAGAAATTTAGACCATGATGAAACTTGGCACACACATGAACCCCTATCTGACTTGATGCTGTATAGTTTTGAGGCGCGATCGGTTGAACCACTTCTGAGAAAACGCATTCCAAAGTTTTCAAAAATCCCATTAGAATAACCCAGAGGAAAACATTCGTGAAAAATATTTCATCTGAGAGGATTCAAATTCTCAGGAAATTTCAATCTGATAATGATACACATTATTCCGAACTTTAACTCAAATCGGATCAGCCGTTTCGATGTAAAAAAATATATAATGTTATTTGTGTTAATTATTCAAAGCTATTAAGATACCTATTAAATCAAAGCAACAAGTGTCACCACTTGATTGTAAACGATTAAAACAAAGCCTTCTTTATTATCATATAAATTATTAATGGAAAATAAGATGGCAGTGATGTAATGGTTTGGATCTCAAGGTGTGTATATATATATATATATATATATATATATATATATATATATATATATATATATATATATATATATATATATATATAATAACCAATCCAAAGATAAGTTGATATGTTCCAGCTCATCCATCAACGCGGAAACACATAACGCGTTTGCCTAGTATATAAAAAAATCCCAATTCCAATGTGGTGACCATTTCAAATGTTTGTATCATTATTTTGCTTCAGTGGTACGAAATTTATTCAATTCATCAAGGTTATTTATATTCACTGACCATAGAATGGATTTCGATTACATTTGTAATGTCAAAAATATCCTGTTCGAAATGACTAATCATGTTCTGAAAATTATAATAATATTCGACTGAGGCCTGGCAGTTTCATTTATAATAAAGTTGTTCCACTATAGTTATCATCATTTAGTTGAAACTTTATATGAAAGTAAAATGTCGAAGTGAAACGACAGTACGAACGCAGCAAGACATATTTGTGGGTGACTGGCCCATTTTGATATCATTTCACCAAGTGGCCCACAGGGCATTGCCGGGTTGCCCAGTCCGGCACTGCTCTCCATGTTGCATCAGGAATGCAAAAAAAAGCAGGAAAACTCGCAAAATGATGGTTGAAACAAGAAAGTTACATATTTTCTAGTGAAGTACATTCATGAACTCTGTTGAAGTGTCAATTAATTGACAAATACAGTAATTAGAGAGAACTGGAAATAGCGGGTCCGTCTTGCCAATCGGTGAATAGCAGCCATGCATGTAGCCTCCGCGAAATATATTGCCCGTAGAAATTCGAAGTTTCTGGACTAATAAATATATTATTATTATTATTATTATTATTATTATTAATTATTATTATTATTATTATTTTAGTCTTCAACTAAACTAAACTGACAACCAAGCCAGAATCAGCACATGACAGTTGGAACGTCAATCAGAAAGGCGTGCGGAATATTGTATAATTTTATTACCAATTTTTCAAATAAAATAAAATACAAAAGCAGGACAGAAATTGTGAAACTATTGCCTGTGAAATTGTTGGCATATGCTATGAATTTTTTTCTTCCAGTTGGTGGGCCATATAAAATAGCATGGCGAGCCGCATGTGACCCGTGAGTTGTGCATCACTGATTTACAAGGTACAGCTTGAACCAAAAGTGAAAGTCATTTTTCTACCAGTCTAAAGAAGTCAACCTTGTGTTATTGCATAGGATTCAATAGATATCAGACGAGTAGAGAACGGACTTTTAC
>OZ023327.1:48343498-48345998 GCA_964007535.1 Brachyptera risi | reverse complement strand
AACACCCGAAATTGTTGCCATCTATTCTTATCTCAACACGGTGGACCGTTCCATATACGAGAGACACCCTAAAACCTGGTGTACACTTGCCATGAAATCCCTGAAATTCCTAGAAATCTCTTGAAATCCCTTGAACTCGCAATCCCTGAAATCTCTGAAATTCCCCAAATCTCTTGAAATCACTTGAAATTCCTATGAAATTACTTGAAATCTCTTGAAATTCCTTGAAACCCCTGAAATCTCTTGAAATCCCTGAAATCCCTGAAATCTCTGAAATCCCCCAAATCTCTTGAAATCACTTGAAATTACTTTGAAATTACTTGAAATCACCTCAAATCTGAAATCAGGTGTGCACCAAATTTGCGAGTTGTTGACCCCTCGGTTCCATACAAATAACTTGTAACCAAGTGTGAATGTTAATTATGGATCGACGGTATTCTAGAAGATACTTTTCTGTATGGTGTGAAGCAATTTCACAAGACGTTTATTCGGAAAGTCACCACGATCGTCTATATGTTATGTTGACGCTGAAAATTTTACGTTGTAGGCACGTCCTCCTGAGAGATTAATTTTGCTGACAAAACTTTTAATTCAATTTCAAAATGTTCTTTTTCTACATCTAAGCGAGTTCATTTTGATTTTAAAGAAGTTGAATAGCTCTTGGAAAGCCGATCTACAAATTACTTGATAAATTGTTCATACAAGGTTGAGTAGTGTCAGTGGTAAATGATCGACACCGTTATATATCCAAGTAAAACTTTATGATATAAAGATCAAAGTTTTAGTTTCAATGTACCACCACAGTACAGTGGACAAAATATACATCATTACAACAAATAGTATGACCTACATTCTAGAGCACAAGATGACTTGATGAAAATACATTTTCTTGTGACTAATTGCAATTACCGCATTCAAAATGTGGTCAAATCCAGCTATACGATGTGGTACACAAAATACTAAGCTTGAGCAGACTATAACTTGAACTACTCTCATCGCCGTTCAATATGATTAATAAGATTCAAATAGATGTACTAAACAAATGTGAATGTACACAATTGTAGTGTGAAATTATTTGTCAATGGCCACCCCCCGTGCTGATAGGCACCGATGTAGAAAGTGAAGCCTAATCCGGCGTGGGTTCGAATACCTTATATAAGGCATGGGTTTCTGTAACATCTTTCATAACTTTTTCGTTACCTCACCACCCACTCATTCGTACCCCCATATAACCTAGCTAACCTAGCTAATTTTGATGAATTATTTGTGAGTGTTTTATAGATTAAGCGCCAGGGGCCGAATTCACAGAAGGTCATAACTTTGATCCGGCTCAAAGTTATGACAATTTCTAGAGATAATACCATATTTGTATGTATTATCTCAATTTTTTAATTTTCAATCAAATCTATTATTATCATCAATCTATTATTATTATCTTTGAAACAGTATCAAAAATGATCGGTAATATTGGTGATATCTTTGTAATCTTTGTAATATCTTTGAAAGCTATGACCTTTTGTGAATTCGGCCCCAGATGACTCACTTTCAAACCCAACAGAGGGATATTATTTGGGGACACCGAATCGACGAAGAAAACTGACAATTGAGATTTTGAGCATATTGGTAGAGCATGAGGCCAACATTGAATATTTTGGGTAGACTAGAAGTTCGAAAATTGAACGTTTTATGAGAAGGGTTAAACTTTTCTGCTTCTCGGCGCTATACGCTGTTGCAATATTCTAATGTTTCTGGGTATGATTGATGTCACATTATTAATATAGTCGACAATTATCATAGAAAAGCGGATATACACGTGCTTGGGCACATACATCATTATTGCATCTTCACTCCACATTGCGATATTCACAATGGATTCAAATTATACGAACGCACTATCAACTGCAAATATATCCAACAAATATCTACCAAGAGTGAAATTATAGCGAACAGGGCCAAATTTGGGTGGGTCATCTTACCTTCTGCACAAAGTGGCGATAGCAGACTGGCATTGCCACATCAAAGCCCCTAGAACAACTTCCACCTTCTCCGGCAGTAAGCCTAGGGGTGCTCGAGACCAAGGCATCGCTCGCTATCCCAATCGGCCGCCTGACAAACCGAGACAACTCAACCCATTCTCCTAATTCACTCACTCGCTGAATGCAGTTCGTAACGACCATGCAATGCACACCGAAGACAAACGTCAAAGACGAAAACCTTGACACAAATAGTGTTCACATGAATTATCGAACATCAAGAGTTACCACGATATGAAACCTGTGTTATATTGTTGTTGCTAGATCGAATAGTAACATAAGGTGTCATGTGAAGATAGGTAATGCGTAAATATCCAATGGTATAAAAACATCAAAGGCAACAGCACAATATTTCAACTGCCAGTTGCCCCGATAATCGCGAGTATATCACAAAAACACAACATAATCCTCGAACGCACTCCTCTCACATAACTTGATGATAGGTTAAACTAAAATAGTGACAAGAT
>OZ023327.1:48317428-48343298 GCA_964007535.1 Brachyptera risi | reverse complement strand
TTATGCTATAACAATAATGGAGTGTGTAATTATTACTAGTTAGGTCCGATACCTATTCTAATGTATACTGTATCCACGAAAGATGAAAGTTCCAGGCGATCGTCTCCTCTATCCCACACTACCACACTACTGGCGCGCGGGTGGTTCGCACCTGCATCCATCGTGTATACACGAGTACATGCAAACTGTCCACACAGGTAATCCGGGTTCAGATCACCTTCATAATAAAGTTTTTAGTATGACTCAATTGAGAAGCTGGACAAACGAGCGATAAAATTGCCCAAGTAATTAATCCACGTGGTCCATTACCTTACTGCCTATAAGGGTATAGTATACCTGTGTTACCTTTTTATTCCCGTACTGCCTACTATTTGTCCCGTTCTACCCAAATGACCATTCTGTTACCCTACTGATGCCTACTAAAATACTATTTGCTTTCGAACGGTGTTTTCATTATTGACACCCTATGTTGCAGCTAGGCGCGTGATTTAAAATCAAATTTGTATTGCATTTTTACCACAGTAATTATATTAAATATGGGAGATTTTACATATCATGTGGTCCTTCTTCAACGCGGGTAATAACGTTCATTAGTAGGGTGTATTGTCTGAATTGCATCACTCAGTGTTGTGCATGTCCATAACATTTTGTGTGCAAACAATCGGACATACTCCAATCATTCTAGCTTTTGACCCACCACTAATTGCAACAAAAGGTCTTAAGATTAGATCCCATTCAGAAAAATGTGCTGATTAATATACTTGGAATCGCCCAAAATCTCATTCACCGTCGAGTAAATCGAGGTCAAAGGTCAAAAATCCCGTTTTTTACCAAAATAAAATTCATATATTTTTTTCTAAACACAATAATGATATTTTTGTGGAGTTATAAATAAAGTCCATAAAATTACAGACAGAATGGAAGAAAAATTGTGGAAATCGCATGAAAATTGAGAGGTCAGTCGAAGGTCAAAATATGACCTTATTTGAGCAGCTGAGGAATGGATAGAACTACTCAATTTTGAACAGGTTTGGATGCAAGGTTTCTACCCACATATTATTATCCATTATAGTATGATTATCGTGAAATAACTTCTTTACCTCCCCCGAGGTCAAAGGTCAATCACAATGTTTTCTCAAGTGTGACAGGTCAAACGATGCACACCCTCATTCTGCGTCCAGGTAATCACTTTCCGACCTGAGATGCGTTTGAGGATATATTTTGAAATACTGGTCGTTATTCTGAATATGTTCGAAAATTGAAATGTTAAAAGTCGCCCTCCGTAGCTCAGTCAACTATGGCAACGCTCCATAAACTCAAGTCACCTTGGGTGTGCGTCAAATCAGATGTGGTTCTTAACAAAACGATAACATTTGAATAGAGTTATGAAGTGGAAAACATACAATGACGGAATCATTGAAGACGAATGTGAAAATCGCATGAAAATTGAGAGGTCAGTCAAAGGTTAAATTCGATCTCATTTGAGCAGTTCAGAAAAATAGAGAAAAATACTCGATTTTGAACAGATTTTGATGCAGCATTCGTACAAACCTAATCAATATACAGTTTGGTATCATGATCGTCAGATAACATGGCTTCACTCAAGGTCAGAGGTCAACTACAATGTTTTTACAGATGTGACAGGTCAAACTATGCATACTCTTACTCTGCGGCCAGACTATCACTTTCTGACCTGAGATGTGGTCAATGATAATATGTTTTCAATTCATATATCAAAACTAACGTTGATAACTTATGAACTAGGTTTTCTTGCAGCTGCTGAGGAAGGTGGAAGATTCTCTGGCCGAACGTGAGAGGTATTTGTCACCATCAATTCATGCCAAAAACCCAACATGAATACATGAATACATGAAATAAATTATGTTTTTCTTTGATAACGTTAAGATCTCCTCAGTGCAAGATCTACGGCTGTATTACAAAATATAAAATAAATAATACAAAACAAATCAAATGTTGGATGTCTGTTGTACAGGCGGTACGATTGGCTGTCTCCAAGTAGCCCGGAGCCGTGTCCGCGAGCTAGGTCCGGGTTTAAGCCATGACTCACGACTGCGGGTCCTCAAAAGATACCTTACAACCTATTAGACCGGACAAACCTACTTCTTGACAAGACACGAAATGTGCATAACAAACGTTTCTTCAGTTTCTGTTACAGCCGAACACGTACTTGTGTTTGAAAGCTTGAAAAAATGTCTTGTAGATATACTTATATACACGAAAGAAGGTCTACTATCATAACGAACACAAATATAACTGTTGCATTTGTAAAACTGTTGCATTTCAAGGGCATTACAATTCTCAAGACCAGATTGACCAATTAGAAACACGACTACATCTTTTAAATGAGTTTTGAAATTCAAAGCTGCAAAGAAATTATGATTGCAATTACTGACGTTTTCGGAATTATTTAGTTGGTCGACGACATTATTTTTTCGTGGATACTAGTATAATGGAAACGCCATGCAACGCTCGTTTCTATCACAGTTGCCACTGTTTAATAGGTAGGCCTACACCTACGCACGGCAATATGCACTTCAATTAGGGTATAGTTACAATTTGTTTTTCAACATTTCATCAAAAATGTCCGTCTTATATGAAGTGGCTACATTCACAACCATACCAGCCTGTTGTACAGCTCGAACCAAAAGTAATTCAGGTCGAACCAAAAGTAATTCAAAGTCCTTTTACTACCTGGCTAAACCACTTAGCCTTGTGATATATTACACAGGATTTGAGAAGTATCAGACGAACAGAAGACGAACATTCACATTTAGTCAAGCTCTGCACGAAGCGCTAGTTTCTGATGAGATTACGATAGATTAAATTAGGTTAGTTGACGAAGTTGATAAGGATTAATTTAGGTTCACACGCGAAGTGACAGAGTTACACAATCGGCCCCCAGGTCTGGCTGTGAATATAGTCCTTACCGATTTCAGAATGCCTTGGCAGCTTTAGAGATATCTTCTCTTGGATAGTTTTAATCATTCTTGACATCAATGAGCAGTATGAAATGAACTTGTTCACGTCATTCACAGACATGGGTGCATTCGATTTACTTTCGAGTGCGCGATCTCTCATCTCGTATCTCGTTTCATTCTATGAGATTTCTACATTGTGAATCATACAATTCTGTCACCCAAATCCAAGAAAAAGAAACGAATGCTGTGAGGGGATGGAGCAACCGTAGTTTCAAATTAAATGTACACTTCGATAAGAATCCCTTACAACTCGACCAAAGTGACATCATTGGGTTTTGTCCCTGTAAGTCAATTTTAGTTAGCAGTTTTATTGTTTTTCTTTAGGTACTACCTATCGATTCATTTCTTGAGTTCAAGTCTTTGAACATGTCGGTCAGAGATGTAGTGGGGCCAGGGCGCGAAACAGTATATATATATATATATATATATATATATATATATATATATATATATATATATATATATATATATATATATATATATATATATATATATATTATATATATATATATATATATATATATATATATATAAAATAAAAAAAATACAATCATACATGTCATTTGCAATATATGCAATAAAAAGATGCAGAACAATTTGGGTAGTGAACGCCCTATGAGACTATAGGCCTAATGTAGTGTTTTTGTCTGACTTATGTCAGTAATATAAAATATTTGAACTGAATTAAAACTAAAATAGAAGACTCAAAATAAATACCATACAAACTAGACGGGAAATAGTTAGTGTTAAACGTTAATTGCAGAGAAACACCGCTTCAATACACGCAGGCCAATATCTAAAACTTACCAAATTTAATCTAAAAACATGCTAATTCAAAAATACCTTTTGGGCAATTCGGCTTTTTGGCTGTGACCACTCCCGCCCCACCCCTATCGGATCAATCAAACGATATCGAGTGTCCTAGCTGGTACTTCTTCATTTTCGAACTAACATCCCTGCTCTCATGGTATCTCGACAGACGTACAACGCAGTAATTATACTTATTTTTTCATTTATATTGGGTTTAACGACACACTGTGTGATGACCAAGATCTAATTGTGTCGGTGAATGAGATGAGATGATGGAATGAAAAATTATTTTATGATGTGTTTTTAGATAATGGGAGGGCGTTGATCGTGGCCTGTTGTTAGAGAACCATCCCCGTATCAACCTGAACGACCGAGGAAACCACGAAAAACTAGTCAGGTTGGTCGACTATGGCGGGAATTGAACTCCGGGTCTCCTGAAAGACGGTTCAGTGTGTTAGCCACTCGCCCACGAGACTTGCAATGTGCCTCGAGTGGGGTGGCCGATCAGCGTCGCGATGTCAGCGAATAGCACAAGGAAAGTGATGGGAGTGAAGGCGTGTTGAGTAAAAACACTCATTTCCAACAACGATCAAATTAAAACAAACTGGAACTTTTCGTTAGTACGTTTTTACGTCATGCTAACAAAGCTTGTATTTCAGTGGATGGTAGAATAAAATTTCGACAGAACTTTGGGCAATTAAGACACAGCGATCTGGAGACGCGTCGATTGAACTGTTGAACCACTGAGTTAGTAACGATTCAGGATCAATATGAGAACTGTCAAATAGCCACAACAGTTCGATACAAACAGTCGTATAAAGCTGGACTTCCATGAACACGGAAACGGATATTTTAGACGCCATGTTGGAAAAACGGCCTATCAGTGACGAGAGCGGCGCGGTTTCTGAATGTTGACCACGGCCCAACTTCAACTTTACCGCTAAACGAAAGCAATTCGCTAACAGGGTTCATGGAAGGACAGCTTTGCATGAGTTGTGCACTATTCATCAACGGCCATAACCTATCAACGAATGCAAGACGACTTAATACCAACATCAAAATACGTTTTCCCCAAGAATTAAAGAGCTAGAAGTATAACTAGCACGTTTCGGTGGCTCCACATGACATATGTGATGTTGTTTTGTGGTCTTTTCATGCTGGCATCTCTAATCTGCATGCACGACGATGTATCAACCTTTCAACTTGCGGCTTTTACGGCATCCTTACCGGCCTTTAGTCGGTTTTAGTCGTTTCTCGCATTCATATTGACAGTGTGCTGATGGTCCGATTTCCCGACAGTACAGATCAATTCACAAGGCAAAGTCAATTTGATTTATTTTGGATTCAATGATGCACTGTGCTGGTGATGTGTGCTGACTGATGAATGAGATGATGGAAAGATAAGGAAAGAGATTATTTTCTTGTGTTTTGGGGGCCAGTGGAAACCAGTCGCGGCCTGCTCTCAAGGAACCATCCCAGTATCCAGTAAAACGACAAATTGAAACCACGGTGCACGTCCGTCAGGATGGTCGACCACGGTGGGAATCGAACCCCGGTCTCCTGAATAACGGTTCAGCAGGCCCATGACTAGACTACGAGTCTCGGCGAGAAGTGAGCTAAACAATTGAGACATTCCATTTACAATTCAATAGCTCTTAAGCATGAGAAAGGTACATTTCCCATAAACCCATCATTATACAGAAAGGTGACAGATTCATTGGGCCAACATTCTGCTCAACTATGGTGCAATTAGTGAAATGACTAATATACGCCCCAACACACCTAGATAATACGATACGAGGTGGAGGGGAGTGATGTTTAATTATTCGAAATTAAAAAAAACATTCAACTCATGAAATGTATCACTTTTAAAAAGTGAGACAGGCTAGCACGCTGAACCGTCAAGTGGTTTTTATCCACAGGCCACGACCTTCTTCAAATCTCAATCACAGCGACGGTACTGCATCTTAGTTCTCATTAGTGTGTCGTTAAAATCCCTATACAAATAGAATACAAGAAAATATTTCCGAATTGAAACATGTCGTTGCAATGAAGTGAACGTCTGCAAGCAAGAAGTTTGCGTCCAAAGCGTCTTATGATACTGCGTTGACGGCGGTGAAAGTGGGTGGTGACTATATTATGGACATAGTGATCAATTGAACACGAACTGGTGTTTGCATAAGTCGAGTGACAGTGACCTGGATCTTGATTGAACCGTGGCATATACGTACGGGTTCATCCCTCTAGAACAAATCACTATAGACAAGGTAGAACGCGAATTACCATAAAGATAAGTCTTAGACCTTAGTTCCTATTGGACTTGATAATCAGCGAGTGATTCACGTCCTAGACCAAATCATCACAACGTTGATGAAACAGCAGCTGCAGGTAATATTAGTATTTACACATCTATTTTAATTAACCAAGCTTTGCGTCGGATTGTGTAAAAGAACATTACTAAAGGAATCATTCATTCTATTTTATTTTGTCGTTGTTGCTGTTCATGATGATGAACAATGAAGTACCGCTGTTTTATCTATATTTTCTTCAAAAGAATAATCAAAATTGATGGACAAAAATTTTGAGCTCAGCTCCGAAGAAACACGACTCGATTCAATTCTATGGCAGTTTTTTGTGATAACTTTTGAACGGATAAGATATCAAAATAATAATACGGCGGTACAAGTGAGAACTATTCAACATTAGCTCATAATTTTCACAAGTGTAGGCCTACAGCTGGAAAGACAAATGTTTCAGTTGTATATCTGTGAAAATGTTAGAATCCAAGTGTTATAATTTCATTTCATATCATTTTGAAAGTATTGAAAATATCTGTGTTTCTCCTGTATAAGAATTTTTATATCACATACCGTTCAAAAGATGTCTCAAAAAACATATTTCGCTGAATCGACTCTGGTCTACTTTCAAGTCTCGTGAATTATTGTATTTAAACTCAATTGTTCGCTGGTATACTGGTTAGTGCAGCACAAATTCTTGTTTAGCCACAGATTGATGTACAGTATCCGATAAATAATTGCCTGACGGTACTATCTATGTGCGGGGCAACTTCACGCGAAGCAGACCCGCACATATAGATATCACCGTCGCTCAATTATCTATCGATTTTGTGCATTAATTTGTAGCTAATCTAAGATAGCACTAACGACAATTTTTGGAGCAAAAACCAGCACTAGCGAACACCTGAGTTCCACTATAAAAACGGTATAAATTCCTATGTGCGGGCCTGCCCAGGACATGGCTTATGTCGTTTCTGATCTAAACTATAGTACAGTACTAACGAAAAGATGAACGTATAAGCACCATCACGATTCAAGATGATGGTGCACGAGAATGTTTGATATGCATCTTTCATGTCACAACAGAATAGTAATCTTTCGATGTGCGTGTAAAACGTCTCAGTCTAGGAGATTGCACTAAATAATCAGTCGAGTCATTTGTGGCGGTACGTTAGGACTGAGATGTTACGGTTGAAATCGGCACAGGTCAACCCTGACGAGATCAGCTCTCTTGTTTAAAGGTAAGACATCAACACTTCCGGTCGGTACAGCTTCATCCTCCAGAGATGAACTGAACTTCCACCCCTCCCTCCTCGTCTCTACTCGACCAGTAATATATATGAAAAAATAATAGTTCAACAGAAGGGCAGCCTCGACTCATCGGCCCATGTCACGTCTATAACGACGTTGTTATTGTTTGTTTTATTCATTCATGTTGGGTTTAACGACGTACTGTAATTACAACTAAGCCCTATTAGCATCAGATGAATGACTAACGAGATGATGGGATGATGAGATGAAATTTTTTTAGGTATACTGGGAAAGATAGAGGGGAAGACGCGGTCGTCATATCCTACACTGGAGGAAGTAGGTATTTGCCTAGCTTGTAGAAAAAAACCACGGGAAAAACCCTGGAAAAATAGACGGTGGCGGGAATCTACCGACGTTCGATCTGCCATCATCTTCTGGGTCACATGAAGCAAGCGTGGTAGCACTGAGCTACTTGTGCCGGTGATATTATTGTTACGAGCACCCTGAATTAACCTAAATTAATTTTACTCCGATCTGAAAATAACCTAGAAACATGGCGAAGACATACAGCACAAGTATACTTGTGGATTACATAAAATGGTCTAATCCGAAATTAAAATTTCCATTTAAAAAGAATATACTCACATTTTAACCGCTGATTTGTTCACAGACTATGCGTGAAGTGCGTATGCCTATAGTGTTCTAGTTTCAGTGCGTATTAGATCAGCATATTTTCTTGAGGGTACATTTTATTGTGGCTTTGATCGACCACTTTATGTGACCGCAACCGTACTGACTTGATGGTCCAACAAACCTCCACTTCGCAACGGAGGTCCTGACCTCATACGGCGCGTTTTTGACCCAATAATTATCAGGTCAACTGATTGCATACAATCGTATTCATCTACCCCTATAACCTAGTATCAATCTGTAGGCGTGTGTACACTTTAGAAGGTGACGCCCCTATATTAACATCGAGTGCGGGTGGCATCAGGCGACACAACTCAAGTGTGATCGAAATATTTGCAAAACAGACCACATTGTAGAAAATTCCATCGACTATAGTCTATAGACCACAAATGTACACAAATATATGACAGTGAATAGTTTTCTCATGCAGCGTTATCGGATGTTATCACAAAATCATAATTTAATTTTTTTTTTAAACGAAGATTCTAATATGAATGTGTGACAAAAATTGAATTGTTTGACTTGACCAAAAAGGCAACAATATATTATAGATGTACAATGCAATTATTATCATTAGTGCTTGGAGACAAAATGAAATTCAAAAATTCCGAAATGCTCGGAAAAGTGACCTTTCAGTGACTAAATTCCATGCTTCAAGAAAGTGATTTCTATGGTTGAACAAGTGTTCAGTTGCGAGGCCTGCCGCATGTCATATCATTATATATATATATATATATATATATATATATATATATATATATATATATATATATATATATATATATATTTATATGTATATATATATATATATATATATATATATATATATATATATATATATATATATATATATATATATTTATATACATATGTCACATTTTCTTCTCGTGTTGATGAAATCGATGGTAACCTGAGGGTTTGCTCGTGGTATCGGATATAGGCGTTGAAGCGATTATTCGTGAAACCGGACGAAGTAGCCATATACACATGTGTCATTCTTATATCCAAGAAAGAAGAAGGTTCCGAGCGACAATTTCCACCCTCTAACCCATAGCTCGATTGTCTGTGCCCACACTACTGCCACAATTGTGGTTAGCTCATTAGTTTGAGATAAACAGCAGCAGCAACAACAACAACAACAGTACGGGGTGAGATAGTTCGATGAATGTGATCGGTACGCCACGGCATCCCAGAGGTATGGTATTTGATGCAATGCGTTGGTAATAGATGGTTTAATTGAGGTCTAGACAAGTTATACGTGACCTTTGGATCTGGGCCAATCAAACTAATCGAACATATGAGATCCGCGTGTGGTATTGGCAGGTAGATTAATTACAGCAAATCAACACAATACTCCACAACTGTTTACACACCGCTTGGCGCGAGCCAAGTGGATTACAAGTACGTGGATTGATTCGAACGACCGGTATTTAATTAGTTATAAAATTGATGATACATGGAAGATAGATCAGTGGAACCATCAGACCACGTGAAACTGGACACATGTTATGTATTTAGACAAGGCTATGTTATGGAAGTCCAAGTTGAATATTTGTATTGATATTTTTTACGTAAAAAAAATGGGTTAATTTCTACTGGCCCTCTATGCTTAACTACATGGACGTATAAATTGCATAGCATGACAAGTATACCACTTATTCATGAACAAAACATCGATACAATCGGCCTCATGGAATTAATGTGATACATAAATAATTCGTACCTTGAAAGATTTGAACTAATTGGAGGAAAGAAATGGGAAGAATTCAATATCTTGTAACGGTAAAAAATTTGAAGCCGCATATACGTTGAATTAATTTAAATTTATCCTGTGGTGGTGGCCTTTAGCCAAACTAGTAAATAAATAGTAAACAAAGTAGTTGATGATGCTGTTTCAAGGTTATCCAGCAGTGCTATTGGCGAGAAAACAATGTGTACGCCACAACATTTGCATAATGTGAAGCATTTAGTACTTCAGATCCGAACAACGCATTTAAATTAATTACATGCTAATAGGAGTTGAACGCAGTTATGATTCCAATATGAAAGCATAGTAATTAATAAATTAAAAATGTAAAATCCATCAAAGAACTTTCACAAGTCATTTTTCATAAGGAAAAAAAGTAAAAATCTCTCACACCTTAGGTAGCCTAGACACTGCACTAACTGTGGATGGTTTAAGAAAGTTTGTAAGCTTCCATAAACGTTAGAAATTGATTTGACCCCGGAGGTATAAATGACCTATCTAAACTTGAACAAACTTTTCAATGGATAATTCATTCGTTTGGCCCTGTGGGGTCGTAGTGCTGTTATATGTTTACATGTAATCTCGACTCCTAAATACTCTGGCAGTCAGATTAACACGGGTGATCTTGGTCGATAGCTCGCTGAACAGGCATTGATACCGGGGTTTGATTCCCGCCATGGTCGACCGTGACGACAAGAGGTTCACCATCGGTTCACTGTCCATAAAAAACCTAATAAAATAACCTTTCATCTCATCTTCCGATCAACTCTATCATCATTCACAGCCAACACATAGAGATATCATTCGAGTGCGTTGCTTAGCCCCAATAAATGAATCAATGTAATCAATTCTTCTCCCAAGTTTGTTGTGACAGTCGTCATCCGCTCTGTCCCGTGACCACAGGACAGTCGACCAGTGAAATGGCGTGACAATGGAATGGAATCGATAAAAAAAGAACTAATATTTGTCTCTTAACTACATGAATGGGTGTCTTTTGGAGAATGGCCATAAATCACGGTGTTTCAGCCAATAATGGTTCACTTCTAGTAGTTGAACTAGCCAAACATTCAACACGATTGTATTAACCAGCCGTTATTTTATGTCCGTTATATTTTTAATTATGTACCATGTACGCTATATTTGTTCCATTTAATCGATGTAATTTATGATCATTTTTATGATCAGCGTTTATATAGGGGTGAAATAATAATGAAATACGTTTTCTCGTAAATGTGTTTCTCGTTTCGCAGATTTCTTTTGTCTTGACAATCGATCGATTCAATAAATGGCACTTGTGTAACTAACCGAAGGTGATTTCGCGTGCTTGTCGACCAGAATAACTGTAGTGACGGCAAGACCTCTGCGACAGGCCTTCTCGTGCGCTGTTTTATATGCTATATAGATGCACTTTGTAATATACACTACCTATTGTTCGCAGTTGCCTATATGTTCAATTAGCTTCTAGATTTACACTCATTCTATGCATGGTCATATTGAGAAAATGGCAATACACATATGAATGGATATATGTATTTCTCGGCCTACACCCGTAAGATATATCAAACATATTTATATAGAAGTTTTATTTTTGCAAACGTCATCATGTTTTTGAATAGCAATTCAGGTTTCAATAGTTATAAAAACTCACGAAGTTAACCTATTGGTATTACATTGGTTGGATTTTTACTCCACGATTTTCAGCTGATTAGTGTATGCTTCACGACCCCAACAAGAATTCGGTTATTTGGGGGGTACGAATGAGCGGGTGATAGATGACTGCGTGCCTTACAATGCGGGACTCGAACCCTGCTACGCCCGACTACTGTACCCAACGTAGAGCAGCTGAAAGACGAGTATACGGTCGATGGTAGCTTGTTCTCGACCAATACTCCAGTAACGAAATCTACAGACATGTCAAGCAATTAATGCGGAAATAAAACTTATCCCCTCCAATTCATTACTTCCTCTTTGCCAGCCGCCATGTAGCACCCCGTAGTATCGATGCAGACTGCTAGAAGGCCCTACAAGCACGCTGGTTTATGCTATTATGAGGAGCAGCACTTCAGTGGCAAACATAGGTATATACTGAATCGTGTCTCGTTTCGTCACTTTCGTCTCCTCTACAAGCTGTACATGATTCCGAGAATCAGGGCAAGAGTTGACCGGCTCTCCCTGAGCCGCCCTCTCAAAGCCTTGATAGACACGGGGCACCCAGCCACTCTGGCTCGTGTTTAGT
Source organism: Brachyptera risi (assembly GCA_964007535.1). Taxonomy (NCBI): domain Eukaryota; kingdom Metazoa; phylum Arthropoda; class Insecta; order Plecoptera; family Taeniopterygidae; genus Brachyptera; species Brachyptera risi. Next base: position 48,331,268 of record OZ023327.1, on the reverse strand, counting down.
CCAATAGAAGACAGCGAAGTGGACACAAAACGACAACACCTGCATTTCCTCATTTCCTCAAGTGATGACTAAAGCAGGCTTTACACGACGCTGAATCTGTGCAGACCTGCGAGCGTCTGCGAGCGTCTAGGCGTATCGGCCATATTTGAATATGTCAATCAGGGTAGCTCGCAGACAGGCGGATGAGTGTTGGGCCGAGCTCTAATTGTGCGGATCCGCACAAGTTTAATTTCAAACAAAAATCCAGTAGATATTGTATTGTTTCCATTATTATAGTAGTGTCTAGCTTTCTTACTTTGACGTTTCTATCTATTCTGAGTAGAAATAGAATATAATTTTCGGTTAATATCACTAGACATAGCACTTATTCAGAATCCGCACAACGCTCTGCATTCATTCTACTCATGTGAAGCCTGTTTCAGATGACTTATATTCGAAGGTTCTAAAATATTGTAAACGCGTGCTGTAAAAATTGTCACACTGCGAACTGATTTTTGTATTATTCAACAATTAATTAAAAAATTAAAAGTTGAAACTACAAACAGGCCTACAATCGATGTTCTCAATTGTGGGTTGCAGAAAATAAATACTGACAAATAGAAGTCTATTTACGTCATTGAGTGAATGAGAAGACAAGAAAATAACATGACATATTGTTTAATTAGGTGTTCTTTTGCACAGATGGGAGAAAAACGATCGTGGCCTGATATGAAGGAAACATCTTTGAACGACAGAGGGAAACTGTGAGATGCATCCAAGATGCATTGAGGGTTGCGTTTGTTTGCGGCCGGGAGATGGTGCCTTCACGTATCTTGAAAACACGTACCATACCGTGAGGACTTTTCTGTGTAATATGAATCGCTGCTCTACCTGGTGGCGTTTTGTAGAAACGGCTGATAGGCTGGAAAACTTGATGACAGCATGAGCCGAGCCGAAGAAAACGAAACGTTAGTTCCTTTTATCACCACTTATCTACGCACGGTCAATAGATCTATACACGCGGACCGTGAACCGGAACATATTTTTAAGATGGGAGGGATAGGAAGTGAGGGCACCATCTCCAACAGGCAAACGCAACCCTCACTGCATCTTGGATGCACCTCAGCAGCCAGGATGGTCAACCATGAGATATTGAGCACCGGTCAACTGAATGACGGTCCATGGAGCACTTGCGACTGATCCATTCAGTGAACTTGAGACTGATCCAACCTTCTCAGTAAACAACTTTACAAGAAGTGAAGTGAGATTGTGAGTCGGAATCTTATCATCTTGACCTGTTGAAGGAAACACTCGCTTTGTAATCAGCAATTACAGGAAACAGTTCGTACATACCGGCCATTGCAAAGGAAAGTGAATCAAATATCGCATTATTTGCATAAAAACACCAATCAGACGAGCTCGAATTGAGAATAAAAGGAAGGCAAAATGATTTATAATCAGTGGTGTCCAAACACGGTTTAATATGGGAACCTAGAGGCCTATAGTTTGAGAAATGTAGTGTAGAGAGAGGTGAGGCTTAGTGAGCAAGCTATTAATGAATGCATATACTAGCATCTATGACAGATCATCGAGAAGTAAATGTTTATATATACTTCTCTATAGGTACAAACAGATGTATAGGTATGGATCAACCCTTCCCTATTTCACACCACTATCTTATGGGTGGTTCAAGCCAGCTTATCTCTCGTCGATACAAGTATATTATTAATAAAATGGGGACCAGGCAAAATGATGGCGTGATGATGTAAACCAACTTGATGATCATTTCAACCGCACATGTTTTCTTACCTAATGTCAACAATCTTCTTAGGTTGACGTTATGCAAATATGAGTACTATCAAGTTCTCTCCAAGCCATAATAATGTGACCAGCAAAATTACTCATTTATAAAGTCTTGTATCAAATTTCCTTTGCCAACTTTCCGCCAACACTCCCGAGTATCACAACGGGGAGATGGGATAGCAGCAAATGGAATAACGGCAAATGAATCGTGTATAACTTGGGTCTTTTCAAAAGTGAACGAAAAAGTATTTTTGCTGTTAAAACAAGGAATAACAGCAAATGATTTTTTTTTGACATTACTCCAGTGGAATAACAGCAAATAAGAGTGTTTGCTGTTGTTCCAGTCAGATGTTCCGCACATGAATCCATTTGCCGTTTTTCCATGGAATAACAGCAAATAGAATTTTCCAAAATATTTCATATTTTTCTTTTACCGTTATGAAAAGTAAAAGAATAATGGCTCACTTAATTTCTACTTTTAATTTTCGGAAGTACGTCAAATATGTATTTGCTATTATTCCAATCGGAATAATAGCAAAAAAAAGTTGCCACTATTCTAGTGGAACAACAGCAAATGAACTTTTGACGTTATTCCAGTTTCTCCGATTGACAATTTGTATCAAGACCCAAAATCGTATTTGCTGTTATTCCAATTGGAATAACAGCAAAAGAAGCTTTGACGTTATTCCAGTGTAACAACAACAAACTAAATTTTGCCATTATTCCAGTTTTAAAGAAGTCGATATTTGTATTTGCTGTTATTCCGATTGGAATAATAGCAGAAGGAGCTTTGACGTTATTCCAGTGGAACAACAGCAAACTAACTTTTGCCATTATACCAGTTTTACAAAAGTTGATATTTGTATTTGCTGTTGTTCCAATTGGAATAAAGCAGTTTTGTCACCTCGAGCGACGCTCGGACTCTCAGGACATCTCCTCTAGCCCGACTGCCTTATGCAAACACCGGCAGTTTCGTCACCTCATGAGCCACGCTCGGACTCTCAGGCCATCTCCTCTAGCCCGACTGCCTTATGCAAACACCGGCAGTTTCGTCACCTCATGAGCCACGCTCGGACTCTCAGGCCATCTCCTCTAGCCCGACTGTCTTATGGAAACACTGGTAGATTCGTTACCTCATGAGCCACGCTTGGACCCTCAGGCCATCTCCTCTAGCCCGACTGCCTCATGCAAACACCGGCAGTTTCGTCACCTCGAGAGCCACGCTCGGACTCTCAGGCCATCTCCTCTAGCCCGACTGCCTTATGCAAACACCGGCAGTTTCGTCACCTCATGAGCCACGGTCGGACTCTCAGGCCATCTCCTCTAGCCCGACTGTCTTATGCAAACACCGGCAGTTTCGTCACCTCATGAGCCACGCTCGGACTCTCAGGTCATCTCCCCTAGCCCGACTGCCTCATGCAAACACCGGCAGTTTCGTCACCTCATGAGCCACGCTCGGACTCTCAGGTCATCTCCCCTAGCCCGACTGCCTCATGCAAACACCAACAGTTTCGTCACCTCATGAGCCACGCTCGGACTCTCAGGCCATCTCCCCTAGCCCGACTGTCTTATGCAAACACCGGCAGTTTCATCACCTCGAGAGCCACGCTCGGACTCTCAGGCCATCTCCTCTAGCCCGACTGTCTTATGCAAACACCGGCAGTTTCGTCACCTCATGAGCCACGCTCGGACTCTCAGGCCATCTCCTCTAGCCCGACTGTCTTATGCAAACAATGGCAGTTTCGTCACCTCATGAGCCACGCTCGGACTCTCAGGCCATCTCCTCTTGCCCGACTGCCTTATGCAAACACCGGCAGTTTCGTCACCTCGAGAGCCACGCTCGGACTCTCAGGCCATCTCCTCTAGCCCGACTGCCTTATGGAAACACTGGTAGATTCGTCACCTCGAGAGCCACGCTCGGACTCTCAGACCATCTCCTCTAGCCCGACTGCCTTATGGAAACACTGGTAGATTCGTTACCTCGAGAGCCACGCTCGGACTCTCAGGCCATCTCCTCTAGCCCGACTGCATTATGCAAACACCAGCAGTTTTGCTCTTATATTAACACTGGAATAATGGCAAACATTTATTTGCTATTATCCCACTGGAAGAACGGCAAATCGTTGTTTGCTGTTATTCCAATTGGAATAACAGCAGATGAAAATATTGACGTTTTTAAAACTGGAATGACAGCAATAGTTAGTTTGCTGTAGTTCCAATGGAATAACATCAAATCTTCTTTTGCTGTTATTCCAATTGGAATAACAGCAAATACAATTTTGGGTCTTAATACAAATTGTCAATCAAAGAAACTGGAATAACGTCGAAAGTTCATTTGCTGTTGTTCCACTGGAATAATGGCAAACTTATTATTTTGCTGTCATTCCGATTGGAATGATAGCAAATACCTATTTGACGTTCTTCCGAAAATTGAAAGTAGAAATCAAGTGAGCTACTTTTCTTTTACTTTTCATAACTGTAAAAGAAAAATGTGAAATATTTTGGAAAATTATATTTGCTGTTATTCCAGGGAATAACGGCAAATGGATTTATATGAGGAACATCTGACTGGAACAACAGCAAACACTCCTATATGCTGTTATTCCACCGGAATAACGGCAAAAAAATCATTTGCTGTTATTCCCCAGCAAATATACTTTCTCCTTCACTTCTGAAAAGACCAAGTTGAACGATATATTTGCCGTTATTCCATTTGCTGCTATTCCGCGCCACCATCAAAACGCTTAGCTCTCTTATGGCTGAACGAAAATAAATTCCCCCTGCACAACTCTATTCCCCCTAGCATGGGTATGAACCTAAATGGACCACTGAGGAAGCGGTCTACGGTCTATCCTCGGTAGCAGCACAATCCAGCATAGGAATATTGTAGATATCCATCTCGACTAAAAACAACCACGTTTCGGATATCATTCTTGAAATGCGAAATGGTAGACGATTAAAAATAAAGAGGACCTGCCGTTGTAATTGGAATTTTGATATGTAGGGGGCCTAATGTATTATTAGATATTCTCATCGATCGTACAATATTTCAGGCCCCACTTCACTGTGAGAATACAGTTACACCTACATGTGAACATATGATTTATATATGTGTGTACATATATATATATATATATATATATATATATATATATATATATATATATATATATATATATATATATATATATATATATATATATTTGTGAGTGTGTGCACATAAAGATTACCACTAGGGTCATTACCACCTCATCCACGAGGATACCATTAACACTGTCGCCTACTGCACCCAGAACATTGCGACCTCTGGCATTGACTCATGAACCAATCAAACATTAACCGCGTGGCAAAGAGTTTGAAACAATGTGGAAACATGGAGCACGTTCAACGAGACAATTGTGCTGCGAGAGACGCAATACGGTGTCACGGCGGATCATGCTCCAGAATAGCTATTACACAATTACGCCGTTGCCGTTCTAATGAATTCGACGGCATGAGAAGGTAGAATGAAAGTTACTAGTATACTGACAGACCACGCAGTTACAGATTTCAGCATCCAGAGCTATTCTCAGAATGAATTTTTGTCAACCTTTCAATAATTAAAAAAGTCGTATTGAGCTTGCTATATATATATCTAAATAACACCATTTCACCAATAATGATATAGCCGTCGATCTCTCTTGTCATTGGACATTTGTTGATTCAAGAATAATATTCTAGTTTTGCCAAGGTGTGTAATTTTTGAGAGGCGAACTTCAAATTGAAATGTGTGAGTGCTTACCCGAGAACGTTTGAAGAAAACATGATAAGAAATATGGGGAAATTTCAGTATATATATATATATATATATATATATATATATATATATATATATATATATATATATATATATATATATATATATATACATATACATATATATATATATATATATATATATATATATATATATATATATATATATATATATATATATATATATATATATATATATATATATACATATATATATATATATATATATATATATATATATATATATATATATATATATATATATTGTGAAACACACTCATGGATGGACATGAAAAGGAAGTACAAGTCGTGAAATCAGTTTTCAAAAAATTGATGAAAATTAGCATTATTGTCGTGATTTCATTTCATTTGTTTATATTGGAATATATGACGCACTATAATGATAACCTAGATCAATAGGTCGAACGTACGATTAATGGAGTGGTGAGACGAAAGTCTCGCAGGTAGTGGGAAGGATTCGGTCGTGGCCTATATTGTAGGAACCCGTATTAGCCTAGACTACAGAGGAAAACCATGGAAGACCTCTGTGAAGATGGATTGGGGCGAAGATCGAATCAAGGTTCGATATGCCCCTCAACTGTCGGATCACACGAAGCGAGCGCGTTAGCAACTGAGCTTCATGTGCCGGTATTATCGTAATGATAGGCCTACGTGTATTACCGATGAGTGAATCTAACGTCACTCATAACGATCCCATCAATAGCGACGTTATTTGGGGTTACGAATAAGCGGGTGCCAAGACAAATAGACCATTTCCGAAATGAATGAGCCATCTAGCGGCGATCGTTTGAACTAGAACGGGATTTTATTACCCGAGTTCGAAAGGGGAGATAGAATAGCAGCAAATGGATCAACAGCAAATGATTCGTGTAACATGTTCTTTTCAATATAAATGGATTTATATGCGAAACATCTGACTGGAACAACAGCAAACACACTCATTTGCTGTCATTCCACTAGAATAACGGCAAAAATATAATTTGCTGTTATTCCCTGGAATAACCGTTAATTAACATTTGCCGTTAATCCATTTGCTGCTATTCCGCGCCACCGTTCGAAAGTTCTATGCTACCAATGCAATTTAGCACGTTTGATTTATTGTGCGTTACAGTGAACGTATTCAGTTATAATATAATATTAGTTGCATCATCTATATGTTTACTATATACTAAGAGATTTACACACTGTCAGAGTGAGTGAGATGAGAGATAATGCAAGTTATCTATCTTAATGTTTTGCCTTTAACTCTGTGTATAAGAGGGCCGACTTTTTGAACAGTACTAAAACTCCCAGAATGCAATACCAGCGATCTCGGCTGCTAGGAGGCGGGACGCGCCTGCGCATGGAATAATGAAAATGGTCTATTGTAATTGCAAAATAAGATAGGCCTACTTCCGACTTGTCACCAGAATGCAACACGAACCTGGAAAATCAGTAGTCCATCAAGATAGCCGAACTATTCATCAAATGAATGAAATATACATACACACACACACACACACATATATATATATATATATATACATATATATATGTATATATATATATATATATATATATATATATATATATATATATTTATAAAGAAAAAATATATATGTATAGATACATATTTAAATATACTATGGATAGATACACACATATATATATATATATATATATATATATATATATATATATATATATATATATATATATATATATATATTTATAAAGAAAAAATATATATGTATAGATACATATTTAAATATACTATGGATAGATAGCTATTGGCTCCTCGTATATTCAGATCAACAAGTAGAATTATTTGATCCTATCTTCAGAATCGAGCCGTAAACATCCAAGCTTGTTTGCTCCGAAATGAGCCAATTGTCAATTATAAACGTTATTGGCTGAATAAAATGCGAACGAGATAAAACGTGATAACATTAAAATTACAAAATATCAACTGAAATGCGATTACCTTTAATATTGTTATTTCATGATCAAATTATTGAAGAAATTTCTAGGGATAATGTCATCGTGGTCGCTGCATGGATAGTAACGCCCACTTTGTTACGTCAGCCAGAAGATACATTGATTGTATTGTATTCAAGACTTGGAAATCCACTAAATTCAGCATCATGTTCGATTGATCTGATTTATTATACATTCTGTGCAAAGACGCACCCTAAAGACGACTACGATCTATTGGCGTCGGTGAATGCCGAATGAGATGATGGGTAGATGAGATCTATGATGAGAATAAAGGTTATTTCATTATGTGTTTTTGGACAGTGGGAAGGATGGTCGTGGCCTGTCAACTGTTACTGAGGAGAAATTCCAGTATTAACATTGAAAAACCACGAATAACCCATGTCATGATGGTCGATCACGGCGGTAATCGAAACCGGGTCTACATGAATGATGTTTCAATGATTAATGCGCTAGCGAATGATCCATACAGTCTCCATTTGTTTTACTGATGAAACATTAAATCAGGTACAGGTATGAATGAATTAAATCCCATTTATCTACCTTAATTCTCAATCTATTCTCACTTGCGGAAACCTGCACCGCGTTCGAGCACCACCACTAAAAACAAAACATCGCCAAGAGATACGAACTCTGAAGAGGACCAGTCAATAGTATACCAAATAATAACTACTTCCAAATAATAACTATACTTAACGTTCGTCGATTCCAAGGGAAGAAAGTGAACACTAATTAACCAAGAAGTTTAAAAATAACTCAAGTTTAGAAAGTAAGAAGAAAATTGAAGTTACGTTAGATTGGATTAGATTTGAAAGATGTTCATTTGATTAACAGCAAGCACGATGTCACGACTGGGGACTGTGGATCGAGTGAATTGCAATGACAAATTCATCGTCAAGTGAAAAGTTACAGACCTATTTGGGAATGAATTTCCTTTCGTAGTACCAAACATCTATCTTTCTCAATGTACTGCCATGTAAAATAAAAAACTTGACCGCAATTATTACCTGACGTTCCGTAAAACGAGGACACATGTTGACGAACGAAGGGAGAGGATTATACTACAGATTAAATATACTACATACAAATAAATAATACAGTTACAAACTTTTCATCACCGAGGGATGCGGATCAGTTGCTAGTGCGCTGAATCGACATTCAGGAGAACGGGATTCGATTCCCGCCATGATCGACCATCCTTACAACAGGCGTATCGTGGTTTCCCTATGTCATTCAAGTGAACATTGCGACGGTTTTTTCTGTCAAAAACTCATGATAAAATAGACCTGATGTCATGTCACCCTCCTATCATCTCACTCTTTGACGCCGATAGATCTTAATTATCATTACAATACCTCGTAGTAATCTATTAAATCAACTTCTTTAACATAATGAACAGGTCATTGGTATTGTTTTGATAAATAATATAAGCTCTTGGTTACTACTCCAGGAAACAGTCCCGACTCAACGAAAAACGCTTGGCACACATGAGTTATTCTGACCAGTACGAGCGTTGTCGATTATACCAAGTGTGGCAAGGTGTGGACGAAGTGGTTCTCGTATATAGGCCGGCCAGTGTGGGATGACTGTTAGCTCTGTGCGAAGGTCACGGCCGTTGTGTTTATGTGCTCACTTAGGTAGGTCAGCCCCTCGGGTCACGCGGAGGCGTCATCTCTCGTCGCGTCATGGCACGAACATCACGCCATATGACGTCATTCGTCACTCTAGCGACACTGGGGACCAACATTGTACCACACATAATATAATTTAATAGGGTTGTGAACAATAATCGATATATCGATTACAATCATTTTTTTTTTCATACGATAATCGATTCAATTTTTACGATAAGATTTACACGATATGACTATCGAAACTGTATTTCAATTCTCACAACACATCCCTCCTTTATATTCACACTGTGACGAGTATGAAGGTGGCCACCTTCTGACGAAAACAGAGGTTTGGAAACCAATCGAAATGTCACAACGTATATTGAAAAATCCAATATGATACGATGATTAGTGATTCGCTATGATTAACGAAGAGGAGGAAAAGAAAATATATATTACGATAATTATTAACGATGTGGTGTGAACGATAATCGATATAAGTTGATTTTCATATCGAGGAACAACCCCAAGTATAACTGCGTCTCGTAGTCCAAAATGGTTTAATGGTGAGCCTACATGGTTTCTGAGGTATACGAATTTACACTTATATTTACGTTTCAGGTTTCATACTATTCGAGATGGCCGACCAAGGAGAATCGCATAGATGTCAAAGTGAATACTGGGATGATCCTAATTACTACTGGGCCACGACCGCCTTCTTCCCATCATTCTAATAAACTAATGGCTATCACTAAAAAAGATTGGCCATTGCTCTATTCAAAATGAAATAGAATGAAGAATATTGTGAGATCATGGCCAACTTCTACCAGGGGCGTCGAAACGTTTTGAAAGATGTTGATCGGGGGGGGGGGGGGGAATCCAACCAAGACGTCATGCGAGGGGCGGGAAGGAGGGGGGGTATGAGATGCTCTTCAGAAGCTCCACAATTATTTTCAAATTGTGTTCTTTGAAGATTTCGTTGTGATTAAGAAATAGCAAGGTTTATATTTTAAAATTTTACATCATATTTTTTTCCAGTTCCGATGCCAGTGACTTGAAGAGTCTACATCTATACTCGGCACCAAAATTGTACGTATTGTAGGAGCAACGAGAAGGAAGCAATTTTTTGGAAAACTCCATTGTAGTCGGACTCATTAACTGGATTTCCGAGTTTGGAAACGTTGGTAGAAACATGATTTTTAAAAAAATCCGTAATGAATCAATTGATATACTCGATACACACATCACCTAATTTCCTTCATTTATTACAGAAAGATTGAATTATATCCTAATAAATACTGATGTAACAACAACAACTTCATTTTTGCATGAAGAAATGCATTATTGATCATCACTTTCTTAAAAACGGCTGACTTTCGAGCTTCCAGATTTTGATATACACATTTTCATATAACGGAGATATTCTTAATATTTTTACTTTCTTACCGCCGCAAAGACACAATTAATTGTAATTTATAATGAACTACCAAATGAACGAACTGTAAATATTATACCAAGAAGTTTCTGGATGATACAGAATACAAACACAAACAGAGGTAAGCAGGGGCGGACTGGCCATAGGGCCACACCGACCATTCGTCGGTGGGCCAAATACTGGTGGACCAGTTTTACGCAGTCTATATTTCGTTCTTTTATTTAAAATGTACACTATATTGTTTGATTTGTTTGGTGCTTTTCTCTCCCTTCTATGATCATTTTTTCTGAGCCTCAATTGTTTTTTACTCAGCCTTAATTGGGGGACAATCATTATGTATCAAGTTTCGATGTTGATGACAAAAATATGTATGAAAAATATTTCTTCACTCATCAATTAGAACCACCGCCTACTGTGATGGGGTAGTTCCATATAAAGAATTGTAATTGTATTTGGCAAAAATGCTCGTTCTTAGTATTAGTTATTGATCCACCGACTACTGACAAACAAGTTGCTGCACTTGTGCCCACGAAGGGAGAAGGTAATCTACCAACTATAAGTAAGTGTAAAACTTTGGTATGGTTACAATTTTATGGATTCAACTACTGTGAAAAGAGACGAGAGTATACTTGTACGTGTTCCTATAATCGTTAACCTCGTCTCAAAAAATCGTGATATACTGAAAACAAAACCACAACTACAAACTGTGACATTTGGGTGTAATGTTGGTAGATGAACATCTACTTTGGTGAATATATAATACAATTTGAAACTTGTGAGAAAACGGTAACAGAAAATTACAATTATGCAGTGGCAATGATTTTTCTTTTGTCGAGTCGAAAGAATTGAATAATTCGATAAATCAGCTGCCTTATATTCAACGTGGAGGAGTTAGATCCTGGATTCAAATGTATGGTTTGAAAAAAAAGAAATATAACTATATCCATATTGGTACGAGAAATATGGGAAAAGAGAGAGAGAAGTTTTCTGTTGCTGGTAGTGGAGAAAACGAGAATAACTTTTATAGTAGATTAAAGTGCACTCAATTTTTTTAGAAAAAGTACATCTAGTTTTGCTGTACAGTGGTACATGGCTTAATTGTAAGTTTTAGCTCAGTCTTACTATACATTCAAATTAATTTGGATTAGGTTCATTCAGAAAATTCAGATTGGCGAGTTAGATTAGGTTATGGTTAGTTATAGATTAGGTACCGGTAATAGGTTAGTTACACTATAGGTTAATTAGATTCAAAGGTAGGTTAGTTTCGATCGCCCACAACTACTACGCCCGCATGGGTTACAACCAAGTCTGGCTAAATACATATGGGCCTAGGCATACTCCTTACCGAGATAATGATTTGAAGCCCCCAGGAAACTCAATCAGAGAAACTGATACTCTTTTTACCAGCATTATATGGCTGCCCGCTCTCACTTACACTCGCTTGCATCCGGAGTGCATCCTTTCAATTTCGTATACTAATAACAGCAAAGCTCAGTCGCCATGCACGCGTATAAGGTTAACCACACATAGCACGCGCGTTGATCGAACTGATTGATGATTATTGTTTGCTTAACGACCCCACAAAAAGCTAGATTATACGGGGGTACGAATGAGCAGGTGATAATGGAACTGTGAGGTCATGAGTGAAAGGACGTTTAAAAAAAAAATGCCTTCTGCGGGACTCGAATCCACGTCCAACGGTTACCTCAGTTTCTGAAGATATGCCTCAGTTGACTGAGCTACCGAGGGTGGCACGTTGATAGAACTTTGAATGAGTTATCGGCCATAAGAGAGTGAAGGTTAGGAGCAAAATAGTAAGTCCACTGAAACCGCACAGGAAACCCAGGTTCCTTCCTGTGCGTCGTCGACTGGATAATTAGTATCAACACATCAAGGCGAAGGGAATGATAACAATTCAAAGATTATTGAACATCGAATAATAAATATATATACATATATATAAATATATATCTATATATATGAATATATATATATATATATATATATATATATATATATATATATATATATATATATATATATATATATATATATATATGATTATATATATATATGAATAAATATGAATATATATATATATATAATATATATATATATATATATATATATATATGAATATATATATATATATATGAATATATGAATATATATATATATATATAAATATATATATATATATATATATGAATATATATATATATATATGAATATATATATATATATATGAATATATGAATATATATATATATATATAAATATATATATATATATATATATATATATATATATATATATATATATATATATATATATATATGTATATATATATATATATATATATATGTATATATATATGTATATATATATATATATATATATATATATATATATATATATATATATATATATATATATATATATATATATATATATATATATATATATATATATATATATATATATATATATATATATATATATATATATATATATATTATATATATATATATATATATATATATATATATATATATATATATATATATATATATATATATATATATATATATATATATATATATATATATATATATATATATATATATATATATATATATGTATATATATATATATATATATATATATATATATATATATATATATATATATATATATGTATATATATATATATATATATGTATATATATATATATATATATATATATATATATATATATATATATATATATATTTATATATATGAATATATATATATATATATATATATATATATATATATATATATATATATATATATATATATATATATATATATATATATTTATATATATGAATATATATATATATATATATATATTTAAATATATATATATATATATATATATATATATATATATATATATATATATATATATATATATATACATACATGAATATATATATATATATATATATATATATATATATATATATATAAATATATATATATATATATATATATATATGAATATATATATATATATATATATATATATATATATATAAATATATATATATATATATATAAATATATATATATATATATATATATATATGTATATATATATATATATATATATATATATATATAGATAAATATATATATATATATATATATATATATATATAGATAAATATA
>OZ023327.1:48294041-48317228 GCA_964007535.1 Brachyptera risi | reverse complement strand
GTTGAAAGATCAGTGGAACCCGGCACCTCCACCCCTGTGCAACGATACAACGATACGATTGAAAACGGGCAGCTAGAAACACATCGCTGAACTCGACAAAGATAATTGGATCTTGATCAAGTTACACACAAATATATATATATATATATATATATATATATATATATATATATATATATATATATATATATATATTATATATATATATATATATATATATATATATATATATATATATATATATATATATATATAAATAAATATATATATATATATATATATATATATATATATATATATATATATTGGGTTTTAAACGACGCACTATAAGGCCTACCGATGGCTACGATCTATTGTCGTCGGTGGATGATGAATGAGATGATGGGATGATGAGATGAAAGGTCATTTTATTACGTGTTTTGGATGGTGGGAAGGAGTCGGTCGTGGCCTGTTGTTAAGGATCCATCCCAGTATCAACCTGAATGACAAAGGGAAACCACGATAAACCTGTCAGGATGGTCGACCATGGCGGGAATCGAACCCCGGTCTCCCAAATGACGGTGCGGTGTGTTTTAATATATATATATATATATGTATATATTCATATATATATATACAAATCTATATTCGTCTGGGCTTATCGATCTATATCTATTATGTCTTTCCATCCATTTAGGCCTATCTATCTATCTATCTATCTATCTATCTATCTATCTATCTATCTATCTATCTATCTATCTATCTATCTATCTATCTATCTATCTATCTATCTATCTATCTATCTATCTATCTATCTATCTATCTATCTATCTATCTATCTATCTATCTATCTATCTATCTATCTATCTATCCATCTATATATCTATCTATCTAGCTATATCTATCTATCTCCTACATAATAAAACGTCTAGTCGAAAGACGATACTGTAGAGTGTAGACAGTCTGCTGTGCAAGGAGATTTATATCCATCTGATGCCACAACGAAACCTAGATTCTAATCAGAATTCAAGAGTAATTAATCTCACTAGATCAACGTCACCCATCACCACCAATTTGTCGCATGTTGACATTAGTTTGCGGCATGCGCGTTAAGGCCAGTAGGCCTACCTATTCATGTATACTAGCCGTTCACTCATCTCTTTAATTTGGGTCAAGTTGGTCAAGTAAATAACAGTAAGTTAAGGGATAGGAAGACAATACGTCATAGAGGGTGGAGACGAGGGATTGAACGGCCCTAAGGCGCCAAATTTCCAAGTCACGCCAAATTTTCAAGAAAGACTTATACCCAATACCTCATTATATCGTGATATGCCTCATTATATCAGGTTGAGGTTATTTTTAAAAGTGTATTTTTTATATGCTGGTACAATTCATGTTAGTAGACGATGTCAACTAATGACTAGAGAGAATATTAAGACAATGTTTTTCATGCAGCCGTAGTTTTCGTATAATATTCGTATGTGGTATGTTCTTGTCTTGCTTGGCGCCTACCATAGCTGTTCATGTCTAAAGCTGTTATGCAGAAAGAAGACGTAGGCCTATTCAGGGAATTCGAATATATATTTATATTTTCTGATAATCAAACACATTAATATGTTCCATATTATCAGTTTTTCTCGAACTTACTAATGGTGAGATTGTAAGCGGGGAATAAAGGGGTAAATCCAATCCATGGTAGGCCCCTAACTGCAGCGTGAACAGATAATATTTCATATGTTCTCAGTTTTACTGAGTGTACTTGTTTTCACTCAATGTAGATGATGGCTCTATTCATTCCAATAGCAATCGAGTGTCCAGTTTCAGAATAAAAAGCGCATCAAGAATAGAAATGATTAGGATCAAAAACTAACGTACTGTACAAGTTTCCATTTTTTTTTCAATCGCATTCGACTGGAGCAGTACCAATGCATAGCTTGAGAAAACAATGTTGAAGATAGTGTAAATTACCAATCAATCACCTGTTGGCTGTTGCTATAGGTCATCCACATTCGGATCAGACGTTGCTTCAGTAACAGTACACAGTTCGAATCCAGTCAATGGTAAATCTGCGGCAGCGCGATATCATGGCATACGTGTATAGGTATAATCATAAATAAATTGAACGAATTCAAGTCTTGTTATCCACATGTATTAATGATGATCCTCCTGAATTCTTATGAGTAATTATTTCGTAAGAAAAGATGAAAATCAAAATTTAAATTCCGAATTCACAAAATCAAAACTATATTCGAACTGTTTAGAACGTATCCCAAACTGGTAATCTCGCCATCCAAACTGTGAATCATGAAAGTGTTGTGTGTAAACTGATAGGTGGTCGCTCTCAACCATCAGTTTGTAAGTTTCAACACATTTTCAACATTATCTGTAACGATAAAATTTTAGAAAATTCCTCCTATAATCTCACCTCGCTTCTTATTGCTGGTTGATAGTTAAAACCTATATATAACACTCAACTTGGTCCAACACAATATATTATAAATGTGCTTCTGGATGAAAACTCGTAGTGCTAGTCGTATCGATAGAATTAATTACTATACTAGGGGAAGGGGGGGGGGGGTTGGTGACAATAAATGGTGGGTCTAGGGGCGTGAAATGTTTTAATACGGCTCTGCTGCCAACACTATTATAGGCAATTAAATCAAAGTGATCATCAGCGTAAATGTTATAAATATTATATTATATATGTAGTCTCACAATCTCACATATGATCCAAATATGAGAATCCAAAATAGTTATATTCATTTAAATTGGATATTTAATGTTGCTCCAAGACCCCACCAACAGCTGGATTATATACGGGGGAACGAATGAGCGTACGATAATGGAACGATGAAGTGATGAGAGAATGAGATGAGACAACGTTCACAAAAACGTGCCTTAAGCGGGACTCAAACCCACGCCTGACCCAAGATCAGTTTCTAACGCAGAGCGTTAGGTAACTGTACCACGGGGGCGTCCAATTTATATTGGGATCAATGACGCATTTTAATGACAAGTAAGATCTATTAGCGTCGGTGAGTGATGAATGAGTTCATGGAGAGACAAGGTGAAAGATCATTGTAGGCTAATTATAATGAGTGATTTTTGAAAAGCGTGAGTGGGAAGGAAGCAGTCGTGGCCTGTTAGTAAGGAACCATTCTAGTATTGATTGACATGAACGACTCACAGAAACCGAGCTGCAATTCTGTTACAATTAACGAACATGGCGGGGATCAAACCCTGGTCTCCTGTTTAGCACGCTACTGCTCGATGTACTGTCTCAGTTATACTTCGGTTTTTCTATATTTACGACGTAAAAATACACGAAAAAATATATTTCTTTTTCAAAATGAATCAACATTTCTCTTATATGAGTGATCGATTTGAACAGTTTCCCCGCAGTAATTATGCACCAAATTCGAAAGGTATGAATGAGACGCTCTTATTTTCGAAATTCGATTTTATTGAAGATTATTCACTACGTTGAGTCGAACCGGCATGCGGAATCTGCCTGATTCAGGTAATCGCTATCATTGGCCTCTTGATAACAATTCAGCTAGTTCCGGATCCGGGTTTACCTCAGCAGGCCAATTAGCCGAATGTCACGCCATCTGGTGAGTACCGTCACGAACTAGACATTGTCTACCAGGTAGCACGTTTTACGTATTAATACTCTATAAATATTAATAATAATAACAATAATAATAATAATACTGGTACTAACGGCTGGCAGGTAGCAACAGTAACGGCACGATTCGAGTTGAACGGGATGCTAAACAAGGACCCCACGTGAGCCTCTCGACGATAACGTCACTGGATTAGTTTCGAAAAGAAAAACTAGGTATAGGGACGGTGGATAAAAAGCAGACTAAGTTTGCGGATCCGCGGATGCTACGCGGAGCGTTATGCGGATTCTGGATGTGTGACTAGTAAAAATATCCAAATTTTATGATACATCTTCACTCGGGAAACAAAAACGTCAAAGTAAAAGCAGACGACTACTAAATTACTGGGTTCGAGTTCAGCATAAAGCATCGGGTTATGTTTCAACTCATCTAATCCGATTCGAAGCCCAAAAGTAATATATTTGTAGGTGGGATCGTGAAGTAAAAAATAATAGTAGAGATTTCTATACAATGTGGTCTACAATGCTGAGACTACAACTGGCAGATGATCCATGGCATGGCAATTGCCTCAAAGAGGAGGGAACGTTGAGATGGTATAACATCGAACTACAGATGCATACAAAATAGAGGAACAGGGCCGACCTTTATCGTTATTAGCGCTGAGATCCGGCGTATAGAATACTGAAACTTCAAACGAGACAATATTGTTGCGAGATTCGAGTTCGATTCCTGTCGAGGTCACTCATCCGAACTGGAGAGTAGGTCGTGATTGAAGTCTATGGAGAGGTAAGCAAATATAAGTGATTTTACCACGAGCGCTATAGCGCACTTCGTATGAGCTGGCGCAAGAACGGTGACAAATAGATCCTTGCAATTCACGCACGCGATGGTGGTTAACGACCCCACCAACATCTAGGTTATATAGAGAGTTTCTCGCACGTAACAGTGCTCGTGCTCAACGACCCCATCATCAGCCGGGTTATATGGGGGGTAGGCCAATGCCTATGCCTACGCCCACACACACACACATACACACACACACATACACACACACACACACACACACACACGTGCTCAGTAATAGTGGGAGGCGAGTATTTTACAGCAAACGGATATAAATGGGTGTATTTTGAAGAATAGGGAAAGTCAATACCACAATATGCTGACAATGATATAAACTATCAACTAAATCTAGCCCAACGTAACCAACTAACCTAACGTATACATATTCTTAATATGGACAAAATAGACAAATTCTAGTTCCACTAGGAGTTTCTTGACCGAGCAGAATCTGGCTGACGGCTGTTAGGTAGTGGAAGTGATCGAGTGGATGGTCTGTCTACAAGGACCCATCTGTGAACTTGTTTTCACTGTACATCATATAATTGATACCGTATTAGAAGTAGATCTAGGAAAACATTGACAGCTTACAAGAGTTTCAGAATACACGGAAGAAACAAAGGAAACGCATCAAGTGAATCTTTTCTTCATTATTCAAGAATTTATATTTGAATATATATATATATATATATATATATATATATATATATATATATATATATATATATATATATATATATATATATATATATATATATATATATATATATATATATATATATATATATATATATATATACATACATGTGTATAAATATACTTTCAGATTGTACCTAAGCCGAATTTAATTAGAAACATTCTGTGAACTTGTGATGGTTTTATTGTATCATCTGTGAAACCAATTTAAAATTGCAAGTTGCAAAATAATCTTCATAAAAATGGCAATAATCCTTCCATTTCACACCTGAGAGAATATAACCGAACGATGAGTAATAATAAGAGTTATATCATCAATTGTAGCATGCAGTGTAACAAGTATGAACATATGAGTTATTGTTGAGAATAAAACCGTCATTGCCTGAAGGCCCGTTCACAATGAAACGCTAACATTAGCGCATAACACCAACACATAACAGTCACTAATACGAGAAATGTTCATCGTATAAAGTGACCCTGCGGGCCTGGATTCACCGAGTCCTATCTTTATGACGTCTTAAGTTAGGGCCATTTTACTGAATTAGGACCAATATGGGTCATAACTCAGTGAAATAGTCGCAACTTGAGACCAATATTGGTTCTAACTCAGTAAAATGGTCCTAACTTGGGACGTCATAAAGACAGAACTCTTTGAGAATCCGGGCCCAGGTCCTGGTCTATTCACAATCAGCACTAACCATAACGCTAAGATATACGCGAGCATGAAAGATGGAAAGCTCCAAGGTTTCATGTTGGGGGTTGAGTTAATGTGAAACGGAAGAATCAGCCAATAGATAGCTTTCAAAGCAATGAGACAAAGGCCGAGTAAACTGAGCTACCTAAACTGGTCAACAGATTCAGTTTGACAGTTGAGGGTGCAGTGACAACGGCAATAACCTTGAATTCTAATTGGCTGTTATTTTCGTATTCGAAAGTTAATGTTGGTGAGACAGTTTGGGTTTTATGTTATCGTCGTACATTAGACGTTAGTGCTACATGTTAATGTCAGTGTCGTGTTGCATTGTGAATGGGCATTCAATCATTCTGTGAGTTCTCAGTGGTAAATACACGCCGATGATGTTGCAGAATATAGTGGAGGTCACATGAATAGTAAGAACCAATAGGTTATTGTAGAAATAAAGCCTACGTCTATACTGGAGACAATTCAACAATTCTAAAATGAATAAAGCTGACCTCAAAATGTAAGTTAGTACGAATTAGCATCATTATCACTATTCAACACAGAACTAATATATATATATATATATATATATATATATATATATACATATATATATATATATATATATATATATACACATGATTGAAATGACAAATATTCTCTCAATAATTAAAACATTTTTCAACACAAAGCATATGTAAGGAAAACGGAATTTCATGGCGAACTATATAACCCCGAAATGGAGCAAATCTGCGTTTACAATTAGCAACTCCTAATTGAACGTTTTTTCATTTGAAGACAATTCTATAGGCCCAGAATATTTTATATAGATTCCGATTGCTTACAAAGACATGACTCAGTATCAGACCTACAGTGGTTATATCGAAACTGGGAAAAAAGATAACTTTTTCTGTCCTTATCGGTACTGTTATCAAAGAAAACAGGAAGATATAATGGTTAGAATGATTTCGCTAACAATAGACTATGCCCATAGAGTAGAACTATATAATACAGGTATATGTTCCACGTTAACTGGTCGAGACTCACTAGCACGAGCAGTTCATGCATTTATCTCGCTTTCCGTTTTCCACAACCACTTTTTCCCGAGAATAAAACAATTCAAGAGACGAAGCAATTTTAATTCACATCACGACAACGTTTGAAGTAAAACGGTTGAAAGAACGTATAAAGAGGGCATCGATTCGATGACGGCTGCTGTATGGTTATATGACTCAAACCAAGACTGTGTTGAGACATGGCACAGAACATAATGTTGCATAAGAAATCGCGACTGGCAAGAATAATATGATACGAAACGAGTGAAAATGTCAATTATATTTGCCTTCATGAAGAACCCCGTTTTATTAAACTAGCCTCGCACAAATGACTCGAAATAACACCAGATAAAGGTGGTATATACCTTTACTCACGACAGAAGAACGTCATCTTTCAACTAAATAATTTGTAAGAACTTCAGTAACTATTACGCCTGGCTGCAATTCAAGACATTTTACTCTATTAAAAGATGTAGTTATGTTTCTTATCATAAACAAAGTCCAGAAAAACTATACTGTTCTTAAAATACCACAGCAACGCTAATAACGGCGATATTTGTGTTGGTTATGTTTAATAAAAACCGTCCTCTTTCGTGAATAAAAGGTTCGATCACATCCTGTCACTATCAGATTAAAAACTGATTCTACTCAAGAAATACGACGGAGACCTAAAAATATGGCTACAAAACATTCCAAAATGAAGGTATAATATGTTGGCTGGCAACAATAAAGCTATAAATACAATACATAAAATTTCATTTTCACTAGCTCCCGATATTTTGAGGTTTTAGTGCCGAGAGAATAGGAACTGCCAAAAGTCGCTGAAAATCAAAAAGAGCGAACTGTAAGAAGCGAACAGAAGGCAATCAAGTCGTCGATTATTCAGACGCAAGTCGTGCTCTTATATGTACACTCCTATTCATCAGGGAGCATTGACAAATTGCAACGAGCCCGAGTCCCGACGTTACCACATAGCTTGAGTTATTGGCCACAAGATGTCCGTCTGTTTGCTACAAATACATTGGATACTTATATCCACGAAAGAAGAAGGTCGCCTATCCCAACATAACGAACTTATAGAGCTGAGACTTACTTTTAGGGTATTGTGATTTTCAGGAGGAGTTGACGATACGAAACGAAAATGCATCTTTGAAAACATGAAATCTTCACAAATCACTACAACTCTACAAATAGGCCTATATAACATAGGGCCAACACGATTGAAACTCAGAGTGAAAAATATATATCGAGATTGTCTGAAATAGAAGCCATTGCCTCCTTTGACTGTGTATATTCCACAATGACACTGGTGGACGACTGTTGACGACAGGGATACACAGTATAGGTTCTCAAATATCCTAATTATGTGGAAATTATAATATTTTATTTCATCAATTCATTTTTTTTTCAACAAACATTGGAAATCAGTCGCAAACCCATTGTTTCCCTATCAAGACAAAGGATGAAAGTTTAGGATCGTTTGAATGGGGCACCACAAGGGCGATCTCACCACTTCAAAGAAATAGTTACAAATAATATAGCTCATTCAACAAATTTAAAAATTAGAGCGATAAGTTATTAAGAAACGAAGGACAATTCAAAAGCCGTGTTTGGAAAAATGTTGTCAATCTTCTTTCTGAACATATCTTCTCTTTCTTCGATTTTACTCTCTTCATTTTATTTTCTTCTCTTCTTACGAATCTTCTCTGCTTCTTCTACTTGAAAATTCACTCGTGTAGGGCAAAGAAGAATTTCTGTCTTTGCTCCGAAGCTCATGTTTATTTTCTTCAATTCGCCTATTTATGTCCTATTTATATGTATATTCTCATTACTATCATCATTATGAAGTTATAGAAGGCGGAATATAATGGGGTGCATTACACTGACAAATTGGCGTTACAAGTCTGTAAATAATACTATAGATCACTGCAACGTTCGGCAGTGCGCATCACCGAGCTCGCTGCATGCAATGAGATGAGAGTAACGATACTTGCACTCTGTTACACAAGCATAAGAGTTGCACATGCAGTTCTGATCTAGCTACATAATCACGCATCATAAGACATTTCTACACATGCTTCTATATAAAGACATTCAACAGTCGTAACAGACTTCTATAATAATGAAGCATCATGGATAAGATAAAAAGCGAAACGAGTAGAACGGTGATCAGTTCAAGATGGAGACTATTTAATAGAATAGTCCTAGGATCAACTATTCTAAGATTGGAATTAAAGTGCGATTCTTTAATTTTTAAAAAAGCATGGAATTAAAACACTTATTTTTGTGCTGTCATTGTCTGATGTCCAAGCAGTTGCCGAAGTGAGAAAAGTTTGTGGTGAGAGAAAACGAGATCACGCGGAATGCTCTATGTCCAAGTATCTGACCAATGTGCGCCTTGCACGCTCGACTGTGCCTGATAAGTGCAAGTGGCGACTGAGATGACACTTTCTAGGGAGATCGCATGTTTCATCAGGTGCACATGACAAACAGAAATGTTGGTGACATCATGCAAACTAATACCGAAGTTGTAGTAGTAGTAGTAGTAGTAGTAGTAGTAGTAGTAGTAGTAGTAGTAGTAGTAGTAGTAGTAGTAGTGTTTATTCCTTTAACCCTCATTCGAGGAAATCGGTACTACAATATGGAGAGACATCCACCCCTATTACAACCAAGTGTCACATCACAGCATATATAGATTAATTCATCTATTCCGAATTATCACAATGAGAATGAGAATACCTTTTGACTCGTGTTCTACCTGTGCTTCATACGTTTTGCAATCGGTACTCGGCGACTTGTTGAATCTACCAGCCAGTATAAACAAGGCTGTCATCGTTAGTTGACCGCAGAAGTTGTACGCGTTATACACAACCAAATAGAGAAGTATTGACATGTGGGGGAAGTGGGAAGTATAGAGTATGGAAGTATGGAAGTATGGGAGTATGGGAGTATGGAGCGGGAGTATGGAGCACGAGTATGGAAGTAACACAGGCTTACAATGAGAGCAAGCTAAAATAATGGGGAACATTTGAAGATGAGTGATTGTACAAAAGTGTAGTTCGAAGTTCGAAGTTCGAACCATACCCGAAATATGGCCACCAACCAGTATTATACCATAATACAGCCAATACCTGTGTTCTACTTATGGATGTATCATTTTATATACACTGGGTATGCCGACGGACTGTAACGATCACCATGATCTATTGGCGTCGGTGTATGAATGATATATGACATGATAGATAGATGAGACGAATGGTTATTTCATTAGGTGTTTTGGAGGGTCTGAAGGTAACGGTCAAGGTTAGCAAATTCACTTTAGCGACAGAGGCAAAACGCGGAAAATCTAGCTCCGTCAGGATGGTCGACCATGGCTGGAATCGAAACCCCGTCTCCTGAATGAAGGTTCAGCGCGCTAGCGACTGATCCACCCGTCTCAATTTTACTGGTAGATAATCTATTAAAAATAAATTACAATTACCTATGTATATATAGATGGTATAGGTAGCATCTACTGTATTCCGTGTAATGTTAACAATTAACAAAGGTGGTGATAAGATCCCTCAGGTCGTCGACACGACAACGCACACCGCCCGATACGGACCAGAAGTCATGTGGAAAACAAACGGAAAACTCGGTTGTTTTTTCCTTCCGAATCGTTTCTCGTTTTCTACGTCAGTCGTCTGCATGGTTGCCTTTCGCCCCTCGCCACTTGCTTCTTACCTCTTTGCCGCGATGACTTGTCACAAGTGTGACGCCCAATCAGCCTCGATATACATATCATACATATCATTCATACATACATACATACATACATACATACACAAACACGCCCGTCAGAATGCGGCAGGGGTAATTTCATATTGGCTACCGCAACATTCAACAGCCATGTGAACGTTCTTTAGGCTTGGAAGAGAATCGTAACTCGACTTGAACAGCCGCCCCCGGTCACTGGACGTGAGCCCCGCATTGGGCACCGGTTTTTGTAAACATCATTCACGTTTCGCCTGCTCAGTTCATACGCCAAATAACCTAGCTGCTGGTGGGGTAGTTTAGCAAACAATAATAATCGTCACCTCCAAATAATAGGCCATATGTTTTGAAATTGTGGAAGATCGCAATTAGACAAGTGATGTATTGGATTCAATATTCTCAATTCTGTTGCATACAAGTCGTTTCGATTTGGTTTATAAATGTAAATGATTCATAAATGAAATTAAAAACGATACGGTTCGCCATGGTAATATTCTTGTGATTGCAGTCTGGTGTAAGCGGCAGTCAATCTCGTCAGTACCGCTAGTGATCATTCATTTATTTATATTGGGTTCAACGACGCACTGTACTGATTACTAAGATCTATTGGCGTCGGTGAATGATAGGCCTATATGAGATGGTGGGAAGATGAGATGAAAGGTTATATCAATAGCTGTCTTTGGATGGTGGGAAGGAGTCGATCGTGGCAACAATCCAAATATTGACCTGAACGACGACATTGGGAAACCACGAAATACTCCTGTCAGGATGGTCGACTATGGTGGGAATCGCCAGAAGGCCTACACTGCGAATTTGCGAAAGAAATACATTTTGAGAAATGGTGTGTTATAAAAGAGTTGGTTCGAGAAACTGTTACATAAATGCGCACAGATCTAATCGTGATATCTTTTCTTCCACGTTCACTTGAGAATAATTTCTAGGCTAATGAATTATGTATGATAAAACGTAATGTCTTGGCGAACTTTTTGTGTTGTATCGTTTTACTGTTAGGTCAGCGCGTCACAGCCATAATGCGCCAGTGCTTTCGGTGTTACGGTCGCGGTAAACGGCACTTCATCGAGTGACAAGACAGGAGTTCGAGTACGTCGAGCACAGGCTGCACTGAACACGCCACGAGCTAGAACATACACGGTAGACCGAGGTGAGGCGGATGCTCCAGTCCTGTCAAGCGCCAGTGCTCAACACGCGTACACCCATTCCATCCAACACAATTCCTGTATATAGTGCATACTATGAATGCTCTTGAATAGTATCAAGTAAAAATATGTCTATTTGCATCCGCAAAATAAGAAGGTGGTCTACCAATATATATCCAACACAAGTTTCGCTGTTACCGCCTTACCGGTACATTTGTTTGGTGGTGTTTTGGGGGGCGCTGAAGAGTGTACGTATACCAGAATAAAGTCGACTCGCTTGTGTGACATGGGCTTCGTGGTTCTTTTCAATGGAATGTGGTTATAGGGTTCAGGTTAGGTTGCACACACAAACCCATGTCACACAACCGAGTAGACTTTATTCCGGTAGACGCTTTTCAAACTGCATCCTTCACAAGCGTTGAATCCTCGAAGTTGCACCGGGATTGCGGTAATTACTGAAACTTTTTACAATTACTATTTAGTGGGTTCGCGACCGTCCTTCGTGGATACAAGAATCGAATACAGTACACGTATTTTCATTATTCCTCAAAATTCAAAACGAATCAGTACTCAGCAATATTATATCATATCTTAGAGTAGAATACTGATTCACATTTGATCGAAGAGACTTTTCAACATATCCGTCGGTGATCTGAATATCTCGATTCAAAAAAGTATATATTGTTCAATCAGAGAAAACATACGACTCGTATTAGGATATGATCCCAGTTGAAGACACGAACGACATAGTTCACTCTCACTCCGCCGGATCTGTCGCTTAATTCATGTAATTAACCATGAAGAACCAGGACACCTTGCTTAAATACAGTCGTTGTGATGTTCTTCGTTCGAACACGTTCGCTTTCCTTTTGTTTCTCGTTTCAGATTGTTCCGCCAACAAACAGTCTGCGATATCGCCAAGCAGTACACATGTATAGGCGCAAGGTGATTATTAGTAGCTTATATAGAAGGCATCTAGGGACATGGATACACGTCGAGGCTTCAATGAGAAATTGAAGTCCACTCATATATCTTTGTATTAATATTGGGATTAACGACACACTCTTAATGATGACTAACATCTATTGGCGTCGATGAATTAATCATGAGATGAAGGTTTCTTTGGTGATGGGGAGGAAAACGTCGTGATCTATTGAGGGACACATAGGCCTACCGGCAATCACCGAGGCTACAGAGGGAAGCTACAAAAAAACACCTGCAACGATGGTCGGTGGCGGGGATCGAACCGACGCCCGATCTACCATTACCTCCCGATCACATGGAGCAAAGAAGTAACCGCTGTGCTCTTCCAACTTGTTCTCGTAATTTCACTCTAAAAAATGACCATGTAAATTATATAATAATGACTACAAAAAAACAAGGGCTATAAAAGACGATTAGTAATTAGTTCAATTAACAGCGATTCAATGACTTGTTTTCAAGTATCATCGAATAAATGATTCCGAGATAATACCCACTTATCATTTTCACAAGGAGAGATAGTTCTGGCTTGTATGTAACAATTTCAATCTATGAAATGAAACTAGATTATCTTATGTCACTCGATTTCACGATTTTTTGTGATCGGATTTTCTATTATCAACAATGTCAAAACGAACCGGTCGAATGGAATAATAAAGAAAATTCCCCCATACCCTATCGTTTTATGCACACAAATACTTCCATATACACGTGCCAGAAAAACCACTCTTCTCATTTTGACAAAACATCAAATTGAACTATATTGAAAAATGAATCAAATAAAACACTTTTCAATTATTGCTACTAAAGCCATGAGACTATAGGGTATTGTGCGGGTAAGAGAGTCTAGCAGAAGTGTGTTAATATTGTCTCACATACTTCTTTTGGATGAGCGATAGTGCAGAATACTTCCATTCAGTTCAAATCGGGTCTGTCTGAAAACTGCAGGAAACTAACCACGGTCTGGTTTTGAGCAGTGAATTATTGAAATTTTAAAAATTATGCCTATCCATAGGAAAACGAAGCAATGAAGGATACTTTCATCAGAAACAAAATTGAGATGTAAATGAAACCAATGAATGCCCCAAAAGTTTCATGAAAATCGGTCGAGTTTCAAAACCAGAGCCTGTTCATTTTCGAGTACACCTCAATGATCTCATACAATTATCTCGCTCATCTTACGACGCACATGCTGCGATATCCTGCTCGAAGAAAACTGTAATAACTGTAAATGATGTGCGACACAATGAGATCGACTGCAATGAATGAAATAATGTCTTCAAATTGGTTTACAGTTGGAAACGAATCACGCCATGAAGACAGGTGGGGATACTCGATCGCGTCATGCATGGCAAAACACTCGCGGATTAGAAGCCTTCCAAAACATACAGAAACATTTGGAAATGGATTGAAAATGACGAATACGGCGTGCTCACCAAGCTGGACGATGAATAAACATGCGGAACTGTATTTAATAGCTTCTTGTCTGGTAAGCGCGATGAACAAAACGAAGCATCACACAGATTTAATAAACATTTTATCCGGCACAAATAAACATTACTGGATGTGAAACATAAAGCTCGAAGATATATTATAACATTATTCTTGTATAGGAAGAGAATGGAAGCGTTCACTATGGACATCAGTATTAATTTGAGCACATCAATACTATCACACACAAAAATGGGGGGAAACGGAAATAGAAAATAACTAGCAGAAACTTCCGTGTGTTATTAATCACGAGTCACGACACATTTATATATATATATATATATATATATATATATATATATATATATATATATATATATATATATATATATATATAAATCTATCTATCTATCTATCTATCTATCTATCTATCTATCTATCTATCTATCTATCTATCTATCTATCTATCTATCTATCTATCTATCTATCTATCTATCTATCTATCTATCTATCTATCTATCTATCTATCTATCTATCTATCTATCTATCTATCTATCTATCTATCTATCTATCTATCTATCTATCTATCTATCTATCTATCTATCTATCTATCTATCTATCTATCTATCTATCTATCTATCTATCTATCTATCTATCTATCTATCTATCTATCTATCTATCTATCTATCTATCTATCTATCTATCTATCTATCTATCTATCTATCTATCTATCTATATCTATATATATATATATCTATCTATCTATCTATCTATCTATCTATCTATCTATCTATCTATCTATCTATCTATCTATCTATCTATCTATATATATATATATATATATATATATATATATATATATATATATATATATATATATATATATATATATATATATATATATATATATATATATATATATATATATATATATATATATATATATATATATATATATATATATATATATATATATATATATATATATATATATATATATATATATATATATATATATATATATATATATATATATATATATATATATATATATATATATATATATATATATATATATATATATATATATATATATATATATATATATATATATGTGTATATATATATACATATATATATATATATATATATATATATATATATATATATATATATATATATTACCCGGGTCGGGTACAAATAATTGTATTATTCTGTTACACAGGTAACAGGATCCACAATATGGAAAATAGCGTGTATGAATCGCACGAACGAGAGCCGTTTCGACAAGCATGATCACTTTTATTAGGTTTTTCATGATTGAATTCGCAAAGACCACCCGATCTTTCGTTGTCGTACACTAACTGTAAATTGTTGTGAACTACCCTAGAATCGCCATATAGGTCCACCTCGTGAATAACGATTTCCGAGATTGTTGGGGACGGACACATCCGATCGATAGGACTAATGTATTGGGCGGACAGTCGACCGAATCCTCCATATCGATATTACGATATACTCAATTTACATTAACCCTTCTCCAACTTTTACTCTCGGTCATTGCACAAAGTCCAAGTAGCTCAGATGGTAAGGTAATTGCTTCAATGTTCCCCGGGAGGTGAGGGCGAATCGGACCTCTGCTCGTTCCCCGCCATCGTCCATCTATGCAGGGTTTTTTCGTGGTTTCCCTCTGTAAACTCGGCTAATGCCGGGATGATTCCTATATTGAAGGCCACGACCGCTTCCATTCCGTCATCCATCCAATCCTTCATCTGATCAATCATTAATCCGACGTTGGCAGATCTCAGTCATCATTACAGCGCGTCGTTGAATCCAATATAAAAAAACAAAGCGTATGCTGGGTTCGCCTAGTATCATTAAATAGCTTGTTGCGATACTGTGGTACGTGGCTCAACACTGCAACCCAGTCGGCAAAGTCCCCGGTCGAGAGCATTTTTTTAGCAATAGCTAATGCACAATGTTGAAAATGAAAATATAAATACAATAACATTTTACCATTCATTTAGTGTCCAGAGCATAGGGTTATGGAGAAGTTTTTTTTCATATTATATACTGCATTAACCGAATAATATGTATAAAATATAGTCAATATGCCTTGACGTTTACTCTCCGAAATATTAAGAACGCAATTCATCTACTGTCTATTTCAAATAGTTGAAATAGTTTGTTATTTGTAGTTTGAAACTACCAAAAATCCACTTTTTTCATAACCCTGTGCCCAAGACGCAATTACTAAATAGTAAACAGTGATTTTATTCATATCTTCATTTTGAGCATGGTGCTTTTTTAGCTGCTGGCTAGAAAAAACACTCGTTTACAGGTTCGAAACGCTTTGTCAACCGATTATCTCACAATAATAATAAACAAGAGTTCCATTAATCGGCAACAAATACGGTGGAATACACGCTCGACCGCGTGCTGGCGTGCTCATTACGTGCACAATATGGTCACGTCAGCGTTACGCGACTACACTACACTTGCATCCACAGAAGGCGCGAACCACCCGCGCGGTAGTGGTATGAGACAGGAGAGACGGTCGCTCGAAACCATCTTCTTTCGTGTCTACAAGTATATCTGTTTACATGTTCACTTCGTTGCTATATTTCACTCTTTATTTCAAAGTGCCTGCAACACGTTGATAATGGTATATATACGGGAAAATATCGCTGAATAATATACAATAATTTCTACCCGAATATTAATTAGACCATTGACTTAGTTTAGACATTGTTAAATGCAAACAATTTATATAAATACAAGAACATAAGAGTGAATACAAAGTATTGCAACGATTTCAAACTGCATTAGCAATTTTCATTTGTGTATTCACAATGAGCTAGCATACCTATTCGTTAATAAAACAATATACAATTTATTGAAACATAATTTCAAGGGTTCAAAATGTCACAATATATCAACTTCGAAGAGTGGTCAAAAGTACACCTGAGAATCAGTAGCCTGTTCCAAGTAGCTACAGAGAGAGATTATAAGAAGCATAAATGCGATAGATACAATAAGTCGATCAATAAAATATAGTGCAACACATTACAATACACATCCCTGAGCATCGTCGATGCTCGTCAAATGGTGAAATAATCCTCGCTAAATTGAAATCGCATCTCGGTAAACTAAATGCAGCTCGCAATTAATACGCAATTACCAATTACTAATTGATACAATTACACGCTAATACACTTGTGACACAGATTATGACGATTACACGTCGCTCACACATGTATATATACATACCTCTCAGTCTCACCACCACAGACAAATCATGGCGGAGGCTACAAATCCCCTAGCGAAATGATAGAATGTAAAAAAGAATCGAATTGTATTTGCAAAAGCGTTACCTATTTATGGAAAGCGCACTGCAATACAGCCAAGGAGGAAAATGACCATCTACAAATTAAAATAATATACGGATGAAAATATACATTTATTTATATACATTGGGCTCAGTGACGTACTTTAATACTAACTGAGACCTATTGGCGTTGGATGAATGATTAGTGAGTTGATGAGAAGTTGAGATGAAGGTTTCTTGGGGCGACGGCACAAAACTGGTCGTATAGGCTCTATTGGACGAAACAACCCGGCATGTTAATTAGGCTACAGAAGGAAAACCACGGAAAAACTCTCTAAAAATGGACGGTAGCGGGGAGCGAACAGAGTCCGATCTACCCCAACCTCCCGGTCATACGTAGCCAGCACTTCACCACCGAGTTACCAGTGCCGGTAAACATGCGTGTGTGTGTGTGTGTGTGTGTGTGTGTGTGTGTGTGTGTATGTATATATATGATACGAGCAAATAATGCAACTCAACGTCCTTTCTTACCTATAAAAAGTTTTAAAAAATGATAAAAAATAATTGTAGGGCTACACCATCATGAAGGGAACAATAAAAAACATCTATCGACAACTTTGAGGTCATAAGTGTGTCTCATAGCACTTTTCTGATATATTCACTGGGCCGGGGGCCACGAACTATACTAACTAGCACGGTATTTCACAAGAAAGCACAGCTAGAAAATAAACAGAAGTTGAAAAAAAAATGCATGAATATTCATTCATACAATGGGAATGAATATGTATGGCGGGAGAAGGAAGTGACTGAACGACGTTGAGATTATATGCGTCTCGCAACATGTGAGACTGTCCATATCGCAATAGGTATGGTCAGTCAGAGACCGAAAATGGAGTCGATTTAGTGAAGTATCATTTTCTTGATGAACATGTTTGAATGGTATGCGATGTCGAAATTCTATTACGGAGGGAACACAGATCTCTCCAACACCTTCAAGAAGGTACAATTAAATACGATTCAACTTATATCGCATAATTGTAAAGTGTATTTATAAAAAAAAATATATATATATATTATTACTGTGTACGCTTGACAACTATGCGATATGAGTCAAATAGTTATAACTTATACCATCTTGGAGGTATTAAAAATATATACGCTTCCTCTGTGTGTCGATCTCATACAGTTAAGAAGTCATCACCAAAATTCTGATATTTTCCTCAATCGACTCTCAACGCTCCTCATCACTTCTATTACGAACTGTATATTCAGCAACCCCCTGAGGGACAAATACCATATTTAAATGTTCCTCAAACAATGGTCTAAAACTTTATGAATATTAAAAATGCTTATATGAGGGATTTGAAGAACGGAATCCAAACGGAACCGAAACATATGACGGATATTGTTCTGTGAATCAAGAAACCTTTTCACGTTCAAAATTTTTGAAAGATGGAAAACAAAACCGACTCTTTTCCGTCGCATGTAGTTCCTGATTAATTCAACATACACTGCACAATTCCATATAACGAGGGTTAAAGAAAGCTCGCGTCATCAATCGGCACGTAACAATTAGAACTCTAATTCAATCATACCGCAATACATCGGCCGGGATCGTCTTTAGCGCATCCATCCATTGAACTCGTCTCAGGTATAGGATCGAGACTGATTCGAACTATAGAGTCAATAATTTACAGAGAAAACGTCCGAGTAAAGACACAGACGGCTTCGCACTTGGAAATTTTCCGCCTTACAAATTTGAAATCGCAACTAAACACACTGCGATGTGTTTAGAATTTTCCGAATACTTATAACGAGAAAAAATGGTGAAAATATTTCATTTTCGGCCCGCAGGTGCATGGTCTAATTAATATATGAATAATCCTTCATACGTACATTGGTCGTTTGGCGGGAACGAACCCGTGTGTGCAGTCTCGTTAAATAGCATGTAATTACTCGACAGAAAGTTGGCCTGAGCATGAAACATCATATTAATGTACACACACACACACACATCTCTATTAGGTGGAAAGTGAATCACCCTGCAGCTCATTTGCGTTGATGAACGTTTGTGAAACGTTGACACCATAGAGATGGTAAGTACATCCCATGAAGATCGAAATCGAACTGGACGATCGAGAAGTTCAATATTTGACACGATTATGCGTATACTCACTGAGTAGCAAAATATCAACTATCCAGAATAGTCGAGTGTGGAAATAACGGCAACTAACGACTATATCACCTCAAATCTATATTACGACGTTGATTGTTCTTTGCTCAACGAAATACGTCGACGGCTTCGAATGACAGGATAATGGATGAAAGATGTTTACGAGACTTCATGCCTTGTACGGGACTCGAGCCCACACCAGATTGGACTTCGAAATTGCTGAAACAGTGCCTGACTTAGTAATAACGTTTTAGTTTTACCATTGACTGAAGGCTGAAAATAACGCATTTCAATTCTCTTATATGGACGAAAAAGACAAAAGAAGTTGAAAAAACCATGCATTAATATATACGCCGAGGCAAAATTAGCTATACTCGTATGCACAAGAGGTGTAGGCATGAATCTGAGGGTATGGGATCGCTCGTGGATACAAATCCAGCTGCCTCCACGCAAAGCAAGTTAGCGTCTTCCGAAGGAGTAATGCGATTTCTCGGATCCCCTCCTTGAAGATCAGTCTTAGTTTAGCGGGCACAGTCTGGTGCTAGGATTAAGGAAGAGTTACTATCGACCCATGAGAACTCACTGAATGTAACATTATTTCGGAAAGTCGTGGAAAGAGTCTGTATCTATTGGTTGCCAATAGCAACCAAGGTGATAGAAAGACACACACACACATATATATATATATATATATATATATATATATATATATATATATATATATATATATATATATATATATATATATATATATATATATATATCTGAGACTATATATATATATATATATATATCTATATCTGAGACTATATATATATATATATATATATATATATATATATATATATATATATATATATATATATATATATATATATATATATATATATATATATATATATATATATATATAAAATTAGCATTGCGCTTATATGAGGAATTTAGTCAGGTATTGCTTCTAAACCACGTGGTTTACA
The DNA here is from genome assembly GCA_964007535.1 of Brachyptera risi. Taxonomy (NCBI): domain Eukaryota; kingdom Metazoa; phylum Arthropoda; class Insecta; order Plecoptera; family Taeniopterygidae; genus Brachyptera; species Brachyptera risi. The sequence continues at coordinate 48,296,550 of OZ023327.1, read as the reverse complement.
AACACAAAAATTGACAGTGAAAATTGTCATGTGTCTAACAAATTGTACGAGCGATATTCAAATAATCCTATGACGATCATGAAATATAAGTCTCATCATTTTCCCCTGATGCAGAGGGGGTGCAATGGTGATGCGACGGTTCATGAAAAAACCCACAGTTAATATATTACTGAACTTGGGCCCGGTTTTACGAAATTGGATTAAGCAATAGTTAGTGGATTAACTTGTTATCACCATTGGTTACATATGTTATTTTTATACCTTTAATTAATAGTTATTGAATTAGCACCCTAACTAAGATTCGTAAAACCAGGCCTTATCAATAAAATACTTACGGTGCATGAGTTGGTGCATGAGTTATTAAGAAATAAAGTGTACAATGTTTGGTGAAAATTCTGTCCATTCACGTTCAACCTGACGTTATACGGGAAGTGCGAAAAATAATCTAAATTCAAACACTAAAGCAAGAATTGACCCCCGGGAAACTTTTTGGAATCTTTTTCCTTGAAGAATTTTTTTCAAATAATGTCCTTCACCATCGTCAGGCTGAGAAAAAAACTACTTTCGATATTTTGAAACTCATAATTTCACGTTAATATCGGTTAATATTTTAAGGAACTATCCCAGTAGGCCTATTCACTTCGAGGGAAAGTCAACATGGTCGACAACGACCAGAATTAAACCCCGTTCTGTTAAATGACTGATCAATGCTATGACCCAACTGATCAACTCGTCCCAGTCATTATGGTCAACCATGAAGAGAATCGAACTGCGGTCTACTGAATAACGGTTCAGTGCGCCGGCGAATGATCTACCAGACTCAGTAATCACTTGAATGAATGGATGTGGATGATTGCAGTGTAATAGGCATCAGGCTATCAAAATTGTAGTAATAAATGCCTTATATTAGCAATGATAGTGTAGATTTAAAACAAGCCAACGTGATGGTTGATCATTGTTCGCTTAACGACCCCACAAACAGTTAGGTTATGGGGGGGTACGAATGAGCAGGTGATGATGAAACTACGTAGTGATGATAAGTCTGAGGACGTTCACAAAAACTTACGTATTATGTGGGACTCGAACCCACACCCAACGGTGACTTCAGTTTCTATAAAACGGTGCCTTAGTTGACTGAGCAACGGAGGACGCACAGGCCAATATCTATAGCTGGTAGAAGAGTAGAAGGCGGAATGGTCCGACCATCAATGCAATCAACGTAAAAACATACATAGAACAAGCTTCGCCTCCAAAGATGGCTGGTCGATAGGCCCATTTAGTACCGAGAAGCCGAGGTGATCGCGGCTCGATTGCCACTTCAAGCCGCTGGTGTGAGGGGTTGTCGAACAAATTATATTTACAACACTGTTCATCAAATGGTCACCAGAAACAATGATATGAATCAACGATATCCAACATCACCAAACCCAGAACTAAATCAACTCACTATCCCGATGTATACTTTGGCAACTATACGGAAGAAGTTTGTCTACCAACATATTATCGAATAGCATCGTTGTATTTGTATAGGCCTATGTATTAGCATGGCTGTGATATTGTTAGAGAATTAGGATTTTGCAGAACGAGTTTTACAATTAGAAACGCAACAGCATCTGTCAAAATCGTTGCAGCGAGATTACGAAATTATCAAAGTTTTTACAACTATCTAGTTTTATAACGACAAACCTTTCTCGTGGATACAAGTCTACTTGGATAATGTTTTCATTGATATTGGGTTTAACAACGCCCTGTAATGACGACCAAAATCTATTGGCGTCGGTGAACGATGAATGAAATGGTGGAAAGATGAAATGAAAGGTCATTTTCATGAAAGGTCGTTTTCATAGGTGTTCTTGGATAGTGGGAAGGAGTAGGTCGTGGCCTGTTGTTAAGGAACCATCTCAGTATCAACTTGAACGACAGTGGGAAACCACGAAAAACCAACATCAGGATTGTCGACCATGACAGGAGTCGAGTCCCAGTCTCCTAAATGACGGTTCAGCGTGCTAGTCACTGATCCACCAGTCTCAGTGTGGATAGTGTTTGTAGTGCCCTGTTTATTGTACCGTGCATCTTGAAGAACGAACAATATTGCAGGACCACGGCCAGGAAACTAGAACTTGTCTACTCCGTTCTATTCGCACTTGAATGGTATCGCACACTACGTCGTACTTGTCGTTTAAGTTCCGCAATAAATCTCAACAGTTTGCCTGGCCTTGACTTGTAACGGCATCATGCAGTATTTTGCAAGCCATATCCGACTATTTTATTACTTTACCCTTCTCTTTGAAGAAGATGATGCATGTGCTAGTTAGTGCAAGGAGACGGCTGGATCACACTGGGGTTTCCCCGTTATGGTACCATCCCGACAAGAGGTGCATCGTGGTTTCCCTCTATCGTTAACAAGCCAATACTGGGATGGTACATTATTATCAAATCACGAAGTTCTCCTTCCCCTCATTTCAATACACTAAAGGCTATTCAAAACTGGACTGTAAGCTGGAAGAAA
>OZ023327.1:48256541-48289041 GCA_964007535.1 Brachyptera risi | reverse complement strand
CTATGTAAATGGTATACAGAAGAGAAGTTAAAATAGTCCCCTATATAGAATTACAAACAATTGTTAAATCATTCAGTAAAAACAAGTAGCTGAAAAAAGTTCGTTTTACTGATACTTATCGCGATATAATTACTACCTATATAATATCGCAACTTTCTCTGAATCACATCCAAATTGAAATGAATCAATTATCAACTAAAAACGCTAATTAGTCAATTACTATGACCAGCAGAAAGTGTACTAGTGCGTGTAAACATTGATCATTTAGAACAATGCAGTCATCTAAATATCCTCCCTCACCAGTCGCCACCCAGGTGATTAAAAGAATTGATACATTATATTTTGTACTGTGCTTGCCGAAATCACCAACAGCCAAACGAATGATTGGACAATACTAAAACAATGAAGACTTGGCGATGATGGGTGAAAGGACGTAATGCCCACGGCGGGAGTCGAAAAAGCCCCCCCCCCCCCCCATCTGTCTTGAGATTTCTATACGCAATGCCTAACGAACGGCATTTCAAGGATATCATGTCATGTGTGAGTAAGAATGAAAGAATTATTGAAAGAAGAATGAAATAAGTAGTGAAGTTCACTTCACAACATATAACAAATTGTTGGCGGAATTTATAGGAGATATTTAATAGAAGAAATTGGCCTATATATTCATAACTCATGATCAATGAACAAACGCACTGGTCGGTGCAACCTTTGAATATAACTTGCTAAATATTCAGCACATATAATAATTGTTACTAGCAATCATGGGGTACTAATCAATACGCTAAACGCAAGTATGTGTAAATCGGTAAGTGGTGAATCGATATTAGGTATAATAGCAATCAGGAAACACGGATGACTCATTAAAAAAAAAATAGATTACGTAACACATTATAGCACCCACAGTAATGTAGTGTACAGTAGTGTATAGGAAGCACGGGGCGGAATTGACGACATATACCGAGCAGACCAATGAACCACAAAAATATACGTTTTGCTAAGCCTTGTTAGATTCCCCTCAAAGGATGCAAGATTGCGTCAATAAAATATATATATATATATATATATATATATATATATATATATATATATATTTCAAACGTCAATCCACAAGTGCTGAAGTTATCTGCCAAGATGAATGTTATACTCATTATATAGTCATATATACATTATAAATATTCATGGATATCAATTCGTTATGTATTGATGAGATTTCAACTCCCATTCAAGAGATTCAAGAGATTCAAGAGCGGGCAGGCTTTTGAGACTAAATCAAACGTTCGCGTTCTGTCAATAGGTGTCGAGTTCAGTGAAATGTATTTTACCAACATTATGTATTGATGACGTACGCCTTGCTTTTTCTTCAGTATAACAGAATGAAACAACAATCAACATTAAATATGGTTTTTCAAAACCAACTACGGTCGTGAACTGTTGAAGCTATAGTTCACGACGAAAATCAGCGCAATTGATCATGTTCGATGTCTCGTCCTCGTCGGTGAAGTAAATGGCCTGAATGTTGATTCTAAATTGAAAATAATCTCTATCACCGGTACCCACATAGTTATTAAAACAGCTTGTGATCATACTTAACAAAGGTCCTCTATATATAAGCAGATCAAGTCGGACGCAGTCCTTATATAAACAGCCATGTCATTGGCCCTATGCTTGCTTATAATAGCCCAGTGGTTGAATTGGAAAATTTTCTTATAGGGGTCGCCAAAACGAGTTAAAGGATAAAATGAATATACGATGATACAACAAGGGGAGGAGGAAGGGGCGGATAACCCCCCCACTCCACCACCACAAGAAATATGGGTAATCATAATTTTTTACATCATGTACCTCGAGTTTTTTAGTAGGGCCTATACTCCCAATTACGCTGATCCGGACTACGAGTGTGTATAACGCATTATACTACGAGGAACACAACAGCATTTCAACAATGGTTTCGTTAATAATAATTGTATATAAATTCGATAGAATTTGTGCCAGGAAATATATATAATATAAATATTAAATTTATATATAAATATATATATATATATATATATATATATATATATATATATATATATATATATATATATATAAATATATATATATATATATATATATATATATATATATATATATATATATATATATATATGTATATAAATATATATATATATATATATTGTGAAAACTCGCGATGATGTTACATATCTCATGGGGGAAAGATGACCAAGGTTTTTCTTCTCAGAGGGATGGTGAATGTAAGTTGTAACAAACTGTAAGAGGATGTCAACCCTCCCCCCCCCCCTGCAAATCGAACACTAAAAGAGAAAACACACGGTAATATCGTTAGTATTCTCGATAAGATTAGCTGGAAATGTAAGTTTGTATGTCCACGAGAGATAAGAGCGAAACACCCGAGTGGTAGTGATGTGAGACAGGGAGGACGATTGATCAGAACCATTGGGTGGATTGCAAAGACTGAGTTTAAACCCCGGCCTACCTTGATCGCCGTCTAAGTAAGAAATTGCATTGTGGCTGCAATGCAATTTCTTACTTGTCTAAGGTAGGCCGGAGTATAAACTCCGTCTTTGCAATCCACCCTTTGTGTTCTACACGTGTATTCACGTGTGGTTTAGGTTGTCATTCTATCTCGAATGTAGGCTGCTTTTGTTATCGACACAGTAGACAGCTTTGTTGACAAAAGGTCATGCACCCAGCCCGAGAGACAATACAGGCTGGAAAGATTACAAATATTCTACAGTCTTGACACAATCACTCGTTACGCCAGCAAGCAATGAACATCACACATCTCCATTAAGTCATATTACAGAGCTAAAGTTAGCGGAGCAGTTTGACCTGCGACCCTTCGTTAGCACATTTTTTCTTTTTTTTTTTGTATACCTCTACTTGAGCTTATCTACTCGAAACGGCCGTGTTGGGTACGCGTTCCTATCATCAAGTTTTACGTAGTAACTTTCAACGGTGCGCTCTCCGATGACCCTGTCTCGGATGCCCCTGTATCAGATTTTGTCTTCGATCCCCCTGTAGATGGCAGGCCAGGTTACACTAGCTTCACAGGGCTATCGAAGACCGTTGAATAGAAGGGTTTACACTAATTTATGCGGACACTTAATCGTCTCCGATGGCCCTGTCTTGGATGCCCCTGGCCCTCTGGTTATAAAACTCACCCTCACCCTCACCGGCGTTGCTACACGATGTAGAGTATCCAATATTAACGTGAAAATTTTGAATGTTTTGTACTAGACAATAATATTAAATACCGGTATATTTGAGTAACAATTTGGGTAACTCATGTCTATTGAATCACCGCCACAAATACGTGTTGTTGTAATATAAATTAAATTATATACTTAAATGAATAATGCACCTTGGGTGCATTACTTAAGAATGGTTCTTTTAAGAATAAAAGACGGAATTATTCTTCCCCTACATCAATGTTAGCTCATTAACAAGAAATTAGTTATTCAAACTTTTTAATAATAATTATTTGCTTGTTATTAACAATAATTAAGCTATTATTCAAACTTTTCCACTTATTTAATTCTATTTACTTTCATGACTTGATGATTGATCAGTATACCAATAATTCATATTACAACAAAATGTATTTGTCTCGGTTATTTGATAGAAATCAGTTACAGTTAGTTTATAGTACAAACATTTTAAATTTTTGCGCCATTATTCTGTAGCAACATCGTGTAGCAAGGTGTTTGACTGGGCCTGTGAGGGGGGAGGGGGGGATCGGGGACGACTTATAGTGAATCCTTCTATTCAATGACCAACACTCTAGCCCGCCCCTTTCACGGTGTCTTATATACCCCTGTGAAGCTAGTGTAACCCGGCCTGCCATCTGCAGGGGCATCGAAGACAAAATCCGGTACAGGGGCATCGAAGACAGGGGCATCGGAGACGTCATCCTTTCAACGGATCAAGTTAATTTTCAGCGTTTTAACGAGGAATTAAAAATTTACGTTCGACTGAAAGTTCCTTCTGAAAAGATTAAACTTCAAGAATGCATAGTTCGCAACGTGGAAAAGATCGCCTTTTCGTCAGACTCGATAGCATGTCAAATATTTTGTCTTGGAACGTGAAGCCTTTGTCTTGTATACAATTAACTCACCATGAATGCTTCTGGTTTCAACGAGGGGTTAATAACTCGCAATTTTGGTGTACACCTGATTTCAGATTTCAAGATTTCAGGTGATTTCAAAAGAACTCATGAATTCCGAGAGATTTCAGGGTTTTCAAGAGACTTCAGGTGTTTCATGAGACTTCAGCAATTTCGAGAGATTTCAAGGGATTCCAAGGGATTTCAAGAGGAATTACAAGGGATTTCATGGCAAGAGTACACCGGTTTGAGGAGTTGTTAACCCCTTGATTTTTAATCCCTAATCCCTGACGTCCATCATTTATATAATTATTCCAAGTCGTATTTCACGGAATTTCTTTGTATTACTTATCATACGATCCTTTCGTAGGCTACCGTAAGTAATTGATGGTGCAAGGTTAGAGAAAAATAACTATTAAACTGCCAATCTTTCCGTATCATTCCGAGAAAACTATCACTACCTAGTGACAACCAATTGCCAAGAAGAGTGAGGATATCTCATTAGTGTAAACAACACACTCTTGCCTATACCACTTCAGTGTTGAATCTCGACCCTGCGAGTCGTCATGACAATGGAGATCATTTTATTATTGATTTGTGTAAACACAAGAGGCCTAGCACTCAAGTGTTTCATCTATAGTCTATACCCTGCCAGTTCTCTTGACTTGATCATCTAATTATTGATTCGAAAATTAGTGTTGTGGTCGTATTCTATCAATAATTATCGAATGATTATCGAATTGGGTATGATCATTTACCATTTTAAAAATCTTTCGCCTTGGTAACATTTAAAAACCCATGGAAATACTACTACATGCAAACAAAATACTCCGCGTCGGTAAAGGAACTAAATTTGGGGGGAAGCTTTCGTGTTCTTTTTTTTCTGAGAAACTGCAAGGTAGCTAGTTCCTTTTTAGATCAAATAACAGGAATTGGAACTTTCTTAATTCCTTTATTTTTCTCCATCAGTATCTTTCCCTTTATTCCTTCATTTGAGGAAGTCGGTGTGCGTCAACATCAATTTTAAGGAACTGTTACTGCAATACTGGAAATATACTGTAAGTATTCTTGATGCTGGATGCATATAATTATATAGGCCTAAGATATAAATGCATTTGCACATACATACAACCGTAACTGGAGCATGCCAGACTACCTGCCTGCATGGTGACTATTGGCGGATATTAGCCGTTTGCCCAACATCCGCTAGAATATGCTCAGAAATACGGTGATAAGTCGCCAAAGTACTAGTCTACTAGATTTGTGTAGACTTTGTGAATATATATATATATATATATATATATATATATATATATATATATATATATATATATATATATATATTTATTTATATAAAATATATGTATGTATGCTATGTATGTACTATGCATGTATGTATGCAAACGTTCTAATTCCTTATCAATTTCCAAACCTAGAATCGATCGTCAGCTCGTATATTAAATGAATTATACCATGAACCATGAAGGACCTTATAATTTCAAGGTTTTCCTTTTTCCTTATAATTAGAAAAAAAAATGAAATCACATTTTGTAAGGCCTATGCACAGTAAAGAACATGACTCGAGTGCATACCAATTATTTCTCTCTAAGAGGTGACTGATGAAGTAACACTATGGTAGTACGGTGACGAGCTCATCAGCAAGGCCTAAATCACTTAGGCCCAGTATTACCAAGTCCAGTTAGTATTTATCTGAGAGTTGGTGAAAACAAATACCACAGGTAACCATGGTGATAACAAGTTTGAACTGTCAGATAAAGGCTAACTAGACTTGGTAATACCGGGCCTTAGTCTTACAGTGTTGTCCTCTGAACAACACAGAAGCCGTCAGTCGGGCTTGCTTCTGAAATATGAAGCCAGACGGGCGCGAGTTGAGTCCCACTACGACATGGGTTCGAGTCCCGCTTTGGCATGGGTTTCATCACCACTTCGTAGTTTCATAATCACCCGCTCATTCTGGCCCCACAAAACATATAGCTGCTGCTGATGGAAAAAAAGTTTCAGTCAAGTCGCTGCAGCGCACCCTTTTTACTAGAAGATTGGCAACAAAAACAAAGGAAATGTGTGCCTCTAATAATGACTTTTGACCTTCATCAGTATGGCCGACTATGACGGAAATCGAACCCCGGTCTACTGAATGAAATTACATTTAGAGATATTTTGCGCGTCAACAAATTCAACATTTGCACTCCAGAGATTTGAGCCCATTGATAATTAGCAACTCATGTCATAATAATTAAAGCGGCGTAGGTCCAATCATAAAATTCGGCTACCCTATACCAATGTTTCAAAATAAAACTAACATCATTTCATTATTATTATAATTACAACATTCGTATTTTTCTTCGAAACTTTTGCCGAGACAACATGAAGATTAAAAAATATTCGAGATTGACGTTTCACGATTTGTACGTGTATTCATCTGTCGATATTGTTTTGTCTATGCCCGGCACACGATCTGTTCCGAGACGAACGAGTGTTTCGGTCGACTCATATTACTGCATATTTACATAAAGGATGAGCTGTCGACAATAACTTGCGGTATCACATCGCGTTACTGCTGCTCCAACACGCGGGACGCGGCAGCAAAGATATGCATTGAAGTTCATCTCGCTCATTCACACCAAGAATACCGGCAGTAAGGTCAATACGGAACTAATGGGTCATAGAAATCAAAACAAAGAAACTGAAAACAAATGTGACGTGAATAATACTCATAGAAACCTGAGTAAGTAAACTATGTTCGTAACTCGACCACAAGAATTGATTCTCTTCTCGCTACCATCAATCAATCAATCACATATTATATAGCGAGCATGACAGTTGCACAAAGAGGTTTGGGAGCACACAGAGTAGCGAGTGAGAAGGGTCGCCCTTCGCCTCATGAGATGCTCACTAGTGTTGACAATTCAATTAATTTGACATATTCATAACACTGTAAGTGGGCCGAGTCACATTTCAAGCCAAATTTAAAATGACTCTCGTGGGTAGGCCAACTATGATTTTTCAAATAAAAACGTACTCGTCTTTATTGTTGGGTTTATATATTTTCTCCATTTTGTTACCGTTTCTGTACGAAAACTACTATTGTTCGCTTTGGAAGCTAGTCTTTTATGGGATTATAAACGAAATTTGCCGCAAATACTAAAGATCGTGTAACATAATAGAATAGGCTTGCATAACATAGGAACGATAAAAGCTGCATATACAGCCAGTAGCGTGATACGGTTTACTTTGGCTTGAAGACTAAAGAGCAGCCAGTCCTCTGCAACCCAGCTGTTGTTCGAATGGTTTTACCCAAGGGCTTGACCGATCGTTTCGCTGAGCTGCACGATGGAAAATCATCTTCGGTAGACATAAAAATGACGTAGGCCTTACTAGAATACTGCAAATCTACATGTACATCAGTAAAGAATCGGACAACATATTTTGTTACGAAAATCAATCAATTGATCAATCAAGTGACTTCTCATTTAGGTACTACTGTAACTAAAAGCATGTTCATGACACTCTTCTTGAGACCATTTTCCCAATGTATTAATTAGCTGCTTGGGTAGTGGGAGACGAATATGAAAACGTGGACCTATGCCTTGAATGTCCATGATTATATACTAGGTCTACTTAGTAGATGAAAATGACTGCACAGTCTGCACTACAATAATTGGCATTTAATCCAGGCTTCCTCTCTTCCACTACCGAATCGTCTTTTACATAACGAACGACAAAGGTAGAAGGAAGCAATATTGCAATGCAATCATACCCATGCATTCAATTCAACTTTTTAAATGATTTTAGCTAGAATAATAGAATTATATCATCTTCATCTGGTGAACCGAAACATATATAGGCCTATATATACCTGTGGCATAGTTTAGATAACTTCAGATTGTACATCGTAATTATATTAATAAGACTCAAAAATTGAAAACTAGAATTCTACAGCATAAGTAACGCGAGAATATGATGGGAAACTTTGAGGCTCTAAAACGTTCGATCTAGATCGTCGACGGCGTATCATTTGTGTTTAACGGCGCGTCAGTGAAGATTTTTTTCAAGTTGAATTATGTGTTAATATAATATGTAAGTCGCATTCTGCTTTGATTTGTTATAATAATTTAGTTACATTGTTTTTTAATTTTAATATATTTTATACTAGCTAAAGAGGCAAAACACTAAAATAGTCATAAACGACGTCTTAAAAGAATTATTACTCACGCCACTAATCCGCCTAGGAAAGCAACGGGTCCTCCGAGCAAGCGTATTTTTCGATGACATGTGTCAAAAATCGAGAGTCTCGCATGTCCCGTTGTTGGCAGGTCCACTACAGCTGTTGAGTTTAACGTGGTGTGATGAGGTGAACCAATCAACGATCGCAGCATACCACCTGTAGCCATACCGCACTCAAAAACAAAACTAACCAACAAACACCTTCATAGTTCACGTATCTAGGTGACGAGCATGGTCAACAACATAGTTCAAACTACTAATTCCGCCATGTACTACGCGACCCTACCAGCACGATGGTTGGTCGTCGACTAACGAACGACGAACAACGAGCATCGCAAGAGGCAAGCTTTCGAACGTATTTCGAATGATAACTGCGCTAGTGTTTTCAGCGCCATCCGTCGCCAGGTGCACTAAACAATGCCTGATAATGAACATTCAGATAGGGAAAAAAGTTATACTCATTTCGTTAAAATATTGTAAAACGTCGTTCACCAGCATTTAAATGTAAGTCAATTTAAAACACTCTACAGGAATGTAAATATCGAGAAACAGGCGCTCATTCCAATAATACGTTGGTAATATTGCTGAGAACATGATTTATCTGTATCTATAGAATATAATATTGGCATAAAAATATCCTAAATCAATAGCAATAGAACAATATATGAAAATGCCAGCACATGCTCACACCGTCGCATAAACGTCGATCTCGCTGTTGGAGATTGAAGGGCATGAATTTGGTCCCTGAAGAAGGGTAGTAAAACAACTATAGTAAAACGACGTATTCAACTCATGTACTTACAACAGAAATCCATAAAAGAATAAAACTAACCAAGACACAAAATTATACATATGGCCTATATAGCTCTCTTCCAGCAGGCCTTTCCTCACATACTACATAATTATCAGTACAAAAATGAACGCCGTAAATTATTATCGAATGCTGGGCTGCATAATAGACCAAAGTTTGGTCTATGGTTGCAAGCATTTCTATTAATTACCATTTTAATTTAGGTAATCATCGTTATAAACCTAATTGCATTTATAATTTACTTTAAAACCGATCAAATGCACTGATCAAAATCAAAATCGACAGATTGCATCATTAAGAAATTCTCAACATATTGTACTTTTCACTACTGTTAACAATCAGTTTCCATTGCCGCCCTCGCTTTAACTGATTCGGGGATCAGGTTCAGTCTGCCCCTTGCCCCTCCAGCCCACCCACTCACTTGCATGCGGGCTTGTTTTCTGGTTGGGTATCGATTGTCGCATCGTACAGCTGTGTTACTATGTTTCTGAGCTTCAAGTTCATGGCAATCTACAGCCAATTACATCACAGTAAATAGACAGGTAGATGATAAAGATTCATCCAGCCATCCTTTTCAAATCACCAAGTTCAGCTCTTGGTGTCATATTCCAGATTATCGAATAATCAGTTTTCCGCATATACAACTTTTATATATACGACTGACTGATATGAAACAAACTTGTAAGTGCTATTTTAATTTTAGTGCATTCCACAGTATATAATTAGTAACGCAATAATAATGCCGATGCTGATGGATTCAGTGTTTTAACTTCTCCATCGAACATTATCAGCAATACGTTAGCGTATTATGTATTATACTTTATTTAATTACATCCAGATATGAATGATCCAATTTGTTTCTCCTACAAAAGACACCTTGCTGCCGACTCCCAGTCCAGACAGCATCAAATACCTGGCGATAGCTATCGAAAAAGAAAAAAGGAATGTAGGTTGCGAATCCTAAAATATGTCGGTTATATGACAATTCTCTTGAGTTACGAATTGACACACGTTTGATAAACGCTCAATAAACCGGAACCCACGAACGACTTGATTTCAGTCGGACGTTGCAGTGCTATATTTTTAAAATGTATATTGGGTTTAACGACGCACTGTAATGGCAACTAAGAACTGAGATATATTGGCGTTGGATGAATGAATAATATAATGATGAGATGAAGATTTCTCAATTAATGGGGTCGTGGCCTACACTGTGGAAACCATCCCAGAATCAGCCTAGACTACAGAGGGTATAAACACGAAAAGGCTATGTTAAGATGGACGGTGGCGTGGATAGAATCAGGTCCGATATGTCCCTCACCTCCCGGATCACATGAGGCGAGTGCTAACGTTAGCAACTGAACTGCGTGTGCTGGTGCAGTGCTATATTCTATGGCAGGGCTAAGAACGTGCCAACTTGCCAAGGCAGTGAGTGCCACCATCTCAACGTGCTGAATGGATTGAGCCTTTTGTCATTATTGATGACATGACATTTAAATGATCACTCAAATGTGCATTACATTTATATTCAATTCACCTTCTAATTGATATACGACTGTACATTATAGAGGCTCTCGCGTTTGGCTTTTATGAAGGAATTTAAAAAATCACAGCCCTGTAATAAGCCTAATTATATTGGTGAAAATGAGACATTTTAGCTTTTTCAAGTGTCAGAAGAAATCAAGTGTCAGTAGAGATCAAGTGTCAGGTTGTCCTGATTTTTACACGAGATAAATGTGTATAAATAGAGTATAAACATAGGCCAAACAAGTGACATTTGTGTGGAGAAATATTTCATCATTCATTCCCATGGAAAACACGGAAAACTCAAGGAAAACGGAACACGGAAAACTCAAGTTTTTCAATGTAGAGATACGGAATATGTAATAATTTTCATCGTAATACACCTATACCGTGAAATCGGGACAGGACTTTTTAAAGTTTTTTTTTGTTTAATATTACTGTATCGCGAGCACAAAAAATGATTTTCGATCAATTTTTGACTGAAGATACAATACTGAATCAAAATGAAACAAAAACAACTGCAAAGCAATGCCCATCTAAATTTCAAGATATATTCAAATGAAATATGACAAATTTCATATCCTTTTTTTTTTCATTGAAAATATGTTGAAAAAACAAAAATTTTCGTGTTTTTTGCTCATTCAAAAAAGCGAATTGAACAAAGATGGATTTCCACGATTTTTTAATTAGTTCGCCAACACACGTATCTTTTGAAAGTTTGAATTTTGCTCGAGATCACGTGAGATTTCTAGTGAAATGTTTGATGTAGTTGACCTGAGCTATAGCTATTTGCACTCTCAGATTCCCTCACTTGACCCTGACCTGACGTCATCGAACATCTGTAATGTTAAGGGCATGTATCAGGAAAACATGCTGGACGCCTAGGCATGCAGTGTACACACACGGGAGTGAGGGGGGGGGGGACGCTGAAGAGCGTATACCGGAATAAAGTCGACTCAGTCGTGTGACTGGCTTCAGGACCCTTACCTAATAAATTTCGTGCCAGGCCTGGCTAGCTTCAAGAGGCTAGGACTTTGATTGGTTGATGTTCACTAGGAGAGCTACCTGTCATGGCAACGTGTCTAGTATTTGTGTATTTCCATTGTTGTTAGCACAAAATCCTAGCACTGCTCTTGAGGTGGGCTTCCAAATGTGATGAATTATTCAGTCCAAGAGACCGTGAATTTGTTTGGGAGGGAAAGTTCGCACCAGGGTGATTTCACAGATATGAATGATCATAAAACTTGAGCCGTGAAAGATATGAAATGAAAAAATACATCACCAAATACAGATAACATTTGTCGTCTTGTCAATAAAGCTATAATGATTCAAATTTCATAATGACAGCGGTGAAAAGATCACTTGGATGTAACAATAACACTCGATATTTTTGCCATCGATTTTTACCTCACAGCGCGCTGTTACAAATAAACGACACGTAATATATATATTGTGAATGTTTATTATGGATCGATAATATTTCAGGAGATATTTCTGTACAAGGTATGAAGCAGTTTCACTACATTATGTTCAACCCGAAACTCAATACGATCGTTTATATGCTATGTTGACAATGAAAGTGTTACGTTTTCACACAATGGATGAATAGAGAAAACTACATAGTGAATTATAAGCGTTATGAATATAGCTATATAGGTGTTTTAGAAAGAAGTGAAGATGTTCTTTAGTAATCATCGTTCAGGTCATGCTTATCGATCTGCTATTGCGATAATATGATAACAGGTCTGCGATTTTATTTCGTACATTTTTGGTGGCTGGCGCGTGCCCCACATTCCACCAGCGCACTTATTTACCCTACTATGACACGGGGAGCGACCTGTTTTATAGATTACACGTATACATTTGTACTATGAGATAGAAAGAAATACATCCTCCCTGTACGAAGGACCGTAGACTACTGATAACAGCGCAACCAAGTAGTTGTCTCTATGATCACTGGAGGAATCTTAACAACAACCAATGCCTTATGAGGGACTCGAACCCACGCAGCCTTGGCTGACCAGGAGCCAGACTGAGCGTTGTGCAATGGGCTGTATTGAACATTATTTGACTCTTTTCCGGAGAAAAAATTCTGGAGACATTTTTCACATTCAAATAATTTTATTGCACTAAAAACTGTGAATACAAATTGAATTGTAATCCTCTTCAGCCTTGGTGATTGACATTCGAAACCATATGGATTCTTTCTATCTACTATTGTGTGAAAGCATGTGAAATCGGCTGCCCTTCTTTTTGGTCAAAGCATTGCCTTGGAAACAGAAGTCAAGTAGAGCGCTGATTCGATTCCCGCACAAGTCGTGAGCTTTTCTATACCCCCCATATATCATCATGCATTGGCCTGTATCATCCGTTCATTCGTGTCTCCAAATAACCTAGATGTTGGTGGAGACTTTTAAGCAAATAATAACCATCAGGCATCAGGAATGAAAATGTTGAAACTTCAAATGTCCAAAAACTGAACTACCACAGATCTATTTAGAATCTAGAGACAGTCACAACTACTGATCCACCAATCACGCTACAATTCAGAAACTCTCGCAACCAAGTCCGATTTGGAATAACAATAGCACTATAGCAATAGCACCCAATCGAAAATTCTTATTTTCTTTGCACAATACGAATTTTATACAATGTGATCTCGATAAATACCCGCACGGAAAGTTTTACCAATTAAAAGTTCGGTTGCTATACGACTCGGGATGGATTTTCTCATCCTACAACCAATTCCAGCAACGGATCATTTCATACTATAGGAAGTTCGAATGCAACCAATCGTAAGGCTTCAAGTTAATCAAAATCAAAATGTAAAATGATGATATAAATGCCACGAGATGAGCCCATACATAGATTCATTGCATTTACATCGCCATCATATTACGTTCAAAGTACCAACTAACTGCAAATGTAATTATGTGCTCCTATTGTCGACTGTAATACGATTACAGATTACGAGTAATACGAGAACGATTGTAATATGCAGTGTAATTCGAATGCGGCAAATCACTAGGGTATTAATTAACGTCATCGAGAATTAGTGGATATCAAAGTTACGAATGCCATAGCATTGTCGACAGCTTACGTCAGTGTCAAAAAGCATGAGTCAGATACCTATATATTCAGTTGGGTTTCAAAACATTCCCAATGAGAACCTAAAATACCGACGCCGACTTATTTTAGAAGAAGTAGGAACCGTTAAAATGGTAATTCAATTGTCAGTAGAATGAGTAAGACTATGCAAGAGAGCTATAGGTATAGTTACTGATTTCAAATAACATTACGTGTCCTGAGGGCTGTGGATCTGACTGTGGATGGACTATATAACGAGCTGTCACTTATGAGACCGGGGTTGGATACCCGTTTACTCATCATATAATGATCGACCATCTTATTTTTCGTGTTTTCCCTGTCGTTAAGGGGAACCTCTCTTCTTTTTTCTTTTTTTTGTATTACTCATCGATGTATTGATGTTGGAATAGTAAATTAAAAATTTGGGAAGGAAAATAAAATTGCAAATTCGGACCAAATTTTGGAAAAACTGGTTGAAGAAAACCTTGAACCGTTATATACACCAAAACCAGCAGATATTCAGCATGAAGACGACAAAAATGTAGTTGGTCGAGTGAACCTTCCTCTATCAGATAAGCTGAATTTCATCAGTATACCTACAACCGTTTTTATACAAGTAATCAATTTCTGTTTTGTTTTCTTTTTTTTCACAGTACACTGGTCTATATATCACAACAAAAAATTAGATTCAAAATTTGCGAGTATTGTTACATAATTCGGTTTAATAAGAATCACGAGTGAAGAAGTGTAATTAAAAAGATACAGCTAAGCTGAGAGGCGGACAGGGGCCAGAAATATGGTCTGCTAGCCTGGCCATCATTCATATAGGGTGGCACGACAACAAATAAAATTGTACAATAGCTGTCAATGATTATTTACAAACAGACGCTGTTATGAACCACGTTTTAATGTAAACTAGTATTTATTTTGTAATCGCTTGCATCGTTGCGATACTGAATCGCAGTGCACACCGACGAAACGTCAACTTTCACCTTAGAGAAATAAATGTGCGCGCGCAGCTAAACAAAACACACCATCTACTTGATCAGTCCCAACTCCTTTCACTGTTCGTAGCTAATATGTGTAGAATGCCTACCTAGTCTGTGAAAACGAAACGAAAAGAAAAGTAAGTCCACAGTCAGTCAGTCAATCGCTAAACACTCAACTTTATAACGAACTTTCTCCAAAATATATAACAACACACTCTAGACTATGATGTAATTGCCGTGTTTTCATATTCAAGATTCTCTGTAGATGTTTAAAAGACGGGATTGTTAAGAGGCAGCGGGATTCTCAGCCATTTGTCAAACTGGCCATATGCAATGAGAGAACATTCAAACTGTCAATGATTATGATTATCACTGTCAGTGATATACTTGTATTCAGGAAAGACGAAGGTAATCGATCAACCAAATGTTTGTAAGAACTTTGGTATCACATCATTTCTTTGCAACTGCAAGACATTGAAGCTTCTTAAAGTTACAGTTATAGGTTTATGGATACTTATCCTAAATCTCGTTCTGAATAATCATAATACCCTGGAAATACTATGGAGCTCTACAAACAACAGTGATTTTGTGTTTGTGATGTTGGTGCATGACCTTTTTTGTGGAAGTATACAAGTATTTTTATATGAATAAATAAATATATGAATGAATGAATACATACATACACATATATCTATCTATCTATCTATCTATCTATCTATCTATCTATCTATCTATCTATCTATCTATCTATCTATCTATCTATCTATCTATCTATCTATCTATCTATCTATCTATCTATCTATCTATCTATCTATCTATCTATCTATCTATCTATCTATCTATCTATCTATCTATCTATCTATCTATCTATCTATCTATCTATCTATCTATCTATCTATCTATCTATCTATCTATCTATCTATATATATAAAATATATATATATTTATATACAATATATATATATATATATATATATATATATATATATATATATATATATATATATTTATATATATATATATATATATATATATATATATATATATATATATATATATATATATTCATATAAATATACTGAAACATGGTGAAATATTTGCTTGTAGATCGATCTCCGGAACTCTTCAGAACTATTCAACTTCCAAGTTCAAATGCATACATCCTGTGATAACTCAGACCTGTAAACTCTAGAAGAAAATTTTGAAAGTATTTATCATCATAGAATCGCTTACTAGTTGGTAGGCCCTACATTTATAATATTGGGTACATATGGCTTACTAAGTCTTATGTGTGTGATTTATTGTCGGTGCAAACTTATTTAGTGCGTCTCTTCGTATAACTATCAATATGCCACACAATTCTCATAAGTATACTCAAAAGGTAAAAGTCTGTAAATGTAAATGTATGTTTTTAAGCAATTTTTATATTTCCATTATCACAGAGCTTTTCTATTCTTCAAGCAAATTTCCATAAAGTATTATCATACTTGTTTATAAATCGAATAGCCGTAATTTCTACAGATCTTTCATTCTCAAATGTATAGTACATTTGAAGTACAATAATAATTAGGTCGTCATTCGACACTGATGAACATGATGTCAACCGTCTGATTCAAGTCTTCACATACGCATCAATTGAAAAAAAAGGTTTTAAAGGGATTCGAATGTGATCCGTTTCTCATTCTTGTCTAACTCAAGCTGGGAAAAAATTACTGTAAATGTGAATCAAACTTCAGTGATCTAGGTAGGTATAAGCCTATACGTGTCTTGCGTTCATACTGCGGTCGACTCGTTTCATTTCTCACGCCAAATCCCAACGCGTTTTTACAAGAAATTGTGTAAATCTACATTCGTAACAAACAAGTGAGTTTATTCGTCTAAAAAGGCAATACGAGATGTATTATTCTATCCAATAATACTCAACTATATGTCAGTTATTAATAATCGAGTGCGTTGTATGAAACACCGTCTCGAATATCAATACACAACTGTTGACGCAACAGTCGATTGTAATACGGTGTACGCCTGTTGAGGTTGGCATACTCGCCCGCATTGCAGCCGACATGCATCGGATGAATTCAAAGAAAAAGTGTATATTATGATTGATGCATGATGTGCCTGCTAAATTCATGAATAAATGTTTTTAACCAAGGACAGAACTATTCAAAAAATATTGACAAAATTAAAAAAGGCACAATCAATTTAGAAGTGATACGATCAGTAACATTACAAAATGTTTGACGTATGACCTGCTTTTCATATAAAAAGTTTGCTGAATTTGAATCAATTATTAATTCAATACTTTTAAATAAAAACTTGAATACATTTTCTTTTTCTTCATCTTTTAATTTCAAAGCCGATCGAAAATTGTCGCTTAGAGACCCAACTAGCAACTAGGTTGTTCTTGGGTACTAATGAGTGGATGGTATGAATTGATGTATAGGCCTACACAAAATCATGTGCCTCATGCTGGATTTGCACCCACGTGCGGCTTGACTTCAGTCGGGCGTGGGTTTGAGTCCCGCACTAGTTTAGGGTTCTTGTCAATATCATTCGTATAGGCCTATCATTCGCTCATTCATATCCCCGTATAACCTAGCTGTCAAGAGGGGATTTTCGCAAACAATAATGATGAATCAATCTTAAATTACAGCGCGTGGCTACCGCCGCAAACTTAGAAGATGACAAGACTATTTGTTTCACTAAACCAGTTCTTGTGACACATGAGGATTACCATCACACCTTCAATCATTCGAACTCTTACATACAGAAAAGCGTCCACTTTGACCTTTGGCCAATTTGTAACGGATACGTGTTTACCATAGTTCGATAGCATTGGCTGCAGGTTTGGTCAGCAAGACAGTGCGTTTACAGTTCAGCGTTGAGTAGGGGCCTAACTGTACTAACTTGCAGTTAAATGCAACTTCCAACTCGATAGCGTTGACTGTCGAGCGTTGTGAAATATGATGGTATAGTACTTCAAAATTCCGGGTCGAATTGATATTATTGTTATAATCTACTAAATTAATGTTTCATACTCATGCGTCGGCGTAGACATTTAGATCTCATTTATTTACTGAATAGCGTTAGAAAAATGCTCAATTCTCGAGGTCGTAGAGTTTACAGCCTCCTCGTATGACTTGGGTTAAGCCCAGCCATCTCATTAAATACTTGTCCATCATGATCTTTCATAACTAAGTCAACATTATTGTGCTCACTGATTTCATTTCAAGAGAAATTCTATCAAAGATTATAATACCTTCTGTCACTGACTATTGTCAGGGTGTTCTATAACGTGGACTATCACCTTATTAAAGGTTCTCCATAGTTCATTACCAGAACTTTGTATTTTGTCTATAATTGTTTTAATTCAATTTTCAGTTTCTCAAGTCCGGTTTTATGAACTGATAGTGGATGAAGCGTTTTAGCGAAATAACTTCTTATTAGCCCTTGGTTACGACTTACGTATGTGGGTATGTTATTCTCGTAGCAATTAACTGATATTTAGATAATAGAGTTCGTAAAACCGTCTCTTTTTTTCATACCTATCCATTATTTAATTCATTGAAGTACTCTATCAAAGTCACAACTGTTTTTGAAGCTGTGTTTGCATTATTATCTTTTAATATAATAATATTATATTATGATAATATATTATAATAATTCATAATATTAATATCCGTATAATATTCGTGTAATGATATTCAAGTAAGGTCCAGTTTCACGACCTGATTGTTGGTGGATTAAGCGATAGTTGGCGGATTAACTGGTTATCACCATTGGTTAAACGCAATGTTATTTTCGTACCTTGAAGATTAAGATTTGACTAAGAAATATTTAAACCGGCTCTACGCTAAATATTTAGGAACTAACCCTTTAGTAATCTTGAAAGTAACCCTACGCTGGAGACAACTGCAAGTTATGCAGCTAATTTCAAGACAATGATTAAATTGTCAAAAAACATTAAATTTAATTTTCGTGGTTGAATAATAAATGAACTTCATAATCTTATGATGACGCTTTCCATTTTCGTTTTATTTGTACTTTCTGATACTTGTTCTCCTTTTTTTTATGCAAAATATTATCCCATATTATAAACTTTCTTTTGGACTAACCCTTTTATTGAAGGAATAAAAAAGAGCTCTGAACGTATTTTGTATCATCGACCCCAACGATCACGAGTCAGGTATCGTAGCCACTAAGCCACGTATGATAATTTGTATGTTATTTCCGTTATACATCAAACATAACCTGTATAGAGATGACGAAAAAGAAGGTATATTTAATTACTTCGAAGTGATCAGATAAGTTTTGCTATCGTGACGGTATATAATACCACATTCAAATTGTCATTAACTGTTTTTATTTACTTCAATCCAATAACAAACTTCTACCCGGCGCTCGCTTTTCAACGCTCGCGTCGTTGCAACTAGTGAAGGTGGATGGAGTTTATCTTTCAACGCCACAACACAACGCAAAACGCAGTGTTGCGATTACGCGAGGAACTCGCTCGCTGATTGGTCAATCCGTGTTGCAAGATGCGTGTTGCAAGTTGGTCAACGCCGAAGTGTAAATGTACCTTAATTCTCATCAAACAATGCAATTTGCATTTACTCATCCAAGTTTCAGCCCCAAACAAATTGTAACAGTTTTTACCATGTATATTGATCACATTGATATTATCAATAGAAGAAGTTTGCTCAAATCGAAGCTGCATGCCACTTTTGTTTTTAATCGCATTTTTATGAAAAAAACAATTTAATTCCTAATGGCCATTGTTGATATTTTCATTTCCATAATTTATTTTAAAATCATTACAAATATGTTCTACGCAACAACAAGAAAATTCAAGTCAATCGAATGAAAATTCCTGTGAATCTGGAATCAAATTTGAAATTTGATCAGTTAGTCAGTTATAGGTTAGGCCAATTGTGCGCAGGTTGATTTAGGTTAGTTTATGGTGTTTATATTAATTTTCTCTCACCCGAGCACCACCTTCGATGAAACCCGAGATAACCCAAATACCATGATTATAGTTAGCTCAACGACCCCACCAAAAGTTAGGTTATTTGGATGTACGAATGAGCGAGTAAAAGATGAATGAAAACCCGGCATCCCTTGTGTGGAACTCGAACCCATGTCCGTATTGATTTGCAGTTTCTAAAGCTCAGTCAGGGGGATGGCCATGGTAGTGATAGGATTACACAATTGTATTCAAATCATACAATTAATTAATTATCAAACACACTTTTGATCTGATTGACGTTAAATAACATCTATATCAGTGGGATGCACGTCATACAATTCGTATCGTTTGAAACCTTTTTGATGGAATAAATAAATCTCTTTGATCCCGTAATTCCGTATTGTGCATGTACTGCAACGTGAGCTATACAGCATTAGAGAGAGATGACGTTCTACACGGATGAGCGTAGCAATAACTTCCCATTCAACTATTTGGTCTAATTCATTATGTCGCTTTTTACGATACCGTACACACACGAAATGGTTCAATCACTTTTCATGGTCTATGGAAAATATTGAAAAAAAATCAGTTGTACCTACGACAATACCATTAGACCTACACTATTACCGAGATACGTTACTTCACACCGCTTTACAACTCGACAAGTTTCCGCCATATTTGACATATATTAATGATAATATAGAATGCCTTGCTTAGAATCTATTTTTAAATGTCCAATATGGGCGCGAGATTGGAACGAGCATATGTCGCTATCGGCTGCAGGAGTAATGTATCTCGGTAAGGTAATATATATCGTTGCACCAACGTAGCAAAGTTTTATGCACGGGGGGGGGGGGGGGTATGGATGAAATGAAACAATGAAGTGACGATAGCTGATAGGAGGTTTACACAAAGTCACGCCTACAGCATAACTTGAGTCCGCGCCAGACTGATTTCAGATTTCAAAGCAATGCCCCAACCGTCTTGACTAAACGGACGACTAAAATATTCATTAGAACCTAAATCGTGACAAAATTATATGACATCGGAATTCTCATTACTTCGAAAATACGAATGATGAATAATGAGAGACCATACAAGAGAAAAACTAACTCTATTGTACGTATGAGTGACAATTATTGCCGGCTAATGAATGGCCAGTCGTCGAAAAGTGTATGGATAGGTGGATAGGAAGGTGAACGGTATATTGTGTGATGATCTAATATTGTCCATGGTTACCTTTGAACATCAACATTTATAAAACAAACTGAGCTCCATATTGGAATTTTGTAATCCACTCGTTGCTCACGTGCAGAGCCGTGGGGAGCAAACTATACCATCACAGAAACATAGAGACATCAAAAGGGTGAGTTCGCGAATTATTCGCGCTCTCTTTTTATGAACAATGAGATATATGCAGAAAACCCCGCTATAGGAGAGAATAACTATAAAACGAGAGAAATAATATTACGTAATATTACGAGAGAAATAATAAGTGGTGCGTTATAGGCGCGAGGCTATGGCGCGCCTGAAGGAAACTTTTTCATAGTTGCAGCATATTGAAATGTAAATGAAATGTGTTTTTTCCGAAATTAATGAAATGTGTTCGTTTTGTGCTGAGATGTGCAGTTGAAAATCATTGTGCGCTGTTACCGTTTTCAAGTTATTCCCATTTCAATATCTGTGTGGGGGGAGGAGTTAATGACAGCCCACACTACACACTTGAAATGTGTATTTTTTTCTGAAGTTATTGGAATGGGCTCTTTTGAGTTGAAATATGCTGCACAAATTTCGTATTGAAAATACTGAAAGACTCAAAATAACACTGGGAACGTGTCTGGTTTATACAGCTGCAGGTGTAACTTTTCTGCGGATGGAGTATTCCGAAACTATACAGTAAATGTAGATGTGGGACGTTTCTATGTATAATAATACTAAACTGAAGTTATCAGTTGAGAATGTAGAGAGATTGCTTCAAATAATGTGTTGCTATGGTGTGCGAATTACGGTTTGGCATGTGAAACACGCTTTAAATCGAATGACAATTAATTAGCTTCACAACGCAGTGGCATAGAAACATTCAAGTGCCTATATATAAAACTGATGAATCGATTGTATTCATGTATATATATATAATACATTACGGTGTGAATGGAAGATCTTTCATTTGTAAGTAATACAAGGAAAAAGGTACTAAATATGAACGGTAAGATTTAACACAAATCAGAAACTCTCTCACTCACCCACCAGACACATTTAACAATCTGGGGAATTGAATGGTATGGTAAGTAACGAGATCCAACCACAATGTGTGTCTGTGTGTGTGTGTGTGTGTGTGTGTGTAGACCGTAGTGTATGTGAATCAGTCGCTAGCGCACTAAACCATCACTCAGGAGACCGGGGTTCGAATCACGCCATCGTCGACCATCCTGACAGAGGTGCAACATAGTTTCTCTGTCATTAAAGTGAATACTGGAATAATTACTTAATAAAAAGCCACGACCATTTCCATCGCACTGTCAAAAAAAACACCCAATGAAATAAGCAATAATCTTTTATCTCATCGTATCATCCATCATTCATCAACGTCAACTCAATAGTACTATGGTCATCAATACTTGGCGTCGTTGAGCCCATATAAAAAAATTAAATGAAGATATAAGTTAGATGATGAGTATGATTCAAGTAAGAAGTTTTTTTATATATTGGGTTTCAACCGAGGTTTTAACGATGCACTATACTGATGGCTACGATCTATTGGCGTCGGTGGATGATGAATGAGATGATGGGATGATGAGATGAAAGGTTATTTTATTAGGTGTTTTGGATGGTGGGAAGGAGTCGGTCGTGGCCTGTTGTTAAGGAACCATCCCAGTATCAACCTGAACGACAGAGGGAAACCACGAAAAACCCCGGTCAGGATGGTCGACCATGGCGGGAATCGAACCCCGGTCTCCCGAATGACGGTTCAGTGTGTTACCACTCGGCCACGCGTCTCGGTAGTAAGACGTTTCTGATCGAGAATGTACGTTGTAATGATTGGTGACGTATTTTGTTGATGATGAAGTAAAATACCTTGTATTCAAAGAGCTCGTCTCTGATCCACTGCTTCCGACGCTCTATACAGTTCAATGTTCCTATGATTGATACATATAAAACAGACCTCACAGGCCGGCTGATAGTTCCTATAGATCCGCAACCGGGATTCGATCTCCTCCCATTCGATTCAGTGACGCGTATCTCCAAAGACAGATCGTCCCGTCTATCCTCTGGTCTAACTCCCCCCCCCCCCCTGTTCCCCCACCATCGTCTTCTTTCAAACGTGATGAAACATGATTTCAATGCAGTTTTTTGTATCTGTTTCCATGCTTTGATCCAATGCTCACGTTTGACGGCATGATAGTTGAAACTAGGGACTCGCGCATTGCAGTATGCATTATATTGTGAGAACGTGGGGTAAGGAAAAGGAGAGGGAGAGGGAGAGGAGAGGAGAGGAGAGGGAGAGGGAGAGGGAGAGGGAGAGGGAGAGGGAGAGGGAGAGGGAGAGGGAGAGGGAGAGGGAGAGAGGAAGTACGTTTTGATTTATGTTGATATTGGGTTTAACGACGCACTGTAATGATAACCCAGATCTATTGGCGTCGGATGAATGAATAATGAGATGATGAGATGAAGATTTCGTATAGGCAATGGGAAGGATAGTGGGAAGGAAGCGGTCGGGGTATATATTGTAGGAACGATCCTGGCATTAGCCTACAGCTCCACACTATACAGGAGCAGACCACGAGAAACCCTTGTCAAGATAGACGGTGGCGGGGATCAAACCAAGCCAAGGCCCGTTATGCCTCTCATCTCCAGGATCACATGAAGCGAGCACTTTAACAACTGAGCCAAATGTGCCCGTGAAAATACAAATATGTGTGTGATATATTTATATAGCAATGCATATCGGCCACCCCATCAAATATCATTGAAAAACAAAATGTTTGAAAAATAAATATAAATTTTTTTTAAATATAGGCCCACACATAATTAGAGGTTTAATTGTTTCTTATCCGTCCTCAGTGGTAATGCTCACTTTTTTCAACATGCTCACACCCAGTTTTAGGGGCGCACGATTTGAACCTCCCCCCCCCCCCCCCCCCCAACACAACACAACAAACGGGCCTGCTAGACCTGTTGGTTTTCAACAGGTACCCATTGCTCAATTGAGATGAGGGGTCAGCACTTGACAGTAGAGTATACTGTAATTAAGAAATAGGTCATGCAAGTATTCTGTAAAAAATACGATCAATAAACACCTTTATACAAAAAATGTTTTCTGCATTCAGAGATAAGCGAGCGAGGTGGAACGAAAGAAATGTGCATTTCATTTTTGAAAAAAATGACTCTTATTCAGGCATATTCTTATTCAGGTCTACGAAAAAAAATACAGATTAATTCATCCTTATATTTAGTAAAAATTGTTATGGGTACCGGTATGGATATTTTTTTCAAAGATTCCATATAATTTTTCAATTGGATACTTTGCAACAAATTTCAGCGTCAACATAACATATAAGCTGTCTTACAGTGAATTTTCGTTTGAATTTACTATCGTGAAATTGCTTTACACCATTTCAGAGAAGTATTTTCCAAGATACTCTCGGTCCACAATAAACATTCACATTGGGTGTCATGTTATGTATATTACGATCAGTGGCGAGGTGAAGATAGTAATTTCCTGTCATCACTTCCAAAAGTCCAAAAAATGTCAGACCGGGACTTCCAATCGTCAATTTCAAAGGATTCGCACATTAGGAAAAGAGACAGCAGTCGTTTGCAATCCTTATTTCGCCTCTACAGCTGTATGTTTACGAAATCCCACTGGCGTGAATTTTTTCCCTCATAGATCAAAAAGGTTTGCGCGAAGTGTGTAAAACTAAATGAATAACTCGAATAAAAAACTTTCAATGATCAATTACTTGGGTGACATTTGACCTGCGAAGCGCACAGAATCGGCCTTCGAGATAAGATTCATCTCATACATGATCCAATAGGTACACACTAACGGATTCATTCATTAGCATAATGTGTCAATGTCCTAGTATATAGGTTTCAATAAGCATGCTTATAAATATGTATGAATACATCACAGAAAAAAGGTCACACCACATGAGAAGGGTCAACAAATTACAGCCTAGATATTAGGAGAAATTTCATTATTCATAATTTAAAAAAGACAGTTTGAATGATTCGAATTGACTTGATCAAAGAAAGTGAAAACTTTCGTATCTAATCTTCTATATTCAAGCGACTACACGAGAAATCAACAATATATACATAATAATTCGTTTTTGTAATTTTCATTTTTCTTCAATAAAAGGTCTGTTCCACATGATTAGAGATAATCAGTTAATTCTCAATCTTTCGATCGGTATACCAGTAAACCGATATTTTTCTATTTCATCAACATTATTTTTATTATATTCATTAAATTTGCACTACTCAAGTTCTACTTTGTATATTCGGTAAAGCTGAATGGTGGGATTATACTATAAACACAATCTCAACCATAATTCCATCAGATAATGTACATAGGTTTTCACTTATGGCAATATATTATAAAGAATTTATTTATTGCTTTAATTTCGTACAAAACCAGAGAGCTGACTTGATGTTAACTGAAAGCGACTGTTTAAATTTGAACAGTCGCTTTCAGTTTGCATCAGGTACCAATTCTCACAATTGGATGTAAGCCATGGGTTACGATTTATTGGTAATCTCAAATTTCTTACAATTCATAAGGCTACACACGTGCATATTGTATTGAGGTTCAAACTTGTGTAGCAGTAGAAAAACAATTGAACAGTTTCGTTTGGTGCATTGCGGAATGGCCAGCAGTGGCGAAGAGTCAGAACATATGCAAGGCATGCAGTGCATACATTGTTATCTAGTTGAATGTGCCACTTGTAATATTATATTCTATCATTACAATTTGAGTTAGAAAATATATCAATGAAACTCATATTTCCGCAAAATATGGATGAATAATTGATCAAAATCGACTTCATTATTCGAATTGTTCTATGAGGTCCTTAAAGCGATTTATATATTTGATGTACAGAACAGTAAGCCAGCCATGCTATATATTCTTTTCGTATGCAGAGCAGCACCTATACGCAGGGTAAGCAGAAGACGTCTAGGCTTTTTCACCAGAAGATGTAGTATAGTTGGATCTGTAAGGGTGGCCGAATGGGTAAGGGTCAGATTGGTCTATGAGGGGTAACCGCACTATTTTGACGCAACTGACAAGCTGAGATCTTGTAGCTTGAATAGGCTTGAGGGAAGAAGGTTCCGAGCGACCGTCTCTCCTATCCCACACCATTAGCGCGCGGGTGATTCGCACCTTCTTTCGTATGGATACAAGCACAGATAATAGAGCTATTGACACGAGTGCAGAATTGCTTTCTTCATTCAAGATTTCATGTCAGCCGGCAATATTGGACTGCCGAGTGTTAACGATAAATTGACGAGTGATTAGAAGAAGCTTGGCTGATTTTATCATCAATCGAGGGCCATCATGTGCCTATGGAATATTATTTATATATAATTTTTTTTTCTGTGGCTGCGCACTATATAGGCCTATGACTTTATCAATCGATTATAATATATGATATAAATTAATATTGATAATTGATAGTAACGATCAACTATTAATATTATTTTATTGGTATAGGCGCCTCCGTGGTTGTTAATTGTATGTATTTTTTTCATCCTTGTAACCATGCGGCGTGCACACATAGACCCTGTAAAACGTTACATTCGTTTCACGTGCATGTGTTTGTATGTATTGATTTCATTATATCCTTTAATTGATACTTATCACGGCGATCGCAATAAGTTACAGTTAATCGAATAGATTCGAATTCGAGTCGATGAACTTACAAAAAATACTTAGATTAGATAGATAGAATAGTTAGAGTTACAGATGATATAGGACAAAATATTCATTTATTGACAATAAACACTGAAGTTATAGGCTGTACAAAGACTCAGTCAGGTAAATTGAATAAATCAATTATACACAATTTTATTCATTATTTTGAGCGACAAATTCTCTCAAATTCTAACAAATCCGGCGGATTTACCAAACAACGATCTATTATTATCACTGCATGCCTTCCTACAAAATTCACGCCTCGCCACTGCTGCCAAGGCTATATATCTCGCACCACAGGCACAAACAAACTACAACTCTTTTCACCTATGATTACCATAAATATATTCGAAGAACGATATATATATTATTCATAAGAAAAATGGAATACAAATGCTATATATGGTGTGAGTTGATAATTATCAATACATGATTCTAAAAAAAAAAAACACCAAAGTGTATATGCATACAGTTTTGACACAGTTAATATCGGTTTGCTGAGTGACACTTTAGCCTGTTGCCTTATAGTTAGTGCACAGTCGTTATAGTAATAATGACATGAGAGCTGAAGGCAGTATCCTATCCGTGGATTGAGGTGCACGGTTTTTTGTATCTCTCAAAAGCATATAAATGAAACAAATGCTCGAATCCATTTTTCATATCTACATATTATGTATGACGTATGGTAGCACATTAATCCGAAGAATATAAGTCTGCCTTGAATAGGCCTATAGCATTTGCTAACAATTAAATGAATAAAACAGTTTTTTCGAGCTGTTTCCCAGAGAAATTGACGGACCATTCCAACCAGGTCAACCCTATTACACAACCTATTGTCTTTGATCTCTTTGTCTTGAAGTGTTCGACAAAGCTAGGTTAGTAATTAGACTACGATTGCAATTTGCAAGTTGCTAGCATTAACCAGCTAGAAAATGACAATTTCCATCCCACAGTAGACGAGTTACTTTTCTATTGAAATGTGTCAAACCTTATACATTTTCATTAACGACATTGTTCATGTGAAAACGATAAAAAAAAAGGAACGCAGCCACTTGCTTCACGAGTAAATCGAGTTAATTCGCTACTGTTTAGCATGTCACCTGCCTCCGCTGGATGTAAGACAAGGAGACATGATGATGGTAGGTGGAATAAGGGGTGGCGGGGGGGAGGGGATTGAGGGGAAGGGAACTAGGCCACTCACTCGGTTACAACCCGCCCGGTCAATAGGGGATGGAAAATGTCGCACCAACCACTTTTCACATTTTGAGAAACGCATTTCAATAAAAATGTACCACCGTTGGGGTGCGCGTTTACAGGTGATTTCTTTCATTTCACGAAAAAAAATGCTACAACAAAGGTCAACTTTACGTTGTTATTCAGGTCAACGGTGGGTATATGAGTTTAGATGTGGGAGAATAACGCGATCCTATAACGTCCGATTTCCATGATCCTAACATTCAATCAAATAACTTTTCACATCTTCAATGCAACATTTTACTTTTCATGTTTTCTTTTCATGATCACATAAATTGATAATAATGCACTATATCTTTTACATCATGTTTGTTTTACTTCTCACCAAACAATCAATGCATACATTACGCAGGTAACGAACAAGACCAATTCATGTAATAAAATAAGAGGTCCTGAAACAAAATGTCGAAATTTCTACATTAAACAGGATACGAAGAGTTGGTAGAGTCGAACGCCCGTCTTCTCTATCGATTAGCACTGACGGTCAAGTGTCTCGCACCGCCCTCGAACACACAGCTGTTCATTGATCTGTTCACATTACGATCTGAATCAATTCTTAGCTTATTTCCACAAACCGCATGCCAAATACAACAATGCGCGCAATCCTTTCTTCCTCGCATTCATCTCTTCTTTCTCTCTTTTCGACTCTTAGATTTATCACCGTGACTGAATGATACGCGCCAAGTCAATGAACCATAGCCTGAATAAAAATGTGTATTTTTACGTTCAAAACTGACAATGCAAACATCTGAAACTCACCAGTATGACACAGACGTGTATACTACAATTCTCGTACATAATAATGGCAACTGGCAGCATTCCATTCATCACACTCTGTCACCGCCTCCGGACCGAAATTGTTGTTTAGCCCTTAACATATATCCCAATTTGAACCAAGTCAACCCCTTATCTAAACCTAACAAACCCATCCATCTATCCATTTATCCATTTATCCATCCATCCATTTATCCATCCATCCATTTATCCATCCATCCATTTATCCATCCATCCATCCATCCATCCATCCATCCATCCATCCATCCATCCATCCATCCATCCATCCATCCATCCATCCATCCATCCATCCATCCATCCATCCATCCATCCATCCATCCATCCATCCATCCATCCATCCATCCATCCATCCATCCATCCATCCATCCATCCATCCATCCATCCATCCATCCATCCATCCATCCATCCATCCATCCATCCATCCATCCATCCATCCATCCATCCATCCATCCATCCATCCATCCATCCATCCATCCATCCATCCATCCATCCATCCATCCATCCATCCATCCATCCATCCATCCATCCCAAACCAATTAAATCTCACCCAAAACCAACTTGAAACATCGTTACCAAGCCTGGAAAGAAAACAAATCCCTCATTTAGTTCAGACGTGGGAAACACAGTGTGCTAAACTGTAATAAAAAAAATAGTAAAATGAATGATAAAAATTCAAAGAATTATATTAACTATTCATATTACTATATATACTACTACTATACTATAGTATATAATCCCTAAATTGTTTAAGAAAATCAGACCCGAATTACTTTGTTTAGAAAAAATATCCACAGTAAAAATAGAATTAAAAAATGGATATTATCAAATTATTATATATTTCATGAGAAATAAAACTATTTCATTTTACAGTGTATATTCCAAATAACTGAAAATAGTTCATAATTTCAAAATGTGGATTCTTATCATTATGATTATTTTTTTTATTAAAATTGATATTTTCATCATTATTATCAAAATATACGTGCGTAAGTGTTCAGACTTGATATACTTATTTGTAATTTGTTTTTCTTATGTATAAAATGTTAGTAGACCCGCAGACAAGTCAACTTTTTGTGACTTTGCGGGTCTACGAAATTGTACTGAAATCTTTGTGAGAACACGAATAATTTTTTTTTTATAATATATATATTCATGTATATAGCCATTTACATCTATTTAAAAATAAAAACTATTTTATAATAATTAAACTCGACCATTCAAGATATGGCTATTATACTCTTCATAATACAAAATATACACATTACAAACTGAAACGACCGAATATCTTGGCCAAACATTCGAACACAATTTGATGGTTTCATTGTTCATTCTTCTTTCTTTTTATCAAAATATTTTGATTATTTACAATTTTGATAACGAATCTGAGATGAGTAAGAGACGAAATCGTCCAGTTTGTGACCGCATTTGTACATATGATATAAAATGATTTCATGATTTTTGTTTCATATATTAAATGTGATGTTGCATCACTTTATTCAGTCATCGGTCGTATATAACAGCCATTAACCTTTTTATTCGTTCTTTTATGTCCAGTATACATTCAAATGAGCGTTGAGAGACTGTAAAATAATGCCTAAAAGTGTATTACTTATAAATGTTGCAACTATGAAATTCGAATTTATTTCAAGGCTATAGTAAAGTAAAAAATGAGTATAGTAGTATATTTTCCGTTGAAGGCGCATAATCAAGTAGTCAGTTTGCATAAATCTGCAGTGTTCCGCTTTCACCAAAGTAGCCGATCTCGCTAGCTCACCCGATAAATACGAGATTTGCAAAAAAGCACGAATTGAATCCGCAACGCTATCTATTCGCAAAGAAGTAAGTAGACCACTTTTACTTGAAAGGCAGTCAGTGATACCATCACACAAAAACTATTTTATGGAACAACAATCTGTAACAGGTAAGTAAGTCTGGTAAAATCATTATTTCACTCTATGTTCTGTTCAAATTTAGAAACGATGGAAAAGATGTCAATTTGAGAGGACATCAATCGTATTTTACAGAAGACGGACAGAATTGGCACAAAATCACCCTGCGCAATTATTTGATCCTAGTTCCGACAATTTATAAACGTTTTCATCTCAATTATATTAATGATATCAAATTATTTTTGATATTAATATGTTTGAGTGATGGTTTAAATTGAGAACTTTTCAAGGTTTGAAGAAATTTCGGATCGAATAGAGAAAACTGCTGTAGGCTTGACTAACAAGTTGAATTATAATCGTATGCCTGGAAATGAGAGATAAATAAGATTTACCTCGAATATAACATTTATCTAATAAGACGGGAGAACATGAAACAGATTGAAAAATGAATATTTTTACCAAAGGTTTTCATCAATAAATCAACATAGGTATGAGTAAATTTTCATTCACAAAAAGATGACTAAAATGAATAT
This sequence comes from Brachyptera risi, assembly GCA_964007535.1. Lineage (NCBI taxonomy): Eukaryota > Metazoa > Arthropoda > Insecta > Plecoptera > Taeniopterygidae > Brachyptera > Brachyptera risi. The sequence goes on along the minus strand of OZ023327.1, from coordinate 48,257,903 downwards.
TTAGTCTGCATAATTATGGAGAAAATTTATTTGGTCCAAAATTTAATCAAAATAAATCGGACGTGAGAAAAAAACATATTTGAATAATATAGGCCTACATAGTAAAAATAAATATATTCATAACATATTCATACAAATGGACGTATTCATAACTCAAGTTGAAATAGCAATTTTGTTTCAATTACATGTATTCATATTACACTCATTTTGACAATTAAAATAATGATAGTATTAATAATAATACTTTTTTCGATCTATTTTTCATCCAATAAATGTACATTATCACAAAAGACATTTTTCACTCTTGAGTGTCCACAAAACCCGTTGAGGGTTTACCTGTGGAATAAAGTAATAATACTCTCTTCAAAGATATTACTCATCTTCTTTTACATGAATGAATAATATCCAAGTCACTTTCAACTGGCGAACTCACATCAAATAGCTCCGTTAAAAATACATGTCCCAACAATGAATAATTACCTAAACAAATTACACGCAAGCTTCACCTATAACTTCAACATAATAATTCAATTTATTAATTTCCTAATTTCATATTTCATCATTGAATTATTTTATGGTACTTAGTAATCAATTCTTCACTACTACTACTACTAAAGATAATAATAATAATAATAATTTTTTTTTTTTGAGAAGATTTATTTATTTCACAAAATATAAGTTGTTTACAATATCGTAGACCCACAAAGTCAAAACAGACTTGTCTGTGGGTCTACTAATTATGTTGTCATACAAAAATATACATCACAAGAAATGTCTGGATAGCAGCTAGTTGACTTATTATTACAATTTAAACAAATAAAAAACTTCTTCACTTCTCTTTTAATAATAAATAAAACATATTAATCTTGTCATAAAAGATATTGCTATGATATTAGCATTTGATTTTTTAAATTTTAAGATGGTAATTTACTATAAGATGCAACTTTGCCAAATCCATTTTTTTATCTCAATTTTTACACCGGATAATTTTTGTAAATTTAATAAATCAGGTGGAAGTTTGTTAAACAGGGTCGGTATTAGATACTGTTTCTCCTGTTTCTCATACGAATTAATATAAATTGGTGGTACAAATTTGTCCTTAAATCTAGTTATGTGGCCATGTTCAGCTTTATTTTTGTGTTCACTAGAAAAATAATTATTTATGATGAAGATTAACAGATGCAATTGCCTCACAGTGAACAAATTCAATGGAGCATTGTTTTTGTTTTTTGAAGCTATAATTTTGAATATTCGTTTCTGAATGTTTTCAATGTTATCTAAAAAATAATTTGTGGTGAAACCCCAAGACAAAATGCCGTACCTAATTATGGATTCAATAAGAGAGTAATAAACTATTTTCAA
>OZ023327.1:48226541-48249041 GCA_964007535.1 Brachyptera risi | reverse complement strand
GATCTTAGTTGTCAATGTGTCGTTAGAATTAATATAAATAAAGTAAATGAACTTATGAACTGGCTGATCACGAGTCAATGAATGAATCATAAAATCTTGTACAAAAGATGGGACCTACACACACCAACAAAAAACTTACTGTTGATATTGAACATCGAACATTTGAATGGTACTCGTACTTTCTGAGATATAGGACAAGTCAATGACACTTAATCAGTATTAATATTATTATTTATCACATGTTGCCAGTAATTAATACACGGTAAACAGCTGTGTGCAGTCAACGAGTCAAGCCCTGCACGCGTATATCAGTGCTGGAGCGTTATATGGGAGTCTATTTAGAGAAATTTCATAGCTTTTTGGTGACCGTTTTCGAACTGTTACGAGATACCAGAATACCAATACTATAGACACACAGTTATCCTCAATACCATCAAAATGATTTGCAATAATTCTATTAATGACCTTGGATCCTAAAATTGTCACTGGTATACTTGCAGGCCTATCCACACACGAGGATGAAATCCACCCGTGCGCAAATAGGAATGGTCACTCGGAACATTCTTTGGAGGATACAAGTAAATACCAATTTTGTTGCTGTATATACTGTTATTCACAAAAGAAGAACGTCGTCTACCAGTAAATTTATATATTGGGTTTTAACCCACGACGCACACTACTGATGGCTACGATCTATTGGCGTCGGTGGATGATGAATGAGATGATGGGATGATGAGATGAAAGTTTATTTTATTAGGTGTTTCGGATGGTGGGAAGGAGTCGGTCGTGGCCTGTTGTTAAGGAACCATCCCAGTATCAACCTGAATGACAGAGGGAAACCACGAAAAACCCCTGTCAGGATGGTCAACCATGGCGGGAATCGAACCCCGGTCTCCCGAATGACGGTTCAGTGTGTTACAACTCGGCCACACGTCTCGGTCTACCAGTAAAACAAACACAACTATGACATCTGTATATTCATTAGTTGTGATATTTTCAGGGTATAACGATTTTAAGGGTGAGTTTTGAGACAAAAAACGCTATTGTATGTTTCAAAAGCGTTAAATCCTAGATCGTACACCGATATTACGGAATTACCCAAGTTCTTTCGATTATTTACTTCGTAGACGATCTTCATCTTTCGTGGATACAAATGTATACATGTGAAAATTCAACAACATTAAATGATCGCTTACTGCGGTATAAACTGAAGTCAGATCGGGCGTGGGTTCGAGTCCCGGTAAGGCATGGGGTTTTGTTTACATCCTTTTATACCTATCATCACTTCGTCGAATCATTATCACCCGCTCATTCGTACCCCCTTGTAATGTGACTGTTGGTGGGGTCGTTAAGCAGCATTAGAACGAAGGTTAAATAGTTCTTACGCGAACTATTCGTGAGAGGTCGACCGACCATCCTGACAGGGTTTTTTTCGTGGTTTCCCTCTGTCGTTCAGGTCAATACCGGGATGGTTCAATTCCCGGCAAGGCATGAGGTTTTGCAGACGTCCTTTTACCTATCATCACTTCATCGTTTGTTTCATCATCATCCGCTCATTCGTACCTCCTTGTAATGTGACTGTTGGTAGGGTCGTTAAGCAGCATCAAAACGAAGGTTAAATAGTTCTTACGCTAACAATTCGTAACTCTATACACGTCTTTCCCGCTATCCAAAAACACCTAATAAATAACCTTTCATCTCATCATCCCATCAGTCATTCACCGACGCCAATAGATCATAGTCATCAGTAGATTGCGTCGTTAAACCCAATACCCAATATGAATAAGTTATAAAAATCGTGAGAGTATTAACGACCATTGCGTTTCTAGTAGGCCTATTTGACATCTCATATCACAGATAAATGAGCTCGTTTATCTGTGCTCATACCTCTAAGAGTTATCAAAAAAAAAAAATATCTCAATCGACTCGCATGCAGGGCCGTATCAAGACATAAAATACACAAAATATTTGAAAATAATGCAAACATTGCAAAATATTCAGGAGGCGTCAAATTTTCAAGGTGATGGCCCCTGGAAATGAAAAACGTTGTATTCATTCAAGAAGATATTTAATACTAGCGAGTACCCGGCATGCGTTGCAATGCCAGTGAAAGAAAGAAACTGTTTGCGTTTTAATTCTGTTTATTGAAGTGCTTTTGAATATACAATATTTTTTCCCCCCCTCCCCGCACCATCGACCCCTCCATAGCCCCCAGTCCCCCATTCCTATAGTTGAACTTTTTTTATTAAAAACTATTGGATAACTAGTTTCACTTCATTTGTGGCCTACATTATGGAGCCTGTATGCGATTTGATATGGACTTACACTTTGTTTATAAAAACAGCATAGGCCTACGTTTCTATAGATTATACAATATTCCTACTTGTGCTCATTTCTAGCGTCACATTGACTTCTCAGCAATACTTTCACTTGGAAGAAACATTTTCTTAAAACCTGTGATGTCAACCATTTTCAAATGCAATACATACATCATTTTATAACTGTATAATATTCAATAGTTTTCAAACGATACCAGATAAATACCAATCGTTGATATTTTAACCAGTTGGGCAGTCGGTCGTACAACAATAGCATTATTTTATTACACTTTATATCAGATCTATTTCAACGTTCTTATTTCAATACAGAAGAGTTTATTCGTTTCAAAGAACAACAATCACAAATGTACACACAAAAATCACGTGTTATTCACGTATATATTATTCACGTGGTATATTACTTGTATTGAAATGTATAGACCGGTGTAGGGCTAATCTCAGTAATGTATGTAAATGAATGGAATAGTCCTCGTTAGCCTGTTGGATCGATGCGAAGGAAATTGCCGTGGCCCGACATCAAGATACCATCCCAGTATTCGATTAAACAACATCGAAAAAGTGAAAAACGAGGCATCTCTTGTCAAGATGGTGAACCCAAGTGGGAACGGAACCCCGTTTACCTGTATGACGGTTCTGTGCGCTATAACCACGACGTAGTGATACCAACAATCATAATATAAAGAAGGTGTATGCCTATACCGACTCCCATTCTAATAACATGAACGGTATTTGTGTTTTCTAGCGGTCAGTTCAGAGCCAAAGGTCCCAATTGCCTGTCGTTATTTAGCGGATTTCCTTGTGAACTAGATGTAGATAAGAGCGGCTAGGGTACCGGTAGCATTGTATAGCATTGTAGCTCCAAATATAAAAGCGATAGTTGCGCTACGAGCAATCGGGATCCTGTACTCAGATTCTGACCCCGGAAATATTTCACTTTGAAGATGCGAGTCGGTACACCTTCTTTGTATTATGATGAAGTATGTTGGTATCACTACATCGTGCTATAACTATCGCGTGAGTAGCCTACTGTGCTAAAGGTGGCGCTGAAGAGCGTATACCGGAATCAAGTCGACATGGGTCGTGTGGCATGGGTTTCGGGGTACTTCTCAATGGAACGTAGTTAGGGTTCAGGTAATTGGTTCGACTCCCAAACCCATGTCACACAACCAAGTCGACTTTATTCTGGTATACGCTTTTCAGGCGCCTCGTGCTATATCTATCGACGTCAAGAGACGGGTGGATTCGTCCAACGTGTTTCTCATCGGAAATATAATTAAGATGAAAGTCTACTCCTGAGGGTGCATTTCTGTACAAGATAAACCCAGTCTTGACTTGAACCCAAGCTGTGCTAAACGTGTACTGAAAAACCCGAAGTATCCCGCTAAAATCGGATCAAGTCGCACAGGAATATACCCCATGGGTATCAGAAAGCCATCCATACACCCTTAATTTCACTTCCGCCGGATATCGATTGAAACGTCGCAATCTGTTGGATAATCCACAACATGACATAAAAACTGGTTCTATATGGAATATATCTATAGTAGAATGGAATAGAATAGAATAGAATAGAATATATATATATATATATATATATATATATATATATATATATATATATATATATATATAAATATATATATATATATAGAGAGAGAGAGAGAGAGAGAGAGAGAGTATATATATATATATATATATATATATATATATATATATATATATATATATATATATATATATATATATATATAGAGAGAGAGAGAGAGAGAGAGAGAGAGAGAGAGAGAGAGAGAGAGAGAGAGAGAGAGAGACTGCAATATTCATTTGCGTTCTTCGACTGATGCAGTTTTTGTCATGTTGTAGATCATTCAACAGATTGAGACGTTTCAATCGATATCCGGCGGAAGTGAAATCAAGGGTGTATGGATGGCTTTCTGATGGATATTATTATCACTGAAAAAACCATCGCGTCGAGGACATGGTCTTCCTAATTCAATTCATCCTCATAGCCTCAATTGGGAAACAATGATACAATATATCAAGAAATCGATGTTATTAATGCAAATGGTAAAATGCAGGCGAATCACACGTAGGATCTGCAGTCAATAAAGCTATATGGTGACTGTAATAGTGGCAAGCCTAATCAAGACGCCTTCTAACTTGTATTCAACTATTTAACCACCCGAGTTTTGATGAACCTATAGCGATGGTGATTTACAGTACCCTCATGGCCATGTACAAAAAACAAAAACGTACATTTTTAGCTAACTGTATTCAAAGTTCAAACAAAAAGTCGAATTGAAATGGTATTTCCTATAACGTATAATTGCGGAAACATGGCATGATTTTCACAAAATTTAAATTCAATTTTAAATAAAATCTACAACAATTTTACTGTTAATTTTTCCATAGTGCGTATGTATGCTTGAGGTCACATAAGATGCTTCTTTTAGAAATTTAAATTCAACGTAAAAGAAATCTACGCAAATGTAAACGCTGATATTTTTGCAAACTGTACGTGGAGTAGGTAAATTTTTATCTGCCACGTTTACAGTGTGTCGAATTTTTGTAAATTCTTTTCAGGATGCAATTTGATGTTCGCGACCACTTTTTGTAACCACAAGTGCCTGCTATAGCTGTAGTGCCATGTCAGTCATATTGTTCAGAATGAATTTTAATGTGGCTTGATCGACCCATTTGTGGCCGTAAGTGTATAGATATATCTATAAGTAATTTTATAGATAGACGACAAATTTTATTATTATCATCATTTTCTGGGTAACCAGCTATATGCAACTCATTTCTGCTTACACTTTTGTTTGTTCCATGCACAAATGAAATTAGGATTTTGGAATAATAGTGGGATATAACACTGAGCCATGTATATTTTGCATAAATAAATAGCTTTGCTAGAAAATCTATTTTCAATTTTTCAGAATGGTGTTCTGCGCACGCCTATGCACATCGTATCGCAGTATAATAATGCATACACATTATATATTCTTAAAAAAGAAAAAAGGAGATGACTTTAGAAAATGCCTAAGACATACTTAATAGACAAGTGTTTTTACTCATATAGAGATTATTGTCTGTAATCATGTGTATGTATTTTTCTCATTCATAATGACAGATTATCATTTTGAATATATTTTAACTGTCTTTTTAAATGTTATTTTAAATGTTATTTTCGAAGTATATATGTATACTGCTTGTAACTGTATATAATAACTTATCATGACTGTCTGTATATCCTTGGGATCTTCGGGACAATAAAAAACATTATTATTATTATTATAACTTTTTAATTACTATCCTTAACGAGGATTTCAACCTATTCCTATATTTTTTAGAAAAACATTGAGGATCAAGTATCAGCAGTTTACACAAGTAATTACCATATAGATAAGCATATCGAATTCTGATAACAGACAACCTTCTGAAAAACGAGCAACACTACTTTCGTATAACAGCTAGGCTTTAGCCAACAACAACCTAATCATATATGGTTCGTAAAGTTTGAGCCAGGTTTTCGTTAAAGGTCATATACAACAACATCAAGCGAATGAACAGAAAAAGAGAGAAAAAACTGTGTAACGCCGTTCGTGAAAATAGAAATAGAAATTTGTTCTAAAACAGTCACTTGAACGTTGACTGGGAAAAGATCCAATCATTCACCAAGTCTGTCAGATGACATAGACACTCACCATAGCCTCACTATTATACAGGAAAACAAACGAGTTATCGAAATCGAACTGGCACATGTCCCTCGGAAACAGAATGTCGTTTGATGAACAAGAAATATCCAAGTCAATAGTGTATTCCATTGTTACTAGGCTATTCAGATGAGTCATATTCAAACTCGTCGTTGAAATATGTATACGTCTTACATGTATTTCCTAAGTATATTTTCTTTTCAAATGATTTCCCCAGTTCATACTACTATGATATGATTCATAATTATATAAACTAGACAATACTCTTATTGCCATTCTAATTGTATGTTGTAAATATCAATGAAAAGGATGATCCTGATTGCCAACTTCAACTTGACCACCACCATTCACTTCGCGCTTCATTTAATTCAAGTTTTATGCACTTTAGTGAAGGTATTAAACGGTACGATTCCCGAAAAGGAGATGTTTATTTTTAAAATAAAGCTTGTTTGAGCTGTCTCCAAATATGTGTTCTTCATATTACACTATAAGTTCCAAAATTTGTAGTCCGTAATCCGTTTTGTTTTATGATTTCAGGAACATTTAAAGAACTATTATTACATTAATCTTTCAATAATGTTATTAATCCACACGGAAATTTTCAGATACAATTGGGTGGAGATTGAATGCATTTTGTGTACATAGGCATATACTGTAGCAAACGGCATACATATACACACATATATATGCTGGAATATGTTTGTAAAAGCCAAACACAAACTATTCCAGTTAGGCAGTTATTAATTAAAACAGGTCTGATGGTAGCCGACTTCTAACCGAATGATCCACGAAAAACGGAGGAGCAAGCCGAGAACAGAGTGTTGACATTGACACACGTCTGGTCCGGACGCAATAGACGCAATCTGGCAAGAATCGTCAACTGTAATAGCTACAATTACGTCAGGTTCGTACGTACATACCACAATCTTTACCATAAAGAATATCGAACAAATATAATTTTATCGACAAATAAAACGATTCGTCCGAAGAAAACTTTTATATCCGTTATCACTTGCTGTAAATTGTAACATTGGAAACTAAGTCATAATGAAAGTCAGCAAGGAGAAGGCGCTATTGAATAATTGGTAATAAAGTGTTTGAAACCGGAAATTGAAATTAAAAATGGAAATGACAAATTGAAAAGTTATTCAACCATTTTAATATTTCTGTCTTGAGCGGATGACGTGTTATAAACACAAAATCATCTAAATAGTCAAAAGAAAAAATAAACAAATGGAATAATACAAATTCCAAAAAAAAAATCCCTCCAGGGCTGTGCTATACGTACCCCACCCCCCTGACTAATTTCCCGACAGCGCGAGCACCACTACTTTTAATTATATTCTAGACTATATATGTTTTCAAGGCACTTTTATGAAAACTAGTACTTCATGCTTGCAAGTATGTAGCAATGAATATTATTTATAAACGGCCTTTCTAGGTAAAACCTTCAAAGAGTGAGCGCGTCCAACTTGTGTGGTAACAGGGAAATAGATTCATATTCAGAGATGAGAACATAACGCCAAGAGTAGGTCTACAAGTACACCTGCGGACACATAAAATGGTTTATTCCGAAATTTATATTTTCTAAAATCGAGACATATTTTAACGCTAATTTTTTTCATATTCCATTTTTCATGGTCATATTTGCAAAGTCTATTTAGTTAATCATTTGTTTTATTCAGTAATAGTTTTCATTCGTATTTTTTTCCATTGGAGTGCTTGTGTACAGTCTCCACTAGTTTTAGGGCGTAAAATGTACGTAAAATTGATTGACAATTGATTTTAATGTGCTCGATCGACCACTTCATGTGACCGCAAGCGTACTTGAAGCTTTCAGAAGTGAACATTTCAAGTATCCCTCAATCTAGGGGGAAAAAATCCGACAGGGGATTTTTACAAACTTGAAAATGATAATAGAACATTAGCAGAGCGAGCCAAGATATTATTGAATAAGTTGTGTTAGAGTGGTCGAGACTTGAACGAAATGTGCTTCGTTAACAAACAGACGGCGGATTGTGGTAGGAAGTGTCAGTTTGACTTTTCTGAAAGATAATTTTACCCATCATCACCTAAATAAAACTGACAAGGAAAATTTTGGGTTTCTAACCCTTTTTGGGCCCAAAATATGGTTTTTGATGACGTTTTGCCGAAACCATCATAACTTTTGCTGTATCTAGCACAGGACCGTGAACAAAAAACTGTGGGACAGCTTCGACAATTAGCTACAATTTGGCTGATTCATACATTCAATTTGTGTCAACACAAATACACAAAATCAAAACAATACCGCAAAAACGGGGGTACGAGTTTTTTTGAGAATTTAGAACTTGTCATAACTTCTACACTTATCGCGCTAGAAACGTCCCACTTTGCCAAAAACTACTTCCATGTGTAAAGACGACATTCACGTTTCAAGATTTCACATACCTACCATAGAATTGACGCAAAAAAATATTAAAAACCCTTGTGTAATCATCGAACAAGCCGCGCGGACGACGGCAAGCAGCTTGACGGACCGCCCACTCAGTCAATGCGCGCTGCTGATTGGCTGTCGCGCAGTCCTGCACCCACTGGATGAAAGCGTGCTATAGTTTCAGTATACTACCTATTTATATTTAGTAACATCTCATCACATTGTTAAGATTTATTCTAATCACTTATTTTATTAGATGAGCGTAGCGAAGTCTCCATCCCACTCTTATAGGGCTTTGTGTGTGTGTTTTTTTCTTTCCTTTGTTTGTTTGTGGACACTGCACAGGTCGCAGGGTTTGACTGATCAACATGAAACTTTTTTTGTACGGGCCAACTTTTACAACTTAGAACTGTATAGATTTTGGAATGAATCGGTCGATTAGATTCTGAGAAATATCATGTCAAAGTTTTCAAAAACCCCGTAAGGTTAGGCTGAGTGAGAAAATTTGAAAAAATGAAACCTCTCCGAAAAAAATGAAATTTTCTCTGAGTGTTCAAACATAAATGATACACATAACCACCATGTTGTAAGCAATTCAAACCAGCCGTTTTGAAGAAAAAATTCAAATAACTGTTTTTATACATCAAATATATGGAAATGAGCCAAGATTCACTGCTTCCTAGATTCGATATTTGCCCAAGCAATAAATATTCTCCATATTCGTCAAGGTGTGCAGAATACCAGAGAAGATAAAGTAGCAATTAAATGAAGGACAAAGTGTGTAGAATACCAGAGTCGATAAAGTAGCAAATGTAGGACTGTTATTACACCTCATTCAGATATCTCGCTCATCTTACAACGCATATTTCGCGTTTGCCTAGTATTATTACATTTGCATAAGTCAGTTCCTACTACTGTTATAATTATTTTTGAAGATGTGATACAAAATCCTTATCTATAGAAATACGATTAATACAGAATACTGTGTGGCCAATCTGATGTATAACGGGCTCGTTGAAACAACCTGTTTCGGAGTAACCACAGTTACAGTTCATCGTGCAAGGTGATGATATTTTTCTACACTGACATCTATTTGTCCTGCAACCAGTCTTACAATTACAAAACACTAGCTCTTCACAGCCTTGTGGCATTGCTGTTAGAGTCATTGTTTTCACAGACAGAAGTGTATCACTGTCACGTATCCATCCATAATCTTCGGGAGATAGCTGAATGTATCCTGGTGAACAGGCGTTGATCCAAATAGACGCCTGAAGATGTGCCCTCTGGATGTGAAACTTCAGGGCGTCACTGGTTGGTGGCATTAAAGCGGCGTGTTCACCTTACCATACATCAGGTATCTTAATTAAATGGGAGATGTAAGTTGTTAGTATAGAGCCTACGCCTATTCTCAACGATACCATCATGAAAACAGCATCGAAACTAAAGAAATACACAGTTTCTATACCGTTTGTATAGTTTGTCTACTTTTCGCATTTTTGAACCATGATGAACAAATAAAATGAAACAAGTATATCAACACACTGAGTTGTATAATAATTATTATAATTCATGTAATAGTACATGATTATAATAATGAATATATATATATATATATATATATATATATATATATATATATATATATATATATATATATATATATATATATATATATATATATATATATATATATATAAATATATATATATATATATATATATATATATATATATATATATATATATATATATATATATATACATATATGTATATATATATATATATATATATATATATATATATATATATATATATATATATATATATATATATATATGTGTGTGATGTCTGAAGTTTTGAGGGCCGGTGGTTCATGGTAGGTGTCTCTTTGCGGAAAATTGCCCTTCTTTGATGAGTGTTGTTGGTTCTGTAAAGAGAACCATATATATAATATGTACATATATAATCTTTTCAGAACCAACAACACTCATCAAAGAAGGGCAATTTTCCGCAAAGTTACACGTACCATCAACCACCGGCCCTCAAAACTTCAGACATCACACATATATATATGTATATATATATATATATATATATATATATATATATATATATATATATATATATATATATATGTATATATATTTATATACATATTTATATATATATATATATATATATATATATATATATATATATATATATATATATATATCAATATATCAATACATATATATGAATATATATATATATATATATATATATATATATATATATATACATATATATATATATATATATATATATATATATGTATTTATATATATATATATATGAATATATATATATTTATATATATATATATATATATATATATATATATATATATATATATATATATATATATATATATATATAGTTTATAAAAACAAATAAAAAAGATTGGGTCAATATGTTTCAATACTTTTTTTAAAATCGAATAATCTGCGTTCACAGAAAAGTAACCATGCGTGTAAAACATTTCATGTTATAAAGACATATAATACACAATATGTCTGTATCAATCGTATTTCTATTGACTCGGATTTTGTATAAAATTTTTAATTAATTATAACAGTAGTAGAACCTGACTTATGCAAGTGTTATATTATAAAATAAGTGATTAGAATAAATATTAACAATGTGATGAGATGTTACTGAATATAAATAGGTTGCATACTAAAACTATAGCACGCTTTCATCCAGTGGGTGCAGGACTGCGCGACAGCCAATCAGCAGCGCGCATTGACTGAGTGGGCGGTCCGTCAAGCTGCTTGCCGTCGTCCGCGCGGCTTGTTCGATGATTACACAAGGGTTTTTAATATTTTTTTGCGTTAATTCTATGGTAGGTATGTAAAATCTTGAAACGTGAATGTCGTCTTTACACATGGAAGTAGTTTTTGGCAAAGTGGGACGTTTCTAGCGTGATAAGTGTAGAAGTTATGACAAGTTCTAAATTCTCAAAAAAAACTCGTACCCCCGTTTTTGCCGTATTGTTTTGATTTTGTGTATTTGTGTTAACACAAATTGAATGTTTGAATCAGCCAAATTGTAGCTAATTGTCGAAGCTGTCCCACAGTTTTTTGTTCACGGTCCTGTGCTAGATACAGCAAAAGTTATGATGGTTTCGGCAAAACGTCATCAAAAACCATATTTTGGGCCCAAAAAGGGTTAGAAACCCAAAATTTTCCTTGTCAGTTTTATTTAGGTGATGAAGGGTAAAATTATCTTTCAGAAAAGTCAAACTGACACTTCCTACCCCAATCCGCCGTCTGTTTATAAATTATCGGAATTAAATCCAGTCTATGTCGTACGTTACAGATCACACATGGTCGAACTACTGTTCAAATTGTATAATAAGATACATAGAAAGGATAAAAGTTGGTTGTACGTTCACCAGATGAAATTAATATTCTTAACCATAGTTGATAATAATTTCATCTGTAAAAACTAAAAATGTATGCAAATGTAAAATGTGTGAAAAAAATGTTTGAAAAAAAATGTACAAAAAATATAACTTATAGAATGTATGGTATAGAGATACATACAAAATGTAAAATGTATGAATAATATAAAAATGAATGAAAAATATGTAAAATGTGGCTTATGAAAAATACATGGAATGTTTAATAACGTATAAATTTTGCCCTACCTTGGATCGTAATCCAACTATAACTTGTATCCTAATGTGTATGGTTGTAGTGGATTGGCAGTATATTAGAAAATATATTTCTTTGAATAGTATAACCGACACATTTAGATCAGTTGCTAACGCGCTCGCTTCATATAATACGGAGGTGAGGGGCATATTGGACCTTGGTTGGATCCCCCTCACCGTCCACATTTACATAGTTTTTTCGTGGTTTTCCTCTGCTGAAAAGGTTCCTACAATATAGGCCCAAGCCACGACAGATTCCTTCCCACTATTCTTCCAATTACCTACAAAACCTTCATCCCATCATCTCATAAATAATTCATTCTACGTGAACAGATCTTGGTTATCATTACACTGCGTCGTTAAACCCAATATAAATGAATAAAATACTGAATTTAAATGGTATGAAGCAATTTCGATGCAAAATGTTTAAACAGAAAGTTGCTTATACAGTATGTTACGTAGCCGCTGAAAATGTTATTTTTACTATCCAACGGCTAAAACTCAGGCTATCTTTGAAATCTGAAGATAACTGACAGTAACACATTTGGCAAAAAAATCACCTGGCAAATAATTCAACTCGTCTTTGGCCAGTTTTAGAAGAGACTATTAATGAAACGACCGCATATAGTTATGAACACAATTAACGAATGCGACAATGAATGAGCGAGACTCCTTGGGAAAAGGTTTAATTTCAGATGGCAATAAATTTCTTATCTGCCTTTTAATATTTACATATTGAATTCTCTTCTATGTAACCAAGAAAGTTTAAACAGAAAGTAATGTCGCAGTTGAATACCAAGTTGTTTTCGAAGATTCGGTCGGAATCGTGTCTTAATTTCTCCATATTTGTTTTGTTTTTTCGTGTTTGTATTCTTGAGCGCGCTCGCACGGGTCGCAAGGCAAAATAGATTCACAAAAAACACCGTCTAGGCATTACTGAACTTATAATTTTCAGAGCCAGAGTTTCTGGTAACAATCGGTCAGGTAGATTTCGAACAATTGATGATTGTAATTATGATAATAACCAAACACTGTTTAACACGGCCATAAAAAACTGAGAAATATTTTCATTTGAAGAAATTTGAATTTGAGATATAGGACAACCATGGAGGAGATATTTGACAAGTTTCATGAAAATCGGGTGAGTGGCTTCACATCCAAAGTGTGTATATTTTAATAACAGTTCACAAAAAATCTTCGATCATCTTAGAAATTGAGCGTATTTGTATACGTTTTCCTAGTATAAGTTGATAATCAAGTCGAACTTCATTAGTCCACCCACCTCCAAATATCGTAAATGGGACGATCTTGGGTGGGATCTTGGGCTAAATTGATAATCTCGCTACCGATTGACGCCAGTAAAAGTATTACACCCAATTTCATTTCTATGTTATGTATAATGTTTGTTATATCAATTAGACTTACTTGAGGGAGTATAATCAAGTAGTTACAAGGGACAGGCTCGGACTGGTCCATCTGTTTCACTCTTTTTAGGGTGGTAGTGTACAAAATAGTTTTACAAATCATAATCACTGATTCGAAAAAGAGCCTCATTACCTCGTCTCAGTATTCGTTAACCGCGTTATCGCTGAAATACGTGCAAGAATGCAATCAAAGCAAATTTCTGCAACCATTTTCCAAAAAAATGGACACAAAAAACTTCACCACCCCCGCCGGCTGGGGTTCAACCCCAGACCACACGACTACTTAGGTATCGCCCTCGGCTTGCAAGGCCATGCATTCAACTTTCGGTGAAAGCCTATGGGCACTGAGGCCCTTATGGACTCTGATCGATACTGCCTATCAATAAGAAAAGTTCAATGGTTGGACAATTACTGGTCACTGCTCACCGCTATGAAAATAGAAAGCGGCGCAGGCGAGTTTCCCAGTGATGGGTATAAAAAAACTTACATTTGTATCGTCCTTAATGTTATGCCTGGACAGCTTTTTCCCCCAGTTCTACCCTCACCCGGAAAACTAATCTCTCTTTATTCGGCCTGCATACAATTACATACCGAGTAGCATGGTATTCAAGCGAGAGTAGCAGCACAAAGCATTTCAAGCATATTGCATGATTTTTTTGTATGGCCGTGATTAATTAGGTCCTGATTTAGATAGGGGTAGGTTTGGGGCGCATCCGGCGAATCGTAGGTGTGGCCAATATAACTAAAATTAGACAATCGAGGAAGAGGGAGGATCACGCATATATGTCACAATTATCACGACCTTTCTAGGTCTATTACACATAGGAGTGGGACCGATAAGCTGAATCCAAAAGAAGTAGTTGCCAACCGAGACGGTTTGTTTTTCTTCCAACACGCAAGCAAACTTCAAGTTATTAGTTATTTCATTACTTAGTGCTTTATGTTTAGAACATCGCCATTGTGAATATTAAAATATCATTTAACGTTTTGATTAGGTATGTACAATTGTGGAAAGACTGCGATTATTTTGCCATCACGTTACATAAGATACGATTCGTTGCGGGAAATGAATAAAAAAACATTGAATATATTTACTTACTTATAATAACTGCCTACTGGGAATGATCAGAATTGTTATATTGTTACACAGTCTTCTCAACACCAGTGAACTGACAGTTTTAGCTCTTCAACTCTATACTTCACGTAAAAAAAATATATTCGAAGTAACTAATTGTTCAGCCCCACCTATCCTCTGTAAATCCACCAGGGATGTGTGAGGCGTATTTCTAACGCAATCGGGCAGTCACCTTAACATTTTCTACAGTCGCTTTATGGGATGTGTTCAATATCGTCAATTTTATTTCATTATTATTCTCACCGAAATGCTGCTATGATGAGAAAGGACAACAATATTACAGTTGAAATGCATGATGCCTTTTAGTTCGATTGTTCATGTAATGTACAACATAATTAGATACCAGATAAGTCGGTGACCGATGTTTTTAAAATTTTCAACACTAGAACAAAATTGTCTGCCATCTCTAGTACGCTTCTCTGCATTAAAAATGATCAAAAAATAAAAACAGATCCGTCAAAACTCCACTCCGCCTTTGCATAACTGTCACGACCTACCTACAAAAACCACAGATAATCGAGCGACAGCTCGATTATCTGTGCAAAAACGAAATTGTTTCTTCGACAGACATCCAAGGGTAAAACCAAAATGACATTTAGGTTTTGGACATTGGAAAGGAAGCGGTCGTGGTCTGTTATTTAGGAACCATACTAGAATACACCATAACGACGGGGAGAAGAGAAACCATGATGCATCCTACTTAGTCAGAACGGTCGACTACGGCTGGAATCGAACCCCGATCTTCCGAATGACGATTCAGAGCGCTAAAAAGTGATGTTCCCCTCTCAGTATAACATTAATTCCTAATTCTAGAAATATTCATCTATTTTATTTAGTGAAATCGATTTTAATTGCAATGTCGCGTCCATGTAGGCCTACGCACCTACGTGCACATTATAAGTTGGAAGTGAATATTACAACGAATATACCTCGATCATTCCGCTTGCTATGCCTATCTCGACGACGAAGTAATGTTATGCCAAGGTATCAAGTGTCAACGTTAGTAAGCTCTTTTACCTCTCATCTCATCTCGTTATGCAGACTCCGACTTGTCCTTGAAGCGCGACGCTTTGCACAATGACTTTGAGACGTCAATCATACAATGCCTATGTCAACAGCTCGCATCTATGTCATATAGGCCCTTCTATCAAGATGAGACACTCTTCTCCACGTACATAGCTGCCACGACCAGAAATTCAAATTTCAGTCAAACTCTCGTCTCGGATATATGTTCTGATTACGCAGAGACGGGAAGGGTACACTGAATATTTTATCCTAAATTATCTCTTACGAACCATAACACACTAACATTTCTTGCACCAATATAATTCTTACAAAGCTATGAAATCACTATCAATTCCTTTAAATTTCACAAATTTATCTAAGGAGCGAAATGAGAGCCTTCTCATTATGAGCTCGTGATTGTACGAATAGGCTTTATTTCCGTTGGGGATGCAGCCACGAATAAGCAAAGATGTTGATAACATTTTATTATTTGAACGTAATTCGGTTTTCAGCTCAAATTTTTGTTTGCGTTTACCCTAATATGTATAGTGATAACAATGGGAGAACACCTAACCATGTATAAGTTATATTTATATATAGCTTTATGAAAAATGTATTCTCAATTTATCGTATAATGGACCGTATATACCTGCTGAAAGGTCCTGCGCACGCCTATGGTTCTGGTGACGATTATTAGTTACTCAATGACCCCACCAACAGGTAGGTCATTTGAGTGTGCAAATTAGAGGATAATATACGAATTATATTAAAATACTGAAACACAAAATTACGAAATATATTGAAAAAACCATGCCTCATGTAGGATTCAAACCCACGTCCAACATGACTTCAGTTTCTCAAGCAATGTCTTGACTAACTGGGCAAGAAAGGTGGCTGGGATGCTCGTTTGAACTCGTTATTCCTTTACCACTGCAAGCATGCCAGTCCAGTCCAAATTTCTCTCCTCTGAGAGTTCACCTGGGTTCGATACTTGTCATGGTCGACCATCCTGACGAGGTGTTTCGAGGTGTTTCATAGTTTTCCTCGGTCGTTCCAGTGAATACTAGGATGGTTCCTCAAGATTAGACCACGGCTGTCTCCTGCACATTATTCCAACAGACTAAAGAGGGCTATTCACTAAACAACAGATTAGCCCTGAACTAAACTACAAGCAAATTGTCAATAAAGTAGTTCTACCTTACCCAGCTACGCTACTTGATCGAATCTGCTATAAGCAAGCATGAAAAAAGTTCTTGCTCAGGTGATCACAAGTAAGATGGTGTCTTATGAAAACTTGGCACAAAATAGATCCCAACGTGTTCCATCGAACAGTTCTTACCGCACCTCGATCCAACTTCGGGGTCGCCCGCTATGACCAACGGGGATTGAAACCCTTAAGAGGCTACTTTACATCTCACAACCCATGAGCAAACCCTGCAGGGAACGAACAAAACAGGACAAAAAGCGTCAATACAGGCCTTTAGCTCCCAACACATGGTGGGTACACGGTGGGACCAATCAGTCCAATGCTTTTTGCAATAAAACAACTATGAGTATATCTGTGCCTCTGCGTTCAGTAAAAATCAAAGTTCTATATTATATCACTCTGGAAAAATCGTAAAAATAGTGAAAAACAGGTAGAAACATGTTGATTTTTGACAATTATTTTGAAAGGGTTGAAAACATACCACGAACTAAAGCTCTTCGTACGAGTACGTATTGAATACTAGTGATCATCTAACCGAAAACTGTGAGTTAATACGGTGATTGGTTTTCTGTTGCCAACTTGGGCCCCGAACGTCTGCAATCAAGCCGGTAGGCAAGATGTGAAGAGGCCTCTTAATATAGAAAATGATTTGAAAAATTAGTTTTGCCAAAATTTCGTTTGCCAACTATACAGGGATGTCTCTTGCCCGGAGGTGGTGACGGGACATTAATAACTCAATCATATTTACCCATTTCGACTATAGGGTCAAGGCAGATTCACACAATCACAAATGTGAATATTAAAAAGCCATGGCCACCAGCCCGGAGTGAATTTGTCATTGGCGCTTTTATTACAATTTCATATATTCGTCTCTCAAAAAGGCTCAAAGAGCAACTAGTGCTACTACGATGTAGGCCTATTCACGAAAAAATGTCATCCATAGCAATATAATATGAACACAACATACGTTACCGGTACATTTGTATAAAATCAATGCTGTAGCTGAGCTTCAAGGTATCGTGATTTTTCATGCCGATGCTTACGACAAAAACGCAACTGCTTCTTTCAAATGCATTAAATCTTATAATTTCAAAGAGATCATGTAATCTAGTCGAGCGGAAACTTGACGGGAGTCAAGTCCCGCGCGCAGCCACTTACAACGTTACCAGGAAGTACGTAAAGGAGGTTTTGAGCATACTTAAACTCTGAAACTATAAAACATTAGAGATTACTCGGGTTATAGTGAGCCGACACAAACGACACATCAAACTTACAAAATCGGACATCGGACATTTTAAACTTGAAGCACTGTAAAAAGCGTACATCATCAATTTTCTTCTTCTCTCTCCGTCGTCTCCTAGGAAGTCGGCTTTGGGCAAATCATCTCATTTTTCCCCCCATTAGGAGATGTGCATTTTGTAAATATTACAAGCGATAGTGGCGTTTGGAAACCGTAAGTCATTTGTCATTTTATTCTAATTCTTAACGATTGTATTACTAAAAAAAAATCGAACTAATTATGCTGAAATTTTCATGATAGGCCCATGTTTGCATGAATATTTTCAAAAGATTTAATGTGTAATAAATATGAGGAGATTGGATCATTTGAAACAAAAGTAACACAATTCAACACGATTTTCAATATTTTATTCATTTTTCACAACCACTGTCAGTTACTGTCTTGTAGAAGCATTCTAAGACTTGAATAATAACATTGCATAACCGGCACATGGAGCTCAGTTGCTAACGCTCTCACTTCGTGTGATCCGGGAGGTGAGGGGAATATCTGACCTGGTTCGATCCCAGCCACCGTTCATATTCACAGAGTTTTAGTGTGGTTTCCCTCTGTAGTCTAAGCTAATGCCGGGGTAGTTCCTACAACGTAAGTCACAACCGCTTCCTTCCTACTACCCATCCCATTACCTAAGGGACCTTCATCTCATTATCCCATCCTCCAACGCACATAGAGCTTAGTTATCATTACCCTCCGACGCCCATAGAGCTTAGTTATAATAACAGTGCGCCGTTAAACCCAATATAAATGACAAATAAAAATAATATATTGAATATATCGACGCTCCATGGAACTGTGAGCCTGTGAAAACGAAAACGTCGAAATACAAACGAAAACAAATATCTCAAAATAATGTTTATTTTACCATATACGAATCCAGACATTTTACAATAATTATTGTAATTGGTAAAATTGGTTACAATAACACCTTGCAGTGTTAAAAGTCTTTGTGACAAAAAAGAAAAATGTGTCGCAATATTGCTTACTTACAATAACGATCGAACTGTCATGTCACGAATAAATAAAACCAACGAATTGAGATCAGATCTATCAATGTCGAAAGAAATCGTCCAACGGTCTTCAATGGTAGAAACACTTCATTTCAATATCATGTCAAAAATAGCTCACTGATTTAAAAAAAGCTAGAAGTCATCAAAGTTATTATATGGCGAAGTCATTTTTCATCTTGAGGTACCCGTACGCAAGCAATCAAAAAAACTATTTTTGACGTTCGTGAACCACAATTGAGTCATCCTCTCACTTCATTATTTTGCCTGGTTCTAGCAGTAGGCCGATGATATTATTAATAGTAGGTATATTACATATTAAAATAATATGAAAATGACTTACTTAACAATTAATATTGATAATTTCTTCCCACTATCCTTCCCAATACCTAAGAAACCTTCATCTCACCATCTCATCAATCATTAATTCGACGCCAATAGATCTTAGTTATCATTATAGTGCGTCGTTGAAACCCAATATAATGAAAAGAATATTGATAGTAAAAATGATTTACCATCGTTTCCCCACAAATCAGAGAATATGCAGCCGCCGAAATATGAAATGAAAAAAGAGTCTTCTTCTGTTACAAATTGTATGGATAGTTTATAAATTGGAATCAATTTTACGAGTGCCTGTTGCAAATATATTCTGGATTGATCAGTAAAAACATAATCACGATATAATTCGAATGATGTATCTTAGGATTATATTTAAAAACTAGTTACTAGCACATACGAAGCACAAAAAGCTATGATAATATCACCAAAAGCAAAAATTTTTAAAAAAGGTAGCCAGATCCTTGCTATTCAAACACTTTGGCACAGAAAAGTAGTGGGATAAGAAGTTTTCGCCAAGTTTTCACTAAATTTTCGCAAATGCATATGTGTGGATAGATACTGGGCACATAGCACGTTTGGAAATTGTAACTACGCCAATAGCTTTAGGCATAATGAAATAAAATTTGTAATTGGGAAAATTCAAATCTCATTACATTATGTCAGAAGTCAATAAGCCTACGTAAAATACTTACATAGCAAACGTTTGCTGTATATGCCTTATATCTGTCCCCACACCTGCATTTTTACTACCCATATCTCAAGAGTTAACTTGACCAATACAATTTATATCACTAGGGCCCCACACTATTAGAGCCACCCTCGGTAGCTCGGTCATCTGAGGCACCGCTTCAGAAACTGAAGTCACCGTTGGGCGCAGCTTTGAATCCCGCATAAGGCATAGGTTTTTGTGAATGTTCTTTCACTTATCATCACTGCATATATTCATAATCACCTGCTCATGCTTACCCCCGTATAACCTAGCTTTTGGTGGGGTCGTTAAGTCAACAATAATCATCATATAATAATCAACTACTTAATTAGGTCAAAGTGTTTAGATATCAAGAATTTGGCTCCAGATTTTTACAAAAGTTTTTGGCTTCGGTGAGGTATGATCTGGGTATAATTTGGTTGAAAACCTTCTTTCGTGGATAGAATTGCATAAATTTTTGTCAAAAAAATTATATGATATATTGTAGGAACATGCTTGATCAATCAGGCTTGGCAAGCCTAACTAATCATAGCTCCATTTTCAGGTCTTAAAATCCCACTTTAACAACCGACAAACAAGTTTTAATTGATGAGTAATCTCTATAGCCACTTGTTAGTTGCTATGCTAGTTGGCTGCTCATGCTTAAATTTTCTTTATATTTTCATATTGTCCCTAATAATACAACACTCCTTAATATACACTAAAATACTGATCTCCTGAATTTTTTTAGATCAAATTTCGTTAGGACTCATAGAATACACAGATACACGCACACACACACACACACACACACAGACAGATATATATATATATATATATATATATATATATATATATATATATATATATATATATATATATATATATATATATATATATATATAAATATATATATATATATATATGCAATAAATTGAATATTTTTGGATGTAGTTGTGTAATGATGATAAAATAAAACAAACTCTTTTAATTTTATATTTAAAATAATTAGTTTTATTCTCGGAAGCTCAACGTTTCATGACCTTTATCGGTCACCTCTTCAGGAGCAATGACAAAAATTAAAAATATTAGAAAAACAACAATTACAAAAATCTATACTTAATATCTTATATTATAAACATCTTATAAACATCTTATATGACAAGGCCAAAATAATCAATCACGAAAGCCATCGTTGGAAGAGAGCAATCAGCGAGGGTCTCGAAATTATCAAACATCCTTTAAATATTAACGGTCTCGATTGCGGATACAGCTTTTCTGATTCTTGGGCAACAGCTATTGCATTGATTAAGAAGAAAGAAATGAAACAAAATGAACCGGTAGCTGGACCCGAGAATCAGAAGAAAGGTCAATCCATGAACTCTGGTTTTAATAAAATATACAATCTGAGAAGCCGTGTTCAGTAAACCACAGCCACTTGTGTTTATATGAATGTTTTTCTTGATTGTTTTGTAATTGTTGTTTTTCTAATATTTTTAATTTTTGTCATTGCTCCTGAAGAGGTGACCGATAAAGGTCATGAAACGTTGAGCTTTCGAGAATAAAACTAATTATTTTAAATATAAAATTAAAAGAGTTTGTTTTATTTTATCATCATTACACAACTACATCCAAAAATATTCAATTTATTGCACATAATGAGTTGTGAAAGCTTAAAGTCAAACATATATATATATATATATATATATATATATATATATATATATATATATATATATATATATATATATATGTGCAGCGGCGGCGCGTGACTTCTCCCCAGGCCGGGGCAGAATATTATGATATTGTTTCATAGTATTCAATATTCTCACAATGATTCGTGTTTATTCCTATTTTCGCGATATTTCATGTTGTTGGAAGAATCTTCCTATCACCATCTACTTTATTACCCGCTAAATTGAAGATGTAAGTAATAGTATAACTGTAAAGTAAACTGTAAATGTGGAATAATCAATCTTTTCACCTAATTGATTTGTTAGTCCACAAATGATAACCTATACATATGTTGATCATCAACTCACCACCATAGAACAGCCTATTTGTATAAAAAGTCCATTCTTCTGTTTCTGTTTTAATTGAGGGAGAGAAAAACACCTTTCGTATTCAACTGTGTTCATTGGTGTCACACTCACACTTGTACACATTTGACACGATTATTGAAAATGTGTGATTTAAATTTTAAAACTCGACAGTACACATATTCGAAAAAAGAAAT
>OZ023327.1:48186541-48221541 GCA_964007535.1 Brachyptera risi | reverse complement strand
CCCCCAAAGAGTAATGACATCGAGTTGAAATGACCAAACTCATTGCAGTTTTATCGACTAATACAAAAAATACCTTAATTTGGCGGTAATAAAAGCTAATTAATCAACGGTAACACCGATGTTCTTGATCCAAGTTTCCCGTCTATGGTGGAATTTAATGATATGAGAGGGTATAACATGAACAAAATCCCTTCAATCAAACAGTTGTGATGAATAAGTACATTATAGCCATGCCTACACGAGTTTTGTAGGCCTACATTGTACACAACAAAATCCAATCAAATTTGCGTATAAATCGTTTCAATTTTGTAATGAATGTGTCAGAAAGACGACGAAGAAAAATTACAACGTAACGAAAGACGAAACAAAACACTCAGTATAAAGCTATTGGGGAAAACGGTTACTTCACAAATAACGAAACATTTGTATTGTTAAATTACCAACATCATAATTCTAACTTTTTGATTGTTTTCTGACCTTTATTTTTAAAAATAAAAATGAGAATGGTTTTGACCCACTAAGATACATACTTCAAAACACTAATTAGCGACGTATTATTTGTCAACAGTGAAAGACTGTTTATTTCAAATAATAGAAAGATGAGACCCAATCGACTTGAAATTGCATACAATTAATTGTCTTTGTAGAAAACATTATATATATTGACAAATGACAAACAATATTACAAGTAGAAATAACCTAAACAGAAAAATCAATATTGCCTAGTTGTAAAATGGCAGTTGCCAGGAATGTCAAATTGAATCAGTGATGTTACGACAATAGTACCACATAGCACACATTAATTTGATAACAAGTTTGCACCAAACATTGTAGATTAGATTACTTAACCATCAGCACCCTTGGTAGTAAATTTGCGTTTACCTGTGTAATGAGAGAGAGATGAGGTAAGCTGCTACCCAAGTGACCACTGAAAGACAACAAATGGAAACAATACATTATAATTATAATTGTGAAGTAAACTTACCCCATAAACCAATCCACGGTGTCGCGGAGATATTCGGGTAGCCTATCCAGCTTGAATGATTTACGAAATCCCCACGCAAATTAATGAAATTTGTTATAATACCCCCTTGACACTTTCACTGCAACACACACAAGAAATTAAACATGGCTTCCTTAAATCAAAAAAGTATTCCCATGATGCCATTTTAGTCAGCCAGTGCGCTCTCTATTAGCACATTAGTAAACTAGAAAGGTCGGTAGAGAAGTCTTCCGAAAAAAGTGCCGCTTAAAGTTCTGTTGAACGAACGTCTGTTTAGTTATATATTTATTTATTGTAAATTGTTTAACACTAGGAAAAAGCGGGATATGCGTTGTGAGACGAGCTTAGAAGTATGGATATCTTGAATGGAAAATATTTCGTCAGATCAACCCACATCTACGGACTTTGGATTACTTCAAACGTTCAAAAACCTTACCTGCAATTTGTTGATATTTATAATGCTGCAACCTGTCGCATATACACTTTGCAAAACCAATAAAATGGATACTTTTATTGCGTTTTCTTTGTTATTTCCCATCCGGATGTTGTGAAAGTCACTGAAAATATCCGTAATTATGTTTTCCATATTCAGTGAAAATTTTGAAGATTTTGAAAATTTTCCACATTTCGAGTATTTTCCATCCGTGTTATTCCTATGAGGATTTCTCGAAATTTCCCAATTTTTTCCGACCTTACAACCGATTTTTCTGAAAAACAATCCCAACCTATAATTCTGGTATGACAGAAATGTGTAGAAAAAGTTTCAAGTCGATAGGTATTTTTTCTGACCTCTATGCTGCGCACAAAATTACAAACAAACAAACAAAAAAACACAAAAAAGAGCTCATCATATTTCAGAATGTAAAATAGAAATCTTCGCTATGCTCATCCAAATACATAGCTTATAGCATTGACTCTTTCTAGGATCGCCCAAAGAATTTAGCATGAGCGATGAAACAATAAAAAAAATATTATTTTTCATTATTATTTTAATCGTTCAAACTTAAAATGTTTACATAT
This sequence comes from Brachyptera risi, assembly GCA_964007535.1. NCBI lineage: Eukaryota > Metazoa > Arthropoda > Insecta > Plecoptera > Taeniopterygidae > Brachyptera > Brachyptera risi. Next base: position 48,219,518 of record OZ023327.1, on the reverse strand, counting down.
TTTCAACATTTTTTCTAGCCTCCCTCCAGTTGCTCAGTCAGCTGAGGCACCTCTTTAGAAACTGAATACATCTTTGAGCGTGGGTTCGAGTCCCTTGTAAGGCATGGGTTTTTGTAAGCGTTCTTTGACTTATCATCCCTTAGCTAGATGCATTATCACCTGCTCATTTGTACTCCCATAAAACCCAGCTGTTGGTGAGGACGTTAAACAAATGGCAATAATAATAATTATCATAACATCTTTTCTGGAGAGTACTCGAAATCGACAGTTGGTCAGTTGAACAGCTTCAGTCACATTTGAGAGCAAGAGATTGCCAATTTCCTACTTCCACGTGCTTTCAAGTTTTTTCCAAGATTATTGTTTCCTTTACAACCCTACCATCAACAGATCAACTCCTCTATTGATAGGATACATGAACGACGTTTTCAATATCCATTGCCTTAAATCTGAGACTCGGACTCACATCCACATTGTCTTTGGTAGCTGACTGAGCCAGAAGGAAGATTTTAAATTTGATATTATAATACTAAACCAACGCAGCATCTACGTTGTAAGATGAGCGAAATATTTATAATCTGTAATGTAATGAAAATATAGGCCTACACACCTTGATTTTGAAACTGTAAAGTCTAGTTATTGGCTGCCTTTGTTCTACAGTTCTATCTAATTGCTCAGTTGCTAACGCTCTTGCTTCATGTCATTTGGGTGGTGATGGGCCATCGTTCATCTTTCGACAGGTTTTCCGTAGAATCCCTCTGCAATCTAGGCTAATGCTGGGATGGTTCTTACAATGTAGGCCACAACCGCTTCCTTCCCAGTTCCCACTATCCTTCCCATTACTCGAGCAGTGGCAGATACGTGGGGGGGAGCCCCCCCCCCCTCATGAATTAGTAGCGACGAAAAAAAAGGAGAAAGAAAGAAAGAAAGAAAGAAAATAGGAAGAGAGAAGGAAGGAAATAAATATTGTATAAGGCTATGGATGCCACGATTTTATATTTTACATAGTTGCATTGAAAATGAATTCTACGTAATGTTTTGAAATATCAGATCTAGTAAGCCAATGTAGTTTAGTTAGTAAGAATCAACAAACAACACTACCGTGCTTTATTCAGGTTGTGAATTATATATTACGATTTTTGTTAATAACGATGATAATAACGACGAGGGCCGTTTTTAGGGAAGGCGAAGAGGGTGGCTACCCGATGGTCAAATTTAAGGGGCTCTATCGGCATCCATTTGTGACTTTCTATCAGTACGTAATCGTATTCTATAAATTTAATTTAAATCTATTCACATCACTGGATGGAATAAATGTTCTTAATCAAATATCATTGTTATTGAATGATACAAATAGATTAATTCAGCGTTTTATTTGCTTGAAACAGTCATTTGGCTCAATCGGTCTTGTTACCACAATAAAGAATACATGTAGGCGTATTCCAGAAATTCCGTGTAGTTCCCGAGACCCGTAGAATTGTATTTGAAAAGAAATCAAAAATGTCCCTGCAGGGCATGGCTCCCTCTCCTTGCATTTATTTATTTTATTTTATTCTAAAATTCTTACAATTGCACATAAATGCGCGGTGGCAAGTTCCCTAACTATCCCTATCTCGCTGCCTTCCTAACCCTCTCACGGAACATGTACATTTACATTTACTATTAATAATAATTACATTAATAATAACATTTACCTGAAATGCACACTCAGTTTTGGGGGCACACAATCAAGTGCTTGCCTGGGGTGCTAAAATTACACGAAATGACCCTGCAGCTACAACTAGTGGTTTTAGCACCATTTTTTATTGTATGAGTAAAATTATTTTGTCATCTAAACCTTATCTGAAACACGCTAAACAGTATTAAAAATTATTAATAATTATAAATATATAATATATCCCTGCCACCGTCCATCTTTACAGGGGTTTTTCGTGGTTTCCCTCTGTAGTCTAGGCTAATGCCGGGATGGTTCCCACAATATGGGCCACGACCGCTTCCTTCCCACTATCCTTCCCATTACCCATAAAAACTTTCATCTCCTCATCCCATTAATCATTCATCCGACGCCAATAGATCTCAGTCATCATTACAGTGCGTCGTTAAAACCCAATATATATATATATATATATATATATATATATATAAATATATATATATATATATATATATATATATATATATATATATATATATATATATATATATATATATATATATATATATATATATATATATATATATATATATATATATATATATATATATATATATATATATATATATATATATATATATATATATATATATATATATATATATATATATATATATATATATATATATAAATATAAATATATATATATATAATATATATATATATATTATATATATATATATTATATATTATATATATTATATTATATATATTTATATTATATATATTATATATATAATATAAATATATATATAAATTATATATATATATATATATATATAGGCCAATATGCCTATACTTTTTTTCATCCCTTCATTCATTCATTCATTTATTCATTCCTATTTTTCACAAGTTATTTATAAATTCACAGGCACAGTGGCCCATGGTCAATATTGCGAAATTCAATGTTTGATTTATAAAATAATCTTGGTAGCCTTCCCGCGTTAGCATTCATAAGCATGTCTTCTTTCTTATCATTGGTTCGTATGAGCTCTTTGGTTCGTACCAAAGATTTTCTTTGTACATTTCGCGAAGATCGAGCATGCGCAGCATTTGGCTCGCGTGTGTGCGACGCTTTTAGGGATCATATACCATGGTTAGACGAACTTGCGATTTCCCGGGGTTGAATTTCTTAGTGAACGTGCTTGATTGAATGCACGTATTACAAAGTTCAGGCATTGATTCAGACCATGGTATTAAAAAAAAAAAAATTAATGTAATACAATTCCTCCGAGAAAGTGAAATAGTAAGGCCTAGTAAGAGCTGCTAGATAGTCTTGGTTACGTCCTAACTCTTAGCTTAGCAGCTACCAAGTATTTCGAGGTTATGGTTTTAGTCGGTGCGTGCTAAGTATTGTCGACAGATTTCAACTTTCTAGGGCTAGGCCCTAACCTAGACATAGTTGATTCGCTGTGGTGCACCAACACAGCTGAGAAGAAACATTATATAAATATGGAGGTATCGTCAGCCGTTTACGCTGTATCTTCACAATTGGCTGGAGCTGTGGAACTGATGATGGATCCCCTAGCTTCGCAAGTTATGAGAAGTGAAGCTTATACAGCGTGTGAAGAGTTCAAAGAAACTTCTCCCTTATGTGCCCAATGTGGGTTTTATTTGGCCCAACGCAGTGACTTGTCACATCTTGTGCGACACTTTGGACTTCAGCTGATGGAGCATTGTGTCAAATACCGGTGGAATCAAATATCTCATGAGGAAAAACTCTACATCAAAGAAAATATTATGAAACTTTTGGCTACTGGTTTAGATCCTTACCTTCAAGAGCACATCCATATCAAAGATGCATTGTCACGGGTGATTGTAGAGATGATTAAACGAGAGTGGCCACAGCAGTGGCCAACTCTTTTAACAGAACTGTTTGAAGCATGTGCACAAGGAGAAAATCAGACTGAGTTGGTTTGTTTAGTTTTCCTGAGATTGGTCGAGGACGTTGCATTATTACAGGTGTGTTCTCACATTAGTGCATCCATGTACATACAGATCTCTGCCCTACTAAGTTCTTCTACAAAGCCATGTTTTGGGGCTAGGCACTATGTGGGCCTAGCTGTATGATTGTCTAGGTGTAAACAGTCTGTATGCACTGTAACAGTGCCATGACCTTACAATGAGACTTGACACTTGGACTAGCCAGCCTATATATTGAAGTATAGCCTACAGACCCATATATTATATTTATACATAAGCTCAAGGTCATATAATTATTGCAAAAATGGTAAAATTATCAGGCTTTTTTTGGATAGTAAAAATCAAATTATTGTAGTGTATTGTTGAGTAGCTATCCCAGTATTCACCGTAATGACAGAGGAAAGCCACACACCGGCACAGGTAGCTGAGTGGTTAAGCACTTGCTCCATGTGACCCGGGAGGTAGTGGGCATGTCGGACCCAGTTCAATCCCCTCTACCGCCCATCTTTACAGGGGTTTTTCGTGGTATCCCTCTGTAGTCTAGGCTAATGCCGGGATGGTTCCTACAATATAGGCCGCGACCGCTTCCTTCCCACTATCCTTCCCATTACCCATGAAAAAACTTCATCTCATCATCCCATCATCTCATTAATCATTCATCCGATGCCAATAGACCTTAGTCATCATTACAGTGTGTCGTTAACACCCAATATACCAAAAAAAAGGGAAAGCCACAAACAACCTCTGTCAGGAGGGTCGACCATGGCGGCAATTAAATCTCGATCTACTGATTGTTGATGCTAGCCACTTGTCCACCAGTCTCATTACTCCCTTCTCATGTAGTAGGTATAGTCTTCTTTATTTTAGTGAGTGAGCTCAAGATAAGGTCTGTAAGTGAAGCTGCACAAGTTTACTAAAATAATGAAGACTATACATTGTCACATCTGGACAGAACCCCCCAAAAATTAAAATGCGTTATTTCTCGAATTAATATTTTAAAGTCAGATTTAAACAACCGTCATGTCAACCGTCATTCAGGAGACTAGGGTTCGATTCCCGCCATGGTCGTCCATTCTGACAGGGGTTTTCCATGGTTTTCCTCTGTCGTTCAGGTCAATAATGGGATGCTTCCTTAACAACAGGCCACGACCGACTCCTTCCCACTATCCAAAAACAAGTAATAAAATTACCTTCCATCTCATCATCCCATCATCTCATATATCACTCACCGACACCAATAGATCATAGTTCAGATCATTAGAGTGTGTTGTTAAAACTCAATATAAATGAATATAATTCTATTATCAAGATTTAAACCATTGGTATCAGGCCTTCAATAATTTACTACCATGGCTAACAGCTGAAATATTATTTCTATACTTGCTACCCTATATAAATCCTCTTTTGATTCAGAATAGGAGATATTTCATCAGTATCGTCAATAGACTTCAAATTGACTTGAATAACGATACCATTGAGTTGTAGCATGTACTGTACTAAAAACTCAACGGCAATACAGAACTTAGGCCTACCACTTGTCCACCGCGAAGACATTTCCACAGTAACATATTGGTACCGTACCTAAAGTTCTCCCTAAGTCGACCTACCGGTATCAGTGCTCAACAAGTGAAAATGACTTGATGGTGTGTTGGCATTGATTTGGCAAAATATCAATTTTTTGGTGATGACTTTTGAGCCTTGTGTCTGAGATATCGAAGTTCTCATACAAGAGAAACACAGGTAATTTTAATACCTTCGAAATAATGTGCAATAGAATTGTTAAACTTGGATTCTAACATTTTCACACGCGTAGGCATAGGCCTACAGCTAAAAAAATGTGTTTTGTTTCAGCTATATATACATACCTGGGAAAATCATGCGATGTAAAGTAAAAAGTTTTTACGTACACCATCTCGAAGATATTGAAAATATCTGTGTTTCCCCTGTTTTAGTATTTTGATACCTTATGCCATTCTAAACTCATCACCAGAGAACTGATCGCTAAATCAACATCCATGCCACACTCTTGAGCGTTGTCCAAAGTCCCATCATAGGCTAGCCGTGGTTTTTATTTGTATTTATTATCATCCCGTGGACTGGTACATTGCAGTACATGTATGCAGTTTAGTGCAAGCGTACTACGTACATGACTTTTCTGCACATTTTCCATAATTCATTTTATTTGATACAATTTTGTTCTATCCAACTTCATTTGACTGCAATTAATATTGCTTTGTTTAGTTTGTAGCCTAATCTAAGCCTATACAGTAGTATAAGTTTAATTTATTTTTAGTCGTCACATTTTGCTTGTGTGTACTATAAAGTACGTACATGAATTGTGCTTTGTTGAGTGAATTGAACTTGATAATTCTATAGTGACCTAACCAGAAAATGTGTCAATTGTCATAGACATTGGAATCCCAGCAGCGACGTAAAGACATCTACCAGGCTCTCACATTACATATCGGTGAAGTCTTTAACTTCTTCATCCGTCTTATAAAGGAACATTGGCTGCGATGGAATCAAGAACGTGTGTGTGACAGGCCACAATCACCACCAGCTTTAGGAAGTGCCAAAGTAGTTAAGGTAGGTAAATAGCAGTCGATATGGAAACAAAATATGACATGAGAGACCGTAGTCATCTGCGAGGCGTTGAAGCTTTCATGTAGTTCACTGTCACGACTGTACCGGTAGTTTTTATAATATCAATTTGTAATATTTGTTTTGTTTTTTTGGTGAAAGTAATATGCCTAGGCTACGTTTACCCCCCAAACTCCAAATTTTCAACACGTGTAGGCCTACTGCACTCAGCTCGTGATTGATTTTGTGATTGATTGATTGAGTTTCGTTTGCCTGCTCACATTAGTGTTATGTAACCATACGAATGAATGCAAGCTCTCATAATGTGAACTCACATGATCTTAGTTTTCCAAATATTATTTTGTATTCTATTTTATTACTAAAGAATGCTAGGTCCACTCCAATACAGAATTTTCATAAAATATCGGCCTACATATACTGCAGCCTACTCATTAAGTGATTGACCACGCCAACAACTCAATTTATCTCGCACTCCTGCCCGCTGTAAGCTACTTAATCCTTTAGATTAACTTTCAAAATTATAAGTTGAGTAGGCCTAGTTACGTATGCAGTACCGTTTTGTTGGTATCAAAAGTTGAAACATATTTTTCTATCGAGTTGGAGTTTTGATATCTCATACCAAACAAGTTATGACTAAACTGATGCACTGTTCAGGGGTTGTCCATAAATGAAATCCACTTTTTTTTTTTGGGGGAGGTTCACCAAACATGACGACGACGAGGGGGGTATACAGTATACACTATGTGATATCCACATTCATACTAATGTACCACGGAGTACATAAATATCCTTGTGACACTACATATTATTCATTTCTTTCAATTTTTAGGAAAATCAGTTTGTGCCACATTAAGTGTATGAAATTATATTTCAATGCATTATAAAGATGGTTGTGAATAGTTTTCATCTTTGTGATTGAATGTCTTTGCCCTTTGCCTAAACTATGAGTTTTGAGAGTGTAGTTCTGTCAAGTTTATTGCATTGAATCTCTCACATGTGAATAATTTGCTGTGGCTTAGAGCAAAGTTATGGCCTGTTCAGACGAGGCACGATCGTGCCAATCCTATGTTGTCGAGCAAAGAAACACCCCGTGTGAACATGTCAAAGTCAACACTGCGTGCCTGAATCACGTCGAGTTTCGGATAGACAGGGGTTCTTTATTTCAATCATATCGTGTTGGTTTATGAATGACTGACTAATTTGTATTTTGTATTTCTTAAATATTCTTGCAGATGTGCTAGATGCACGGTGGCAAGATATTATCATTCAATTTGATCATTTTCTTGAATTCTAATAATTTCTTTGCAATTCTTCCTTCTTCTTCGAGTTTATTCCAGTCTCCGTTTCAGTGTATCGTCCTCCGGACGATAAGAAACCATTTTTCCCTATATTTGAGTAAACTCTCTCCACCTCCATTCTTTCTCCTCCCCTATTGCTTCTTTGGATCCCCTTTCCAACTCTTCTGCCTAGTTCTTCCCATCCAGTACAGTTGTGTCTTGCTTTAAAGAAGTTGCACAGTCTAGTCCTTTGTCTCCTTGCTTCCAGGGTTTCCCATTTCAGTTGTTCAATCAATCATTGTTTAATCATAATAATAGGAGAACAGTATTGCCAATTCAAGTGATCGATAATCACAATAAGGCAAAGCGATTGAATATGACCGCCTAGACAGAATAAATAAGGAGGGAAATTTGTTTTGACAATGGGCTTATACTTTTGTATACCATTTATATTTCATTAATTTGTTGATTTGGCTCCGAGAAAAAATCATAATGTACTATTGAATAGCGCAGTGACACTTAATAAGCAAACATTATTATTATCCTGACATTAACATAATAGTACTCATAACATGACATTATTATTGTTATTAACATGACATTATTATTTTTTTTTTTTTTATATTGGGTTTTAACGACGCACTGTAATGATTACTAAGATCTATTGGCGTCGGATGAATGATTAATGAGTTGATTGGATGATGAGATGAAGGTTTTTATGGGTAGTGGGAAGGATAGTGGGAAGGAAGCGGTCGTGGTCTATATTGTGGGAACCATCCCGGCATTAGCCTAGACTACAGAGGGAAACCACGAAAAACCCCTGTAAAGATGGACGGTGGCGGGGATCGAACCGGGTCCGATATGTCCCTTCACCTCCCGGATCACACGAAGCAAGTGAGCTAACCACTCAGCTACTGTGCCGGTTTATTATTGTTATTAACGTGACATTAACCTGAGAGTTTGGTCCTCGCACGTGAATGCTAATTTTCTATTGGTCCATTTATCACAGCCATTCAGATTTGTTTCAAGGTGGCTGTGACTTTCCAGCAATGTAATACATGCAGTGTCAAACTTGTGTCTGAATTCCCCAAAGCTCGTATCGTATTGCTCAGCATTATAGGATTGGCACGATCGCGCCTCGTCTGAACAGGCCATGATGAGGTAATGTTATTTTAGAGGTTATGTTTGTTGGAATTGTCGTCCGGGCCTAAACCTCACGATTTGTATCAAATGTTTTTCAATGCATACAAACACATTCACATTGATACAAAAAAGATATCTGTAATACAAGCTTTGCAAGGATACAAAAAATACTTTTTTCAATATCCCAATAAAACAGAATGACTGATATCCCAGTTTTTTCAAATTTACATATAATTTTTTTCATCAGGGGGGGGGTGAATATTCACTGGATTGTGATGTCATCAAAGGGAGAGGGGGTAATCTCTGTAACATTCTTAGGTGGAAGGGGAGGGGGGTGATATACCCTAAATTGTGTGACATCATTTATGGACAGTCCCTTAAACAACACTAACAGTCAATGGCGTATACAGAGAGGAAGGCTGGGGGAGGGGGGCTGCAGCCCCCTGAAACTTAACCAAAGCTGGACTGAAATTGCATTATCAGAATATAAGAAGAATGAAGTTTGAGATAAACAACAGTGGCTACCTGGTGGCCACATTTAAGGATTGCTATCAGCACTAGGGCTGTGCAAGACTCGAAATTTTCGAGCGATTTCGAGTCAAGATCAAGACTCGCTCGAAATTTTTTTTTTCCAGATCGAAATTTCGAGTCTCGAAAATACGTTTGGGTCTCGAACGTTATCGAGCGAGCGAGAATAAACTTGTCATCTTTTTATCATTCAACATATTGATATTGAATAATAAATATATAGTGTCTGAAACTTATGAGAAAGTTTTGTTTCTGCATTTCTCCCTTCGATTTTGCATATACAACTTGCTGAATGATAACAACGCGTATCATTTCACAATATCAGTTGCACCGGACTGACTAACTCCGAGTGACTAAGTAAGAATTCTGTTGAGTCGCAGATACCACCAGACACGCACACGCGCCTCTCCCTTCCTCAGTTCTTTCCCCTCCACAAACTCTTCAAGGACAGATTAAACGTCATCACACGTGTTGCCAAGACACTCGGGACGGCCGAGCGCCAATGGCTAAAAGGTTGCGCATCGTCATCGGCGAAGTTAGCCGATCAAGTAGCTCATCAGTAGCAAACTTATCAAGTAGTTTCGCCCGGTTTCTCTCATACGCAATACAAAATTGCCGTAATTCTAACCGGGAAGTGATGATTTTCGTGGCTATCTTTTTTAATATTGATTGTATCCACTTCAAATTTTGCACTTTGATAACTATCATGCTAAAACTGCAAAAAAATGAAAATAAAATAAAAACCAACAATGTACATGATTATTTGGTTTTTACGAAATTTTCAACAATGAAATTTATTTTTCGTTTTTCTCAAACAATAATATTTTTCAATTCAATTTTTTCACGAAAATGATGCTGAAGTAGTTTTCAGGGGTTGGTCATATCATTTTTTTGATATTCCAGCTATATTTCAATATGTGATTTTATTCACGATGTTTTTTTTTTAAATTAAATTTTCTATAAATTTTTCTATAAAATTTGTGTTTGAACTCGCTCGAACTAAAATTTGTGCTCGAACTCGCTCAAACTAAAATAGTGCTCGAAACTCGCTCGAAAAAAGGCAATCTCGCTCGAAACTCGCTCGAACTCAAAAAGCTCTGCTCGCACAGCCCTAATAGCCTAATCGGCACCCATCTGTGATTGTCTATCAGTAGGCCTAATCGTGTTCTATAAATCAAATTGATGACATTTTATTCACATCACTGGATGGAGTAAATGTTCTTATATTCAAATATCATATCACTGTTATTGAATGATAGATTGATTCAACGTTTTATTTGCTTGGAACAGCCATTTGGAAAAATTAGTCTTGTTAAAATCCATGTATTCCAGAAATTTCGTGTAGTTCCTGAAACCCATAGCATCGTATTGAAAAAAAGAAATTTTCCAAAAATTTCCTGCGGGTCATGGCTTCCTCATTACATTCACCATCAATATGCCACTCAGTTTTGAGGGCGCACAATTGAGTGCCCGGGGAGCTAAAATGACACGAAACGACCCTGCAGCTACAAATATTGGTTTCGGAGCCATTTTTTATTTCATAAGTAAAATGATTTCGGAATCTAAACCTCATCTGAAACACGCTAAACTGTATAAAAAATAGGTGTCATAAACTGTAAATTAGAAACGGGTGTAATTTCAATAAATTCCCTACGGTGCCAGAAGGGGGCCTTCCCCCCTTGCCCCTCGCGGGTCGCCAGCTTCGCGATAACGGGCTGTTGTACAACTGTTCTCAAGTAGGCTGGCATTTTCTTTTACAAACTAAAATCGTCCCCCCTGCCCTCATGAACATGACCTAGATCCACCTCTGCCCTGAGGATAGCCAATTTTTCACAAAATTTCTTCCGTTTTACACTTGAGTTTTGCCCCCCCCCCCCCCCCCCCCCCGAAATATAATCCTGTCTACGCCACTGCTAACAGTTGATGTTTTCTATTACAGGCTATTCTTTTAATGCTCACTGGTTATGTGGAGTGGGTCAATGTCTCTCATATAATGTCCTGTGGTCTGCTCCAAATCCTTTGTCAGCTGCTCGAAATCAAAGAATTCCAGACACCAGCATCTGAGTGTCTACTTCAGGTAAATATTGTGCGAGGCTACTTCATGTTATTCACATTGAGAGAAAAAAATGTTAAATTGTGTTCCAGCTTAATTATCATTACAGTACAAATAATGCAATCTGTGCTATCAGTATAAAAATTACTCACTAATTAAAGTGTTTGATGAATAATTTAGACTACATACTCAGAAATGATTCACAGTAAAAGATGAATAATAAAGTAGGCCTACCGTAATAATACTCTGATGAAACTCGGATCACTCTTCTGGTCGGTAACCGACAGAGCGCGGAAATGAGACAGCGGACATGGACCAAATGATCGCAACGAACAAATGGTCGTGGAAAATGGATCACAAAAAAAAAGATAACAGACAATAACTTCAATAAGATTGTGGAGATCAAATGATCAATGTGAGGATTGTACTCCAGGCAATGGCGTAACTAGTAATTTTGGGCCCCGGGGCAAAGGACACACATGGGGCCCCCCTCCCCTCCCAAAATTATACCGTTATATCAATTCAAATGATGAAATTTTGATATCATTCAACATACAACCTCGATATTTCATGTTTTCTCAATTTACTATTGAAGACAATTAAAATACACTCAAAATTATGATCAAAATACATTCACATTTAGGCAGCTGTCATTTTATAGAACAAAATGGTTCTATTAAAGATAAAGTTAGAATGAGACTCACTCTTGAGAGGAAAAATCGTTGACTTTTCACCAGAATGTAGTCAAAGTAGCAAGCTCATATTTATTTTAAGGGGGGCAAGAAAGCATTTTTTCCAAAAATGATTTTTCATTTTTTCATTTCTTGAATGAAGCTTTTGTAGATTTATGACTGAAAATAATATAAGTTCAATATTAGTATATTACTATATGGTATATGTGTCCATGAAAATAATTATTCTTTTGTTCACTTTCATATTTCTACTCAACTGTTCATTCATTACCCAAATTTCCATATTTTATCAACTACGTACTATGAAAACTGAACTTTATATGATAACAGTTCTTGAGTTGGTGGTTTTGGATCCAGCAAAGACTGGCAAATTCATTTTTCATGACTTGGTATAGACTGCTGTTTTCATTGGAAAAGACGATGCTCACCATTGTTTGGAGATCACTTTTTTTACAATGCCTTTTACTGTTTGCTAACAATTGTTCAACATTTAGTTCCTCAAAACTATACTTTTTCTTGTCCGGGTAGGCCTACACATATTTTCTGCAATTTTGGTGTTGAAGAGCTGAAATCTTCAACATACCGATATAGATTTACCATAACTGGTGTACAGGAATTTTTTTTAAAATTTGTCTGAAAATAAAAAATATCGTTTGCTTGAATGTGTCATAAAATTTGGTCGCTGCTCAAAAAAATCGAAACGCCGAAAAATGTTTGGCCAACAAAAAAAATCATACACACCATGGAGGCCGGATTCACAAAAGGTCATAACTTTGATCCGGCTCAAAGTTACGTCAATTTCTAGAGATAATACCATATTTTATCTATTAATTTTTATTTTTCAATTTCAATTTTTAGTTGAATCTATTATTATTATTATCAATCTATCATTATTATCTTTGAGACAGTATCAAAGTTGATCGGTAATATCTTTGTAGCAACTTTGATCGGGCTCAGAGTTGATACTGATCAAAGCCACGACCTTTTGTGAATTCGGTCCCAGTTGTTACAAATGTATCTTTGTACTCACAAAAAAGTTGCGTCACTATAATCTAAGGGAACTCTGAGAAAAGTGTACCTAAAAATTGGTATTTTAACATTGCCAGTGAAGGGCTTTCTTGCCCCCCTCAAGTGCTGTAAGTTCAGTGAAAAAAATATGACAGTATTTCTACGATTTGTATTTAGGAATATGCTTATTTAATAAGGTTCAACTTGAATTTCCTCATCGTAGGATTATTTTTAAAATTACATTTTTACTTGATCAAATGATGAAATGTCTTCAATTACACTTTAATATGACTTAATTGGACTCAACATACTCAATATTTGACTCGATGACACTTTAATATGACTAAATGACTTGATATGATACTCCCGTATTACTATTGTGCGTGCTGCTTCACTCCACATTATTTTAGCATCTTCTCGCGTGCTTTCTTATTGGCAAAAATGTCAATAACTCAGTTGTTTTTCAAGTAATTTTAGATAATATTGAAATTTTTTTTTTTTCAGCTACCGGTATATATATATATATATATATATAGATCTATTTTCATTATTTTTCGGTAATCGTTGAAATGTATTTCTGATGATACAGCATTGGTCCCGGGGCGGCTGCCCCTGCAGTAGTTACGCCACTGACTCCAGGGTTCGGTGTTAGGTCACATAAGCGACTCAAGATCGCCGTTGACGGAGGAGAGGCTATCCTTTAATAGTGCGACTGTAACGTTAGTGGGATGTAAGCTTGACTTTTGTGCCACTTGTCAAGTTTGATTACATGTGGTTCATGCTTATACCTTCAACACCCTCTTACAGAAAGATCCTCCTCCAAAGATGAGAGAAGGAGGTAAAAACTGAAATTTTATCATCACAAAACATGGCACAAGAGCGATTGGCGTTTTTAAACGTTCAAGAATAGGAATAGGGTGTGCCAAGGTTTCACTGACGTTCAGAAAACACCATGTGAACCTTATTTCACAACACTTCATGTTTATTCATGAGCAGGAAAGTGATACATTTACAATTATTTTTCTGACTTCACCAAATCATAATAAACAATGGGCCATTCCATATCAGATCGACTGAGCCGAGCATCATAATTTCACTCAGCGTCTCGGATTTGATGAAATTCATACCAGTCGTGCCAAACACCGAATCAACCAATAGTACAAGTTTTGGCCTCTTCAGGCTTTATAGTTTCCGAACTACACCATGTAGAAAAATTCGAAATTTGACGCGCCACTTCTAAACCGTTCATTGTAGACAATTTTTTTCTTTAATTAAGCTCTGATTTGATGAAAATTATTGGCATCAGTTTACATTTTTTGGTTTCATCCCACTTCTAAAGGGGTAATTTTTTTAAAAAATAAATATCAAATTGTATCTACCGTATTTACTCGCATATAAGTCGCACCCGCGTATAAGTCGCACCCCTGTTTTTGACAGTCATTTTTTGAAAAACCCTTTGTATGGTCGTATAAGTCGCACCTGCAATCTCCAGTATTAGTATTAGTATTATTACCATTATTTAGTAGAGTGATAGGCCTAATTATAACATTATAGTCCTATCACTAATTTATTTTGTCCATTTTGTATAATGATAAACTTTACATCTGCTGAAAATCGAAAGAAGTGATCCTTGCCCAAGAGACTTAGTTTAAAGTGGAAGATATCAACATTCGAGTGTTTATACTGAAAGACTTTTATCCACGGCGAAAAGTTAAGGTCACAGACAGAGCAGTCCTGGTGTTGAAGTTCTTTAGTTTTAAATAATCAAAATGGCGTGGTAAGATCGCCCTTGTGGTGCCCCGTCCAAACGATCCTATCTTTCATCCATAGCCTTAATTGGGGGAACAATGATTTTGTATCCAGTTTCGATGTTATCAAGAAAAAAAGTCTCCAGTACGTCCAAAATACATCGCGATTGACATGTTTAGCTCTCTGTTCCCGACGCTTAAGAGAGAAACCCTTGGTATGAGACATGAGAAACCATTGTGAGGGGCCTCAACTAAACCGGGAGGGTGGGAAGGGGACAGGTTGCCTAACATACCCGAGCGAGCGTGAGGACGGGACCCAGAGCACACGATGATTACGTAAATATCTCCCAAGTTTATATTCATTTTTATCTAGCCTCTTTCTAGTGTTCAATGAATAGCCCACTATAGACTGTTATCACCCATACCTAGCATTGTTGATTGATGTTTAACAGATGTGTCAAAAGTGTTCTTGTTGGTAATCAGTGTAACATTTAACATGATACTTTTAAAGTATCATGTTACACTGATTACCAACATGAACATTTTGAGACATCTGTTTATCATCAATCATCAATCAACAATGCTATGTATGGCTGATTTGTCTATAGGCCCATACTCATTCAACACTAGGAAGAGGCTAGATAAAAATGAATGTAAACATATTTACGTGTATTTATTTGCTTCAATATTGATGACCGCCTGTGCATCAATTCTGACAACGATTGGGGGTTCGCTCTATACTGTAACATTGGATGACCAGTGTTTTATGGCAACTATTTTGATGATGAACAGATGTGTTGAAGTGTTTGTCTTATTATTCAGTGTAACACAAGACTCTAAAAGTATCATGTTTGCTTCAGCACTGACGACTGTCTATGCATGAATTCTGACGACGATTGTGGGTTCGCCCTATGCTCTAACATTGGACGACCGGCAGTGTTTCACGGCAACTGTTTTTATCGCAAAATGTGACGTTTTTTCTCACTTGAAAAAATGACATGAGACGCATGTGACTTTTTGATGACGTAAAAAAAGCAAGCTCGACTGTGATGAGAATTGATGCATTTGACTTTTATTTTTGGAGATTTTGTGCGCGCGTATAAGTCGCACCCGCGTATTGGTCGCACCCCTGTTTTGAGTTCTCAAATTTCTAAATATACATGCGACTTATATGCGAGTAAATACGGTATACTCAACACATGAAAAGCATTAGGGCTGTGCAAGACTCGAAATTTTCGAGCGAGTTCGCGTCGAGATCGAGACTCAAACTCGCTCGAAAAGATTTTATTACAGATCGAAATTTCAAGTCTCGAAATGCTTTCGGGTCTCGAACGTTTTCGAGCGAGCGAGAATAAACTTGTCATCTTTCTATCATTCAACATAGGCCCATTGGTATTAAATAATAAATATATAGTGTCTGAAACTTATGAAAAAGTTTTGTTTCTGCATTTCTCCCTTCGATTTTGAATACAGAACTTGCTGAATGATAACAACGCGCATCATTTCACAATGTCAGTTGCACCAGACTGACTAACTCCGAGTGACTGAGTAAGATTGTATTGACGACTTGGGTTTACCCGCCCATCTGACGTCACGCGTCCGCTGACAATTCAATATAGCGGCAATTGGGGGATTCAGTGTACTTTTGACATTTGATACCATTGTATTTTGACTACGTTTCTTTGCATTTATTTGCCACTATGGTGAAATATCGTTGTGTTCCTGGGTGTCAAAATAATGTTAAATCACAGGGAATATCATTTCATTCGTTTCCAAAGACGAAATGCGAAAAAAACTATGGATTTCTAAAATAAGACGTGATGAAAAATATAATCTTCCAGTATCATCTTCTATGCATGTATTTTCTTTTCGTTCCACACTATTGGATGCGTAACAACTACAACATAATACCAAAGCTAATAGTAGGTCTAAAGACTTGCCATAAGAATAAATATGCTCGAATGTAGGGCCTGATCGTAGCTGAAAAAAAATCCAGCCTCTACGCCTACATAGGTCTAGGGGGCGAGGTCTGACCTAGGACTAAAATGAGCCTTGTCTAGCCTTCACCTAAATGAGTTTAGGCATAGGCCTATCAAGGACTAGAATGAACCTTCTCTAGCTATCACTTGAATGATTTTTTTTAAGCCTACTTGGCTAGAGAATGACAGAAATGTCAAAATTTGATGTATTAGAGGTCCACAAAATCGCTTGGCTCTGATCAGCAAGGTTCCAGTTGCACTATCTTGTGTGGTCTATATCTCTTGCACATAAGACGACACATAAAGGCTATAGCTTTTTTTTAGTAGGCGCTAGCTTCCTTCGTCTCCTTAATACTTAAGAACGACATTCATACCAAAATTGTTGAAGATAAATAATCATTTACACCAAGGGAACTCTCTTAAGCGCGCTAACGAATCCATCTTCATTCCAAGCTACTTCCCCCAATCACGCGCGTACTGCCCGTGCGAGAGCGTACTGTAATAGGCTCCGCCCATCTGAAGTCGTCAATTCTGTTGAGTCGCAGTTACCACCAGACACGCATACGCGTCCATCTCAGTTCCTCCCCCTCCCAAACTCTTCAAGGACAGATTAAACGTCATCACACGTGTTGCCAAGACACTCGGGACGGCCGAGCGTCAATGGCAAAAAGGTTGCGCGTCGTCATTGGCGAAGTTAGCCGATCAAGTAGCTCATCAGTAGCGAACTTATCAAGTAGTTTCGCCCGGTTTCTCTCGTACGCAATACAAAATTGTCGTAATTCTAACCGGGAAGTGATAATTTTCGTGGCTATCTTTTTTAATATTGATTGTATCCACTTCAAATTTTGCACTTTGATAACTATCATGCTAAAACTGAAAAAAAATGGAAATAAAATAAAAACCAACAATGTACATGATTATTTGGTTTTTACGAAATTTTCAACAATGAAATTTATTTTTCGTTTTTCTCAAACAATAATATTTTTCAATTCAATTTTTTCACGAAAATGTTGCTGAAGTATTGTTCAAGGGTTGGTCATATCATTTTTTTGATATTCCAGCTATATTTCAAGATATTATTTTATTTACGATGTTTTTTTTTAAATTGAATTTTCTATAAAATTTTCTATAAAATTTGTGCTTGAACTCGCTCGAACTAAAATAGTGCTCGAAACTCGCTCTAAAAAGGGCAATCTCGCTCGAAACTCGCTCGAACTCGAAAAGCTCTGCTCGCACAGCCCTAAAAAGCATTGCTAAAAAGTTGTGAAAAGGGCTTCTTCACTGAATTTATGTATCAAAAAGGATGAAAACAATATACTGTAGTACAAAGATGCCTAGCATATTATGTACTCCTATTTAGTAAAATTTCAATTGAAAAATGTATTCAAAAAGCGAGGCTCCGGCACATATGCGTCTGTTCTTTCACTCAACTGTTTCTTCCACATAAATCATGAAAAATGGAAGTCGAACAATCTGTATTCAGCTATGTATGTACAGTATATATTAGTTAATTGAGCGTTGTTCTCGTTCAGATTGTGAATCGTAAGGGTAAAGTAGAGGAGCGCACTCCGCTGATAGTCCTGTTCGATGCAGAGTTGATGAGATGCATCTTCAACGCAGTCCACTTTGCTTCAGCGCAACCAATCAGTGAGCCCCTCTACACATTCCTCAAGAAACTGACCCAGGTGAGTCACTTATGTTCCAACCCCTTATTTCAATTTACATTGTGATCTGTACATTAACAAAGTCAGAAAGTGAGTATAGTATTGATGGCTTCGGGTAACAAATCAGGTAACAAATTAGGAACTGGATACCCACCAAAATTTACCGGGTAATTGAGAACAACAAGGAACAATTTTTTGGTATTTACAATATTCCTTCCAATTTCCGCTGTTTTATCGAGTTTGTTACTTTCTTTTTTCGATCTTGAAGAAAAAATACATCTCTTTATTGACTGTTAATCAACTAGTCCATAAATGTAAGCTATTTGACAAGTCTACAGATTTACAGACTTTATCTATTAGAGACTTATGTATCTATTAGAGCTTTTCGAGATGTATGTGATTGTGAATGTACGAGTTCAACAATTTCAGCACCACATGCATAAGAGAAGGGGAGGGGCTGCTTGGATATCTGAAGAAAATGTGTTGACATTCCACAATATAAACAAATTGAAAGGATTATTCTTGTTACTTGTTAGTTTATAGTATGTACAGCAGTGGTGCACAACCCGGGGCCCGCCATGACATGATTTGTGGCCCGACGAATTAGCAAAGACTTTGTAAAAAATTTCAGAGCATATCCACTAATTCAATTAATTATCCCACTAATTTCATATGTAATTGTTTTACTAAATTTTTTGGTCACTGTTAATGTACCGGTACATTTTTTTTGAGATATTAGTAATACGGGGCAAACGCAGCATCCTATGCGTTCTAAGATGAGCAAGATATTTGTATGAAGTATATACTGTATATATTTAAAAAATCTGAATGTTGGCAACATGGCTCTGCTATTATTTCCATTTATTTGATGAATAAAAAACATTGATGAAACCATTTTCTTCAAAACGGGTTGTTCGATTTGCATAAAATATAATAATTTGTATTTTTCTGGCTTTACATTCAGTGAAAATTTGAATTTTTTTGGAGAGATTTGATTTTTCAAATTTTCCCACCCAGCCTAATCTTTTGAGGTTTACAGAAACTTTGTGATGGTGTTTTTCGAAAATAGACCAACCGATTTGACCTGAAAACCAATTTCTAGGTTGGATAAGTCAGCGTGTCCAGAAAAAGTTTCAGTCAAACTGTACAAACTGTGCAGTGCTTACAAACAAACAAACAAACAGACAGACAAACAAAAAACACATACAAAGCTTCGTGAGAGAAGGATGGAAGTCTTCGCTACTGCTCATCCAAAAATATACGATATTTCACATGTCTTTTTGCAGAAGGTTTAATGTGACTACCGTGTTCCTTGTGACTACCATGTTCCTTGTGACAGTGGTATCAAGTTGTGCCAACTGTCATAATTACTGGTTCTTGGTTGGTTGTTACTTGTTTGGTTGGATTAGTGAAGATAATGTTGACTTCAATTTTCGTAATACATTTCGCCAAGAGGCACAGTGATTTTGTATCAAGTTTCAATGTTGATAAAAAATATATCTATATTTCACGAAGGTACCTTGGCAGCTAATCACCGATTTGCAGGAGGGACTCAATATTTTCAGTTTTGTGCAATTATTTGGCAATTACCAGTGTAAGTTGGTTCATAAAAGTACTTGATTTGGAAATATGTAACCATCTTGTTTCAGCTGTGATTTGTGCATGATTAACTGCATGTTTCCCACAAAAACTAAGAGTGAATCGTTGTTGAATCCTATAGTAATTTTTTTTTTTTGCAAGGGTTTTAATAAAACGTAGATACTTTTTTTCCCTAATGCAACCTAGAGTGACCTGAGTCAGCCCTATCTGATATGTCCCTATATACATCTAGCCTTGATGAGGAAGAATTCATGAATATAAGTTTCTGGGACACTTGTAATAGCTATGCAGTCCAACAGGCCACGACCGACTCCGTTCCACTCATCTCCCCACCATCACCGATACCAATAGATCTTAGTCATCAGTACAGTGCATCTTTGAACCCAATATAAATTTAAAAATATATGTTTCCAAACGTGACTCATCTTCTAACTTGTATCTTCATAATTTTTTATAACAATTTGTCAGGTAGGCCTAGATTTTGAGGGATTGGTAATTGAAGATTTGAAAATAGCTTCGAGAATAACTTGTCGAGAATACGTAAAAATTATTTAACCCCCATATTTTGTTTCAATATTGTAAGGGCAACAACGACGGACATGTTTGACATGTTTCATGAAAATCTTGTGTGTCAGAACTAGAAAATAAGGGTTTCTATTTTCTATCACATTCATTTTCATATGAATTTCTCGTTCATCTTACAGTGCATGTGCCGAGATTTTCCCTGCTATAATAATATTGAACTTTGAGTTGTGAGTATTAAATGGTGACTGATCATGTTATCATTGGATATATTGTACAACTGATGAAACTGATATGAATCAAAAGTGTCGTTGAAACACCTTGTTTTTGTTGTAAAAGGTGTTGACTGGGCTCGGCACACAGCTGTGCACCCTATGGGGCAAGGACGACTGCCCTGTTAGCCGGCCTCCCAACTTTGGGGTCTACTTGGACGCGATTCTGCCGTTCAGCCAGCATCCTAGTCTTACTCTGGTCCATTACGCCAACATGTTGTGGATGCAGATGTTCAAACACGAGCAAATTTCCAAGGATGAAGTATTTCTAGCAATTGTGCCAAAGTGGGTGAATGTCACAGCTCCTCGGATCATTAAGGTAACAGTAACAAAACAAGTCTTGTCAGGCATCTCAAGTTGCCAATTTCAATTCTGTTATCAAAACACACCAAGATTTGATCGTTTTACTACGGTTGCTGATGGATTTTAATTTTGTATGTCGAAAGATTTAATTTCGAAGATGGATCAGGTCTATCTAGGATTCTAAATGAGTATCGAAAATATTTCTTCGAATTTCTTTTCATTATTATTATTTTTTTTTATTTACATGGGAACGTGTTGCATTCATCAGTATGAGCGGGAAGGTGGGATTCTAGGTGTAATGTGCGCATCATAAATGACAGCGCAAAGTGCTCGATAGGCCAAATTTTCTTGTTACTTGGTTAGTTTGCGGTATTATGTAAATGTATTACCTTTTACCTAGAACATATCATCCTATAACTAGGAAGTGAATGTCGGTTCACATTTTTTTCGTCTTTTTGAACGTACTCGAACATGACACATTTTCAGGTCGGCTTCCCGTCAAATCGCAACGGCAGCTGCCCCGAAACAAGTGCATACGCTCGGTTAGATTACGACACGGATGATGAATACTTCATCTTCTTTCATCGCTGTCGCATGGACCTCCTTGATACATTCCGCCAGGCCACTCTCGTTGCGCCGCTTGTGCTGTTCAGCTACGTCGAAAAGTGGCTGATCGACCGGCTGAACAAGTCCCAGGTTGAAACGAAGCTCCAGACGGACCCTGCACAAACGCTGACGCAGATTGTGGAATGGGAAGCCATGTCACAGGTAGCTTATTTGACTTTTTGAAATCTCTTTTGATTTTAATTTTACGTTTGGTAGTTTATTGTTTTAGGTTGAATGGTTGCTTCAAGATGCAATTGAGGGTTGCATTGGTTTGCTGCTTCTTTATGGTGACTTCACTCAACTCTAAAACTCATTCTATTTCCTGAGCTTATAACTAACGATCGCTGTTCTATCTAGTGTTGTTTTGTAGAAACTTGATGGCATGCCTTCTATATACCTCAAATATTTGCATCTAAGATGCAGTGCATATTTACATCTAAGATGTGGTGGAAGTAAACAAAATCAAATGCGCTAGGCTTATGAAAAAGAATATTTACTGATAATGCAATCAAATAAAATATATATACTTATTTCTTTGAGGCATGCAAACTTCTCACACGATTTTGATTACATATAAATTGTCCAAATGTAAGTTACTCGTAATATAACTTGCGTTATAATATGAATTACTTCACAAATTGAATGATGGACAATTTAACCTCACTATCTCCGTTTTACTTGATAAGAGACCGTTTCAGACAACTGAGCAAAAGCTAAACGACCTCGCTGTCGATGCACCTTGAAACTCTAATATTCATTCATTCAGCAAACGCCATTTTGCATGTATTTATAAACAAAATTAGTTCCTTTTAT
The DNA here is from genome assembly GCA_964007535.1 of Brachyptera risi. NCBI lineage: Eukaryota > Metazoa > Arthropoda > Insecta > Plecoptera > Taeniopterygidae > Brachyptera > Brachyptera risi. The sequence continues at coordinate 48,197,076 of OZ023327.1, read as the reverse complement.
CACTACTACACTACGCACGATCGGTAATTCTGAAGATTTGGCCGGTAAATTGGTATATATTCTTTCAACATGGAAGGGATAGGAAATGGAGACCATATCAAACAGCAAACAAATGCAACCCTCAAAGCATCTTGGTTAACTCTAAGGTCGACCTTGTTGTGAATGGTCTAGAATTTTTTCCTTGCTTTTGTATTTGATGATTTTTTTGTATGCACTTGTAGAACATCATAGGGTAATTTCCATATCAAATCAACTGAGTCATTTCCCTCACCATATCTGATTTTCATGAAATACATACCAGTTGTGCCAACCACCGAGTTGATCAATCGAACAAATTTTGGGCTCCGCAACCCTTCTTGGTTATGCCATGTAGAAAAGTGCCAAATTTGGCGGGCTTTGCGCCGTTCCAAAATTCGGTACTTCTAGACCGTACAATGTAGAGACATAACTTTTTTCTATAATCAAGTTCTGATTTAATGCAAATAAATGGCATCAGATTTGATACTATTCTATGCAATGGACATCAAGATATCTGTGTTTACATTTTTTTGTTTCACCCCACACGAAAAAAGGTGTTTTAAAAAAAAAAAATCAAATTGAATTTACATTCAACACATGAAATGTTATGCTAGAAAGTGGTGAAATGATGGTAGCATATTAGGAGATATAACACGGTCATGCTATGATTGTGTATGAAAACTCTCAACTCAGTATGAGTTGTCGAGATTCAAAACTTGAAAGAATGATGATTAGGACTGTAAGCAAAAGGTCTAGATCTAGTCAAACTACCTATCGATTTTTTACACCATCATAGCATGACCCTGTTATATCTCCTAATACTGTACCATCATTTTACCACTTTCTAGCATAACTTTTCATGTGTTGAATTACCGGTACATACACTTTTATTCATTTTTTTTTTTCCAAAAACACCTTCTTTATGTAGGGTGAAACCAAAAATTGTAAACACAGATATCCTGATGTCCATTGCATAGAATAGTATCAAATCTGATGCTATTTATTTGCAACAAATCAGAGCTTGATTATAGAGAAAAAAAATGTCTACATTGAACGGTTTAGAAGTTGCAAATTTTGGAACGGCACAAAGCATGTCAAATTCGGCACTTTGGTACTTGGGGTAACTCGAAAACTATCTATAAGGGATGCGGAGCCCAAAATTTGTACGATTGGTTGACTCGGTGGCTGGCTTAACTGGTACTATGTATTTCATCAAAATCAGAATTGGTGAGAGAAATAATGCTGCCTGGCTCAGTTGATTTGATGTGGATATCACTCGTGTCACTTACCATTGCTCCCAGAGATTATGTATATAGATAGCATTCTCCAGTTTCATATTTTTCACAGCACCATATATTTTGCTAGCTTTTACAGTGTTATCAAACTAAAGTCTCAGTGATAATCTTCAAGTCTTTACTTGATATGGTTACCCCAAGTCATACTCACATATTTATTGTTATTTCAGATAAAGTAGATCTAAGGGTTCTGCTAAACATTGATTAACATTGCTTTTTATGAAAATTAACTGGTGAAACTAACTGATTTCAATGTCGAAGCAGGCGCGACAAATGACCGGAAAAAGTCAATGGTGAATTATTTGACCAAACATTTGAACTGTGTATTTTGTTTGCGATTAGCTAAAGCTAGGCTAGTGACTTCATAATGATGAGTTATATTTCTCTAGGAACCTAAACCTAAATGTGTGACAAACAGAATGAATGCTGAATGAGTTAGACATGAGGTTGTATGCATTATTATATCTGATTGTCAATTCGTAGGCTTCAGTGACATTCCAAATTAGTAACGTGTAAATGTACACATTACCATTATCTCAGTCGTAGACTGTTCTCTGGATACCGCAATGCTTATGCCTACTAATTTTACCAGTATCAAAATGAGGGGTTAAATACCTAGATATTTTATAGCAGTATTTTTTTTAGTTACGCACCTTCAAGTTGACTCGAGGCTTTGAGGGTTGCTTGGCTATTGTGTTTGGCCAGTGTTACAATGTGGTTTTTGGAATTTGATTTGTGTGCTGTGTTTGTGTGGTGTATTTTAGACTACTTGCTACTGTAGCTACTTCTTGCTTCATGTGGTCATTTTTGGATGCTGGGGGCTTTCCAGACCAAATGTGACCATCTGAGCTACCTAAAGAGAAATTGTAAATTGTGTAATGTGAGTGGTTGGTGGCACAAACAATAGATATACATCCAAGACATGTCAAGCAATGTTGAAATAAAACTTCTGATCCCCTCTCTTACTACCACTACTTTACCCCACACCTAGTAGTGATGCCACCGTCCCGATACGAGCGCTAATAATTGTGCTTGATTGTGCTGCTATTGGTAGTCATTATAACTAACCAACTGTTCAGACAGCTAGGAATTACATTGTATTTGTGTTGACATCCTGTATCGGAATTTTGTGCTAGTAGCGCTCTGCCTGGCCAGTGGCATTACTACTTGCAGACAGGCGAGGGGACTGGTATGGTGCACGGAGAACTCAGTTTAGTTGTGCCACAAGGTTGCAGTGTCTTGGTAGCATATCTATCTTATGTGGTTTGGCTTATTGGAACTGATCTATTAAAATACCAATAGAGTCAGATGTCCCTGGATCAGCTGATGCAAAATTTGTCCGTCAAAAGTGACACTAACGATGTCGTAAGGAACGAAGTTGAGGAACAAGGGGAGACAAATATGGTGCAAGTCATTTTTCATGCAGGCGAGCAGGTATGTTTGTATTGTAGTTAGTTGTTGGATGTATGTGCTCCTGTGGCTTGTATTTTTTGTTTATCATTCTGGCAGCTGTGTGGTGCACTGTGCTTAATAGTACAGTGAAACCTCTATGCATCATTTCCGGATACATCGTTTTCCTACTTGAATCATTCATTTTTTCCCACCCCACTCCCATATAATCAATGTTAAATTTTCCTGGATGGATGGTTTTCCTGCATGCATGGTTTTATTTTCCTGGTCCCTTGAAAAGCGATGCATAGAGGTTTCACTGTATGTTTCTTCGTAAAATCTATCGTTACTTGTGGCTTGTGCTAGACATTCAAGTTTGAAATAGTGATGCCTTCAGTAGTGATGCAGTAGTGTACATCATCATCATTGTTCTGATATGATGATTATGCTTGCTTATTCTCTGTTGAACGACCCACCAACAGCTAGATTATTTAGGGGGATGAGTGGAGCAGATGATAATTATTTATGAAAGTATCAAGTGATGATGAATAAAGGTTTGTTCACAAAAACCCATATTGTGTGCGGGACTCAAACCCATGACCAACGGTGACATCAGTTTTTAAAGAAGTGTCTTAATTCACTGAGCTATGGAGAGCAGTAATTGTTCTCTTGTTTGCTCAGAAAAAACTCTTAGACTGATTTCCCTATGAAGATTGAAAGAAATCTCGAGTTCTCTGGTGAGATCTTTTGACATTGTTAGAATAATTGTTTTTTAAAATAACTACAATGGTACAGTTGGGCCAATGCATAAGTCGTGTTCCAGAATTCAGCGCTTAGCTAGCGCTGGATTAGCATTGTCGAAATGGTGTTCCAAATTCTAGCGGCTAATTCCGCTAGAACCTAGCAAACCTTTCCAGAATCTAGCCTGCTAAGTCTGCTGACATAGCTCATCTAGCGGTAAAAAAGGTTGCCAACTTGCTAGTTCAGCCATAATTTTGAGCGCCAATTCAAAGATCAAGACATCGCTTGATATGGTCGACCTGTAGATTGAGTATGAGAATGAAATAATGTCAATAACTGTGGACAAAAGTAGTGCAGAACAATTAAATAATGATGAGTTTATATATTTGAATGTAATGAGTAAATAATTGCAGCAAAAAAAATCGACTTTGAGGTTATTGGAGATTGCCAAAAAGTTTGTAAAGGCCTAGGCTTAGATTGGAGGCTATTCAATTCCATTGGCAATAAGAGTGAAAACTTCGTCATCTTCTTCTGATCCACTGGAGGAGGAATTAAAAGAAATGCCTGCATTTAATGCAACTGCTGCAGTTCCCAATACGATTTGATCTTCCGCCATAACTTATACAGCTTGTTGCAAAAAATGCTCGTGGTCGTTCCAAAATTGCAAGCTAGCTGAGCTAGCAGTGACGTATGCTGAGCCAACTTAGCGCTAGCAAAGCGCTTAATTCTGGCACGCCACTATAGTTATTATTATTTTCAGTGCTCAGATAACCAGTGTAATTGGGAAAGAGTAATTGAACCAAAAGTAAGTCATTTTCTACCTGGCATAAACCAAGTCTTTTGGCATTGCCAAAGATTTGACATATATCAGACAAACAGAAAATGTTTGTTTACTTTTGGTTGAAGCTCTACATGTATGATTGCATAAATGAATACAGTGAAACCTCGATTTATCGTTCCCGGATCAATCGTTTTCCTGCATCTACCGTTTGTTTTGTACGGTCCCAACCAAACCGCCATATAAACAATGTTAAATTTTCCCGCATTCATCGTTCCCGCATTCGTTTTCCCGCTTCTATCGTTCGTTATTTTCGCCCCCGCCACTTGAAACCTCGAACAATGGTTTTTCCCGCATCTATCGGTTTGTTGAATTTTCCCGCATTCATCGTTCCCGTATGCATCTTTTCATTTATCGTTTTCCCGCTTCTATCGCTTGTTATTTATCAATAATTGTTATTTTTTGTTATTAATGGAAAAAAAGTGCGTAAAAAGAGATGGAAAGTGATTACAGTACTGTATTAATTACAATAAAAAGAATAATGTTAATGTTTTTTTAGTGTTTTTTAACGCTTCTAATGATTTCCCGCTTTAATCGTTTTCCCGTATTCATTGTTTTTTTCCCCCGGTTCCTTCAAAAACGATGGATCGAGGTTTTACTGTACAGTGAAACTTCTATCCATCGTTTTACAAGGGACCAGACGAATAGAACCATCCATGCAGTAAAACTGTCCATCCAGGAAAATTTAGCATTGATTGTATGGGAGTGCGGTGAGAAAAAATGAATGATAGAAGCGGGAAAACAATGGATCTGAGAACGATGCATCAAGCTTTTACTGTATATAAATTATAAATATTAATTTAAATTATGTAATTTTCAATTTGTATAGATATATTAATTGTAACCCAATTCTATAATTTTGACAGTCAATAGGCCTATTTTAAAAAAACTTCCTTTTTTAGTTGCAGGCCTTGACTTGCGAAACATTTTGTAAATTTTTTGTGTGCTTGTGTTTCTAATTCATTTATATTGATTCAAATTGAAACTCAATTTGGAGAGCCTGTTGGAATATTTATTATTGTACCTGAACAAGCAGCTATATATTCATCTTTATCTTCTACCATCACTCTTGTCTCTATTCTCTATAGTGACCAAGGTACAGAAGTAGCCAGAACGTCAAATATTTCGTGTGTTCCAATTGTAAATATATGTGTTCTTTCAACAGGCTTTTCACAGTGAGTTTATTCACTCATTCACTTTGGTAAACCACAGCTCATTCTTTCCCTTTCATCCAATTCATATGTTCAAAATGTAGGGATAATAATAAATGGTAGTTGGTGACTAAGTGAGCATAACAAAGACTCCTCTATCCACACACTATGATAAAGTAAGCAATCGATTGAAACTTGAGGTGGCTTGGTCGACCATCCTGACAAGAGGTTTTTCGTGGTTTTCCATTGTCATTAAGGAAGCACTGGAATGACTCCTTAAGGGGACATAGACCTTGCACTTTTTTTGGCAGATTTTTTTTTTTGTTGTGTGACAAATATATGGATATGATTTTGTACACATTCATATTATATTGGGTTCAGGAATTATATTCAGTTACATCTGAAGTGCCATTTTCATAGGCTTGGGCCTGCTATGCCAAATGTTATCACTGTTTTCAATGCCCGTTATTTTAGAATATTAATTTGTAGTACAGTCGAGCCCGCATATAACGAATTTCAAGGGGAATAAAAATCTGTTCGTAAAAACAGAATTTTGTTATAGAGGTTTATTGCTCTTTTTCATAACAGCACTTGAATTTTAGAGATTTATAAAGATAGGCCTACATTTACGACTTAGGCCCTAGTATAGTACTGTATTAGGTGACATATTATCATCGCATCGTATCATCACTTAGTATGTTTGTAGAAAGTAATAGAAAACAACAATGTCCTTTCATAAAGAACTCATCATCTGCCATCACATAACACCACCACTCCCCACTTCTCGTGTTTTATTTCCTAGGTTACAGGACACTATCACGAATGGAAATGAAGTAATGTAAACAAAAAATAGATAAACAAAGTCATTGAAGATGTCACCATCACGTTATTATTTAGCGCGCGTTGAGCGAGTGTTTGGGTATGTGCCGTTCCACTGTGCGTGGGACGGGGAGGGAGGGGGGTGCAGCAAGAGTTATGACCACGTGCTGTACGCGTCACCAGCTGCTACGATGTAGCCGTTCAAAATAAATGTAACCTGAAAATAAATTCACGCAAAATGCTCCGATTTTTGAATATTTTGTTGGAAATAGCTGAAAATAATGAGCAAAATATGCTGTAAAGTGACAAAAAATTCGTAATAACCGAATTTTGAAATATAAATCACTTCGTTATAGGTCTTTATTTAACATTGTAAGGATAGGAAATTTGAAGGGGAATGGTAATTAATTCGTAAAAACCGAAATTTCGTTAAAACCGAGTTCGTTATATGTGGGCTCGACTGTATAAATGTACCTTCATCTCAGGATTTGTTCAAAATTTTACAGAAAATTCATACATGTATTATACAAACTTGAGGCAAGAGAATGAATTATTGGGAATGAACGTTTTCACTTTAAATCACGTCAATAAAACACGTTGAAGAAGAACGATATCACCGGTACATGCAGCGTAGTGGTTAACGCACTTGCTTCATGTGACCCGGGAGGCAATGGGCATATCGGACCTGGTTTGATCCCCGCTACCGTCCATCTTTACAGGAGTATTTCGTGGTTTCCCTCTGGGGGCGCATTCCTGTACGATTTAATCCGGTTTCAGTGATATTGGTACTAACTTGGTATTCCTAAAAAGATGGACCCGGAAATAATACCAGAAAAGCAGGATCAACTTAAACCTGCCAAAGAGCGGGTTTAGCGTGTTTTAAGATCCACCTCAAGATTTCAAATATTAATTTAAATAGCTAATATAGTTAATATCGTTACGGAAATGCGATTTCTAGAATAAGAACTGAAGGCAACGGAATGTGAATGTATTTAAATAATTTTACCATCAGTTTTATTATTAATAATTCATTTGCCAGAATTCTTTTCGAAGCTTGTATACTTATGTTGTTCTAAGAGCAATATTTCACATTGGCAGATCGGTTGCATCGTTAGCGCGGCTGCATTCAGAGGAAGACGAACGGGGTTCGATCCCTCAAAGGTCAACTTTTTGTTTTCTATTTAATTTCATTGAAAATTGTGCTATAGGCTGAGATTTGATTTAGTTCAAGTTTCGTTGAAATTAGATGATATTTAGGTACATTTTAGCTAATTTGTAACAACATTTGTCAAAAAACTGTTTTACCGACGTACTAACCTACGCTTCCCTTAAACCTACTATAAAACTCGTACAGGAATACGAAGTTAAACCTCTCTAAAACCGGTATCAACACGGTATTAACTTAGACTAGGATTATCTAGATAAAACCAATTGTACAGGAATGCACCCCCAGTAGTCTAAGCTAATGCCAGGATGGTTTCCACAATATAGGCCACGACAGCTTCCTTTCCACTGTCCTTCACATACCCATAAAACCTTCATCTCACCATCCCATCATCTCATTAATCATTCATCCGACGCCGATAGATCTTAGTCATCATTACAGTACGTCGTTAAAACCCAATATGAAGAACGATGTTGAAAGTTTGAAATTTCTCCCGGAATATTCAAGCAGGTAAACAATCAATTGAATGTTGAAAGAATTTGAGGGTGACATTGGGTAGCTCAGCCACAAGGTAAGTAGGCCTACAATTCATGCAGATGAGTAGGCATACTTATATTCATGAAAGTAGACATTTCCAATTGATACGTCCTCTATCCCACACCACTAGCACATGGGTGGTTTGCTCATGGAGTTTTATGTATGGAGGTCTTTCTCAGCGACGAGCCGTGTACTAGGTCGCGTACTTCCGTTTACTTCCAAATGGCGGCAATGTTCGTGTTTCAACTGCCAGTTGGAGCTACTCCCACATTGGTAATTCAACAAGGCCTTCTTTATTATTAAATATTGTGTAATAATATAGAAGGCTTTGAATTCAGGCGCTGCATATAAAACATATCGGTGGGCCTACACCTAACAGCAATCAGCTTGAACAACGAACATGGCCGTCGTTACCCACTATTAAATGCCGTCAAGTAGTATGAATATTTAACACGAGTTATACCTTCACTATGTCAGTACTATATACAACTCCATGGTTTGCTCCTCATCCTTCATGGACATACAAGTAGGGCCTATAGTCCCGATCAGACACTTTTCCATAAGTCCGAGCGTTTCCGACTTGAGTGACATCAGTTAGTGTCTGGGCTGTCGGCCACTGGTTGATTATGGCTATTAAAATGTTGGTTAGAAAACTGTTGTTGATTTTGTTGGTTAGTCCCAGTATTTTGTATATACGGGTATTTAATTTTCAATAATTCTGTAACGGATCCGTTGAAATTAATAGGTACACTAGCAGTCTTGCTTGCCAGTTTGAAACACTTGAACATTTGACTTTTAGTATTCCCTTCCATATGCACTAGTCATATATTGATACATGGCGTTACCTGAAATGAGTGGGTCATTCGCCAGTTCACCGAACTGTTATTCAGGAGACCAGGGTACAATTCAACCCATGATAGACCATCCTGATTCCCAACAGAGGTGCATCGTGGTTTCCCTCTGTCTTTAAAGTGAATGCTGGGATGATTCCTTGAAATGCAGCTTCCTTCAAACTCACCAGAACACATAATAAATTAGTTCATCTCAACTTTTGAACATCTGTTCATCATTCACCGATGCTAATAGATCTTAGTTACCATTAAGTGTGATGTTATACCCAATAGGAATAAAATTAATATATTTCTTCTGCCTTCATGGAAGAACTGTATGGAGGCAGCTAAAAGAACATTCACGTCTTCATTTGGTTTGTAACCGGATTTTACCGATGGATTTCGTTGTGTTGATTTTCGATTGTGCTTGTTTCAGTTGCTGGACAGCGTGTTGAGTCGTATTCTCATCCCTCAGGAGCGCCCTCCTGTTTCCTCTGGCCTCCATCTCCTGGAGATGTGCCTATTATTCCAGCCAAGCGATCCCCTCATCCTGTCCACCTTACTCTCTTGCATCTCGGCCTTGTTCGTCTTCCTCACCATGGACACCTCGCCCACCATCAATGACCAACTAGTGCGAGTGTTGCACAAGATCTTTGGATCGCTGGTAAGTTGCCGTGCTATCCTCACCACCTATTCCAGATAGAATTAATATTTTTTCATGACAATTGTTGTATTATTTTTTCAAAAAATAACTCTGAAACACCATGTAGTTTTTAAACTCAGTTAAAAGCTCAAACTGAAACCTAATATGCGGTGTATAAATAATGATTTGGAGAGGAATTGGAAAAATATAAAAAAACCACTCAGTCTCTGAACCTTTTGGTTCTTGGCTCAGCTTCTTTACAGCTCGGCGAACGTAGTTCTATGTCTGCCGAGCTGTAAAGACGAATTCCTGAAGATGGCAGGTCACGTTCTGTCAAATCGTTAGCAAAGAAGACAAAGTCTCAAACAGGACAGCAATCTTCTTCCGAAAGAGCAAACGCTGTCATCTCGAGAAATCAACATGACACACACATACACACACACATATATATATATATATATATATATATATATATATATATATATATATATATATATATATATATATATATATATGATTTCAATAGCTTCCTGGTTGACCACCAGTAGGTTATTATAATTGTATGATTCGTAATTTGTATGAATCATACATATATATATGTATGTACCTCATATATATATATATATATATATATATATATATATATATATATATATATATATATATATATATATATATATATATATATATATATATATATATATATATATATATATATATATATATATATATATATATATATATATATATATATATATATATATATATATATATATATATATATATATATATATATATATATATATATATATATATATATATATATATATATATATATATATATATATATATATATATATATATATATATATATATATATATATATATATATATATATATATATATATATATATATATATATATATATATATATATATATATATATATATATATATATATATATATATATATATTATATATATATATATATATATATAATATATATATATATATATATATATATATATATATATATATATATATATATATATATATATATATATATATATATATATATATATATATATATATATATATATATATATATA
>OZ023327.1:48150404-48180404 GCA_964007535.1 Brachyptera risi | reverse complement strand
TTGCCTCCCGGAAACAAAACAATCCATCTCATATTATTTATTTATTTATTTATTTAATATTTGTCCAAATTTGACACACATATCCATGTAGAAACTAAACTAGGTAAAGGTTACTAGGTAACTAAACCAGGTAACTAGGTAAACTAAACTAGGTGGAGTAAACATTTGTTTATTGTGCATAAACATGAGTAACCAGTAGGATCCAGCACAATGATATACACTATATTGTAGGAATTTGTTGCACTACTGACGATTTGAATGAGCCAGCTGAACAATGCATAGACATGATATGTTTGAATGAGGATAAATTAGCTAGTAAATTGAAATTAATTAATTGGAATCGCCTAATGAGCATTGATAATGCGTCTGATTTGTATAATAACATTGAGTCGAAATTTAAAGATTGTTATGACAGTTCTACGTTCACACGTAATAGCCTAAACATGAAGAAAAAGAGAGTTAACAAAGCATGGATAACGGAAGACTTAATGAATCTTATAAGAGATAGAGATAAATCATTTCGTAGATGGAAAGATTGTAGTAATTCTCTCAAGAATGAGTCAGGGTATGGGGGTAGGCGAAGTCATGATAGAGCAGTAGTTATAAAGGGGGCTAGATTAGATGTCGGTAAGTTCTCTTTCTTGAATAGGACAGGTAGGGATTGGAATGGGCTTAGTAGAAGTATACTTGAGGAGGATGAAATAGGGTTGAAGCTATTCCGTCAGAAGGTTAGGGAGGCGATAGGATAGGATTGATAGGGAACTTGCCACCGCGCATTTATGTGCAACTGCAAGAGTTAATAATAATAATAATAATAATAATAATAATAATAATAATAATCTACGTAATCAGTATAAGACACTGAGAAATATAACAAATTGGCAAATAACAAAAGAAAAAAAAATATTTTAAAGACAGAATAAATGCTTCGAAAAACAGTTTGAAAGATACATGGAAAACTATAAATGAAATAATCGGAACAAAGAAAAAACTCTCTGTAGATGAAACTATAAGTAAACATCTAGGTGAAAAGCATAGTAATGACGTTATCGTAAATAGTTTTGCAAATTCTTTTATCGATGAAATTACTAATTTAAATCATGACTGCAATATTGTCACTGTGCCTGCATCAGATAGATCTCCGGCCTTGCAATCTATGTTTATTGCATCTGTACAGCATGATACTGTCAAAAATATAATCAATTCTATGGATGAAAACAAACAGCCGGGCATCGACGGGATAAGAGTTGAAGACTTGCAATTAGTTTCCACGCATATAAGTCCTGTTATATCCAAACTCATCAATTTAAGTATTAAAGAAGGAGTGGTGCCAGATAAGTTAAAAATATCTATTGTAAGACCTGTGAATAAGAAAGGAGATCACTCTCAATATTCAAACTATAGACCAATTGCTCTTCTACCGACAATTGAAAAGATAATGGAAAGATGGATCGCAATAAACTTAACGAATTATTTAAATGATAGTAATATCATTAATCCACTTCAATTTGGCTTTCAAAAGAGAAAAAGTACTTCTGATTTATTATCCTTATTTTCAGACTTTGTTAATTCTAGACTAAATTTTAATTTACATGTTCTGGCTCTCTTCGTAGACTTCTTTAAAGCATTTGACACTCTAAATCACCAAAAACTAGTTTCTATATTAGAATTCATAGGGATCCGTGGTAATCTGCTTTGTTGGTTTCAAAATTATTTATTCAATCGTCATATCGTGGTGAAAGTCGGCAACAACCTCAGCACTTCTAAAAACGTTATTTCTGGTGTACCCCAAGGCTCAATTTTAGGGCCGATTTTGTATTTATTGTATACCAATTATTTATCAGATCACGTAAAAAATTGTCAAATGTACTTGTATGCGGACGACGCCCTTATTATGAGTACAAATAGAGACATAACAACTGCTGTGCATAACCTACAAATTGATTTCACAAATATTTTAAAAATAACACACGATTTAGATTTGGTTATTAATTCATCAAAAACAAAAATTATCCACTTTTGCACTGCCTTAAATAAAGATAGAAATACACCCTTTCAAATTTTATATCACACTTATGATTGCATGCACATTACAAGTTGTGGTAATCCTTGTTTAGGTTGCAATTCTAATATTGAAATTGTACACGAGTTTGTTTATCTTGGCCTTAAAATTGATAGATCATTTTCATGGCGACCACACATTGATAATATTTGTAGCCGGTTAAGGTCCTGTGCATACAAAATTCACATGCTTAAACATATAATTCCTTTCACTTTGCTCAGAACTGTGTATTTTGCTCTAGTTGAGTCAATAATTAATTATGGAATCTTAGCCTGGGGTAACGCATCAGATTCACATATGAAATTGATAGAATTCGTTCAAACTAGAATTGTTAAAAGTATTATACCTCCTCATAAATTAGGATCTCTCCATCAAGATACAGTTGGAATTTTTCAGTGTTTACATATTTTACCAGTTATTTACTTGTTCAAGTATAGATTCATTCTTAAATATTATTTTTCTGACTTATATAAAACACCAGTTGACACTCCATTTAATACCAGGCTCCAAAAACTTGAATTATTCCGATTACTGTACCTCTTTTCAATAACAAAAATGGTAAAAGAAGATTGGAATATGCAATACCTTCAATATTCAATGACATACCTGTTGAGTTAAGAAAAATGAATAGATATGCTCAAATTAAAAAAGAAATTAAAGCTTTCATCATAAATTCAGTTAATCTCACATAATTTAGTGTCTACGTTAATTACTTATGGTACCGTATATTTTTTGTCATTAATTTTAATTTTTTGTTAGGGTCAATCACAGCATATGCTGATACAATATGGAAATTCTAGAATTAGTTTCCAATTGGTTGCCTTATTTCCGTTTTCATGCTCATTATTATTTAACCTATCGAAGTGAATTATGTTTTAATATGAGTTTATTAAATATTAGCATAGTAAATCACAGTGTATTTTAGTGTTTTGTTTTTCATTGTTTAAACCACAGATAAGCCATTTATGGCTTAGTGAACGAGAGTTCAAACTGTATTACTTTATTGTATAATTTAATTTGTGACAATAAAAAAAAAAAAAAAAAAAAAAGAATACAATAAAATGAAAAATCATGTATGTATATAAAATGATCGACTTGAATAAGAAAAGACGATAATGAAGGAGAAGAATATCAATAAAAAAATACAGATAATATTGAGGTGTCTCAGGCCTGAAGCAAAAAAGTTAGAATTATATAATTTTTTCATATTTTAGAATGAGTTATTTTGAATATGATTGTGCTAGCAGGCAGTAAAAAATACCATTTAACAATACAGTGGAACTTCTTTTATACGTTTTTATGGGACCAGACTAAAAAGATGTATTAACGTGAAAAAATTATGAATGAAACTACATATTTAGTATGTGGAGCATATGGGTTGGATCAAAAAATGAAACTTATAAATGCAATAAATGTATAAACGAGAAACTTGATAACAGAAGTTCTACTGTATATAATTTTATATGATTTTATTCTATAAAGTACCATACGATATGTGTATTGCAGGAGGTGCTGGAGGACATGTTGAACCGCTCTATCACACGCGAGTACCTCGACTTGTTGAAGATTGTGTTACTAGGTGGCAGCACGGACCTAATGACAAGCGACTACGCGATGGAGGAGGGAATCGAGACGAAGACATCGTCGACTTCGTTGCAGGCCGAGGTGATGAGTGACCTCGGCATGCTGATGCTTCGTTGTGAGGCTACGTGTGACCCAGTCGTGCAGTGTCTGCTACGGTAAGGAGAACAGTCAATTGTGATAGCTGTCGACCGACTTAATATCTCTACGTGATCTACCTTATAAAAGTCATCTTCAAAACGATGACATTGTCGAGATTGAATCTGAGGAAAAATGCTTCCACCAGCAGGATTTTACAGATACAAATAATCAAGAAACATCAGCAATTTAAGGTACTAGATCAATAAATATGTCTTGAGGTGCAGACAGTACAAAATACTAATGAGTGAATTTTGGTAAAAATAATGTGGAAATAATACCTAAATGTAGGCTTATGTATTCATATTTTATATAATAGTGAAATCAGATGAGCTGCCCCCGTGGCTCAGTCCACTGTCGCTTACTGCGGTAGAAACTGAAGTTGGTCGGGTGTGGGTTCAAGTCCCGCATAACTGAATAAGGCATGGATTTTTTATAACGTCCTTTCACCTATCATCACTTCAATGTTTCATTATCACCCGCTCATTCGTACCCCCATATAACCTAGCTGTTGGTGGGGTCGATGAGCAGAATTTAAAAATATATGTATATATATATATATATATTAGAGTTGCCGTGCGATATGAAAACTCATATCGATTATCGTCTACTTAACATCAGTTATTAATCGTATTATATTGATATTTTTTCTCCTAATCGATAATCGTATCGAATGTCAAAATATCGTATCACATCGGAATTATTGAGTGTTACAAATTGCGGTCTAAGCAGCTGTGTTGATTGATTCATTGACAAGTGGTTGACCTTGGACTACGTGCGGGAGTTTGGTCCTAGCAGGGAGGGGTAGAAAGATAATGGGATAGAGGAAGAGGCAGATTTCTGAGCTGTAAAAAAAGTACAAGTAACATCATACATCTAGAATTCATCATTTATCCATTACAGTAATATAATGCCGTATAGTCCCGAATTCAATCCGAGGGTTTTTCTCGAAATTTCAAGCCCGAAAGTCACCCTCGGCCTATATGCGAATCTCGGCCTGTAATCGGTCAAAAATATGTTTTTTGCTCATTTTAATTGGGCTTAAGCTTACTACATCCGCACACTCATAATAACGGAATTGACTAGAAACTGAGAGATATTCCACTAAAAACATGTTTAATATTTAATAAATGTTTCATCATGAAGAAGCATCATTTTCTCAATTTCCATCATTTTCATTTGACGCGCAATAACAAACATGGCACGTCGAGCTGTTTGCTGCATGCTGTGCGTCTTCTTGGTTCCTACTACGCAGTACCCTGATGCGGTCTGAAACCGAACCGCGTGATGGGCCCAAGTCTATATTTTCGTCTCTTGCGCATATCAACTCTGACGTCATAGCAAACAGCGTTTCTCATTGGCTTTCGAGTGCCCAATAGAAAACAAAAACTTTCGCGCCACATACACTGATTGGAGCAATTACATGAAGGGTAAAATAGTAAGTTTGAAAAGGAAATAATGTTCATTTCGATAATTGAAAAAATTCATATTGATATCGTATCGCCGAGATTGCATCGATTATCGTATCGTTTGAGAAAATATCGATGTAAATCGATATATCGATAATTGTTGGCAACCCTAATATATATATATTTCCACAAACTTTTCTACCCCACCACAGATTGTAATATACATATAGGCCCCACCTTATTTATGCTGGGAGTGACAGTAGACCTATTTTAGAAGATACTTCTCCGAATGGTAGGATGCAATTTCACTACAATATGTTCTAAACAGAAATTCACTACGATAATTTGTATGCTGTGTTGACCCTATGCTTAGAATCCTCTTAAATCCACGAAAACATTCATTTTCATGCGAATTGTTACTTGAAGCGAGACTACCCTGCATGATACATTTGTGATTTACTTCCTCCGTAGAGCCCTCTCGTGGAATGACACGGTCGCTTGCTTGAAAGCCACGAACCTGATCTACTTGATAGTTCGCCAGTTGGTTGCTGAGAACATGATAAACCCTCCAGCAGCCCACCACATCCTGACATCGGTCCTGCAAGGCCTACAGCGACATGGCCAACACGAGCACAACCAAGGTACGTGTCGTAAGACGTTGCCCAATTGACCCTTTTAACAATTTAATGCGCATTATACTACGTATATAGACTGCCTGCTTTACCGCCTTCTTGGGACCGAGATTGCTGGTATTTGATTCTAGATATTTTACCACCTTGTAAGTCTTTCTGTTTATCTACAGGGTGGTTAGTGAGAAACACCACAATATATAACTTATATTATCTCTCATTTTGTTCCTTCTGACAAACTAACAAAACCAAAAAACATGAGAATATATATTAATGCTTTAACTGACCAACACGCTAGCTTTGTTCGTTTGTCTTACTCTACATTCCACTCTAAGCTAGCTTATAGTAGTTTAGAGTAGAATGAAACTTGTCACAGAGTAAAGAGTTTACGTGAATGTGTTGATGACAAATGAACGCCCATTCATAGTACAAAATATCATACTGATGATGAAGGTCTAGTACAGTAAACCCTCGTTAATCCAAACTCGGTTAATCGGAAATTTGACTTATTTCTAACTTGAAGTCAGTCCCCGGCTGAAGGTATAGGCATTTCAATGTTGATGAATATGATTAATCCGAATTCCAGCCAATCCGTAATTTGAACTAATATTTCGACCCCTCAATTGCTTTAGCACTGTTTTCGGATTGGATAATCCGAAATAGATTGAATAAATTCCTTGAATTGATCATTATTTTCTCGAATTCCATCCTTTTTATCTGACACGTAACAATAGGCCGAAGCCAGCTCAGCTGTTCGCTGCCACTGAATACGTCATCCGACTCCGAGTGCGCTCGGGCCGCTCCAAAGACCTTAGTATCTAACTTCGTTAGGTTAGATACCAAGATCTTTGGCCGCTCTGTCTGTCCTTGACGAGCGGTAAGCTTGGAGAACGCCCGAGCGGTAAGCTTGGAGAACGCCCGAGCGCCAATGGAAGCTGGCCATCTAACGTTCGTTTGCTGTCGAAGATAGCCGAATACACACGATCAGTGATTCGGTTCCTCGCACATGTGGCATCTAGCTTTCTCTCGCGCTCAATACGAAATTGCTTCAATTCTAACCGGGAAGTGGGATGATTTTCGTGGAAAAGGCGTTTTTTGGTTAATCTGAATTTTTATAAATTGAAATCACTTTTTGGGGTCCCTTGAATTTCGGATTACCGAGGGCTTACTGTATATAGAATCACCTCCTGTCTGAAGATGAATGTGATCAATATCATATGCCAACCTCGCACAGCAATATATGCATGCCATTTATAATTTCACAATGCACATAACCCTCAAATATATTATTTGGGTGACCACCTTCATATATTGTGCCATTTCTCCTCATTTACACCGTGCGTACACTTTTTGCCTGACCTCTCGAGCAAGAATAAGAAAGTTTACGCATTTTACTCTAGATCTAGTTGAAGCAAGACTCGGAACTGGCAGGAACTGAGATATAAGAAGTGTACCCTAAAAGAATTGGTATAAACACCCCAAGTTAGTTGGTTATCTGGGATTGAAAGGTATGTTAAAAGTCATGACTCATGACTCAGGAGTAATTGTTTTTGGTTGAATAAATACCAGTTTTGGGTTTCATAGCGCTAGTAACCTTGAGCTTAGCTGTCAGTAGACCATCTGCTTGTTGATGGGGCACTGTTTCTTAGCGAGTCAATTGTTACCGTACGAGATGTTGCCACAATCTGGACAGCCATTATTGTCAAGTTACTAAAATTGGTCTAAAATTGCAATTTTTCACATTAAATTTATTTGAAAAATAACAACACCAACAAATGTGAAAATAATAGGGGTGTGCGAATCCATGTTTTTCGAATCGAATCCGAATCCACTTTCAGATTCGGATTCGGTCCAACATAAAAGATTAGAAAATTTCGAATCTTGGCGCCAAAAACGTGGCAACATTGCATTGTCAACTTTCTAGATCGCGTGATCAAGTGCAATGCGCACTAGCCTACGAGTGGGTGGGGTCATCATCAGGGGTGGATTGGGGAAAAAAGCAGCCCGGGCAAATGCAAAAAAGCGGCCCATATTGCATCGGCCTTTTTATTAATATTGCCCCCCCCCCCCCCCCCCCCCTCGACCAATACACAGTTATAAAAGTAACTTCTTTCTTGACAAACTAGCGATCCTGTCAATAATGTTGTCGTTGTCCAAATGTGTTAATATTGATTTTTTGCTGGCCATTAACATGAAAGCTTCAAGATGTTCTTGTGTAATGGTGCTGCAAAGTCGTTTTTTTTACAAATTTGAGAGTTGAGAAGCTTCTTTCACACGCTACTTGTGTCGAAGACAATGAGAGTAACAGTTTATATGCCAGGAAAATGGTCTCATAAGCTTCACTGAATGAATTATACCACTTAGAAAGTTGGAAAACGCACTGGGCACATTTTTTACACGATCTGCACGAGCAATTTGCAGCTGCACTCTCGCTGTTGTTGCGATTGCTGACAATAATCCCGTCTTCATCGTTTTCGTTGTCGAATTTATCGTCCTAATTAGCAGAACTCACTGCAGAAGCACATGTTTCGGGCACTGTTGATTTTAAATTTTTCCAGTTTATCGCCAACTTTTGAAGCTCGTTTTAAAGATTGGTGGGGTAGCTGTTTTGTCGAATTTAACTAAGAGACCACTTGGTTTTTCTAACGAGTTTTTAGGACAATTATTGATCATGTCTTCAAAATTTTTAGGGTCTAGACAGGCAAAGTCAGCGTACAAAGCACAATTTTTTTGGAACCTTGACTGCATACTCTCAACCGCTTCATATAATATAACGTTGTGGACTTCAACTTCATACCTTTTCTTTGCCTCAAGGATAGGATCGTCGGGTGTGCGTTCGTTACAATCAGCTCGCCGCCGTCGAACTCAAATATTGGGTAAAACGTCGACAACCACTGTTTCGTACTCCGATTCCGAATCGTCGCTAACATCACCAAGTTTTCCATTTGCCCATGACACAAAATTATTTGCGGCCACTTGTTATTTCTGCCATATAACTCTGCATAGCAACGTTATTCGCCGAACCATCCCGAACGAATCCGGCTGGTGGCCCGCGACCCAATCATCTACTCGGAGCAACGATTCTGTGTAATTTTGCTATTAATATTTTTGTCAACGTGGTCTTAGTACTTTGTAAAATTGCAATTTTGCGACTTTTTCCCAAGTAAATCATTCTGTTGAAGAGGCCACCGCACAAGGCGGCCTACCAACAGACAACAGGCGGCCGGCCTGATGAATAACACGAATAATACGGCCCAAATTCAAAGAATTATTCATCTAACTTCCTCTATTTGAATTAAGCCTACTGGCTACTAAGCGGCCTTTGTGCCTTTAGCTGTATTAAAAATAATCATAATTTCATCAATGACGGCGAAAAAAACAATAACTTCAATTATTATATATTATGCCTGCCAGTTGTATTGAAGTTTTCGTAATTTTTAGAAATTAAAATTATTTTCAAGTTTTCAAGAATTTAAAAGCGGCCCAAATTACGTCCAGACCGACCGGCCCACCGGGCATTTGCCCGGTTGCCCTTATGGCCAATCCGCCACTGGTCATCATATATGGCCGGCTTCGATTGGTGCTCGGCCGTCTCGAGTCGGACGAACGAAAGTTTCGTCAAAGACCTTAGTATCTAACTTCGTCAACGAAGTTAGATACTAAAGTCCTTGGTCTCGTCCTTGTCAAGGTTAGACCACACACGTCACGACCACGCAGTAGTAGGGTGACAGACGCCATGCAGCAAACAGCTACGATGTTTACAACTGTGCATTGAATAAAAATGATGGAAATTGAGAAAATGATGCTTCTTCATGATAAAACATTTATTGAACGTGTTTTCAGTGGATACCTCGCAGTTTCTAGTCATTATGAGAATGCTGAGATAGAATTTCCACTTCCTGGATCAAGTGTAACTTGATCAGCAGTGTCGTTTGTCCCATTATCACACTTCACAATGCATGTTGAAAAGATTCGGATTCGGGTTCGGATTTGGTATTTTTTATGAAGATTTGGTTCGAAATAAAAAACATGGATTCGCACACCCCTAAAAAATAATGAATAGTTGATGTAATAAATGTACAGTGAAACCTCTGTGCATCGTTCCCGGATCTATCGTTTTCCTGCTTGTATCATTCATTTTGTCTCACCCCACTCCCATATGATCCATGTTGAATTTTCATGGATGGATCATTTTCCTGCATGAATGGTTTATTTTTCCTGGTCCCTTGAAACACGATGGACAGAGGTTTCACTGTATCTACCAAATAGTAACAGATTTAGATTCATAACATTATTATAGTGTCCATGGAATAGGCCTAGGCCTACAGTATAAAGCCATACACACACACATGATTTTTTGTATATTTTGTTATGAAACTTGAAATTACGCTTCTAAATAAGTAGTCTGACAATCTCACAGAAAGTATTTCATTGAGAAGAGCGATCAATGATCACGAATGATAAATGTGTGGTATTTACAGACTTGTATGACTATAATTTGTCGAGACATATAGCGTCAACGTTCTAACAGATAAATCTTGTAATTAACCCAATATGCAACCTTAAAGTGAATACTGCGATGGTTTTTTAGTGACAGGCCACAATTGCTTCCTTTCCACTGTTCAAAACCATGATAAAATAATTTTTCACCTTATCTTCCTGTCATCTAATTCATCGTTCTCCGACGCCAACAGATCTTTGTCATCATTAGATTGCGTCGTGAAATCCAATATTAATTAGGGGTGGGCATTAAATCGATTTAATCGATTCAATTAATAGATTGGGCAAAATATTTGATTAATCAATATTGCTATTAAATAATCAATATCTCCGATCTGTACCATTGTCTTGAAAATGCCGCTTTTCAAATTGCCTCGCGCGCGCGCCCAGGTTAGTAGGCCTGCTAGTTAATGAGGTTTGATACTGGCCTGAAAAACGGAAGTTTGATGCCATCAACAAAGCGATCCAACTAGTTGCTAAAGATGGCGTCTACATCTAGGAGTGGGAACGCTGTTTACGCCTCCGAATTTGAGAAGTGATGTTTGGTTGCATTTTGAGTTTTGTGCTGAGAATCAAGATTCAACTTCACCTCAAATCTTGAATAAAGATTTTGCGTACTGCCGCCACTGTAAACGAGAGAACATACTGTTCTAATACACCTAACCTCAAACAACATATTACGCGATGCATAACGAGAACTTTCAACAACCAATTAGAAGAAAGAATTCAAATTTAAAATCGCTAACTACAGAAATACGAAAACCTAACTTTGTCGAAACTTGATGGTTTTAATCAATTTTTCAATCGATTTGACCATATTAAAAATAATCGATTTCGATTTTTTAACCGATGCCCATCTCTAATATTAATAAAGTAGGATTGCCATTTGATTTCCGTTTTTTTTTTATAGATTCGATATTCTAGACATTCGATTCATTCAATTGAATTGGAATATCCAATGTTCGGTAGATTTAATATTGAAACAACGACCAATATTATTTTTTTAAATTGCAAATTAATCATATGACGCTGCCTGAAATTGATATTTTATAGGAGAGCCCTAGCCACTCAGTCAGAAGGAAGGCACATAGCATTGAAGGTCCCTTGCACGCTAGCTACAATAATTTGTCTGGCCTCCTTCTATTTCGTAATATATTTGTAATTTTTACGATTCGATTCAATATTTTTGGTATCGAACGGGGATAGAAAATTTCGATATATACCGATCAATTTCTGATAATAAAATTTTCAAACTCATTTTCAATTTTTCTATTGAACTGCAACCCTCAAATGAGTACTTGCCCATGTACAGCACAGTATATGTTCAACAGGGTCCTTGATAACATTGGGAGTACAAGTCTACGAGATGTTACGACCCGGCTTCCCTATCGTTCAAGAGGTGATGTTTGCCATCCCCAATTGCTCTCCTGCCGAGCTGAATAGGCTTGACGAGAAAATTCTCGGTGTTAACATGAAAGGTCATAAGTTTGACAAGGCTAAGAAGGATATCTTCAGAAAACTCACAAATCCGGTAAGTTAGTGGATCTTGTTATTCTCACTTCCTGGACAAGTACTCAGTCTTGCCCATCTAATTCTGAGTGCAGAGATGAGGAAAGTCAAGATTGGTCCAGGGGACCTGGCCCCCCATTTATGTCATGGCATGGGCAAGGGCAAAGGCAAGTTTCTGTAAACATTATTCATTTTCACCTCCAAATAATTCAGCTGTGAATGTGTTCGTTGAACAACCGGTTCTTATAATCACGAGCTTCACAGAGCATAATATCATCGCTTATATTCATCATGACCTTCGACAGTTTGCTATCAATATAATGAGTGGTTGTCAGAAGTATCGGTGTGTGTGTTCACTGAGATGGGTGGATCAGTCGCTAGCTTGCTGAACCGTCATTAAGAAGATCGGGGTTTGAATCCCGCCATGAGCTACCATCCTGACGAAGGTGCATTGTGGCTTCTCTTTGTCCTTGCAGTAGTTACTGGAATGATACCTTGATAATGACTGCTTCTATTCCGCTTTCTGAAACACCTAATGAATCTCATTCATCATTCACCGAAGTTCATAGATTTTGGTCATTATTAGAGTATGTTGTCAGACCCAATATAAATAAATGAATAAAGAAGTGTGTGTGTTTGTTTAGCTCACCGGCCGCTGCACTGCTCAACTCTTCCGCAAAGAAGTTTCAATAACTAACTTACCAAAGCTGATAGTCCAGCGCCGGCCACGGCCCCTAACGCCTCCCACCGACCCGGTAGCGCTACAATGCCTTTTTCAACAATAATATCGGCCAGTATTATCAACAGACACCCCAGTCCTAATGTTTGGTAACAGCCCCAATGTTTGGTAACAGCCGTTATCTTTTCATCCAACAATCATGTGACGTAGATTGCGAACATATTTATACGAATGCAGGATGAGTGTGGGCCATTTAGTTTTTCTGTGTAGTTATTTTTATCACTAATTTTTTAATGCTTTGTTTCATATTCTTAATTGAATGCCATCATCATTTAGACACTTATACATTTTAATCGAACATCTTACTCTGAGAGAAGTTGTAATTTCTATATGTTTATTTCTTTAAGACGGATTAAAATATTATTGACGCGCCATGGCTCGTAATCGAAGACTCAGAACTATGACAATGTTATTGTTTGTGACTTCTACTAAGAAGAATTACTATGTTAATGCAGTCTGATGTTTTTAAATTGTAAATTGATTTTAAATTGCTCGGATGTTATGGTTTGGTTGTTGGATGAACATGAGTGATGAATAATCCGATGATAAATATACTTCTTCACGTATTGAAAAAACATTTCTTGATTATTTTCTGAAATTTAAGTACTGTACCTGATTTAGGCCTTACACTGAAAATATTGTCAACACTAAATTTGAACTAAATAAACTTGACTGGAAAAATGTTCAAATTCAATTTTTTCCTTTCAACCATGAATTATTCTCATGTAATTTTCTATTATTCAACAAATTAATGGTTTGTGCAAATATTCTCAAAAATTATTCATTGGTTTGAATATTGGTACAAACTTGAATACCAATCAATCAATACGTTTGACAAGTACCGTACATATACGGCTTGAAGCATAAATAAAAGTCTGTTTCTGTCGTTTGATACCTGTTGAATACCATGCAATTTAAAACTGGTCTGACCAGGTAGCAAAGAGACCTTTATTTCTGCTTCAAGCTGTATAAGTGAGGTCTACAATTATGTTCATCCAACCATGCATGTATGTACAAATGGGTATAATTTAACCTGGATGTACTTATTTTTTTTTTTTTTATATATATATATAAAATAATTCATATTTTCAAATATTCCAATCATGTACGAGAGAGAATTTTAAATTTGAATCAATAATTTGTTACACCCCTTTTACCGGTGTTTTCAGTGTCACGTTGGTTGTGATCTTGTCAGCAGACAACAAGGCATGAACAATTCATTAGGCACTGTATTGAATTTGTAATAAATTGCTCAACAGATCGACATGTCATAAATGTTATTATTTGATGTTTATTGATTGATAAATGTTCGATACAGATACCTTGCTATGTTCAGATTTTCTACCTATACTTGTATCATGGACAAAAAATACAGAGTTGGGTAGGAACGTAACAAAAAGAATGCATTCCTTTTTTGGGAACTTTCAAAGGAACTAGTTTCTTTTTAAAACAAGGAACTTCGTCACCATTTTCGTGGAACGTGAAAATGAATTTGCGTTCCTTTGAAAGTTCTTTTCAACATCACTGGACTTCAACTCCTTGAAGTTATTTTTACATTACATGTGATTGTTATCAGTTTCTATTTCCGGTTAATTAGTTGTTGACAAACCCAAGACGTGAGTCAAACTACCCTCAGGTATGCTTTATGCTTTCGACGATTGACCAGTCATACTAACGGTCGGGTGTCCCGTCGACCCAATACACACCACCGAATTGGAAGTACCTATCTAGTTATTATCTACCTAACCCTTCCAAGGCAAGCATCGACCAGTCCCTTCAATTAGCATTTCCAAGGTTTGACGTCATAGTTGTCACTACACCACGCCAAAAGAATGGCATCATCAATAACCAATCGCGAGATAGTATACACTTTGATCAACCAATAGAAAATACGTTCTGATGAAGCATCAACTTCAAACAGACCATCGAAGCCCACATGGCTCACACGTTTCATTGTTGTTTATTCTTTCTCACTGTTTGGTCACGTTGTGTATTTTGTTCGAGGTTTTACTTTAACATCACGGAAATCGCCATGAGTAATAATAGGTCTACTTGAGTAGGCGATTTTTGCAACTTTTCCGACTGTCCTGTAATCCACAAACTTTTCATGAAGTTCAACATTCCCATAGCATCCAGTGCTGGAGTAGAAAAAATATTCGCACGGGGGGAGGAGAGCCTATTTTCAAAGACACAAGAGGTAGACTTTCCGATGAGAATTTTGAGGCTTGAGGATTGGACTGTAAAAGGTAAAAACTGTATTATAAATAGGACTTAGAATATTTGTATACAGTGAAACCTCTATGCATCGTTCCTGGATCCATCGTTTTCCTGCTTGTAGCATTCATTTTTTCTCACCCCTCTCCCATTTAATCAATGTTAAATTTTCCTGGATGGATCGTTTTCCTGCATGGATAGTTTTATTTTCCTGGTCCCTTGAAAAACGATGCATAGAGGTTTCACTGCATATATATATATATATTTATATATTTTTTTATTTTTTTTTATTTTTTTTTATTACCTCATACATATACTATACTGGAAGCATCATATAACCATTTTCTTTGAAGAATCGTAGAAAAATAGGTGTGCTAATTAATTCAATGAACAATATGAAATACAATGCAACTGTTTTCAATTTTCTTTGTCTGGACTCCAAGAAAATCCCAAGAATTGTCCTCATCAAAAACTTTTAAAGGAACTTCTACTTATTTTGGGGACTAACAAGATGATTTTATCTGAGGAACTGGGAACTTGACTTGGTTCCTTTTAAAGGCAAGGAACTGAACTTTTCCTCAGTTCCTTCAACTTACCCAACTCTGAAAAAATATGCTATCAAGACATTTCTCTCATTTATGACTGAATGAAAATGAATTCTCTCAGCACACCTCCATTATCTCTGCCCATGTCTGCGATTGGTGCATACACTGATCACTGGAGGAGATGATAATTATTTCAGTATAAGTACAATGTATAGATTACATGTTCGGTAATAATTCGATTTTTTTTTGGCGTGGTCCAATGTATGGGTTTTTTCAAATCTTTGAGATGGTTCATCTCGAAAGTGGTCCAACTGATCTGGTCCCAAAACTACAGTTCTAAGTTGGATAAGTCTGCTGTCCAGAAAACGTTCCACGTTGATCAGTCAAACCCTGTGACCTGTGCAGTGCATACAAACAAACATGCAAAGCTCCATACGAGTGGGGTGGAAGTCTTTGCTATCACTCGACTAATAATTGAAAATGGAAGTGGAGTTGTAGGTCAAGTTTGAAAGTCGAAATAAGTGGTGTTTGGTCAGTACTCGGTGCGATGTTTGAACAATTCAGCAATTACAATATCCCCTCAAACCAACTCGTCAAGCCAGATGATCCATCCAAGGCCCTACCACTTCATAAGAGAACAGCAGGGATGATGATAGGTAGTTGAAGACTGCCATTTTGTTGGCAAGTGCTATAGGTCAGTGTTTCTCAACGGGTGGTCCGCGGAGATCTGTATGGTGGTCCGGGCATTCATCACATTTCAGTTAATATGATGCCATTTTCTGTACCTACTTTACTATCTAATTTATATTTATATTTTCCCGTAATTCCATCCATTACCTCGTGTTAATTATTTCACACCATAATACGCTAAATTGCAATACAGGTTCTTTCATATTATGTTCAGCTCTGTGTATATAATCCAGTACTCCATCCAAGTACCTTCTGGGCAGGGGCAGAACCTTCTGCTGTTAGGAGTTATATCCATGAAAGAAGGTTCCGAACTACCGTCCTTCCTATGCCACACCATTGAAACTCAATGGCCACACTAATAACACGCGAGTGGTTCAAATCACCTTTCATGTATACATTTAGAGTGGCAAAGAAAGCAAGCTAAAGCATTGAGTTTATAGTGTATATAGAGGGGACAAGAGATAGGAAATGTTGTGCGAAATTATTTTGAGCTGATCAGCGCGCTCCGGGTGTGATGGCGGGTAACTAACGCTTGGCCGTTCGGCGGGAACTAAAATACTCGACTGTGAGTGGTCAGAAAGATAACCAATAACAGAGCGACAGAACACTAGCGCATTCTCAGGTCAAAAGTGGCAACCAGTAGAACGGCGGCAACTACATTATCGGCGAAATTTCAGCTCGTATTTCAAATCTGGTATTTCGATGATGCCGGACTACATTCGATGCGTCGTTTCCAGTTATTACGTTAATGGATTATTTATGATTATGACTGGGTGACAGGAGGATATATATTATATATATATTCAGTCACAATTTCTTTACACAATTTTGTAAAAAACTCATGTGTAAACTCAATGGCTAAAGTGTTCTCTCACTCTTCCAATGACGAATGCATGTCTTAAGTTATCATTTTGTCCAAATCATAGGGCCTAGAACTAGGTGATTATTTAGATTTATAAACAGTTTTTCAAAGT
This sequence comes from Brachyptera risi, assembly GCA_964007535.1. Lineage (NCBI taxonomy): Eukaryota > Metazoa > Arthropoda > Insecta > Plecoptera > Taeniopterygidae > Brachyptera > Brachyptera risi. The sequence goes on along the minus strand of OZ023327.1, from coordinate 48,163,414 downwards.
AGGTGTCACATAATGCTTTTCACCAAGTCATTCTATTTGGTATATATATATATTTTTCTCAACTACATGTTGGTAAAGGTCAATCATATTTTAGCATAAAACAAAATATAGGCATACTTATTTTTTATCAAATGTGTCTTCATGGTATCAATAAGAAACACTAGATCTAGGCCAATTATTTTTGTGCAATTTGTTCAAATTGTGCAGTAACACAATCAGTGGCGTAACTATCGCAGGGGCAGCCGCCCCAGGGCCCACGGTCCCGAGGGGCCCATGCTGTATTCCCATAGCTTGCTACTTTGACTACATTTTGGTGAAAAGTTGACTATTTTTCCTCTCGAAAATGTGTCATTTAATCTTCATCTTAAATAGAACCATTTCGTTTCATAGAATTACATAACTGTGAATGTATTTTAATAATAGTTTTGAGTGTATTCTGATCATCTTCAATAGTGAATTGAAAAAACATGAAATATAGAGGTTGCATGTTGAATGATATCGAAATTTCATCATTTGAATTGATATATAGTTTTTTGGGGGGGAGGGAAGGGGGGGCATGTGAGTCCTTTGCCCCGGGGCCCAAAATTCCTAGTTACGCCACTGAACACAATTCTATAAGGTATGAAGTGACAAAGCTCAATAGAAACCCCACTGATTCACTGCCTATTGAACCAGCTGTCCCCAAAACTAGAGCATGGGTTTCCCTCTCAACACATGTGTAAGCCTATAACATTGTTACTGACCTATAGGATTTTTTATTTTTTTTCAAGTTTTCTGGCAATTTATTATCTGTTTGGTGTTTTTTGTTTTCTAACTTTTGGAAGTAGAACTCTAATGACTGATATTCAGTGTGTCTTTGAGAGGTTTGGCAAATGCAAGTGGTTGGTTCATGTAATTTTTGTGAATAGGTTTTCAAGTTTTTATTATGGTCGCTCTCCTAAAATGTTTAGTTGTGAACTGAAAAAATTTTGAAATACGCAAAATAACTATCATCATACATCGTGACAGTGACTATAATCAGTTTATTCACTGCAAATTCACTTCATCTATTTATTGAAGTATTCTAATTAAACATTGTAATCTCTCCTCCAGCCCTCAAAAGTTATATATAAATCTTTATTGAAGACTATGTCATGGTACAGATGATTGCTGTTCCGTTCGACACATAGTGATAATCAATACAAAATGAATGAAGTTGGAAAAACACACAATAATAAATACAATGTAATAAATCACACATGGATGGTTGATAAAAAAAATGGTAGAAAATAATGAGAAATAAACAGTAGCCTAATATGAAAAAGTATTAGTGTATAACAGAGATATGAAAAAAATATAAACATAATACAAAAATGACGAATAATTATGCTATAAATGTGAGTACAAGTGGTTTCTCAAAATGGCAATAGATCCTTTCAAGGCTAAATCAATCAACATGTATTTCTTATGAAAAAAGCTTTCGTACTCTGGTAAAGGCTTAGGTCTATACAAGTGAACTGTGTTTTCTCTTGTTTCTCTCCCACAGCTTTCTTGTAAATTCACGAGACATGACTGCAAACCACTCGTGCGCTAGTGTTGTGGGATAGGGGGGATGGTCGCCAAACCTTCATCACGCAAAGATAAATTGTATAGTTCCAGGGATATTTTCGGATTCGCAATGTTTTTTTCTGTGCATATTTGTTTGATTAGCGAAAATATTCCCAAGTGGTCCACAGTAAAACCTTTATGTTTATTATTATTATTATTTAAAGTCTAACATCCGTTTGGTCAGCAGAGTCAAAAAGTAATTTTGAAATTAATTCTACGTTGGGGAAATTTGAGTAAAGCTTTATTGAACATGTGTATTCTTGAATTTAAATTACATCAGAAACACTGTCATATTTTTTTGGCCAAAGTTACAGCACTTAAATGAAATATTAAGTTGCTATTTTGACTTCATTTTGGTGAAAAATCAACTATTTTTCCTCTTAAAATGAGTGTGATTCATAAATGAGAATGGGTACCTATATTTATTTCTGCATAATTGAAGTATCCAATACTATTCTATATATTAGAATATCTTCATCTACAATAAAACAAGTTTTTTGATTGAATGTCATTCTTTTTAGTATATTTTAATGATCTGTTGAATAATAAAAACGCATGAAATTTGAAGGTTGCGTGTTGAATTATAGGGAAACATCCAGTATTTGAAGTGATATGACTCGAAATCTATCCCGGTTAGCCTATCATCTGTTCGGATATTATTATCGAGCACATCAAAACGAATCGACTGACAAAAAAATCATAACTTTTTCATGACCATGTGGTAATGGAGGTTAGACCTTAAACTCTTGCAATTGCAATTTATAGTGGTCCGCAGTGTGTAAAAGGTTAAGAATCACTGCTACAGGTTAAACTGTAAAAGTGACAGGTGTGCTACAAGTGGTAAATTGAAAAACAAAAAATGAAAGCAGGCCATAGGACATCCAGTGCATTGCCACCAAAATGCCAGCTTTCAACTTGCAAACATGTACTGCACGCTGTTGCGTCTTCTAGACATACCAATACATTTCAATCTCTTTGGATCTGTCCGTCCCTTTCTCACGAGTAAAAGAAGAACGATATTGGTAATCTTCACTCCAAGCCTAATTTGTATTTCAAGATTTTTCTTTACAATTGAATAGGCCTACATATAATTGAAATTCTATTTTAATATTCCCTCCCATTTACTTGTAAAATTATAAGACAAGAACTTGGAAGTTATATTATTTTAGTATTGTGTTATAGTTTTGTACTACAATTGAATATATTTTAATTTTCAAAATGAACTCAATTTAACCAGGGGCTCAGAGTGAAATGTATTTCGATTTGACTCTGACTCAGGCCCGGTTCTAGGTGTAAGCGGCTGTTTAGGGCGGCATATTTCTTCGTAAAATGTACGATTTTTTTCATTTATGTACCATAGTTACATTTTCTACACATGCTGTAGAACTACATCATAGCTCATCATCATCATGCTGTAGACTTTTCATAGACCTACATCTTGTGTGTTAATTTTCGTTGACAATAAAATATGACAATACGTATTACTAAATGTCCATTGATGGAATAAGAATAGATGTGTATGCATTAAATTCCCTGGAAATTCAAATAGCACCCGACTCATATTCCACAAGTAGCGGTTTTCATCAGGCGTCGGTTGCTTGGTTAGTTGGTTGACAAGTGACAAAGAACAAGGAAGAATGATTCTAGACATAACTGTAATCTGAATATTGTATTAGTAGAGCTAGATTGGTAAAAGCTAGCTGTGTTCTTTGAGCCATTTGTCATTTGAGTTTGACTTGACTTTGGGGCGCACATATGTCAAGCCTATCGACTAGTATATTAGCTTTATAGTCAATGACCAGTCGTCAGTCGCACTGATACTTTAGTGTACCGGTAGTTTTTAGTTATTGTGTGTGAAATAAATGAATGTACACTGGATAATCGATGATAATAACGTCAAGGTTTTTTTTAGGGGTGTGCAAAAATGCCGGCTGCCCGGTGGTCAAATTCGAGGAGCGCTATCAGCGCCCATTTGTTTCTTTCCATCAGCAAAACGAATCAAATCAATTTTTGAATCAAATTAATGATATTGTGTTCACATCAATGGATGGAGTGAATGTTCTCATATTCAAATATCACTGTTTAAATAATTACAGATCAATTATTTTCATATGATTATAGATTATATAGATAGATTTCTTCAGCGTTTCATTCACTTGGAACAGGCAATCGGCAAAATTAGTCTTGTTAAAATCCATGTATTCCAGAAATTTCGTGTAGTTCCTGAAACCCGTAGAGTCGTATTTAAAAAAGGAATTTTCAAAAATTTCCCTTTGGGGCGTGGCTCCCTTTTTGCATTCCCCATCGATATGCACACTCAGTTGTGGTGGCGCACAATTGAGTGCTTGATAGGGGCACTGAAATGACACGTAACGACTCTGCAGCAGCTACAAATATTGATTTTGGAGACATCTTTTAATGTCATAAGTGGAATGATTTCGGAACCTGAACCTCATCTGAAACACGCTAAACCATATTAAAAATTGGTGTAATTTCCAAAAATTCCCTGCGGGCCGGAAGGGGGCCTTTCCCCTTTTTGGGTCGCCAGATTCGCGATAACAGGCCGTTGCACAACTGTTCTCACGCGGCATTTTTTCCAAAACTGAAATCCCCCCCCCCTCCCTATGAATATTTCATTATTTCAACTCTTGGAATTGCACATAAATCCGCGGTGGCAAGTTCCCTAACAACTCCTATCCCACCATCTCCCTAACCCTCTGACAGAACAACTTTAACCTAATTTCATCCCCTTCAAAAATATTTCTACTAAGCCCATTCCAGTCCCTACCTGTCCTATATTCAAGAAAGAGAATTTACCAACATCTAATCTAGCCCCCTTTATGATTACCGCTCTATCATGACCCCGCCTACCTCCATACCCTGACTCATTCTTTTCAATCAACTTATGCAGCTCCCCCAACCCCCTCTCCCTCCATTACCCTTCTGAAATTACATAAACGATCCTCCTTCCTCCGTATTTCCAATTTTTGCATCATCTCAGTTGGAGTCTCCAACATTCTCACCCTCTCCCCCCATTCATTCTCACCCCATTTCCACCTCCTAACCCTACCTGTAACCCTTCTTACCACAATCCTTTGAACCCTTTCCACATCCCTTATCTCACCTAATCTATAAGGATCCCAAACCGAACTAGCATATTCTACCATGGGACGCACTAACGAGAAATATGCTTTCTACTTAATCTCCATACCTGCCCCCCCAAGTTGCCTCATTACAAAGTTTAGTGCATTTAAATTTTTTTTTTACTATTCTCTCAATCTGACTCCCCCACCCTAGACTCCTATCAAATACCACCCCCAAGTACTTGTAATTTTCCACCGACTCCAGTGTCTTCCCTCCTACCTCATACACTACATCCGTCCTTATGGTCCTTTTACCAAATGTGACTAACTTGCACTTCCCTGTATTCAACCCCATCTTGTTTGTCTGAACTCAACAATTAATTGCTGCCAAATCTGCCTGAAGAGCTACTACATCCTCCTCTGTATTGATTTCCCTATATTACACACAATTGCCCGCAAATAACCTTTTCTCAAATTAACAACGCTAGTTAGATCATCTATATATAAATCAAATAATAAGGGACCCAACACACTACCTTGTGGAACTCCTGACGTAACCTTAGTCTCACTTGAAACCTCTGAACCCACCCGAACTCTTTGCACTCTATCCTGAAAAAAGTTTCCAATCCACTTAACCAACCCAGCATTCCCAACGGACATTTTTAAATTCCCTAATAGTATACAGTAGTGTGATCTACCTTATCAAAAACCGTCTCAAAATCTAAAAACACTGCATCAACACTCCTCCCCCCCCCCCCTTTCAACCACCCCTGCCAACTCCTCTGCAAAACCTAACAACTGCGTCTCATATTAATACCCCTTCCTAAATCCATGCTGCACTTTTGAGATACCCCTTCGTTCATCTACCTTCTCCACTACTCTCTTTATAACCTCCCTTTCCATTATCTTACACACATGCGACGTTAAACCAATTCCCCTGTAATTGTCTAGCCTGCCCCTTTGCCCTTTCTTTGAAATTGGAACCACCTCCGCTTTTTTCCAATCTTGCGGTACTCTACCTGCTGTGAGTGAAACTTGAAGCAACCTTAACAAATGACCCATAACCCCCCTACCCGCTAATTTCAATAGATCACTTTGCATCCCATCTGTGCCTGGCATCTTCCCACTCTTAATTTCCTTAATACATTCCACACTTCCCCCTCTGTAAGCAGGACCCCATCCCCCATAATTCCATTCACATTGAACACTTCCCTGTAGAACCTATTTAAAGCTACTGCCTTCTCCATGTCCGTTTTCCACTCATTCCCTACCTGATCAACTAAAGTTGGCAACTCCCTACCACTAGCTTTCTGACTAGAAACAAACCTATACATTCTACTCCAGCTACCTTGCACATCATGATCATTGAACATACTCCCCATGAAGCTTTCTTTCGCCTCCCTTTTAGCCCTGTTTAATTCCCGCCTTAGATTCTGGACCACTTCCTTTCCCTCCCCTAATGCCCTCAACTTCCTACTCATCTTTCTACCCCTCCTCTTAAGCCTCCTAACCATACTATTATAGTAAGCAGGATCTGTATTTGCCTGTAACACCTTATAGGGAACCAATAACCTCTCCATATACATTCTGAAAATTGAACCATTACCAATCAAGTATTGAATTACATTAAGTATTGAAGGGCTATAGCCAGGCCGGCTCGTGATGTTTTTGCGCCCTAGGCAGGGCAGATCCAGGTCACATTCATGGTGGGTGGGGGGGTGGGATTTCAGTTTGGAAAAGAAATGATCATATGAGAACAGTCGTGTGCAATGGCCCGTTATTGCGAAGCCGGCGACCCGCGGGGGCCCCGCAGGGAATTTTTTCAGATTACACACCCATTTCAAATATGTTCAGAGTGTTTCAGATGCCAAAATCATTCGACTTATACAATTGAAAATTGTATATTTTTAATATACACGCTCCAAACCACCCTCAATCACTCCCCTCATCAGACTAGATAACAAAATCATTCCTACGACTCCCTCTACCAAGTTCCTAGGCATCACTCTCACTCCTTCTCTCGACTGGGCTCTCCACGTCCACACAATCTCTGTCAGGATCCTCAGAAGTTGCTACCTTCTAAGACGACTCAAACACAACGTCAGCCTTCACACCCTCAAACTCACTTACTTTGCTCACCTTCACTCTCATCTCTCTTACGGCATCCTCTTCTGGGGCGCTTCTCCCCCTGCTAACCGTGTCTTTATACTTCAAAAAAGAGCTCTACACACAATAGTTGGTATGTCCCGTCGCACATCCTGTCGCCAGCACTTCATAGACCAAAAAATTCTCACTCTCATCCAAGCTCATTCAAGATGCTAGCACCTTCGTCCGCACCCATCCCGATCTCTTCCCTCTCAACACCTCAATCCATCCTTACCAGACCAGAAACAAAAACTCCATCCACATCACATCTCACAATCTGTCCTTCACCAACAGCCCTTTTCACCTATGCTCTATCTTATACAATCACTTGCCCTCCCACGTAATCCAGTCCCGCTCACTCAAGTCTTTTCTTTCCAACCTCAAAAGTTTTCTTATTTTAAATCCTTTCTATAATCTAAATGAGTATTTTTTGAACAACTATCCCTGATTTGCCTTCTAGCCTACTTCACATTTTGAACACCCCCACTTGTACCACTCACCGTTATGAGTAGCGTTATCAATTGCTTTACTCTTTCCTCAAGTTCCCTAGGACATGACAAGATGATTGAGGGGAGAGGAAAAGTCAATAAAACGTCTCACATGATGATGATATTCCATTCTTACTACTAATGAGTTAATTGTTTCATCTTGATCTCTATTAAGATATTCTTATCTTAGCATGTAGAATATATCTTAATCGTAATAATATTATCTACTTTACATTATATCCAACTTAATGATAGTGCTATTTTATTTTATTTCTCTCTTATTATATGTAAAGGTTAGGTGGAAGAACGATCATGTGATCGAACCTCGCCCTTTTCGATTGTTATCACGGAATTGTTATGTACATGAAAAATAAAGACTATTATTATTATTATTAAAAAATGACGCCAAAACCAATATTTGTAGCTGCAAGGCCGTTTCATATCATTTCAGCACCTCATAAGGCAGGCAGTCAATTGTGAGCCCCCAAACCTGAGTGTCCATATCAAAGGTGAATGCAAGGAGGGAGCCATGCCCCACAGGGAAATTTTCGAAAATTCACTTTTGATAGTACTATTTTACGGGTTTCAGGAACTACAGGAAATTCCTGGAAAACATGGATTTCAACAAGACTTCTTTCTCCAAATGGCTGTTCCAAGCAATTACAACACTGAATTAATTTATCATTCAATAACAGTGATATTTGAATGTGAAGACATTCACTCCATTCAGTGATGTATAAATGAAACTACATTTGATTAATAGAATTTGTGAAACGCCTATCTTGCGGTGAAATGAAGAAAAACTACTAATTTTTGCGCCCCTGGAAATGGGCTCAGCCCATGGGCCGGCCCTGGCTATAGCCTTTCAATATCATGCATGACTATCTCGCACCACTTCTCAAACCTATCCTCAAAAGCTTTTTGAACCTCCCTTGTCTGCACACTTTTGTACCCCCAAACTTTTTTTCCTAACGTTCTTAGTTTGAACCAGAGCTAAAGCTGGACCCTCCCCTGTTGTATTCTATTCTAGAGTAGGGCCTACTTTATTCAATTCAATTCAATTTTCTTCATTTTGTAAAATACATATACTCAGGAAGTGAAATAATATAGTATATAGGTCTAAGTACAAAAAAGGCAAAATTCAATTTTTTTTCATATTGAATATCGCCTTTTTTGTACTTATATACTATATTATTATATGCTTATTATATGCTATATAATCCGTTATCCTTTCGTTCGTCAACAGTTTTCAGGTTTGAGACAATACAATTAGACATGCAAGAGTTGATTGCAGAATTTTCAGCAATGAAAACTAGAAAAGTGAACTTAAAGTAGGCTTAATGTGATTGCACTAGCATGTAGATTTATGTAAAATATAACAATAAAACTACAATAATATCGAAGACGTTCTGTTATTTTGTTGCTCCATAGTAAAACTACCTACAGGAAAATTGAATATTTAAATGTCAAAAAAAGTGCATCTTGGCCGTAAATTAACTTTTGTGATCTAATAATGTGATTAAACTATGTTTCTTTCTATTGGGGGAGGGAAGGGGGGGGGGGGGGCAGAATAAATCTCGCTTACACATGAAAAATCACTAGGACCAGACCTGCTCTGACTTCCAACTTTGGGTTATAAAAATATTGATTTCACCTTTTCAGCAAAATATTGATGAATGATTCCGATTTCTTGAAATCAATCATCTTGATTTAGCTTTCACTACTTTTGAATCAATAATTTAAATTTTCACCACAATTAATTCGATTTTCAAATTCTATATATTATCAAAATAATTTTGATTTCATCGAACTATGTTCGTTGTAAACGTTCACCAATCACCATGTTCATTCACACCTTGAGTAATGCGCCACAACTGATGTTCACACTAGTGAGTATTAGTTGAAGAGATGGAATCAGTACATCTATATTTTAGGTCAACCCAAATTTAATCTGTGGTTGCAGTCAAGTAGCAATCCTTCCCTTCTTCAGTGGCTTATGACAATTTCTGTTTTCTACTAAATTCTTCAAGCGTGAAGTAAAATATAACGGCAAAGGCATTGAATTGTATTTTCATTACATCTTGCATGCAAGTTATAACACATGGAAGCTAGTTTTTAAAAAGATAATCTCTCTGCTATGGAACAAATGGAATTTAGAATGTTCAGTAAGCGGATAATATTAGAGGTCAGTGTTGGCAGGGTCCTTGGTAATATCGTCACTATCCAGTATCACAAGCCGCGACTGCTCGGCAGTGTTGAGCTTTTGTTCACAATATGTCAAGTTTAATTACTTCCTTCACCTAAAAATATGATCAGAGGCTCAAATAACTTATTGAATAATCTATTTTGATTACAATTTCTGTTTTATCAAAGAATTAAATTATAAAGAAATTAAAGAATTTATTAAATATAAATTTCAGTTATCAACTTCTCCTTAACTGAGAACACAAATTTTGATTTTGATTCCAGTTCTCGTTAATTAGTAATAAAAATTCCAATTTAGATTTTGCTTCCACAAAAAAATCAGTTGTCACTGAATAATCTGTTGATTATTCTCATCTTATGCATGATTGTTCCTGAGGGCAGATTGAATTAGTAATAGGTATAGTAATCAGTTACATTAATTAGGCCTAAGGAAGGAGAGGAGCATGTTAGACCTGTAAGCTTACTTTTCATTTCTAAACTTTTCCATTTTCTTCAAAGAAGATACATCTAGTCGAGCAGCTCGACGGGTGCCAAGACCCGCTCAAAGCAAGCGGCACTGTTTACACAAAGTACCTAAAGGAGGTTTCGAGCATACTGTGTGACGAAACTAAAAAATGTACATTACTCTAGCTTGTGGTATGTAATGTTATGAGCCGACACAAGACTCATCAAATTAAATTACGGTATTATTATATATTTTGTGCTAAAACTATTCAAACACTCCATAATATGTAGTTTGATCAGACGCACGTCTTAATGTTCAGGTTATCTAGGCCTAGAAACAGGTATAAAGAAGCAGTTGAAACGTTTGGTTATACCATTGAGTTTGTACACTACAAACTCGATGGTGATACAGTAGGCCTACTGTAAAGAGTTGCAACATCTTGCAGAGAAGCTTGCCTCACATTTTAAAATTCACGGGCACTAGGAATTATGTAGGTATGGAAAATAAATAAATATCTAGGGATAGTTAAAAACTCTTTTTTTATTACATGAAAACGAATATGTAAAAATAATGACCCCCACGAAGTCGTAGTTTAAAAGTCGAATCACAGCACATATCAGGTAAGACGCTTCCTACTTCAGACCACTATGGAAATGGGTACTAATGAGGAGGCCTCTTGGTAATTTCAATTTGGTATCTCATACGTCTAAAAGGTAACAGTCTGATAAGTCGGGCTAGCAGTTTGAGGTATAATACGATCAATAAATAACTAAATAGATATTGTGATAAATATACATTCACAATCAACAAAGTAGGCTAGTAGCACATAATTAATGTTTGGTTTTGAAATCTCTAGAAGTAATGATTACCTAGCTCACATCAACGCACTAGTTGGCAAAAACCGTATGTAGAAACTTCTTGGAGTATTCATAAACAAGAAACAGTGTGGCAGTTGCTGGGATGGTTCGGACAAGCGTGGGTCGCAGTCCATTGTAGAGAGCCGAGATTCCTGGAAACAAATAATGGCAAACACTTGTAGGCTAGACACTTTATACCGAAATCACTTGATAGGATCTGCCATAAGATAACCTATTGAATGCTAATAATATCTTAAATAAATATTCTCTTTATTCATGGAACAATTTTACATTATTATAGAATGCATCTAGAATTAGATAGGTAATTTCATTAGAAGTACGAAATTAGAGAAAAAAAGAAAACATTCACAGTTCTTCAATGCTATACAAACTCTTGTCAAGTAAGTACAGTTTCACCTGACGTTTAAAAATTTTCAAGTTTGTATTGTATTCAAAGTTGTATTCTTACGATTTTTAGACAGAATGCATATCTGTCTATATTCAAGGCCAAAGAGAAATATATTGTGTACTGTATATAGATTGATGAGCAACTTCAATCTAGTCAAGATGTAAATGTTGTTTGACTGTGTTTCCAACTGTAATGTAATTCATACTTCAATTTCTTAATTCTCTACTGTAATAATAGATATAATCTGCTAGACTAGTATATAATTATATATACGTATATGTATGTAAATTTAAATATTTCAGGGTGAAACCGTTTAATTTATAAATAAATGTATTCATCTACAGAAACCTGATGTTTCAACGGGAGACCACATGTCTTTATCAAAGGACTTTACAAGACTTTTCATTGCACAAATCAAACATTTTTATAGATTGACCTTTGATTTTCATGTCACTTCCTTGATTTTCATTTTCACATTACTGTACTTCCTTGTTTTAAATTCTCACGTTTTTCTTTCTTTCTATTTTTCATTTATGTGATTTTGCTTTTATCAATGTTTTGAATTTCTTGTCTTCACGAGATTGAAAAAAAAACTTCAATTAACTCTATGTGTATGGGAAAATACTAAATAGCCTCAGGCTTGATACATGAATTGGGTTAAAGAAAAAGAAAGAGCAGTAGCTTACCGAGGTTCATAAGTAGATAGGCCTACTTAGTGGCGTAGCCAGGATTTCAGGTCAGGGGGGTAAGAATTTTGAAAGGGCGCCATGGATAATCCTTGGATGAAAATGTACACCAATAATTAGAGACATGTAAATATAGCTTCTATTTTTACTTTCCATAGCATTTAGAATTTGAAAAGTAACACTTTGGTGTATCTATTATTTTGAACCATCGTGTTTTGTAGCGCAACTATATTCTGTAGCGTAACAACAGTATGGTACCCTCGAAACCATTATATAACATACAACAGACATAAAAGTGGAACACCCAAATTGATAGTTTTAGGAAAATGGTGTCCACCACCCACATTAAACCTACGCCTCATCTGCCACTTGCGTTTGCAGATGCACTTTGGTTTTCGAAATTCCTCAACTGACTCCACTCGTTTACTTCCCAATTGATATATTCTGCAGAAAATAGCATCTATAATGCTTTTATTCCACATATAGCATCTATATCGCCGATACGTTGAAACATAGCAGATTCAGATGTTTGTAGCGCTTTGTCGCCTTTTCAAAAACATGATCAAACAACTTCAAATGTATACAGACATGAAGAAATGTTAGAAAAATATGTTTCAAAGCACTTCTATATTTTGTCGCTTTTATAGCAATTGCTATTTTTACATGTCTCTACCAATAATTAAAATATAAGAGCGAAGTCCAGAGCAAGCAAGTCATGCATAGACTGCGAAGTCTGCGTTCATATAAAAATGCAATGTGGAGGGGGCTCTACTGTCCCGTAGGGACTTTTATATTTCAATGTTTCATTGAGATCAGTTACGTTTTTTAATATAATTCAACTGCTATGCCCACATCATACTCAGACAGCATGAATTTTATGAGTCGATCCTGCATAGGCCTATATGTATTATTTTGTACAGCTCTCATCCAGATGAAATAATTGCCACGTGATTGTGATTCACGGAGGTAAGGCCCCCTTCTAGTCCCGCAGGGAATTTTTTAAAATTATAACCTTTTTTAATATGGTTCAACATGTTTCCGATGAGTTTCAGACGCCAAAATTAATTCTCTCATATAACTATAAAGATGCTCAAGTAATATTTGC
>OZ023327.1:48132939-48150204 GCA_964007535.1 Brachyptera risi | reverse complement strand
ATATATATATATATATATATATATATATATATATATATATATATATATATATATATATATATATATATATATATATATATATATATATATATATATATATATATATATATATATATATATATATATATATATATATATATATATATATATATATATAATATATATATATATATATATATATATATATATATATATATATATATATATATATATATATATATATATATATATATATATATATATATATATATATATATATATATATATATATATATATATATATATATATATATATATATATATATATATATATATTATATATATATATATATATATATATATATATATATATATATATATATATATATATATATATATATATATATATATATATATATATATATATATATATATATATATATATATATATATATATATATATATATATATATATATATATATATATATATATATATATATATATATATATATATATATATATATATATATATATATATATATATATATATATATATATATATATATATATATATATATATATATATATATATATATATATATATATATATATATATATATATATATATATATATATATATATATATATATATATATATATATATATATATATATATATATATATATATATATATATATATATATATATATATATATATATATATATATATATATATATATATATATATATATATATATATATATATATATATATATATATATATATATATATATATATATATATATATATATATATATATATATATATATATATATATATATATATATATATATATATATATATAAATATATATATATATATATACACTTTGAAAAATGTTCACAATTCACCTTCAATCTACATGACGATTCTCTTCTAAATGAATAAAAATGCATGTTGTGTCAACTTGCAAATTTTAAAATGCTTTCATTAGGACGCTATGATTACGGCTGAGGGCGTCGCCATGCGATGGAAGACAGAAAAACTGACACAAGCCCCCGCACTGTATCGCAAATACAACAAAATAACGTCAATACCAGCTGCACTTCTGTATTATCACTGTCGGTGTGGAACTCGAGAAAATACTTGCGCGATATGCCTATAAAAACATTGTACAATGATAATTGAATGAATATTAGGGTTTTAAGGCGCATCGACAGTGAGGTCATTTAGCACGATGATAATTATGATAGCTCAGATGATAATTATGATAGCTCAGTTTACATTATCAGTTACATATAGGGCTACAAATATCTCAATTTTACCAGAGAGATGTGAATTATCACAATGAATCTGAAAGGGCGCCAAACACACAATAAGACGTCCAGGGGAGGCACGAGCCCCCCCTGGCTACGCCATTCGGCCTACTCATGGTGGAGAGCCGTTGAAAGAATACAGAGATGATATACAAACACACAAGGTTTCCACGTTTCGGCTACTACTTTGGTCACAGTAGAGTAGATGGTGATTTATGGTTATTCAAATTATTGTTTTCAGTTCCCCCCTTTCCTCCCCTTCCCACTACATCACCCACCTACCTGAACAAGCAGCCTTTATCATCACTATCTACTCTACTGTGACCATAGCAATATCCAAAACCTCGTGTGTCTGTACATCATATCTGTATTCTGTTCTGTATTGTGTTATGTGTTTCTGTATTTCTGTAATCTGTATTCTGTTCGTGTGCAATTGCAAGAGTTTAAATAATAATAATAATCAACGGCTCTCCACCATGAGTAGGCCTATCTACTTATAAACCTCAGTAAGCTGCTGTTTTTTCTTTCCCTTTTATCCAATTCATACTTCTATCAACTCTGATTGCAATGGTAGACGTTTTCTATATGCTCTTGATATTTTATAGTTTTCTTTGTGTTTATTAGTTGTGTTTGAGTTGGATCCAATTCCTTTGTTATCCAACTCATTGCCATAGCTAACCAACTTTTGTTGACTGATATAAATATATTGGTTGAAAATGGTGGAGAGTTGGATGATTTTCTTTCTCTCTTTTCATGGGTTTTCTTGAGCCTTCGGGGGAAGGGAGGGGGAATGCAAATTCAAATGGAGAAAAGCAGCATATGCATTGTAAGATCAGCGAGACATTGGAATGAATGTAGGCCTACTCCAAAGTTATATGGACAAGTGAATTTTGAAATTGATCAAACTTCCCTTATTCATTCGTTAACATTTCATTCTTGTAGGCCTTACTTTATTTATATAAACCTGTATTAGGAGAAAAGATGTTTATTTCTCATTTTATTTTTTTTTTCATTTGAAAATATGTTTTTCCTCAGAAGTGGTTGAACTGATTGGGACCAAAACCTGAACAGATTTGACTTCGTATTCACGAAAAAAAATCAGACTGATCGTCCGAGAATCATCTGACCTGTAGAGTGCATTTTGTCACACTTTTGTCCAGAAACATTCAAAAATTCATTTTTTTTAGAGTAGTAAGACCGATTTGTCCCCACGACTAGGCCTATACAGTTCCAAGTAGGTCGAATATGTGAGTCTGCAATAAAAATCATATTGATCAATCAAACATTCTGACCTGTGGATCGCGGACAAAAAAAAAGAAGAGAAAGATACATCTCTTCCCAATGGGAGTCTTCGCTTCGCTCATCCAATTACTTCGTAATATGTGGACCCATTTAATTTCCATTCTCGATTATTGTATTCAATACGCGTTTTCTACTACTAGTCTCTCATGTAACTGACCTATTGTACAATTACCATTGTAACATTCGACCTACAGCTAGGCTAGACAGGCCTACATTTTATAGCATGCAAGATCAACGGTTCAACCCAGCATATCTCTTGTACGAGAGAAAACATAATATTGTAGATGAATATCATGAAATTCATCCGTGGAAAAAATTGGAGGGTTCATTTTTGAAATGAATGAAGAATAACCACGAAGTTTCTACGGAATAAAATTGTGTGTACGTATGAGAGGTTTTGCGAAGACTTAATAGTGTAGGCTAGCTTATCACATCCAAAATGTCATATTTCATACAACAAATGTAATGGCCTAAATGGTAAATATATTAGACATCTGAATAAAATATTTGTGCTATAAAACAACACACAAACCTCAAGAAAATTGTGGAAAAAATTCACGTTATATATCAACTATACAGTAGAACCTCATTTATAAGTTACTCGTTTATACATTTATTACATTTATGAGTTTTATTTTTTGATTCAACCTATATACTCCACATGTTGAATAGTTTCATTAATAAGTTTTTGACATCAATACTAGGGGTGGGCACTAAATAGATTTAATCGATTTGATTACTAATCCATTACGCAAAATATTCGATTAATCGATATTGCTATTAAATAATCAATATCTTCGATCTGTGCCATATTTTGAAATTGCCGCTTTTCAAATTGCCTCACGTGCGTGCGCAGGTTATTAGCCCTGTTGGTTAATGAGGTATTGATACTGGCCTGAAAAACGGAAGTTTGAGGCCATCAACAAAGCGATCCAACTAGTTGCTAAAGATGGCGTCAACATCTAAGAGTGAGAAGAAAACACTGTTCACGCCTCTGAATTTAAGAAGTGATGTGTGGTTGAATTTTGAGTTTTTTGCCAAGAATCAAGATTCAACTCCACCTCAAATCTTAAATGAAGATTTTATGTACTGCCGCCACTGTGAACGAGAGATAACATACTGTTCTAATACATCTAACCTCAAACAACATATTACGCGATGCATAACGAGAACGTTCAACAACCAATGAGAAGAAAGAATTCAAATTTCAAATAGTGAAATGAGCGGCACCCCTACAGAAATACGAAAAACTAACTTTGTCGATACTTGATGGTTTTAATAGATTTTTTAATCGATTTGACCATGTACAAAAATCGATAATCGATTTCGATTTTTTAATCGATGTCCATCCCTAATTAATACACTTTTTTAGTCTGGCCCCCTGAAAAACGTATAAATGAGGTTCCACTGTATAGGCCATAGTATTAGAGTAGGGTGTGTGACTCATATTTCATTACTTATTCATTTTGATTGACCAAACTCTCCTCTATAATTTAGTCTGTTCTCTAGCTGTTTGTTGTAAAGTACAGAATATAGCATAAGTATCTACTATGTCTCATTGGCCTATCTGGTTATATGTGTGCGTTTCTATTCTAGCGATTTCATCTCCGTCCGGCGCGCGCTCGATCCCCACCGGGTACTTCTCGAATTGTGTAAAATGTTTCTCAATACCTAACTGTTCATGAATCTCTTTCTGTAGATGATGCTCACCCTCGTAACAAAATAAGTGACTAATTTTTCCTAAAAATCTTTTTTTCCATGAGTTGGATTAGAGTTTGATATGAGTTGGATATG
The DNA here is from genome assembly GCA_964007535.1 of Brachyptera risi. Lineage (NCBI taxonomy): Eukaryota > Metazoa > Arthropoda > Insecta > Plecoptera > Taeniopterygidae > Brachyptera > Brachyptera risi. Next base: position 48,145,812 of record OZ023327.1, on the reverse strand, counting down.
CGTGGCCACAGTGGCGAAATAATTTGGTAAGCGGTTGGATAAGAGTTGGATTCAGACCACACTGATGCGTCATGATGGTGACATAGAGTTGAATGCGAGTGGTTCAAAAATGGCTAACACTTGAATGCGAGTTGGTTAAGTGACGAACAGTTAGAGTGCAGTAACTCGCATCCAAACTTCTATTCAACACATAGCCCTTTGACACATATAATGGCAGTTGGATACCAGTAGTGGCGAATAGGTGGATATAGCTTGGATGCCAGTTTTGAAAGCGAGTTGAATGTGAGTTGGATCTAGAAGATATTTCTATATGGGTTTTCTGTCTCCTTTCTTGGAATATCACTGTTATTACCCCTTCTTCCCACAAAATCTTCCGGTACTCCTTTCTGTTGCCATGCTGTCGCCATCACACGAAACACCCACTCCGCCTCCCACTGTCAAGCTGTCTTCATCATCTCTACCACAATCTCATCTGATTCTGCTGCTTTACCATTCGTCAATTTTTTTGCCTGTGCTACCTCCTCTATTGACAACATCTCCATACAGTCCTCTCCTCCCATCGCTGCCTCCTCCACTTCTTCTGCCCGTGTATGTTTTGCATTCAATAGCTCTTCAAAATGCTCTTTCCACATTCTCTTCATTTCTCTGGGTTCTCGAAACAGTTTATTATTCTAGTCAACACATGATCTTCTGCTTTTCTTCGTCTCTGCTTCTCTTTCATAATTCCATACAATTTTTTTCTTATTTCCCTGCCCAACTTTTTCCAGCTTCTAGGCAAGCTCTACCATTGTTCTCTTCTTCTCCTTCTCAATTATGCTCCTAAACTCTCTCTTTTTTCCTCTCCAAGTACTTCAGTATATTTCTTGCTGATCCATCTTTCTCCTTCCTAATCCAAGTTTTCTGTTTTGTTTGACTGCACAACTCACCTCCTCGCTCCACCATGCCGTCTTCTTTGCCTTTCTCTTCCCACTTGACCTTCCACACACTTCATTTGTTACTTGTACCATTACTTCTTCTCCATTCTTCTTCTAAATCCCTTATTTCACCTTCTGGTATTCTCCCCTCAATCACCCTTTAAAACTCCCTTCTAATACTCGCTTCTTGCAGTCTCCATATCTTCAATTTGGCTTGTTTTCTCCCCGATTCAAATATCGAAAATAATGCAAGTGCACTATTTTTTCATAAAAACTGGGTCTACAGCAATTATAGTAAAGTGAGCAAAATAACTCAAAGCAGCACATGTCACATCACCTCAGTAACGATAGTGAGATAACTGGGAGCAGCGCCTAATCGCTAACTTGATTAGTTTTCGTTGAAGAATGATTGAAGAGTTCGCAATATCTTCATAAATGATAAAATACTAATCACTACTATACTAGTATAGCTTGAACCAGAGGTAAATTACCTCTTTCTACCTGGCTAAACCCAGTCTTGCAATATTGCATAGAATTTGAAAGTACCAGGCAAACAGAAAATTGTATTTTACTTTTGGCTCAAGCCCTAAACAGAAATAGACTTGTGCATTACATGTTAACAGTGGTAACACAATGTAAGCCTACAGTCAAGAAGCAACATGATCCCTCTACTTTGTAATATTTTCCTGTATGGTGCAACCAATTAATAAGACCTAAATCCAAACATTTACAAGTTATTAGGCACACATTAATAATAATACTAATGAAGTATTCTGATCTGTTACCTTCCTCTCGATATATCTTGAGCATGACTGTAGCAAGCGAGGCCCTAATTTCAGATACTTGAATTCGTGACTTGACAACGTCAGCAGGGAAGATCACAGCCCAGAAGATAAATCCACCGACAGCTCCGGCGATCATGGTTCGTAGTGGTCCTGCCAGCGTAGACAAATTCACAAATTCAATGATAGGTTTCTTTCCAGATCAAATTTACAATACATAAGAGAGCATAATTATGTCTATCTAATTCCAAGAAGTAGCTTGTATGCTTATTTATTTAATTGATTTTACCTCTCACTTCCTTAAATAGAGCACTACTTTAGAGCTACGCACATTTTAAAAATAGAACTAGTTCAACAAGTGGAGCCTACCAATTAGGTAATATGAATTAAACAGAAGTATATCGGGACCTTCTTTTTAAAACAACAGTACATAGCACAAGTTGTTACTTTCACACTTCAATTCTCTCTATTCTCTTCTAGAAAAAAATGTCTACTATTATTATTAAAATTACTCAAAAGATACAAGAAACCAATGCTATGCTCATCTAGAACTCATTAACTGGCATCTACTAGACTGAACTTTTTGCAAAGCATTCTATTTAATAATTGATTCTTTCAAAAAGTATGTAGGCCAAATGGATAGCGTACTGCTTTACAATGCTGCAATTTTAATCAATTTTTGTATTTTCCTACTACTGTACAACTGCTTTAGACAAGTGGACTCTCAAGTCAATGACCATTGCACCAGTAGCGAAGCGTCGGGGTAAACATTGAGACGTCTACCCAACGAAAAAAAGGAAAGGAAAAACTGTATATCTCTATTTTTATCCCTAAATTGATTTCAAGTTTCTCCAGGAGACGATATTTTGCCTTATACACCATTACACGCTGTGTGTAGGCTGGTTGTCCGTGCACGCGGCTGTCTCCAATCTTTTCTATACAGCGTCTCATTCCCGAGCCTATTTTACTTGTTTATTGAGTCGTGCGCATGCTCGGGTTTGTAGCCACATATGCAACTTATACAGAACAATGAGACATGTAAATTAGCAATAGTAAGGATGGGCTGGACCTGTATGTCCTCCATATTTGCCCCTCACTTTTTCGTGTCTCCCCTATTGTATTGTCACGCTTCGCCACTGCATTGTACAATCACTATTTGCAGTGAAACCTCTACAGTAGCCATCATTTTACAAGGAACAACAAGAACACATCAATGCCGAAAAATCCAACATTGTTTATAAGGCTGTAGGGTAGAGAAAATAAATGATAGAAGCACAAAAACGCTGGATCTGGGAATGATGCATCAAAGTTTCACTTTATTTCAAATGCAAGTTCTAGTTGTGTTGGTATGGCAAACAATTAATAGGCATATCCTGTTCTTTTTTACCCCAAATTCTCTTTGATTAGGAAGTAACTATGGATTCAACACATTCTTTTGTCTGCACTCTTCCACAACTCATGCCACTACTCAAGTATAAACTCAAAATATATCATACCAATCTCATCTTTGGTCTTTTCTGGAGTAGTGAATAAGTCTCTGGTTAACTCGTAGCCACCGAAGAAGAAGAAATACCCTGGCATTTCACGTGCAATTGTTGATCCAAGCCCTCTAAATAAGCCAGCAATACCATCTTGTCGAATAATACGCTGTGTCAATTGGAATGGACCAATTTTTACCTACAGAGAGATATTATTTATTCACTGAAGAATAAAAACACAGTACTGAACAATGACAGATGATGAATGAAGAAGAGTTTGATGAAATACTATATAAACAATAACAAGCCGATTAAATTGCCAACCATTCAGTTCAAATACACTGGGAATTAGAATGTTCAACACACTCACCATGTAAATCTACTCTTGAATTACAAAAACCATTTCATTAAGCATCTTGGAACCAGAATATTAGTTCCTACGTGTGAGGCTACACGTAATTGCACAGGTTTGTATTTGAGCTCAAAATTCAACTAGTATAAAAGTTACCAAGTTAGTAGTACTAGTTGCTAAAACACAATGTTGTGGAAAGACTATAGCAGTCATAATTATTTATAACGTAGATCCAGCATCTTGTTCACTCAAACATCACACATCTGGCATATGCATGCGCAGGATTTGACATTTGGTATGGTTAGGCACAGATAGTGACTTGTACCATTGATTTTGTAAGGTTACTACAAATTCAATGCTTGTACCAATAGTCTAATACCCCATATCTATGTCTAATCCATATCTAAGTCAATACCTATGTTTGGTCATGTTGTACTGGCAATCTAAGTATGTAATAAAATGGTTAGTATGCTCCCGTATATTGTGCAGTCTATTGCCCACACATCTTCTCCTAAGTTCGGTACTAGCATTTCAGCCAATGACATTCGACACTAAAAGTAACAAGAGATCGCGCTAGTGTCGCCGACAAAATTCCATTATGGCCGCTGAAACGAGGATACATGGTTGATTAGCACTAATGGTTCCATGTATAATGGCAGGCGCACCGATGTCAAATAACGGATTTCTTGATAATATGTGGGCTTACACGATACTTTAATATTTAGATTTAATGTAGGACTACAGTTGAAAAAAAACATTCACTTCGGCCAAATTCAACCCCGAACTTTGTGTATTATATTCTTAACTTCATTTGATCTTTTTGATTTGATGGAAGGAAAGATATAATTGATGGAGCTCAAGTCTGATTCCTTAGGAAACATGATCAAGAAGATTTCTATATTAGATCGAAATATTTAAAATCGACTTGTATAAAAATTATTGCATTCTATCAAATTAACCTTTCAAACTATGATTCATTACATCTAGCTAAGCTTGACAACAACTGTTGTCATTTTCATTTCTTTTAACAAAAATGTGACATATTTGTAGGCCTACTCAACATCCTATTATTCATTATATGAAATTATATTGTTCTTGATTCGTCTTTACTGTACAATTCCCAATTTCAGCAGTAGGCCCTAATGACATAATAATAATTTGCCACAATAATAAAAATCACCCACTACATTTTCTCCTCTAGGCCTACTCCCCCTTAGTACAAAGCTGAGAAATTTTGTGGGCAGGATATATTATAGGCCTTTTATTCAAAAAAATTATTATACAGACTGGAAGTAGACCCAGATTAGAATACTTTTCTTATTATTAAACACTGCCGCCACAAAATGACCTCGCTCTCGACATGCCTCTAAGCCCAATATTCACTTAAAAGTCAATGTGAAAATTACGCACTAGCTAGATAATACAACATATTACTGATACTGTATTAATATACCAATGAGACGGGTGAACCAGTAGCTAAAACGCTTAATCTCATTGTTGATCTTATAGTCATCATACAATACCATATAAATAATAAAATGCCTATATAATTGACTAAACTATGAACTTATCTTCACCGAGTTTGGTGATGAAAGATTAGCTTCATTCCACAAAAAAAAAATCATACTGGTATCAGCAATGTCAAGCACTTTCCAGGCAATCCTCTCACTGGCTATACGGGACTTTTCCCGATCAATTACGTTGATCTTGACATTACATTTTTGTAGAAATGGTATAGCCATTTCATGTGTTATTCAAGTGCACGTGCGTAACCTATCCTAGTTTCAACAGTTCACATTTTCTCTGCCGCGCGCGTATCTGCAACTTTTAGTGTCGAATACGAGCAACAAGAGGGAATTATATAATATTTATACGTCTGATCTCTCTCACCCTGTACAGCACTGTGAAATTCACTGTTATGCTGATGATACGCAACTATATTTCTCATATAAAACTGAAAACGTACAAGAAGCAACATTGAAAATTAATGAGGATTTAAAAGCCCTTCAAATATCTTCAACTAAACACGCAATAAAATTGAACCCCGAAAAATCGATGGCCATACATCTTGGCACAACTAACAGCGTCAAGTTTATGAAAATTAATAACATAGAAATTGTATTAGATGGAAAACCGTTGAAGGTCGTAGATGTAGCCAGAAACCTAGGTTTATATATTGATAGTGACCTCAGATTCAAGAAACAAGTTTCAACTTTAATGCAATCATGCTACAGCAAGCTCAAACATCTTTACTTCTCTAGACACATATTGTCAAAACAACTTAAATTTCAACTTGTCAACTCTCTTATCTTGTCTAAATTCGATTATTGTGACGTAATATATGGTCCATGTTTAGATAGTCATAGCATTGCAAGAATTTAAACTGCCCAAAATGCGTGTCTTCGATTTATTCTTAACATTAGGAGATATAACCCTCTAACACAGAGGAACAATTGTATTTCAAAGTACTATGAAAAGTGTGAATGGTTAAATATGAGTGCAAGGCGAACTCTTCATCTAGGAATATTGATCAAAACCATAGTGTCATCAGGTCAACCCGAGTATCTAAGACACAAATTTATTCAAAGAGAGGAATCACACCCCATCAATACACGAAATAAAAGCAAGCTTTCAATAGTCTCTCACTCCACCACTATGTTCAAGCGATCCTTTACATATAATGCTACACAACTGTATAATAATCTGTCTGAACCATTTATTGAATGTAGCCTAAATTCTTTCAAAATCAACTTCAAAAAACACCTGCTAGAATCTATTTGAATGTAATACCTAATCAGCCTTATGTATCATGATGTACCTGAACAGAATACTTATATTAAGTATTTGAGACTGAGATTATATAATTATTCCTTTCATAATGTTCTCAGGTATTATTAGAAATATATTGTTAATTCAGGTTAAAATTAGGTTAATAATGATTATTAGACAATCCATTCACTAGGACTAACCTAGAACTGGAGTGTTGCCTTTTAAATAATTATCAAGCATACATATTCTTGTTATTTTCCATTTTTTACTATAATAATGTTTTATATCATTCCACAGCACTACATTTCACTACATTTTCAACTAACAATCTATAATTTTGTTATTAAATTCTATAAATATAACTGTCATTAGGTGAGCACCACTTGAAACTATTGCAATATATTCTAGTTATTAGTTATTAGTATTTCCTCAAGTTTATTTGCAATTTTCTATGTGATATGCTATATTCTAGTTTTTTAGTTCAATGTTTAGTATATAGTTATTAGATATTAAAGTATTTTACATATTATGTCTATGTATCTGTCTATGTAAAAGCGGTTAAGTGTAAGAGAAGCCATTGGCTTAACTTCGCCGGATTAATAAAGACCTTTTATTATTATTATTATTATTATTATTATTATTATTTTGACATCTGAGTATGTACTACTCATCCTCAGGGGCGGTGGAGCCGGGGGGTCAGGGGAGTCGGCTGACCCCCCCCCCCCCCCCCCCCCAATAATCATGTGATAAATCTAACTTCAACAAAAAACTATAACAAACGTGACAACTTCATCAATTTTAACCCCTCAATATTTTTAGGGCTCTGCCGTCATTGCCTATGACTCATCATAAAAATATTTGCCATAACGTTTTACCTCATTTTTTTCCCAAATCCAAAATGTATAATTTGAAATATCTTTTTTATAGGCCTACTCCTTCAAATTTCAAATTAATGAAGGTTTAAGGTGCTTTTGGTCGCGTTTGCTGCGTCACGCGAGTATTCGCATTTATTGACTCGCGCGCGTTGAAGATGTACAGAAAAATGGATGCCTAGCAATTCAAGAATATGAAGTCAGATTATCTTTTAGCTTGATGTTTGGTGACGTAAGGTTGCCGGCCTTGTTTTTTTCATTCACTGTCATAATAAGTACCCGGGACTATTTTATTTTTGAGCACTAAGGACATTTTTATTATAGACCTATGATATACGTCCCTACCTTGAACGTTAATTGAATAATAAAACTTCAACAGAGCTATGGAATCCTCTTTGGACCATTGTCTTAATTTTAAACAACAAATGACTATAGTCATTTAATGATAGAAATCCCTCCATAGTTTGAAGAAAATGCATTGTTCATTCTCACGTGTGTCGATTTTGATTTTGAAGTTATCTTATACCGCCTTGTACTGTTGTACGTTCGGTCGGAGCGGACAGTGAACGATGAGATGTAGCAGTGTGTAGCGGCTGTACTCGCGTGCGAAGCATCAGAACTTGAACCAAATTGATATCTCTACGCGGCAAACGCGCGAAACACAAGACCTGATTGGTCAGCGCGCCTGACGCTTGTAACGCGCCGCTCTCAACGTGAGTCAGTAAAAGCGGCATGACTGTAATAATATAACTACAGGCACCATATACTTATCTGATTCACCCAACTCACCAAAATCAGTGTAATTAGACATTTATGGCCAACTTCTGATATGAACACTATCAAGCAAAATCTTTTATTTATAAAACCTCCATGAAACGAAATTATATGGTTTATAAATCTACAGAATCTGAGCTCTATCTATGACTCTATGGGTGGATTGTAGAGACGGAGTTTAAACCCCGGCCTACCTTAGACGCCGTCCAAGTAAGAAATTGCATTGTGGCTGCAATGCAATTTCTTAGACGGCGTCTAAGGTGGGCCGGGGTTTAAACTCCCGTCTCTGCAATCCACCCTATCTCAAGGCTATAGGCCCTAACCATATGATATTCCACTCTACTTATCTCCTCTAGGCCTATTCTAGACATGTCATTGTGTTGCGTCTATCCAAACTCACCACTTGCTGCCCAGCAGATAAGGTATGCAATTGTACTTCCCGCATTGCTTGCAGTTGGCATTTAATAAGCTCCGTCGGGCAGAGTGAAAACGACGAGAAAAAAGATGCTATGGACCCTGCCATGGCATTGGAAAGAGCAGACAAATCTTCAGCTTTCTGAAACAAATGGTAGGTATGGCAAGTACATCTAGTGCAAATTTTAAAAACAGAATTGGTTGTAACAGTATATTATAGTACCGGTACACTGTGTTAACTGTATGTAATGGAATGTACAAAAGGACAATAAACATATCTATCTATCTATTTATCTATCAATCTGCATTTATTATAATTTGAAGTCTTCAATTTAAGCTTTGCCATCCATTTTATACTCTGAAAATGTTCTCTATCTTGTAAATATGTATTCAGTATTCACCACCTTGTTAATTGTATTTCCAGTTAGGCAACTTGGCAACACCGTACTTGCCATCTAAGGGATGTTATTATTTTTTCTCTCCACACCATTCTAGACCGTTCATAGAGCAACATGTAGTTAGAACTTCAGAAGGTGCTAAAAGCTAGCTGCTGCACCACCGACAGTCAGTGGGGTTTGTTTTCTTTTGATCTAGTTTCTGTTCATATTTCATCGTTGTGCACCACACAGATTATATTTATTAAACACTTGTTGGTCTGTTACTTTCGTTCTGCAAGTGTTTTTGTACTGTACATTTCTACATAATTCTGACAAGTTACCCTTCTGCTGTCCGATCCAATCATCTCCCTAGCTGTAATTCATCCCTCAAATGGCCTACTTTGAATTTAAGTACAAAAAGAGATAATAAATAGATAACAACTGGTATCACAAGTTAGTCATAAGTTGCACTCTACCAGTTCTAAAGGATAGCTGATGGTCTTTTGTCTGTAAATCTGGAGATCTTTCAAATGGCTTATATTTATGGGTAAGCTGATCATTGAAGTTGATACAGCTAAATTCTTAGGTTTAACGATCGACAATAAACTAAACTGGGAAGCTCATTGCTCCAATCTTGAATCATATATCTCATCTGGTTGTTTTCTTGTTAAAAGACTGGTGAATCTATGTAGTGAGGATGTAGCAAAAATGGCATACTTTACTTACATGCACTCTAAAATAAGTTATGGTATTATTATGTGGGGCCTGTCAAATCATGCTAAAGGTATATTCATCTTACAAAAAAAATCCTCAAGATATTTAGCACGGGCAAGCTATAATCCTATTACAGCAGATGTTTTTTATAAAGATTCTTGTGTTAAACTTTTCAAGTTATTCTATATATTCTTCTTCTGCCTTGTATTTATAATTTTAATGTGATTTTATTTGTTGTTGAATCTTACTCTATTTCTATTTTAAACTCTTGCAATCATGAATATGGGACTAGGAATGAAAACAACTTCTTATCTATAGACCATAGGCTAACATTATTTGAGAAGGGTCCAACCTATTCAGGTAACAAGCTGCAGATTGTTTAATTTTCTTCCGAAATGCATCAAAGATTGTATAAAGTTGGGTGTTGAGAAATTTAAAATTAAACTAAAAGTGTATCTACTTGAAAAATGTTATTATTCTGTAAATGAGTTTATTAATGGTAATACGTACAATTTTAAATTTTTATATCAAGTGAAATTTTAATTCTGATCATTTGTGATTTAATGTGATGTACTCTATATAGACCTACTATAACATTTTATTATAACATATTCGTTTATATTTTTGGTATGTTCATCGATTTTATGTATTGACAATTCTGTTATACTCTGATGTTGACTCTTCACAGAAATAAAACAATTTGAATTTGAAAAATTTGAATTTGATGGACTGTCAAAAAAGGGATGCATTTATTTTTTCTTCAAAGTTGAAAGACATAAGCTTCGACCTTGACAAAACAATGGGATTAAAATGAATGCAAGAATGCAAAATGAAATGTTTGCAAAAAAAAGTGTACTGACATTTTTATTGAAATTACCCTGATATACGTCAAAATTACTCGGGTAATTTCAGCGGGCACCAGATTCATAATTTGTTACCCGAAGACATCAATCAATAATATATATATATATATATATATATATATATATATATATATATATATATATATATATATATATAGAGAGAGAGAGAGCATAGTTTACAATAATTGATCAAAACTGAGTGAATTGATGTAAAAATTGTAAAATTGTGAAAATGGATGTGAATGAAATATTTTAATTTTTTCATGTAGGCCTACAAATGGCTCAAATCACGATGACGTCTGTATTACTGTAATATCTCATTTTATTGTTGCCTCACAAACCTGTAGCTCTTCGTATGATGAAGACACAGCTGTTAGGAATGCAATCGAAGTGTCACTACATAAACTGAAAATTCCAATACTATAGGATATTTGCATGCACGATATGATTATTGAACAGGAGAAAAAATATTGGGCCAACCCTATTCCCACGAACGTTCGTGCGGGTTGTGCCTCCAGCATCCTGAACTACTATTCCCAAGAACCGTTCGTGCCGGCAAGATTAACAAACACTATTCCCACAATCCATTCGTGCCGGCAAGACGCACATACACTATTCCCACGAACCGTTCGTGCCGGCAGGAAGTGTAATCTCTATTCCCACAACCGGTTGTGTGGTTCTTGTGAATAGCTGACCAACACGGCCATCACTATTCGCAAGAACGGGCACACCAAATGCTCTCACGTAGTTCATTTTGATACCCACAGAGGGGCCTGGCAGCGGAAGAAGGCAGTTGAGGAATATAATCCATCTTGGCCACCGTCTTTAATTGCAGTGAGGTTGATAAATAGGCCATTTGACTGTGTCAACACGATTTCAAATGTGTAACCCGTGTTTTGATTGTTGTTTCCAAGGGATTTGTATCAATGGCACCTACGCCAGTCCATTCCTGTTTCCCGCCCGTTTCCGCTTCAGCACAATACGATCTCCTCCTACTGAGCCTAGAGCCCTCTGACAACGATCATATGAACTACGTGCTGCCGCGGTGTGTGCGTTGTGAGTTTGTTCCTGGGAATAGCCAGCCCTAGTGAGTCTGCTATTCCCCAGAACCATTTCGTGTGGACCGCTGGTTGTGCGAATAGAAGGCCCCGCCCGGGCCGGCTATTCACACAACCCGGGTTGTGGGTCGGGAATAGACACTTCGAAAATATTGATACCAGTATATTAGAAATTTAGAATTAATTTTCGATGTGATGTGAATAATAATTGACATGAGTTTTTACATCGAGGAAAAACCACAAAACAATAATTGACATAAGGTAACAAACTTATGTGGGTCTAGACCTACCAAATCCGGTAGGATAGGTGTATGGTACGGGCTAGGTCAACCGACAATCAGAGCTACTACCACAATGAAATGTAAAGAAAACTAGACCTAAAAGACATGATGAACACATCAACATGCATAACAGTTGAATAAGACCAACTATGCACATGAATTAAAAAATGAGACATAGGGCCTACCTCTGTGTCAGTGAACTTCATAATGACTTTCTGACATGCTCCATAACCTGCAAACAAAACTGAATTCTCGGCAACATTAGCTGCAACTGCTGGCAATGTTCCAGCGTACAATCCTCGAACTATACCCTCGTTCTTCAATGTCTGACGAATACAATCGGTCATCCCTTGATAGAGCTGTGGAAATGTCTGCATTTTAACTTTGATAGTGTCGAGGGGTTGACCCACGTAGACTAACCCAATACCCCCTGAAAAATGTAATATTTGAACTTAGTACCATAAAATAATTAATCACGTTTTTTCAACATATAATCAAAAGGATAATTACCCAGGGATCCAGCCACGAAGTCGATGACTCCATCCTTTAAAGGTTTATTTCCACTAGAACCAGACTCGACCATTTTACACAAATTCGTCTAGGCCTATAACCTAGACAGATAAAAGCGTGCTTTTTGTGAGGTGGACTGGGCCTAGGTATAAAGATGGGCCTGGTTCTACTATTTTTCACCTTTCCTTATAAGCTTTAATAGCACATTAATTCGCATCATTTAGTTATAGTTTTTCTATGAATGAACTTGTATGGTATGAATTCTTAGTTTCGGCTGGTTCGTCTATGTAACTGATATATTGCCGCTCTTCGTTAAGACAGTAAACAAAATGTTGACGAAATAGTTGGCTCAGTTTGCTCACAAGACTACGCACGTGGTACGTCATAGGTCAAAAACCGACCCGGCTTCTTTACAGCTGATTGGTCAATCTCAATTGGTGTCGGAAATAAGATGATGTTATTGGGTTGATTTTACAAGCATAGTTGAGATCAATTTTCACAATAATTATTGTCAATAAGATTAAAGTGATATAAGTGATTAGAGTCGCTCTTTTGAGCTTGAATTTACCTAATTCAAACTGACTTGTCCTGACATCGGGCTTTCACCTTTTAAAGTGAAAAAAATGAATTTGAAATTTACTATTGTATAACATCATAATGTAATAAAGTAACAATGATTTTGGAGTGCTTCACGGATCAGAAGAATTGAATAATC
>OZ023327.1:48122939-48127939 GCA_964007535.1 Brachyptera risi | reverse complement strand
CGTCCCCCTATAGGTTTTACTATAGGTTTTACTCATGGGATGTGAGATGTAAAGTAGCCTCTTAATTCTGTACATATTCGCGTGTGCAGCCCAGCGGTGTATGTAAGGGCAGTGGTTAATTTGTGCCGGAACGTACCGGAACGGCGTTCCGGTTCCTTTTTGAGATCGTGGTACGCAAGTTTCGGTTTCAAAATGATAAAAAAATCAATGGAAGGCGAATTTCGATTCATTCACAAGTATTTTCATTCTATACAGACGAATGAATATTCTTTCATTCTGATGTTTTTATTCCATTATTTCTATAAAAAAGGAACCATCGACAGTATAAGACGTTGCATTTTTTTCGTGTAACTCTTGTAGTGTTGGTGGAGGGGGAGGGGGGCTTTGAGAGATAGTTTTCTTCGAGGTGCGTTCCGGTTCCTTTTTAGTTACAAATTAAGCCCTGAGTACGAGTTTGGGGTTGAATAATTGAATGCCGAATGTGCATGCATGCATGCGCATGGATGAATGGATGCATGCGTGCATGAATAGCGTGATTGTTTTACATACGCCTTTTATTAAACATCTTGAATCTATAAATCATAGAACCCTTTCTTGTCTGTAGCTAAATGTCAACACAATGATACTAAGTTAACTTAGTAATAACCAAAGCTTAGTTAGCCAATGTCACGACTATACGTTTTTACCTATGCCATGAGGATGTATATATAGTGAGAGGGTAGTCGTAAGGGATTTTAAGGTAACAGATAAACTAGGTTGTTAGACTTTTAAACATTAGTTTATTGAAAGATAATTTTGATTATAAATGCCGAAAGAGGTTATGCAACTAGGGTAGGTAAGTTGCCGGTTCTCGATTGTTCAAAATAATGTTTGACAATTCTCAGAAACCGTAAAACGACTCGATCGTAACCACTGAATGTGCTTCTTCATTATTTCAAGCCCTTGAACTGGGAATGAAACTCTTACGCGAGTAAATATAAATATTTCCCCCTCCCCAGTCTCTCCCCGTGGCTCATTCAGCTCAGGCACTGCTTTGCAAACTTGAGCCAAGTATAGGGCGTGAGTTTAAGTAGGTCTGTGAATCTGGCCCCTCCAATGTCAGCACAAATTCTGAAACTTTGTCCAGAGTTTGTGCTAGGCCTCTAGATTTTATACCGAGAGTTCCAGAATCTGTGCTGGGTAATTTTCCGAGGAAATCGATTTCCTAAATATGAGGGGCCAAGTTCACACAGCCCCTTCAATGTCAGCACAAATTCTGAATCTTTGCATATAGTTCGTGCTGGACTTCTAGTTTTCATGCCGAGGGTTTCAGACTTTGTGCTAGGTAATTCTGCGAGAAAATAAATCTAAAAAATGAATGGGCGAGCTAATACAGCTCCTTCAATGTCAGCACAAATCCTGGTTCTTTGCATATAATTTGTGGTAGATTTGGTTTGCCGAGAGGTTTTGCAGAATTTGTACTGTGTAATTTTCCGAGTAAATCCATTTTCAATAATGATATGCCAAGGTCACGCAGCGTCGGCACAAATTCTGTCACAATGTCACTTCTGATAAATTCAGCACTAGATTACCAGACTTTTATGTATTGAGTTCCAGAATAGTCTTTGAGAAAAGAATCCAGATCTAGGAAATACATTTTTTTCAAAACATTGGGGAAGTACTATTGCTACAAATACCGCATCCGGAGAACTATCAATGTGTTTATTTATTTTACGTACATTTATTTTACGTAAATTTTTGTTGAGAAGAATGAAGTTATGGTAATTTAGTAGATCTTGACTTATAGTCACCCTTTAAGCCTTTAAGCAGAACAGTCACTGACATCATATTTGATTGTGAACGATAAGTGGATTATTCGATTTCATTTCCGCTGTGCTTGGTATTGATCATCTTCATAGTTTAATTTGAGTAAGTTCAACTTGAAGACTATGATAATTGTTTAAGCGGGTACTGAAGAGGATTTAATGAGAAATCAATTTTTTCTTGTTTTCGTGTGAATAATTAAAGATATCGAAATTATAATTTACGAGAAGCGTAGATCTTCATTATTCCTATAAAATGAAAATCACTGAACTTGTGCACTGTCATTTTCACAGTAGGCCAAATGCAGCTGAAATACTTTTGCAACTGTATGCTTGTGAAAATTATGGAATAATAGTTATGCAGTTTCAACGAATACAGTCGTATAGTGATTCAAAATGTTTTCAATTTTTTGTTTAAATATTACAATGATTATGGAGATTTCAACTATTTTTATTTCATACACATATATGTTGATGCTTTATAAAAATCAATTGAAGAAAATAATCTAAGCGTGGCCGGTAATCAAATGTATTGTTGAAAAACCCCGTATTATAAAAGAAATTGCAATAAATTCAAATTCCCCCAAAATATTACATCTGTTCAGAATCACACATCTCGTTTTATTACAATTATGTTGAATCCAGGTGGAAAATTGTATGAGATAAATTTTGTTCAATTCAATATACCGGTACTGTAAAAGATTACACGAAAAACAATTTCATTTTTCAAATTTTTTAAATGATTTTTTTTTTATTCAAGAGCCGCTTAGAAGTGAGAATTCGTGTGATTTGAAGATACTGGACCTCAATAATGCGATCACGTACAAGGCTCTGGAAAATCCAATGATAATCAATCAAAACAATGAACAAGTTGAACCAATTTTGAAAAACGTCAATTTTATTGGATGAGCGAAGCAAAGACTCCCATTGGGTCAGAGATATATCTTCCTCTGTTTTGTTTTGTCCGCGCTTCACAGGTCGTAATGTTTGATTGATCAATACGATTTTTGTAATGGACGCATATACTCAACGAACTTAGAACTGTATAGTTTTGGGGAGTAATTAGTTTTATCACTCTTGAAAAAATTGAATTTTCGAATATTTTTGTACGAAAATGCGACAAAATGCACTCCACAGGTCGGATGGACGGGATGGTTCAGACGATCAATCTGATTTTTTTTCACGGTGACTCATACGAGTCAAATCTGTTCATTTTTTTTATTCTGATCGGTCCACTACTGAAGAAAATATATTTTCGAATAATTAGAAAAAAAAATCTTTGATTTTTTTTCAAAATTCCTACTGAACGTTGCCACTGATGTTGCACTCCATCACGGAGTATTACATTGATTGAAAAAGGCGTCAAGAAAAAAAAACATGTTTTTTCTTGATGATTCTACCTAAAATTTCTTTCAGATATATGCCACTCTCTTTCGATTTTTTATTGTAACGTTGCCCATGAACTGCTTCGTCAAATATATGCACTCTATGTTGAGTGAGTATGAGTATCAACGGAATTTGCAACAACCCAATTAATGATTGCAGCATTGATTTCAGAGTTTACATTGAAATCATTTTTATGTTACAATTTTATGTTATTTTTTAGGCTTTTATGGTTAGGGTTATCAAGTTCGGGTTAGTACCCACTCGGACTTGAACTGATCTCATCTAACGTGGCTTCCATGGTTAGGGTTATCAAGGTCAGGTTAGTACCGACTCAGACCTGACCTGATCTGACGATCTAACGTGGCCTAACCTAACTGCCTGGGTTGGGATTTCATGGTTAGGGTTATCAGGTCAGGTTAGTATACCCACTCAGATCTGAAACTACATCATCTAACGTGGTCTAACCCAACTGCCTGGGTTGGGCTTCCATGGTTAGGGTTATCGTGGTCAGGTTAGTACCGACTCGAACCTGATCTGACCTGATCCAGCGTGGCCCAACCTAACTGCCTACAGGTTGGGCTTTCATGCTCAGGGTTATCAAGGTCCGATTAGTACCGACTTGGACCTGACCTGATCTAACGTGCCTGGGTTGGTTTATGATGGTTAGGGTTATTGAAGTCAGGTGACTCCACAGTAGGGTACATTAGGTGAGATACTGGGGCTAATTTTCCAGCTCATCCTTCAACGCGAGGTAAACACGTAGTTTGCCTAGTTAATAGGTACAGGCCTAAAGTATGCGAAAGGGTTTTGTTCTCTTTCCATTCACAACAGTACGGTTGACGGGAAGTAACACCGGGCTCAAAAGTTAGTACTTGACCGATTAGTATGGACTTATCAGCATACCGGTACCCTATACACGTATCCTAAAGTTCTATCCTTTATAGTTATATACTCATCTTTTTTTGTCGGGCATGTAATGCAAAATGCTGGGAAGGCGGGAAGTATAGCCGGGAAATGGGAGAGTTAAAATAATTTGTCTCAGAAATTTTGTCGAATGACAATTAGGGTCCATCTTTTAGAAAGCTGGGAACTATGATTCTGTAGTCCGACCAGAGCAATGGTTGTAATTAAATATATGTTTCAACTCGGGCATGTGTGGTACCCCTTAACAGGGAAATGGGAGAGTTGAAAACATTTTTTCTCGACTCTTTTGACCAATAACAATCACAGTAGCATCTTTCATCAACCGAATTTTAATTCTTCTTTGGATCGAAGAGTTACTTTTGATTTGATATAAGTTTTAAAAGACGAAATTTGGAAAAAATCGGAAAGATAAATCTTCCCTAGCCCACGAGAACGCGCGGTCCGATCGAGCTGAGATTCGAACCAGCGACCCATGTAAGTTTCATTAACAACATGTTGCTGGCGTTGCCGATGTTTGCCGAGCAATCCTTGGTTCGCGGAACAAAAATGAGTATATTTTGATTTTCGAGGCCCGTGCGCGGGTTTTATGCCCGACATATATCAGATGTTTGGTTGATGAAACTTATAGAGGTATGACCGACGATACCGAAAATCGAAATTACATCATCCTATGGCCCATGGTCAGTGTTCGAGTTGAGGGCATTTTCCACAAAATTTTCACCCTGCTTTTGTCAGTATGTGCTCGGTTCGAAGCCAGGACAGCTTAACGGCTTTATTTGATTTTCCCGACGTAAAAAGAAAAGCTAACCTAGTATACTAGGGGATGGTTTTATCTTCACGCGGTTTTGAATGTCAGCATCGTCGAAGACCAATCTACATTTGTTCGGA
>OZ023327.1:48110439-48117939 GCA_964007535.1 Brachyptera risi | reverse complement strand
GATTTGTTTACGAACCTTCACCATATCTATGTTTTATTTTCAATTCGGTTGGGTTCAACGACGCACTTTAATGGTAACTTTAAGTCTATTGACGTCGGATGAATGATAAATGAGATAGTGAGTTGATGAGGTGGAGGTTTCTTAGGATAGTGTGAAGAATAGTGAAAAAGAAGCGGTCTTGGCTTATAGGTCTATTGTAGAAACCACCCCGGCATTTGCTTAGGCAACAGAAACCGTGCGAAAAAAAACTGCAAAGATTGACGGTGACCGTACCGAAGTCTGATCTACTATCATTTTCTGGGTCACATGTAGCAAGCGCTTTTGCACTGAGCTAGTTGCGCCGGTCGTGGCTATACTTTGCGTAATATTTTTGTTTGTACTTGCTACAATATTGCATTCTATCAGCAAATTCAAGTTATTTCACTTCAGAAAACTGGAGTTATTTTACTGCAAATTCAAGTTATTTCACTGAATTACGAATTGAATTGCAAGCGTTACAGGAGTACAGGACGTTTACAGTAAGTCTGCAGTGGAACTCTACTCGAACCCGCACCCGTCTGGCTTCAGAGACGTTAATCATATACATGTAAACTGTTTGACGATTATTGTTTGCTTAACGACCCCAACAACATCTAGGTTATTTTGTGGTTCGAATGAGCGGGTGATGATGAAACTATGAAGTGATGATAAGTGAAAGGACGATTACAAAAATGCCTTATGCGGGACTCGAACCCACGCCCAACGGTGACTTCAGTTTCTGAAGCGGTGCCTCAGCTGACTGATCCAAGGAGGGTGGTTTGTAATTTGTTATACATTTTTACTGTCCATGTTTTATTTATTTTTTGATCGTATACCGGTATTCATAATGAAAACATTTATTTTTTACTTTTACTAGCCACTTTAGAATATGTTTTAACACTCTTTGATGGTTACAAAATTACAGTGTAAACAACAGCATAAATTAGCGACTACGAACGACCGTAAGACGAACCTATAGCACCCATAGGGCAAAAGCAACTCCAGGTTTTCATCGACATTATTTACCATGAAACGTTAACAGTACAAGAAACTAAACAAATACATCACAAGATGCAAATAACAACTGCCCAAAATGCCAATTGGCAATGAGTCAAATTTTTTAATAACAAATGTGGAAAGATCAATTGTTTAGAACAGTATTACCGATATGCTTGCTATCTATTACAGATCGTAATTGGATGAGCGTGGCGAAGATTCCATCCCACTCTTATACAGCTTTGTCTGTGTGTTTATGTTTGTTTGTTTGTTTGTTTGTAAGCACTGCACAGGTCGCATGGTTCGACTGATCAACGTGAAACATTTTTATACGGGCAAACTTTTACAACTTAGAACTGTAAAGTTTTTGGAATGAATCGGTTGGATAGATTTTGAGAAATATCATGTCAAAAGTTTTTAAAAACCCCATAAGATTAGGCTGGGTAAGAAAATTTGAAAAAATGAAATCTCTCCGAAAAGAATAAAATTTTCTCTGAATGTTAACACATGAACGATACACATAACCACCATTTTGTAAGCAATTCGAACTAGCCGTTTTGAAGAGAAAAAATTGAAATAACTGTTTTATTCATCAAATATATGGAAATGATTAAAAGCAGAATTGGGTTGTCAAGATTCACTGCTTTTTAGATTCGATATTTGCCCAAGAATGAACTATTCTTTATATTCGTCAAGGTGTGTAGAATACCAGAGAAGATAAAGTAGCAAATGTAGGACAAAGTGTGTACTGTGTAGAATACCAGAGTCGATAAAGTAGCAAATGTAGGACTCTTATTATACCTTATTCAGATATCTCGCTCATCTTACAACACATATTTCGCGTTTGCCTAGTATTATATACATACAAATAGCATGTAACCTGATGGGGTGAAAATTTGTTCTGGATCGACAGTATTTTAAAATATAGGCCTATACTTCTCTGAATGGTAAAAAGCAATTTCACTACCATATACGCAAACGGAAGGTCGCTACGATCGTTTATATGTGACGTTGAGGTGTTGACACTGAAAATGTTCAGCTGTGGGTAGGTCCCCCTTTAAAACCTATTTCTTTATTAGACTCTATGCCAGACAATAGTAACATATAGACGAAAGATGAGGAATATCTTTGAATCTCTCGTGTATGATAGTTCTACTTCGAAACATGTCAAGTAATGTTGGTATAAAACTGATCCCCTCAAAACTTTTCTTCCACCATTTTTGTTATCTTCTTCCTGCACCCCTGCACCCTGTAGTCCATCTGCCGGCCGATAGAAAGCGCGAAAACCATTCAGGATTGTGATTGGCTATCGGCCAGCTCGCAACGCGCACCTGCGTTGGTCGGTTTGTGCACGGCTTGCAACATAAGCGAGGGAACGGAGGTGTGCACGAGCAATTTAATTTCTTGCTGTCATAGGAGTCGCTGTCTTGGAGGTAATGTCTATTTATATTCTTTGTTAGGTCTATTATGTTATCTTACATTTTTCACTCGTGGCTAACGAGCATATTTTTTATTTATCTATTTTGTGTTCTAACGACGCACTATAGCCTACTGATATATATAGTATAGATATAGATATATGATATAGTATATGCCTACTGATGACTAAGATCTATTGGCGTCCGTGAATAATGGTTGGGGTTGAATCATAATGAGGTGAAAGATTATTTTATTATGTGTTATTGGATAGTGGGGAGGAGTCGATCGTGGCCTGATGTTGAGGAACCACCCCAGTATCAATCTGATCGTCATGAACCACGAAAAACCCATGTCAGGATGGTCGACCATAGCAGGAATCGAACTCCAGATCGCCTGAACTACGGTTCAGTGTGCTAGCCACTCGATTACCCGTCTCAGTACGAGCATACTAGTGTACGAAACTAATTTTACACCTGATTTTCTGTAATTTTGATGAAAATATCAAGTTAATCTGTGCATGGTGCTGATCTGACGTCTCATTCTAGAATCTAGGGATTGTATATCACAATCTCGCTTTCACATGTTAGGGGCTGGCCATAAATGATGTCACACGATTGTAGGGCATATCATCTCTCCCCCTGTCCGAGAAGGTCACAGAGATCATGGCACACCCCCCTTTAAATGTCACAACCCAGTCAATATCCCCCCCTTCCCTAAAATTATTTGGACAAACTGGGAATCAGTGATATTGTATTGTTTTGTATTGTTGGGATATGAAAAAAAGTTGTCCAACTTTTTAGTAATTGCACATTTTTTTAATTACTTTGTATTCCAAAAAATGGATGATTAATAACATGTTACTGCATTATACACTGGTCAGCAATTTGCATATGAGAGATCCAATGCAATAAACTTGAAGGAAGTAAATTATCAAAACTCAGTCATAGTTTAAGCAAGGGCAAAGACGTTCAATCACAAAGATGAAAACCATTAACAGCCACCTAAATTTGCATTGAAATATACAAATTATGTGGAGCAACTGATTTTCCTAACATTTTTAAAGAAATGAATAATATATAGTGTATAAATGTGGATATTACATAGTTTATATCCCCGCTCCACCCCCCACGAATTGTGGACGTCATTTATGGACAAGACAGCCCCTTAGTAGGTATACCAAACAGTTGATATGTTTTGAAGAAAAACGCTCATACTGCACTGTGCTGAAACTAATCAAAACTTAACCCAACGTAACTTACTAACCAGGGTTTATTTTTTCAATTTATAGAAGTAAAGGAACCGAAACGCAAAACGATATTTCAACCCCCCCCCCCCCCCTCACATAACTTATTAACTTGATTCAAAACATTTTCCATCATATTTTATAATTTCACATCGCATATATCAGCCACCTTCCGTAGCTCAGTCAACTGAAGCACCGCTTCAGAAACTGAAGTCAGCATCAGACGTGGGTTCGAATCCCGCATGAGGCATGGGATTTGGGAAACGTTCTTTCACTTCCCTTCATAGTTTCATTATTATACCTGCTCGTTCTTACCCCAAATAACCTAGCTTTTGATGGGGTCTTTAAACAAACAATAATCAATAACTTTTTCATCTCATTTTTCATCATTCATCATTCGCCGACGCCACTCGATTTCAGTTATCATTCGAATGGGTCGTTAAACCCAATATAATAAATGGCATAACTTCACCTGGATTCTCCTGACGCTCAAGAACACAGCCATACTGTGCACATAGTTTGTTTAGAATTCGCTATTTCAAAGGCTCAGGTCGTGGGGTCAATGACAACACTTTGTGTCCTATATATAAATAGGCTCATGATTTTGAACTTGGGCCTATTAGCGTTTTTATGCAAATCCATAAGGTCATCTTGTTATTTTTGTCTGATTTCCGTCGAGGGCATACAGAGTCACAAATGTCATAGTTGATATATGCCATTGTTTATGCCGTCTTTGTAGTGGAAAGTTAATGAGACATGTTTTGTCTTTGGCTCCTAATGCAATTTATGGTTGCGGTCACATAAACTGGTCGATTAAGCTTCGTTAAAATGCATCCTGAAGCGAAAATACTGATATTATACGCACTAAAACTAGAAGACAATATGCGTACGCACTCCACCCATAGTTTGTGAAAAAATTGGCGATCGATCAAATGTGCATAGATTTTATTTATGTTGAAATCTTAATTTTAAAATCAAATAACTGATGTAATCGCAAGTGTACAGTACGTTCTGATAGTGTCAGACAATAGTGACTAAATTTTGCACCTATTGCAAAGTCAATAGGCCTACATGAAATTATTAGGATGAGAGATAACGAAGACAATTCTATTCGATTTAAAATTCAGGCCTACCGCTGTTTGTTTGTTTTTTTGTTTGTCTGTCTGTCTGAATGCGCTCCACAGGTCGCCAGGCTAAACCGATACACGTGGAACGTTTTTCATTACTCATCTTCCAGTTCAGAGCTGTATTCTTTTTGATAACTGATCAAACGCAGCATATGCGTTGTTTTGTAAGATGAGATACTATGAGCGAGATACTTATATAAAATATACTCGAATATTCTACACACCTTGCCTGACTTGTATGAAATATACTCGATAACTCTGACAACCTAATTGACTTGGAAACTATCAAGTTTAAAAATTCGTGAATCACAGCGCCATGTTTCTGAATAACTATCAACACATTTCCAACAATTCGAAGTAGAAAATATATCTAATACATTATTTTCTTCCAAACGGTCAGGCCGATCTGAAAGAAAATATATATTAATATATATATCTTGCATGTGTTCACATTCAGTGAAGATTTGAAGATTTTGGAACAAATTCTATTTCCAAAATTTTCCCGCCCAACCTAATCTTATGGGATTTTCAAAATTGTTTGATTGTTTTTCTCAAAAGTGGTTTATCCGGCCCCAAAACTATGTAGTTCCAAATTGAATAATTTTGCGTTCATGCAGAAGAACTGTCATGTTCATCAGTCAAACCGTGTGATCTGTGTAGTGCGTAAAAACAAACATACAAACAAAACAAAAAACAGGCAAAGCTCCATAAGAGTGGGATGAAAGTCTTCG
This sequence comes from Brachyptera risi, assembly GCA_964007535.1. Classification (NCBI taxonomy): domain Eukaryota; kingdom Metazoa; phylum Arthropoda; class Insecta; order Plecoptera; family Taeniopterygidae; genus Brachyptera; species Brachyptera risi. The sequence goes on along the minus strand of OZ023327.1, from coordinate 48,112,405 downwards.
CTATCGCTCTTCTAACAATTGGTCTGGTAAATTTTCAGAAATGTTTGATTGAAATTTTGAAAATACTCTTGAGAATAACTTTGAGAAAAAAGTTGGTGAATATTTTTAACCGAACATTTTTTAATTTCGATATGTTATGAAGACAGCAATAACGGGTATGCTCTCCAAGTTTTTAAAAAATTTGTAAGTTTCAAAACCAATATGTGAGGATTTCTATTACACATGTAAATGTACTTGTGTCCACGAGAGATGAGGGTTCCGATCGACCGTCCCCCATTCACTATTCCACTTGATACTTCAACTTCGCTCCTTCATCGTTCGTGGATGGATACACTATCTGCCCGCTCATCTTACAACGCTTACTGCGCTTTTCTCTCTCAATTATCAATTTTGTAAAAAACCGTAGCATTGAAAATAATCACCAAAAAGATTTGAATGAAGAATTATTAAATGCTATAAATACTCTTACAGCGAATAACTATTTACGTTTATCAACGTAACTGAATAATTTGCGGTATGTTCTGTAGTTGCTGACTTGCTGGTATCATAAAATTGATCTCTTCGGATATCAATGTTGTTTTTATTACTATTTGTGTGAGTGTTTTCTTATCAATCCACTTGGAGTGAATGTAGACGACAATAGGCTAGTTGATAAATCACTTCTCCTTGTAAACTATAATAGAGGAAGTATATTATGTAATTTAATATTTATGGTGTTAGTGCCGGTAATTGACGATTATCAACACTTTGCAGCTCTACTTCTACATAATGTAGAAGGTGGATGACTTCTCTGTACAAATGAAAAAATCCAAGCTATTTCTATTGTTGTTGGAGTTGTATACAGGTGCGTAGGAATAGGGGGACAGGGGGAACCTTCCACCCATCACTAATGTATATCTTAAAGGGGATTTAATATAGTTCACCTGGAGAGGGCTAAAGCGCTTGAGCTGGAAGCCAGTGCTCACCCTTACTTTTGCTCAGCCGCCATATTGGTAGGATAAAGGAAGTGTAACATCATAGCATGTGCACGCTATAGAGCACTAGACAACAAATATTATACCGGTACCGTTGCATACGTCGTGGATAATGAAAGATTAGAATTCAATATAGACAGGCGCTATCCTACTAGAATTCCGATAGTAGCCGTGGATAGGACTGTAAAACACAATGATTGCGCCAAGGGTCCCACGCATGCTATAGGATAAAACTTTTCAATACATTACCTCTTAATATCAGAAATCAATTAGCACCTAATTTAAGCTGGCCCTCAAATCATATCTAATACAAAATGTTTGTATTCTATAAATGATTTTTTGACATAAAGAATGAAATTCCAATATAATTGAATTTTTAACTTCTTAAATGTAGTGAGGTGTGCGTATGATTCCATGTGACTATGCTGTTTTGAGTGTGAGTGTGTAATTGTTTGTAGGCCTTGTTGTATCAAGTGTGATATTTCACTATATTTGTATCTTTCTATTTAGATGTATCTCATATTTTAACGTAAACTGACGATGCTCAATGTTGTAAACATACAATCTAACGAGAAAATAAAAGTCATTATCATTATCATTGTTATTAATTATTTATTTATTTTAATGGTGTGAAATTGTGACACTCTTGGTTGCTCAAACAGAAGACAAATACGAAGGATAAAATAATATCACATTTTACAAGTAAGAACTGAGCAAATAGTTCAATAAACCTATTGATTATATGAATAATAATAATTTTGAAAGAAAACACACTTGAGTCACTTTACTTATACATACAAAATAAAGTATAGGCCTAGGTCTACATATAACTAAGAATAGAAGACTAGAATAGAATGAGAAAGACTTGAGAAAGAAAAGGCTAGAAATAATAGAATATCAGACATAGAACTAAGAAACAATCAAGTATTAAGAGCCCGCATCTTAGACAGATTTACAGGGTGCACTTTCGCCACATATATCTCAAGAACTAC
>OZ023327.1:48089388-48107739 GCA_964007535.1 Brachyptera risi | reverse complement strand
ATATATATATATATATATATATATATATATATATATATATATATATATATATATATATATATATATATATATATATATATATATATATAAATATATATATGGATGTTTTTTTCTAATTAGACATTTATATGGATATATATATATATATATTGATTCAATGAATAAACTTATCATTATTATCATTATTATTATCATCATTTTGATACCAACTTACTAAATGCTATGCCAGCTCATCTTCGTAATAATAAAACTTTTGTCTTAGCTGAAAACGGGTCATAAATTGTGGCTTATGTCTTCAAATTAGAAGTTTTCTGCAATTCAGTTTGTTTTTCGCTGTGTTACAATGTTAGAGTAAATTAAAATGTGTTATTTTTTTGTTTCATTTCATTTTTCATGTCTCCTTATCTGTAGGTATTAAAATCTTAAGTCGATTTTGTTCGTTTTCTCTCCGATTTCTCCCCAAATTAATTATCATATGTACGTATGTATATTTTTTCTCTTCTATTATTCAATAATTTCATATCTGTGCTCAATGAGTCATGAGAATAATGTATGTGTTCATTCTATTGTATTTTTCTGCTGACAAGCTGCTTTCGCAGGTTAGCGGATATCAATGTATTTCTAAGATTACTATCTCTTGTGTGAATTAAAAAATAAATCATCATTTATGTATTAAATAGATTGAAATTTGACTCGGGTTGACTTAATACATGCCTAACTGGCAGGCCTATAATATAGTTGTCCAATGTTCTTGAAACACTTCATTGTATAATATTGCGTCATGAAATGTGTGAAAAGATTGAAATCTGTTTCAGTGTCAAATCTGTTTTTCATCACTAAATTCGTGATTTCGGAAAAAACAATATTCAACAACTTATGTTATCACTCTACTGGTTTTTAAAGGCGTGCCAAACTATGAATTACGCATACTTATAATTATTTTGAGTTACATATCCCTAGAAATAAATGTTGTTATGCTATTTTTAAGTAGGTCTGAACCATTTAAATAGTAGGACCCGTCGTGTAAAACATGACCTCGAAAGACCTGAATAAGAGTATCGTAGACACTGACATATGAGGGACAGAATGAAGAAGCACATCACTTGACGTTGTCGAATGATATACGCACTTACGCAGTCCTCCGCTGTGTGACGGTGAACAAAGAATTGACACAATTACGCGCTAAAACTGTCAGCTACGCGATGGGAGGAGTGGATGAGGTGGCGGGATCCACGGCAGCGTGCGCGCGCAAGCGTGACGGGCTGATAGAGAGACAGACGCACAGACGCACAGATCTAGAAGACTATGTATAACGACACGGATTAAACGTACTTTTAACAAGGGGTTGTTGTTCTTGTTCTTGCGCGCAACCTAAAATAGCCCACATAAACCTGATCTGACTAACCTAACAAACCTGACCTGAGCAATCTAACCTGACCAACCTAACATAAAACCAACAGTTATGCAGGCCAGCAATCAGTATACCAACTGCCAATTCTTGCCAAGCTACGGGAGCTGTGACGATTTATGTAGCCTAATTATTTGAACTACAATATTATTTTACGGTGAAAACGATCTCGTATAAATTGCCTTATATTTAGATGACATCGGTACCGCCAATTAAACAAAATAGATATATTTGATTAATAATCAAGTATTTCATATGAACAAGCATAACTTTTAGAGAGATCGTCCATCTCATTTTAATCGTTTTCACTAGGCTTACAAATATCGCATTCCCGATTCTAGAGCCCCCTCTCGGTGATCAAATTGACTATGTGCTATCGGGGAGTGTGGTTCGTGAGCCCGTTCATGGAAATAGAAGTGGCCGCGCGGGTCGACTATTCCCACGACCCGAACGACGGTTCGTGGGAATAGAACGTTCGTGGATCGTGGGCCAGGTCGTGGGAATGGACACTTCATTATTTTTAATGTAATATATTCATTCTGTGTGAGTAGAGGGCGATTTTTGAAAATTAATTTGATAGTGACCACTGCGCATTCAGAACTCACTATCGGTGAACATTCAACGTTGTCGACGAGCCTAAAAATCTAACAATCTGAGTGAGCATTTTACTGCCATGAAACACGATTCTATTCACTTAAGCTTATCTTTTACTGGAATTGTTTCTTGCTTACCACTTGCTTTGTGTTAGCTTACCACTAGCTACTACTCAGGGTTTCTTTTTTCATTTGTCAATCGTATTGTTAGTAACGTATAGATGCTATTTTTAATGTTTTCATTTTATTTTAGTATTATAACAGGCTTATGATTATAGGATTGGTTTGAAATTAGGATGTGATGAACTCTAACAATTTAACAATCACAATAACTCATGATGATTCATCACAATAACTTCAACAATAACTTGATTAATAATAGTGTTCCTCGTTTTTCGAACTTCACACGGTTTTTTTCTGATCCCATGATGATAAAAAGCTCAATACAAGCGGGAAAGAGTCGAAACTCCGAACCTATCCTACGCAATACTGTGGGCAGTCAGTGTTCAAGGGGTATAAACCCACAAGATTTCATGAAGGTCCAAAGAAGTGCATGTATTAGCTAAGCTAAGCTATCCTAGAACTAGAAGTGGTACCAGGTCTGATACTTGACAATTAGGCCGTAGGCCAAGGTGTTCTGCGTGCATGCTCCGCTTCGTTCCAACGAAACGTTTTTCTGAGGGTCGTCGCATGCAGGTTAGTGTATATGTTGCCCGAATCACGTCACTGTCAAACTAGAATACTAGATCATTGGCTAGCTTGCTTCATATCCATTTGATGTGTGTAGACCAACTCTCATTTCATATTCATGTTGAACGATTTCGGTTCAATTAGACAATCATGAATCAACAAGCCAATTAATTGATTCCCGTCTAATTGAAACACTGCGAATCTATTAGTGTCTCATTTTGCACCTCTCAGTACTGGGGCTCTTTGAAGTTGGTAAATAATTCCTTTAATTCCTCGCATTGAAACTGTGCTATGTTGTATCCAGTTGTTGCCCTGTTTCTGGACGTTCTTGCGTAGCACTGTGTGGCATACCGGCAGTAATCAGTTATTTGTAACGTAGTGCGATCACCAAATCCGTCCATTCTTCCTTATAACATTGTCTTTGGCGGGGGTCTGAAACGAAATCGTTGATGATGATTATCATTTGCTCAACGACCCCACCAACAACTAGGTTGTACGTGGGTACGACTAAGCAGGTGATTAAAAATGAGCAGGTGATAAATTAAAGGACGTTCACAAAAACTCATACCTTATGCTGGACTCGAACCCACACTCAACGGTGACTTCAGTGTCTGAACCTACTGACTGACTGATCTACCGAGGGTGGCTGTGAAATCGTTTCAGCATAGACGAAAGATAGTAATTCAAGCCGAAGTCACGTAGTGTATAAATGAAACTCATCCCCACTCTTTTGTTTTCCACTCCCTCTTAACTCCTCGTCTTGTAGTAACTAGCTCCCCACACCGCTAGAAAGCGCTACAAGTGTACTGGATTGTGCATTATGATTGGTAATCGGCCTGACCGTAGCCCGCTCCTTAATCCAGTGGTTTTTGAAGGTACTAATTGCAGGTGTAGGCGATTGTAATGGAAGCGTGCATGTTCATTTATATTTTCATTCAGTCATAAGAGTTGAGTGTCTTGGTTGTATATTATCTCTCGTCTATGGTTTGAGTGACATAGTTGAAACGAACGTAAGACAATAGAACGAGCAGCTAAAAGACGCACGCTGCCACTTAGTGAAAGGTCACTGCGCTACGCTACACACTGAACGACTAAAAGCTACGCTATTGGGAGAGCATTGAACATGCGTTGCTCTCGGATGGATGGTATGCAGGATACCTTCATGTCCTAACTCAGTATAGAATAATTCCTTCCACTCTCGAGAAAAAAAAACGCGTCACAGAATTTCATGGAATTTTGACGACATTTTCGTCTTCTTTTTCAATCGAAATTAAGAGAAGAATGTATTTGAGTCATTATACAATAGATGTTGTGGTTTTGATACGCACGCAAGAATAAAGACTTAGTTTTTTGTAAGTTCTTTGTAGTTAGATATTGGAATCTTTGATTTCATCTCTTTCATCGTTTTTTGAAATAAGATCACGCCAACCAAATGTAGGAAGATAATATCTTTTAAAATGCGAGGGGTTAACAACTCCTGAAATTTGGTGTACGCTTGTCATGAAATTTTCTTGAAATCCCTTCAAATTTTCTTGAAATCCCTTGAAATCTTCTGGATATCCCGGGAAATCTCCCTGAAATCCCTATAAATCTGAAATCAGGTGTACACCAAATTTACTAGTTGTTTACCCCTCGTTAAAATGTAACATTCTAATAATCTGAATTATTGTGAAGTCTGAAACATTAGCGTATTATTATATAAGTGAACGGTGAACCACGAAGATTGAAGGCGCGAACCGCCCGTGCTTTAGTGGTGTGGGATAGACGGGCCCGATCGGAGCCGTCTGCTTTCGTGAAAACAATTTTAATTAGTATTATGTAAAAATCCGAGTACGATTTTTTTTTATAAAGTTTGTATCCGTGTAACAATAAATCTCACCTATTGTAGCGTTGTCTCATGGTTGACTTGGAGTGTGTCGGGGTAGCGGGTAGCGGGCTGGTAGGGGGTATGTAGCGGGGTGTGACCTGTCTGTATATGGACGAAGTATTTCTTTTTCATTTATTGATTAGTAATTTAGTCTACACTTGGTTCTCAACGACCCCACCAACAAGTAGGTTATATGGAGGTACGAATGAGCGGGTCATATTGAAATGATGAAAGTTATAATAGTTAGGACGTTTTTGAAAACGGAACCACTAGCACTATAAAATATTACACCGGCACATGTAACTCAGTTGCGAACGCGCTCGCTTTGTGTGATCCGGGAGGTTCGGGAGGTTAGGGTTTTTCGTGGTTTCCCTCTGTAGTCTATAGGCTAATGCCGGTATGGTTGATACATAATAAATGTGTCACGACCGCTTCCTTCCCACTATCCTTCACATTACCTAAGAAACTGCATCTCATCATCCTATATCATTTCATTACTCATTCATCCGACGTCAATAGACCTTAGTTATCATAACAGTGCGTTGTTTAACCCGATATAAATAAAATAAAAAACTACAGATTACTATACCAGCGATCAGACTCCTCGACAACTAGACGAATGAAGAAGCTCTAACGTATAAGGTGGTGAGAATTGCGTGATCCTTTCCGTACTCTCGTTTAGCTTAGCTGATGATGGTCCTGCCAGTAAACGATTGGGTGTAGAACATTATTCACTTGAGATGCATAATGCATTTCTAGATACTCCGATATAGGTGTAGATCCTTCCCAATACCTAAGAAACCTTCATCTCATCATCCCATCATCTCATTAATCATCCAACCGACGCCAATAGATCTTTGTTATCATTATAGTGCGTCGTTAAACCCAATATGTGTATATATATATATATATATATATATATATATATATATATATATATATATATATATATATATATATATATATATATATATATATATATATATATATATATATATATATATATATATATATAAAAGGTGTAAGAAAAGGTGAAAGGTAACTTCATATAAACAAATCTGAGTGAAAGATTGAGGTTGAAAATTGATATCTAGATAATTTGTTATATAGTCTATTATTGACTATATATATATATATATATATATATATATATATATATATATATATATATATATATATATATATATATATATATATATATATATATATATATATGTATATATATATATATATAGTTATAAGTCTAGATAAAATATATTTTTCTTGAACTCGATACTCGAGCCCTCGCCCGTTCATTGAAGAAGACACAGAGCAGATCACCGCATTCAAGTCGCACATATATTGTTTGGAGAGAAGTCCTCAGCTCATCACTATAAATAATCTTTGGGTTCGGGAGAATTTGCGCTAGGAATTGAAATACAATTAATTATCTAGATGATTTCTATTGGATAACAAAATCATTATCTAGATAAAGATGAAAATATCATACAAAAAAATCAAGAAAAGATGAAAAGACATCTAAATAATTATCTCGATAATTTCATCTAGATAAGTCGCAACACTGCAGCAAACGATGGCTGACTTTTGATGGAAGCTACAGTGCCGATCAGGTAGACTACTCGAGGTTTCTTACTTCACTTGCATTCTCTTTCAAGTGTCAATATTTTGGCCATTGCCGTTGGTTTGCTCTCAAAAGTAGTCTGGTGAGATGTTCGATGCAGCCGTAGCATTGATCTTGTTTTGTTCAATTCCACGAATCACATACAACTCTTGTTATTTGTATTCTATCTGACTTCCCTCCTGCATGGGCTACAAGCCAGTTGGTAGTAGCTAGCTCAACTTGATGACATGGCCATCCAGCCATTATTTCAGAGCAAACAATTCAGTAGGTCTTTGTTATAAGTGCAAGATGGACACGAATTTACCGACCAGTTTCGGTATTAGTTGGCCCTAAGTCTTGGCCTACATGAACTAGATTCACAATATACGTAAGTTAATTTCATCATTTTAGTTTGCTCAAGACTTAACGAGTTGTTTATAGGCGGACGTGCAGAGCGTCAGGTATGCGTCGTTATTTATAATAAAAGTATTCAATTTTTTTTCGAAATTACGAAATTAACCACTATTCATTACGTGATTCTTGGAGTTCGAATTTTTTGAGGTATACAAATCTATAGATTTCTGTTCTTGAGATGACTTGTACAAATATTTCTGCAGTCAATAGACTGGATTTGTGTGTTTCACTTTTGAGACAGACCCACCTTTCATGAAAAAATAATATTAGGCTACGTATTAGGATATTTTTTCATTCGTGTTCCAAACAATATTCGTTTTAAATCGTATATTTGTTCGAGCTTTGAATATTCACGTAATAGCCATCAATTAATGATTCAATGTGTGAAGTTGTGATTGAAACCACATCGAATCGCGTCTCTATTGTCCTGCGAGGATTCACGAGATCAAGAAATGAGAATATTTGACATGAATTATTTCCCCCACTTGGGATTCCAACTGAGAGCAAGAGCGCTCCCTGATTGAGTGGAGAATGGTTTCGAAAGATTGTGAGATGGAATTAATTCGATTATACTGAAAAGTTTTGCCCTGGGAATTAGGCTCGTATATTTTGTATTGTTTTGTTTACATTGACAATAGCAGAGAAAACTCGTTTCAACTGTTATGTGTGAATTGTTCAGACATGCTTGCCTCTTATTACTTGAATATTATTTTAATACCACTTTCTTATATCTTATTGTTCTTAATAATTTTTACAGTATTGTTTCTGTTTCAGAAATAATTAAAAATGGAAAGGATTTTTGTCAGCTTTACTAACTAACATGTTTTACTTTTACACGAAAAAAGCCTTGAAAGATGAATAGGTACAGTGTGATCCACATTTGATTTGACATTGCGTTTTTCACTATCTTCATATTGTATGAGATTCTGATTCTGCTATTTTATGCAAATGAATTGAGATCAACGCCTTCGGGAGAAACTATAGCACTAATGTGAAAAATGAAAGGCATGATTTAATTTATAACAACAGTATTAAATCCCAATTTCTTAACACGGAGGCCGGAGGGTAACGTAGACTTTAGAATTCCTTTTGTTTGTTTTTTGTACGATTTTCTCAGCCCCAACCAATCAGCATGAAGTTTGTACTAATTGAGCCCAATCCTCCAATGGGTCCTAGTTTCCGAGTTCCATTTATTCCGTCAAAGTAAAAACCATTGATGGGCAAACTGAAATAATATCTAGCTGAAAGGGTTTTATCCAGAATCTAGATAAATCAGCGATTTGCTTTTCACTATTTTGAATGCTGGTCAATGTTTTTAGTATTGAGTATTGATTGTGCCTAATCTAGTATAAGGATATGGAAATTAAACATAACTAAGTGATAATAGATGTAGGCCTGATTCGATTTTAATTTCTGTTAATATTATTTTCATTATTTTTGCTGACATCTAAAAGCTGAAATTCCAAAATCATTCCGATATTTACGCACCAAGATGATGCCAGAGATAATAATGATGCAAATAATTATATACACACACACACATATATATATATATATATATATATATATATATATATATATATATATATATATATATATATATATATATATATATATATATATATATATATATATATATATATATATATATATTTATATTTATATATATATATGTATAAACATATATGTATGCTGAGACGAGTGGTCGAGTGACTAGCACACTGGACTTCATTCAGGAGACCGGAGTTCGATTACCGCCGTGGTCAACCATCCTATAACAGGGGTTTTTCGTGGTTTCCCTCAGTCGTTCAGGTCAATACTAGGGTGGCTCTTTAACAATAGGCCACGACCAACTCCTTCGCACTATCAAAAATGAGATAGTTAAATAACCTCTCATCTTTACGTCATCTAATTCATCATTCACCGACGCCAATGGATCTTATTCATTAGTGCAGTGCGTCTTTAAACCTAATATAAATATGAATGAAAAAATAAAATGTATATATACGTGTATATATATATATATATATATATATATATATATATATATATATATATATATATATATATGAACGTTTTTGTCAAATCATACAAATGTGACCCCTCTGAGACTTGAACCCAAGTCCTCTTGGATTGTACCCAAAGCTCTAACCAACTGAGCTAAATAGCCACTAAATGGCCAGCTAAATGGGTGGCCATTTGGCTCAGTTAGTGACAGCTTTGGATACAAACCAAGAGGTCCTGGGTAAGTCCCAGAGTAGTCACATTTTTATGATTTGACAAAAACGTTCATACATAATCGTTAATGTATGAAGAAGTGTTGTAAAAAAATATATATATATATTTATATATATATATATATATATATATATATATATATATATATATATATATATATATATATATATATAACTAACTATATGAATATATATCCAATGGTATTGGTACCCATATTTTTGAAATAAGCAACTTTTTATTCACCATGGAAAGTAGGTTTTAGTTGAATAAATTGTATTTAATACTCTTCATTGACTGTGTTGAACAGGGTAGATAAATGTCTGAAATTATATCCCATCCCCTCCTGTCGTCTCGATCTGCGCCAAAGCTCACTTTCTACTTCTAATGTGCATGTGAATGCGTGTGTTCCATGCGTTTCATCTTGTACAATTAGAACAATTGCTAGCACTTGAGGAGAACAAGTACTTGAACAATGAAGGGAAACGGACATACGGTGGATAATAATCTGCATCATTACTGCAAACGGTTCACTTACATCCTTGACTCATTATAGACAATATCAACTAGAAGTCAGTGCTGCAAGAAACATTGCTCTAAGGTGGAACGAAGTCAGCGCTTCCGTTATTTAATTGTTCAACACAGTTTAGAATATCGACATGTCGTGAAGTTTACTTCAGATTTATTTGTTGTGCGCGTTCGATTTGTCGTGTGCAATGCCGTGCCCAAGGAACTGCCGGTGTTTTCAGTGTAAGGAATTGAATCAGTTTTCCCCTAATAGTGCGATGTACAGTAAATATGACAATAATTTCATATTGATGAGGGCCAAGTCGGTGCAGGCAGCAGGCTATAAACACGAACAACCACCGCAATATCACGAGATATTTAATTCGAAAACTCAAAACGACAAGAATGTGATCCTGAAATTCCCAAGCATGAGTATTACATTCGGTAAAAAGGCAAAAGATAAATCGAATAATGTGCAGGGCAAGAATGACAAACAAACGTCAAGTAAAGAAGAAAATAAGAATATGAAATTGAAAGACATGGAATGTGGTGCCAAACCGAAACCAAATAAAATAGAGAATGATAAAAAGGTGAAAGCGAACAATTTAGAGAACAAAAAGTTAGAGAAAAATGCGAAGCAAAAACAAATGAAGACCGAAAATAATGTGAAGCAAAAGGGAAAAGTATTTGAAGGCAATGAAGTGAAAATCATACCAAATATTTTCAAGAAGCCAAATAAGGAACAAGAATTTTTGCACCAGCAGAATGGTGGGAGTTTTGACGAGTGTCAGTGGAATCTGTACAGTGACGAGCAAACCCCGAGCTTGAATACCAGTGTTGAGTTATGGTTGGCCAAGGCAGTAGTGGAACAGAATGAGAAAGATCACGTTTATGACACAGTCAAAGGGTACGAACCATTCAAGTTCATTATTGTGATTATTCTGCGAATAAATGTTTTATCAGTAGGGCCCATCACCTCTTAACGAAATAAGCAGAAATTACACTTTGTACCTAATAATTGGTAATTTGGTATTTTGAGTGATGTACGTAAATACCATAGATTGATTATATCAGCTTCAGTGAGGTTTTCCGCGCACTCTCCAGCGTACAATTGATTGATTTAACATGAATACTCGATTTGACACAACAAAATGTCGTTAGTGGTTTATTGTTGACCCAATGGCGTCAATGATTAACTCTATAAAATGTATTGTTGAGACTGTTACCCTTAGACCCATACCCTTACTACCCTTAGATATTCATGTAAGTACATAAATATACTGGTAAAAAAACGTACAACATTGAAAAAAAGTTGAAAACAAAAAAATATTGAAACATAAAAATGAACATAAAAAAAAATCTTAATATCAGAATTGAAACCTATATGATATTTATACAGTACTTTTCTTTTCCAAAAATGTGTGAAGCAGTTTCTGGAGGAAACATTTAGTTAAAAAGGGTCCATGATTTTTTTTATGCCCTCATTTGACTCATGATTTTGTAAAAACTGGAACATACATCAAAACAGGAATTTATCTGAGAAGTCATATGTTATTATACATTTTTAGATATCGCAGTACTATGCTCACATTTTAGATATAAATCCACACCAATATCACAGTATTTCATTTTTCAACCTCTTTCATTTCAGCTTGAAACTCGGTCAATTTCAGTATTATAATAAATACTTCCCAAAATATTTTGCTAAAAAAACAATTTGCACTGAAGGATAATTTTAATAAAGAGCACTCACAGTCAGATAAAATGGTTTCATATGAAACTTAATTCAAATTTAAATGAAATCTACACATATTTGACAGCTATGTTTTCACAGAGTATGCGTGGAGTGCGTATTCACATTGTCTACTAGTTTCAAAGCGATAATATCAGTACATTTTCTTCAGGATGCATTTGAATGTAGCTTGATCGACCATTTCATGTGACCGCAATCGCACGTCATATAACACTATGAACTAGTCTATACCTGATATTTAATAAGGAATTTGCTCCTTATTAAATATCAGGTATAGACTAGTTCATAGTGTTATATGACGTGCGATTGCGGTCACATGAAATGGTCGATCAAACTACATTCAAATGCATCCTGAAGAAAATGTACTGATATTATCGCTTTGAAACTAGTAGACAATGTGAATATGCACTCCACGCATACTCTGTGAAAACATAGCTGTCAAATATGTTTCTGGAGGAAACATTTAGTTAAAAAGGGTCCATGATTTTTTTTATGCCCTCATTTGACTCATGATTTTGTAAAAACTGGAACATACATCAAAACAGGAATTTATCTGAGAAGCCATATGTTGAAGGTTGAAGCTATTCCGTCAGAAGGTAAGGGAGGCGATAGGATAGGATTGATAGGGAACTTGCCATCGCGCATTTATGTGCAACTGCAAGAGTTAATAATAATAATAATGTGTAGATTTCATTTAAATTTGAATTAAGTTTCATATGAAACCATTTTATCTGACTGTGAGTGCACTTGATGTACTGTACGCTCTTTATTTTACATGAGGTTGAATTTAGTGTAACCCATATTTGGCATTTAGCATACTCACAGATGATGACATGGCCAGTAGTTTCTTCCTTGATCAAGTATATTAGTCAGTTGATGAACTCGTCCACCTTACATACCTTGCTGGTCCCGGTGCACGATACTCGAAATTTCACTCTCGTTTCACCATCATTGGATTTCTAGAGATGATTTATTCATTTATCACCTTTGAAATGGAACATTGAGCTGTATAGTTATGTCTCATTTCACTGGTGGTTGCAGAACTTTTGTAGTGATAACAGATTCAGTTTCTTTAGTCCTAGTTTAGTTTGAGTAAATGAAAATATTAAGTTAATAACTGTAAATAATTAATTTTAATTTGCCAACATTCAATTGAAGTCATGATTGATACTTTGTAGAATGATGAACCCAGAATATAAAAGTCATCAAGGTATGCACATGGTGCTGGTGCATTCGTACCAGTTCTCACATTTTCCTTACAAGTATCTGTAGCTGTATTTTTGTTATTGTGTTGCAGGCCTGGTGGAGGAGGCAGTCGAGAGATGCTGCCAGCTGCAATGAGCCCGTGCTATCAACAAGTACCACCTCCGGTTCCCGTCAACACCGAGATCACCCCTCCGAGACTGTCGCATACCACTCATGACAAGAATCACTCTCCATTTGCTAACAAGAGCCCTGCGCCACCCGTTCTAGTGCGCGGTTGTCACACGCCGTCCAAAGTTCATCCTCCGACACCGCAAAATGTCATTCATACGACTCCTACTTTGAAAGCGATTGACACAAGTGAAAACGTAACAATAGAACAGTTAGTGCCGGAAAGAGACACGAATAATACGCAAGTCGCGTTAACAACCATAGAAATCAAACATTTGGATTTAAATAGAAAGAATGAATCTTCGGAAGAAAATAAGAATGCGAAACTTCAGCACCGTGCTATTTCTCAGACGATTGAAAGCAAGATGGCGGCCGTTAGACAACAAGGCACTACGCGTAGTATCGGTACTAATGGAAGTAATGGAAGAAATTATCAGCACCATCACTTGAGCGTTGAAGAACTTCGATTAATGCAGGTAAGCATGATACAAACCATTTTGTTGTACTTGGAATCGTAAATGGAAATGATCCTTAAATTGCTCTTTTTTGTAAGACAATTTTTTTGAAGTATAGTGATTGTCCCTAAAAGATAATTCCACACAGTCTAGATTGGAAACGACCATAATAGGCTCGTTTCAACGTGTCAACAGCTCTCTTTGCTTTGAGATTGCCTAGAGGGTAGACCACTTACGAGAGTCTTTGCCCTGTGATTAATGTGGGGTTCTCAGTTCAAAGTGTCTGTTAACGTTAGACCCAAAAACTTGGTCTCTCGGCTCTTAGTTACACAGATCCTTGGTAACGTAATAGCTGGGCTGGAGGTTACTTCAATTTTTGGAACTTGAAAGTGCAGATGGCAGTGGTGTATTCGGGCCAGGGCGGGCCGGGGCAGCGCCCTGGTACTTTAATTTTGGGGCAGGGTGCGCCCCGGTACCTTTTTTCTTAAAAACCATATTTGAAGACATATATAGCCAACTGTAAGCTAATAATGCTTATATTGCCTCACTTTTGTTCATCAAACTAAATGGACCACCTCTAGTCAAGTTTGATCCTACACCTTATGTGAAGATTTGGCTCCTTAGTCATCGATCAGCTGGCGACGCACAATCGCAACCTGTAGACCATGATGCACCCGTGGAGGATCAAGCTGCGAGAGATTCTCTTCGGTCATTATTTTGCATGCCAACATGAATCACATTATTTTAATTTTATATTTGAACTAGAATCTCCTAAAACTGACATTGTGGCATGTTACGGCTTACAAGTCCCCCTCCCCCTCCCCGCCAAGTTGGGATGAATGTTTCTTTTCAGTTATTACCGCCTTGGTACTTTTATTTTTACGAATACACCACTGGCAGATGAGTTGTCTTCTCGATACCGGTATTCAAGAAGAGTCTTGCGGTAGAACACCAAGTAGCCATGATCTTGGTAGAGCTGCGTCTTCGAGCATTTGTATGTTGCCATCAGTGTTGGGGAAGTTCACATATAGAAGGAACTTTTAAAAAGTTCAAAATTCGTTTTTATGGCTTTGCTGTAAAAGTTCAATTTCAAATTCAAAATAACATAAGTTCATTCAAAAATTCATCTTGAAAATTATATGGAAAAAAGGGTTCCAAAACTTTTTCGTTCATTCTGAGGTTCAATAGTATGTTCTTCTGACTTTGATAGAAAACTTTGAGACGACCCTCTTTAGAGACACTAGACAGTTCAACATATTGTTTGTGCTCATGAAGAAATGACTGTATCCAGGCACAAGCATTGCCCGACATACCTATTAGCTCTACGCTCTTATACAGTGTTGTGATCGATGCTATCGAAGTCTATTGTCATGTCGTGGAATAATAGTCCTTCAGTAGGAATACCTTTATCTAATGAATGATATGTGGAGTTTAAGAAGTCATTAATTGCAATGATAGTAGATTTTCCTTGTTGATAACCATGCTGTTCTAGTGCTAAGAGCTTATGTTTAGAAAATGAGTTTTGCAATCTATTATTTATTGCCATTTCAAATACTTTTGCAAAGGCCTGTGTAGAGGCGCTCGAGATAACTCAATTGCACCGAGTTCAGTATGTGTATTTTTTCAAAATTCTGTAATGGCATAAAACCTAGCTTGTTCCATAAGAAATAAGATGGAAAGAAAATTTTATTGATATAAAAAACCATGCTCGTGAGAGTTCATGGCATGGCTTGGGTACACATGTTAGCAGATGCGTGTGGCTTCTTGATGTATTGTATTTTCATTCTTTCTTAAATTGGTGCTAAGGTTGTTGTTTGATGTCAGCTACTGACATCAATTGAATGATTTGTTCATGACGATCGTACGGTAATCGTTTTACGACTAAAAACTGATACCGGTAGTAACAATCAATTATTGAATCACTCCGGGTGATAATTGGTAATAATAACAATAACAAAATAATTGATTAATATGCAGTTTCGTACACAATCCCAATGTGACAGAACAATTACTCAAAAATTTAAAATATTTAATTAGATGCCTACGCTCGTAACTGTACTACCAACCCTGAATCGTTTGTCTCAAATGAACAGGGCAAACATTGAACAGAGTTTCAAAACAATAATATTCAATTAAATTAATATTAATCCTTCATTAATTGTTTTTAATCGTTTAGTGATGGAATGTCTGATACCTAGTTGATATTCGATCAATTAATTGATAATCTGTGACATCCCTAATCGGTACACATTACAAATGTTTCTTGCTGAACGGGCTTCAAAATTTAAAAAATATTAATCAATGATGAGAGGGATGAATGATTGATGATGAAAGATATTTGAACCAAACAAGTTTTTTGATATCTGTGTATATAAAATAGATTAAAACATGAACATAAAAAACATAAGTAACACATCAAGGTCTTCTGATTATTCGTACTATGGTGTATGAGATCATAAAATTAATTTCATTGTATAAAATCTTATCTATTTTAATTACGCATACACACTAGATCTGTTTGTTTGTCCTGAACTACTTGAACTAGTTCTTCAGTTCTTGCACTTTCGTGTTTGTTAGTAACCGTGGTGCTTCACCAAAGCGACACTATGATGTTTGTTTGTCCCAGTTCACTTGCACTAGTTCAAGTAGTTCTACACCAGCTTCGGAGCTGGTGTGCTTAGTTCAGTTCAAGATAGCAGGCGCTAAAATCAAATTGTAGGTGGACACTATGTTGGCTTACAAGTTGTTGACTCTTAAATACGTGCCGATGAGAATGAAAAATTGTATATTTGAATAAGGGTTGTATTTATTTTCAAGTAAGTTGACATGCAGAATTACGTCTCCGGTGATTCAACCCAAATAACTTTTCCCATTTTCAAAATTCGCTTCTAGGAGCCGCTGAAATTGGCACTATCGTGTTTGTTTGTACCTCAACATTTAGTGATCATTTCCTGCACCAGACCCGTAATATGACGCATTTCCTTCCTGCACCAGCAGAACTTTAGTTCAGGTTGGTGCAACACAAACAAACAGGCCTACTGAGATGGGTGAATTAGTCTGTGGGAGTTCAATTTGAATTCTGAGGTTAGGTTGACACTTTTTTAATTATTATTTATTATTATTATTGATACTTTATTTTGAAGCTGAAACAACTAAAAAATCGGCGATAATCAGCATAATAAGCTGCACTGATACTAAAGGTAGCACTGGTACTTGAGAAAACTAGATATTATTTGTCACTGGTGAATCCATGACAGTAAATAGGGAGTAGGTCTGCATGACCATTCTAGCTGAGTACTCGTGAGTTGTGTGTAGTCAACTGGCAAATGAGTCATAGCTTACCTTCCTTGTCCATTTCCTGCAAGACTTCGCTAGTAATCCCAGACAGGAAGCCCCTACAAGTCACTAGTGCACTGAACCGTCATTCAGGAGCAGTAGTATATACTAATATTTTTGTTCAGGAGACTGGGGTTGGGGTCATGGTCGATTGACACTCCAGACAGAATGTGCTTAATGGTTTCCCTCAGTTTTGAAAGTTAATACAGGGATGGTTGGTTTCTTGCGAGCAGGTCACGCAAGACCTGTTTCCTCACTGCCATCCATAACACTGACTTGATTAATTAATCTTTTATCTCTTCCTTCTATCATCTCATTCATAATTCAACTGACACTAATTTTGATTCTTGGAGTGATTAGAGTGTGTCTTCATAACTAATATGAATGAATACATAAAAAAATGAATAAAATAAATTACTTGTTATTATATGTATTATATGTTGGGCCTAGATATCTTCAGTATTGACTCTCAATCATAGTCAGTTAGCTTTCTGACGTAGTAGGCTGCTTTATCAGTATGAAGTAGTAGATATTTTTCATTTCTATATAATAATTATTGAATATATATATAAATAATATAATACTTGAAGAGAAATTATCCATTGACAATTATTGAATATTGTAAGATGAAGCCATACTTGTAGAGTAATCTGATATTTGTTGATTTTATATGATAGTAAACATATACTCTATACAACATTTTCAAAGTCGGCAGGATAGAGTTTCTTGTCAGATTATGATCAAAGTCTTTGTGATTGTTGAGAAAATTTCAATTTGATTCAATTTTAAATTTCAAATAATTTCATTCTTGCTCCTTAATTATAATACATAGGCCTATAGTGATTTCATTAATGAATTTTCCAAAAAATTAACACTTTTCTCATGTAGTGGGTCTAATATATAAATATTATATAATATGTTTTATACATGTCTACTTTTCTCATGAATAAATCACCGAAGAACTGATAATTCGCTTAATCGGATTTCATTGTAAACATACAGTCGATTTTCAGTTTTGGGCTTTTTTTAGATTCACTGAAAATATTTAAAATTCATGCTACAAGAAGTAAACTGAGCCATCCGTGAGTTCTTTCGAGCTGTATCCCATTGTGACTTTTCTCAGTGGTTGATAAAAGGGAAAGAAACAGTCTTTTACCTCAGCGCGTCTAGCAAATGAGAATTGGTGATCACATCATCAGCTCTTACATTACGTCACGTCCTAACTAAATGCCTGATGAATTTAAGCTATTAAGCTAGAAGCTATTAAGAATAGCAAAGGGTTAAACCAATTGAAAAAATCAGAAAATGATTAAAATATGCAATGAATTGAAGAGAAAGGCTGTGACATATGACATAATAGTTTTAAAGTGTTCCATTACATTTTATACTAATGTGCCTATTTTGCTCATCCTAGGCCCCTAACACATATATATATGCTGCATTGTCCTATAGACTCCCAGTTATTACTCATTATAATGGGGCTGTCCATAAATTATGTCACACAACTTAATTAGGGTATATCCCCCCCCCCCCCCTTGTTCGAGAAGGCCTCGGAGATGATGACCCTCCCCCCCATTAAAATTATTCATACGAATTTGGAAAATCTGGGATATCAGTATAGTCTCATTGGTACATTAAAAAAAGATTTCCTTGATTTGTAGTAATTGCTCTTTTTTAAAAATAATTCAGCTTCATTCGTACACATGCACTTATTGTATCAAAGTGAATGCCTTTGAAGCATCAAAAATATTTGGTACAAATTGCAAGGTTTAGGCATCGACAACATTTTCAACAAACATAACCTCTAAACCACAGCAATTTACATATTGAGATGGAATTTACATGTAAATACGGAATACGCCGTTTACAAATAATAATCATCTGTACACCAGGAAAGAAATTATTTAGAAAAATGGGCCCTGTCAGAGCATTCAACACTCATGGAATGTAATTTTACTTTGATCAATGCTGTGAAGCGGCTGTTGTTCTGAACTAGTCTGAAAGTATGGTAAGTCGAATGCCGACGCGATCACAGTAAACAAAATGTCAAAAGATGAATTGTGCTGGGCTCACATGCTGGCATATTCCTCATTTCGTACAACTTAGATAACAAGTAAGA
>OZ023327.1:48030254-48086688 GCA_964007535.1 Brachyptera risi | reverse complement strand
TATATTATATATATATATATATATATTATATATATATATATATATATATATATATATATATATATATATATATATATATATATATATATATATATATATATATATATATATATATATATATATATATATATATATATATATATATATATATATATATATATATATATATATATATATATATATATATATATATATATATATATATATATATATATATATATATATATATATATATATATATATATATATATATATATATATATATATATATATATATATATATATATATATATATATATATATATATATATATATATATATATATATATATATATATATATATATATATATATATATATATATATATATATATATATATATATATATATATATATATATATATATATATATATATATATATATATATATATATATATATATATATATATATATATATATATATATATATATATATATATATATATATATATATATATATATATATATATATATATATATATATATATATATATATATATATATATATATATATATATATATATATATATATATATATATATATATATATATATATATATATATATATATATATATATATATATATATATATATATATATATATATATATATATATATATATATATATATATATATATATATATATATATATATATATATATATATATATATATATATATATATATATATATGATGATTTTTTCATGAAACAATAACAAAATTTCTTGTTGGGAAAAATATGGGACTTATTAGACATACGATTGATACTTATAACTACAAAATAATTCAGTATAATACTAGGTGATTGTTTGGAACCGAAACTTCCTGACATGTAATTGGAGTTTTGAGATACAAATAGAATGAAATAAATACGCAAATGAACAATTAGTTGGCTCAACTTTTTTTTTTTCATTATATATCAGGCTTAAATCATGATCAATTCATCGAATAGCCTAATCAATATGTCAATTTATAACAGAGTTTGACTACATATAACAACCAGCTGAGAGAATCGCCGTTATAGTCGATCACATTTAGGTATAAATTCAATCGAGTTCGAGTTGAAGCTATGGTAATTTATTGTCAGCAAATAATATAATATTGACAGTGTGTCAGTGAATGTTCAATTGTATATATCTTGAGTAGAGTTACTAATAATGAAGTCGAGTAGCCAAATTTTTATTTCTCTTTTAACTGAATTGATATTAGGTAAATTTAACAAGTTTTCTGGTATTTTATTAAAGATAACTGGATTGGCATACTGCAGCTGTCTCTTACCATGCTTATTATTGAAATTTGGGATATCATAAATAATTGTACCACTTGATCTGGTAGTTATGGACTTGGTGTAGAGTGCTTTGTATTGTTGGGAATAGTAGAAGTTGATGATAAATTTGGATAGAAAAAGGCTGTGAACGGGTAGTAGTTTAGAATGATGATAAAGGGCTGCAATGTTATCAATATATTTTAATTTAATCTCTAATGGTGCAATTGACTTGATCATATTGTTCTGCAAAAAGGTTATTCTATTTAAATGAGCAGAAGAAGCGGTTCCCCACGCAAGAAGACCATAATATAATGATAATAATAATAATAATAACATTTATTGTCATATTTTTTTAGAATCCCCAATGCAGTGTGTTTGGATATACATAATGCTGGATTGTGCAGACATTTTTATTTTCAGTTGATTATTGCATCAATTGAAAATATATAAAAAGTATAATTAATAATAATTACATTGTAAAGTAATGTTTTCTAGGACTAGGATAAGATAAACATTATAAGATAAACTCAATGATGTAAGTTAGGAACATAGATAATTATGTAGTGAGGTTTACTCATAATACTATATATAAATACAATAATATACTAATACAGTAATACTAAATAATACTCAATAATACTCAATGAAGGCATTGAGAACAATACTCTTTATTACTCACACATGTGAGCCTTACATGGCATGTGAGTTTATCCCATGTTTTATGGATGGTCAAGTTTACATGTTATATTTGTTTTTGAATTGATCTCGAAATTTCTTTTTGGTGACTTGTTGAATTTGATGTTTGTTGGGATTATAGCCTTTAATATTGTCTTTCAAGAATTCTTCTACTGAGTAATACGCTTTGTTTAGAAGCAAAGACTTTAATAAGAGTTTAAACTTTGTGATGGATGTAACGATTTTTAATGCATCCGGTAATTTACTATACAATTTTGTTTTAATGAAGTCCGAATTATTTTGAGTATGTTCAGTGTTGCATCTGCTGACATGCATATCATTATTTTTTCTTGTGTTGTGTGAGTGAAGCTCGTTATTTTTTCGAATTGTTGAAAAGTTTGTTTTTACATACGGTACATCATAGATTGGAGTAGATACATACTATGAGATGTGAGTATATGTGATTTTTTAAATAGTGGCCTACAGTGTGTGGTAGGTTTGACCATCATTATTATTCTGATTGCTCGTTTCTGTATAGCAAATATTTTGTTACTGTTTGTCGAACCTCCCCAGAATGTAATCCCATATCTAAGATGGGCTTCGAAGTTAGAGAAATACTCAAGTCTACTAGTTAATATATCAGATATTAGTCTTATGGATCTTATTGCAAAACAATCAGAGTTAAGTTGCTTACTCAATGCTTTAATATGTTCATTCCATTTCAGGTTTTCATCCATTGTGATACCAAGAAATTTAGTTGAAGTTACTTTATTTATGCTTGAATTATTTATTTTATTATTTACACATGGGATATTTTCTAATATTTTTTTTCTTTCAGAATGGAAGTGGATGAAGTTTGTTTTGTTGTTGTTTAGTATTAATTTATTATTGCCAAACCACTTGGTAGATTGTTCTGGCTTACATTCTGCTACCTCTGTGAGTGTTAACCCCTGTTTTGCTTGTGCTATGATATTGGTATCATCTGCAAATAACTCGGATCCCGGTACATTTATTGGAAGATCATTTATAAATATTAAAAATAATAATGGACCTAGAATAGATCTTTGTGGTACTCCTACAACAATTTCTTCTGTGTTAGATATGAATTTACTTTCCGTTTGAATTGGTGTGGTTTATTTCTACCTGTTGTGTTCTATTTTTGAGATGAGATTTTAAAAGATTGTGGGCTGTTCCTCTTATCCCATAATACCGGCATTTGTCCAGTAATATGTCGTGATCTATGCAGTTAAAGGCCTTCGATAGATTACTAAATATTCCAATTACAGGTTCACAATTTTCTAAGCTATTTATAATATTTTTAAGAAGCGTTCAATTGTGTTGTTTGTTGATCTACCCTTTCTGAATCCGTTTTGACTTTCCGATAGTATATTATTTTTGTTTAAGAATTCTGTAATGCGTATATTAATAATTGATTCCAAGATTTTCGAAAAAGACGGTAGAAGAGAAACTGGGCGGTAATTTTCCGTTCGCAATGTACTTCCTTTTTTAAATAAAGGCTTGATTTTTGCTGGCTTTAGTTTTTCTGGATATAATCCTTCGTTTAGACAGTTATTAAAAACAAAACATAATGGTGTGACTATATGCATTATACATTTCTTCATGAGAGATATTGGAATTTCGTCTATTCCACTAGAATTTTCATTTTTTAATCTTTTTACTATTTCTATTATTTCAGTTTCAGTTGTTGGTTTTAAAAATATTGAATGATTTGGTGATTTATTTGTTTTATGTGAATATAGGTTTGCTTTGTGATTAGTGGAGGCAGTTTTTAAATGCATTGTCAAATTGTGAGCTACATTTACATAGTATTTATTAAATATTTCTGCAATACTCTGAGGATTTTCTGTTATGTCTGTGTCATCTTCTATTTTCATATTTACATCAGTTTTTGCAGAGTTTATTTTCTTATTTTGCCGATTTATGATATTCCATATAGTTTTGGATTTACAGTCGGAGTTGTCTATTTCGTTTTTCATGTGGTTTAGTTTTGCTTCTATAATTAGTTTTTCAAGTATTTTTTTTATATTTTATGTATTCATCTTGAATAAATCTGAAGTGTTTGAAATGCTGCGATATAATGTGTAGACATCGTTTGTTAATGGTTGATATTTTTATACCACTTGTTATCCATTTTTGTGTCTTGAAGTTATTTCGAATTTTTATCTCTTTAATTGGGAAGTTTTGATCAAAGTGATATATGAAGATGTTTAAAAAAGTATTGTATCGTTCATTCGAATTTTTTTGCTTTAGTACAAGATCCCAATTTGCATTTTTAAGATTATTATTGAAATTAATTGTATTTTTGTGATTTATTAGTCTCTTTTTTATTATCTTTGGTTGTGGTTTCTTGTGACTGTAGTTAATTTGTAATATTTGAGCACAGTGATCCGATAAGTTGTTTTGGTCTGTAATTTTTAAATGACTTATGGTCTCCACTCTTGTAAATTGGCCTAACAATAGACCGCTTCAAAGAATTTTGTATCAATTGTTGCATTAAGAAAATGTTTTGTTTATTAGATGCGAAATAACTGGGCTAATTTTTTTACGACCTCATTTTGAATCTTTCATTCTAATGTTATCAAGTCCTGGTCCTTCATTACTATTTGAGTTTTGAATTATTGAAAAAAATTGAAATATTTTGAATTATTGATGGAAGTTGATTTGAAGCATTTTTTTTAGGCTCTGGAGTTGCCATGATTAAATACATGAATTGATTTGGAATTTTGTTCTGTTACTTACTAGTTCGTTCATTCATATTTCAGTTATTTACAATTTTTCCTATCTATATTGATCATTGTTTTGATATTAAATTTATCTCGACTATTGAATATTGCAATTCGATATTGAATCGACGTCCCAAAGTATCATAGGTTCATAGCAATCAAAAATATCAAAACTCAACGGCCACCCCAATAACAAGTCAAACGTGTGAAATTATATTACCTAAATGATCAGTTGTTTCCAGACTAAGTTGGCCACTTCTCACTTCTTTGTTTTTAGACATATTATGTTCTTGCAAATGCCAAATAAATATTATAATTTAATCATCACATACACAACAAGAACATGGTTCCAGTAACACATTCCAAAAATGTTATTAAAGTAACTATAATGTAATGACTTGCAGGAAACAGTAGGCCTGATCTTACAAGTGATATATTCATGTTATCAGTGATGTAGCCACCCTCGGTAGCTCGGTCAGCTGGGTCACCGCTTCAGAAACTGAAGTCACTGCTGGGCGTGGGTTCAAAGCCCGCATAAGGCATGGGTTTTTGTAAATGTCCTATCACTTCATATTTTCATAATCACCTGCTCATTCGTACCCCCGTATAACCTAGCTGTTGGTGGGGTCGTTAAGCAAACAATAATCATCATCTAATCAGTGATGTAATCCAGAGTTTATCCGCATATATAAACAAGAGAGAGGGAGAGAAGTTTATCAAAAACACTGCCGCCTAAATGGTTGCCACACGGACAGAGTATAACAAAATTTATAAAAAAAATGCATTATTTTTTATAAATAAGAGAATTAAATGTAAAAAGATATTGGTCCCTGGCTTATAAAAAGTGTACAGGATAATAATCAATATAAAATACAATCGTTGATATTGATATAGGGCCTATATAAAAATGAAATATAGTTAAATAAATGAAAAAAGTAAGTGAAATATGAAAATTGAAATAAGTAATAATAACAGTATGCTTAGAAAATTGAACTAATAATAAAAATTGAGAATAACTGAGGAAAATGATAATAGTTTGAACTCACTTATTTTATTACAGACTTGTGTTAGCCAACTTTTATGACTGCGGTACAGTGAAGCCTCTATCCATTGTTTTTCAAGGGGCCAGGTAAATTAAACCATTCATGCAGGAAAACTATCCATCCAGGAAAATTTAACATTGATTATGTGGCAGTGGGGTAAGAAAAAATGAATGTTACAGGTAGGAAACCGATGGATCTGGAAACGATGTATAGAGGTTTCACTGTATATGTAGATTTACTCTGTATACCGTAACCATTAATTTTCAGGAATTATTGAAATATTTTACAATGAATTTGAATCATATGTAAGTGGTTATTGTGTTAGTCTGAGTAAATATGCTGAAGCACAAGAAGCTAAATTTACTCTCTTCGTGGGGAAAAAATAAAAAGTGTCGAACAATAGATGGCAGTAGTGGCAATGGCAATCAGCAGATATTGATGGAAGCGTAGAAGTTGGTGTGCGAGTTGAAAGCAATGTATAACCCAGTGTGCTTGCTACACCAGCATTTTTAAAACCCCAGTTAGTAATTATATGAATATGCCTGTGGGAGTTGGTGATGGTGTGCGAGGTTAGGTAGTCACTGACACTAAAAGGTAGCACTGTAGAATTAATATAACTAGATTAAAAACACTGATTAAAAGAATACATGAATGTGAATCGAGACATCTGATTGTCCCAATGATGTATGATGATTACATGATGACTGGCAACTGGCCTGTAGGTTGCCTTCTTGGTCGTTATGTAACGGCACTAGATAATAGGGAGTCCCTTGCAGGATTCCCCCACAGGATTTTCCTTCAAGGCTATTGTAGGAGGAATTCCAGATAGGAGTCCCCTACAGGCCTAATCCCCAACTGCAGTAATGTATCACTGTACCAGTATCCAATTTAATTAATACAACCCTTTCCTTCTGAGAAGCAAAAGTAAAATCCGTGACGACTGTTTTGATCCATACTGTTTCTGACTCACGAATTGAAATTCGTATAGGTCTACCTAATAACTACCACAGATTGTTCCTCAAACTCATTATAACAGCTTTGAAAAATGAGTAATTTCTTGAAATTAGCGGGTAGGGGAGTTGTAGGTTATTTGCTAAGGTTGTTTCAAGCTTCACTCACAGCAGGTAGAGTACCGCAAGTTTGGAAAAAAGCGGAGGTGGTTCCAATTTCAAAGGGAGGGCAAAGGGGTAGGGTAGACAACTACAGGGGAATTAGTTTAACATCGCATGTGTGTAAGATAATGGAAAGGGTGGTTATAAAGAGAGTAGTGGAGAAGGTAGATGAAAGAAGGAGTATTTCAGAAGTGCAGCATGGGTTTAGGAAGGGTTATTCATGTGAGACGCAGTTGTTAGGTTTTGCAGAAGAGTTGGCTGGGGTAGTTGATAGGGGGGGACGTGTTGATGCAGTGTTTTTAGATTTCGAGAAGGCTTTTGATAAGGTAGATCACAATATATTATTAGGGAAGTTAAAAATGTCCGTTGGGAATGCTGGGTTGGTTAATTGGATTGGAAACTTTCTTCAGGATAGAGTGCAAAGAGTTCGGGTGGGTTCAGAGGTTTCAAGTGAGACTAAGGTTACGTCAGGAGTTCCACAGGGTAGTGTGTTGGGTCCCTTATGTTTGATTTATATATAGATGATCTGACTAGTGTTGTTGATTCGAAAATAAGGTTATTTGCAGATGATTGTGTGTTATATAGGGAAATCATTACAGAGGAGGATGTAGTAGCTCTTCAGGTAGATTTAGCGGCAATTAATCGTTGGGTTCAGTCAAACAAGATGGGGTTGAATACAGGAAAGTGCAAGTTAGTCACATTCGGTAAGAGAAACATAAGGACAGATGTAGTGTATGAGGCAGGAGGGAAGACGCTGGAGTTGGTGGAAAACTACAAGTATTTGGGGGTGGTATTTGATAGGCGTCTAGGGTGGGGGAGTCAGATTGAGAGAATAGTAAAAAAGAGTATAAATGCACTAAACTTTGTAATGAGGCAACTTAGGGGGGCAGGTATGGAGATTAAGGAAAAAGCATATTTCTCGTTAGTGCGTCCCATGGTAGAATATGCTAGTTCAGTTT
Source organism: Brachyptera risi (assembly GCA_964007535.1). Taxonomy (NCBI): domain Eukaryota; kingdom Metazoa; phylum Arthropoda; class Insecta; order Plecoptera; family Taeniopterygidae; genus Brachyptera; species Brachyptera risi. Next base: position 48,078,849 of record OZ023327.1, on the reverse strand, counting down.
GGGATCCTTATAGATTAGGTGAGATAAGGGATGTGGAAAGGGTTCAAAGGATTGCTGTGAGAAGGGTTACAGGTAGGGTTAGGAGGTGGAAATGGGATGAGAATGAAAGGGGGGAGAGGGTAAGAATGTTGGAGAGTCCAACTGAGATGATGAGAGACCTGGGGTGGCAGAAATTGGAAATACGGAGGAAGGAGGATCGTTTATGTAATTTCTTCAGGGTAATGGAGGGAGAGGGGGGGTGGGGGGAGCTGCATGAGTTGATAAAAAGAAATAAGTCAGGGTATGGAGGTAGGCGGGGTCATGATAGAGCGGTAGTCATAAATGGGGCTACATTAGATGTCGGTAAATTCTCTTTCTTAAATAGGACAGGTAGGGACTGGAATGGGCTTAGTAGAAATGTTTTTGAAGGGGATGAAATCAGGTTAAAGTTATTCCGTCAGAGGGTTAAGGAGATGGTGGGATAGGGGTACTTAGGGAACTTGCCACCGCGCATTTATGTGCATTTGCAAGAGTTAAATAATAATAATAATAAATCTCTCTTGTTTCTGAAGATGATGATTGGGTCCACCAGCAGCTAGGTTATTTTTGGGTATGAATGAGCGGATGATAGATGAGTGATGATGTTTACAAAAATACATGCACTATGTAGGACTACCACGCCCACTATCCACGCCTGACTTTTCATACAGTTTCTAATAGAGTGCCTCAACTAAATGAGCCACAGAGGGCTGTTCTTGCTACAAACCAATAAACAGGGTAAGCTGTTGGTTTCTCTTAGTGATAACAGTGATTATACTTACAGAGGCGGCAAGACTCGAATGGCAGTTCTTCCGACGACGGAACGCGAAGCTCGGGGCACGCTAGCATGTCTGATGGTCACCTGAGCTCGTCGCCATCTACCGAGAGACATCAACACTATCGCTCGCATCTCAACTCTGTCCCAGAAGATGAGAGGTGATTATTATTACAGAAAGCAACTAACGTGAGAGTAGGAACATGACAAAAGAGTAATATTTACTTTGACTTTTGTCTGTAATTAATTCTTACAACGTACATCACTGACTACTGCAGTATAATATATTTTGGTATTGTGGTATTATGAATGAATATACTCCTATCACAGTCATTAACCATTATAAGTGGAGTTTGAAATGTATGTAATATCATTGTCACAATATGGATTTGCTTATTCTCAGTGAGTGATCCTTATGTACAATCACTGGATCAGTTTCTACGTAGAGGATAGATATACTGCTGAGACACTTTGAACATTCTTACAGGTTAACAAAACTGAGTTCTCCATGCACACCTCCAGTCCCCTTGCCTATGTCTGCAAGTAGTGGTGCCACTGCGTATTGAGGGCTAGTACTACAAAATTCCGAGTAAAAATTACAGAAACATGTCAACCCAAACTCACTGTATTTTTCAGACAGTTAGTTTTGTGTAAGGTCAACTGATGGCAGTACAATAACGCATATTTGTAGTGCTTGTATCATATGGTGGTGCCACTACATGGTAAGGGGTAGGTAGAAGGGAGTAGAGGTAAAGCAGTGAGAGTAAGGATGGGGATCAGTTTTATTTTAGCATTATGTGACATGTCTTGAAGTGTATCTAAAATCTACAGTTTTTACTTTTTATATGTTTCCAGAGTTGAAACACTTTACTCTCAAGGTCAAAAGGCCACAAAGAGATCTATGGCTGAAGTTGATGTGTTCACATTGAGGGGGGGGGGGGGGGGGGATGACTCATCTCTATGGTTATTGCTACCGGTACTGGCGAGGTGTGCTGTCCTAATGCAGCGTTTTAATCAAACGTTACAGTAGAGTCCTTTTAGTAGGCCTACATTTTCATAGTAATGAACTTACTAAAGAAACTATTCAATGTGAAGGAGTAATACGCTAAAGAGAAAAAAATTTAACATGCTAAGCACAGTGTTTGTACCAAAGAGAAACTTAATAAAAAGATTTTACTGTATTGTACACTCTGTACACTGTCTTGCATTCTACTTTAGTTCTATTTGTTTTTCATTCTTGTACATCACAAACTTGATATTTAATTTTTTTCACTAGGCCTAAATGTAGACAGAACAATCTTCTTTCCATATGAAAACTTGACAATATGTTGATTGTTTTGCCTAAATCAAATGAACGATAGTTGGAGATAATTTGCTCATTTAAAAAGGGTAAATACTGTATAAAAGATTCAAACCCACAGATAGAATAAATAATTCATATGAGGGTAAAAACTTACCAGAAAGAGCCCGGAAACGAGGTAGCACCCGACGTGGTTAAATGAACATAGATGAAGATGTAATTATGAAGAGAATTCTAGAACTTGAGGTAGTTCATTGCGAGAGGTTTTTGTGGTTAAAACTGTGTATTTGACGTTGTTTAGGCTGTCGGCAAGTGTCATGCAGAACCAGTCTCGTGTCGGTAGAAAAGCAGCTCACAACAGAAGCAGACACAGAGCAACACCTGCCAAGGTAAAGTAACGCTACATTCACTTCAATAGAGGTATCTCTTTTTTTTTAAATGGTGTTTAAAGCCAACGGCTAGGTTGTGTGGGGGTACGAATGAACAGGTGATTATGAAACTATGAAGTGATGATGAGTGGGAGGTTTATTATAAACACAATAACCCACACCTTATGCGGGACTCGAACCCACAACCAAAGTGATTTCAGTTTCTGAAGGGTACCTTAGCTGATTGAGCTACGAAGGGTGGTTGAGGGATCTGGTTTTGTTAGTGGAAAACAATATATTTGTGAAAATTGACGTTTATTTACATTCCTGTACTGATTGCTGGATCATCAAAAGGAAGGAAGAGTGAAGAGGGAGGGGGTTATATGTAGGGAGATTGGCACTGCTGCATCCAAGGAGAGGTAGTACTAGAGTGATATCACATTTTATGTAGTGATGTATTCCTAAAAAGAAATAGTACCTAGGTGGTCTGAAATTATGTAGAAAAGTTGTCAAGCTTACCAATAATGAGGGATGTAGGGGGAGGCCTTCTCTGGAACTGTCTGCAAACATTTTCAAACTTGAAAAAGATGCAATTTCTTCATTTAAAATCCATAAATTAATCACATGAATGCTTTAAAAATGTTTCATCTGACAAAACTCTACAAAATATGTACTACATGAAAAAGGTACATAGCCTCTTCCTGGTCACGTTTTGAGTTGAATAGACAATAATAGTGTGATAGATAGATTTCTTACGTGACTAAGGTAAAGGCAGGAGACTATGACTGAGATGAATAAAAGAGATTATTTCTGTTTAAAAAATTAATTCCTCTGAATTGCAGGTTCTGGCAATTTTACATATGGTACCCAAATGTTCTCAATTCTGTAATATTAGTGAAACTAATATAATTAAATGTTTGACTATTCTTCGATCCCAATACGTAATATCCTACTAATATAAATGAAAGGATGTGGTGAAGTATATTTGTATGTTTACATATGCACTGACTTACCATGTTCATTTTACTGTAATCTCATTTTATTGTTGTGTCTCAGCAGAAATACGTGGCGCTTCCTTTGACGTAGATACAGCTGTTTGAAATGAAATTGAAGTTTCACATTATAAATTGAAAATTCTAATACGATACAATATTTGGACATTTGATACGATTAACGAACAGGAGAAAAAAATATTAATATTATGGTTAATTATCGATGTGATTTTAATGATAATCGATATGAGTTTTTACATCGAGGAACTACTCTACTTTTTTTGAGACGTTGCCGTTCTTTTTAGTTGGTTCCAAGTGGCTCTGGCCTGGAGGACATCAAGCTGGCGATCCAGCAGCTGACGATGCGATCGCACACGACGGGCGGCTACTCAAGCTCGACATACTCGAGCATGAGCGGCAGTGAGTCTAGCGAGCCAGCAGTACGTAGACTCATGAGACACTCGTCACTCGAGACCATCAACACCAACGTCACCAGTGCTGACGAGTTCGTCTGGGTCGACTCGCATAACAGGTATACCAACCAGTTTCACATTCACTCGTTGTTTAATCTTGGAAATTATATTTTTGATCAATTTTGAAATCATGCTTCACTCAATCATATTTCTGAGTTTTTGGAGGCTATAGTTTGATATTATTCTACTATATAAAAATATATATATATCCTAAACCCACATAACCAATTGAATTGGGCCAGGGGGTGTTTCTACCACTTTTTCTAGGGCAGACAGACTTCTTATATCAATCGGTTCCTGCCACTTCCGACTTCTTCCTCCTCTTCTTCACTACTACTATCCTATGTTTCTTCTTCTCTTCCTATGAGTTCCCTCCACCATTCTCTATCTTCTCACCATCTCTTGTCTACCACTTACTCTTATTTTTCTCCTCGGTTGACTACCCCGAACTTGACTCCCTCCTGCCACCTTTCTCTTAGTCTTCCAACTCTCTTAACTCCATTGTTTTCTATCATCTCAAACATTGCTCTTGCCCGGTATTCTCTCCTTTTCCATTCTTTGCATATACCCGCTCCACCCAAGTCTCTCTCTTTCCGTTTCAAAAGATAACCTCTCCACTTCCGCCTTGTTCCTTATAATTCTGTTTCTCTTCTTCTTTATCTTCGACACTCCTGCTATGCTCCTCACAAATTTAATTTCTGCTGCCTTCACTTTTTTTCTCTCCAGTTCAATGACCATGTAACTAACTGCTCCATACGTTAAAATGGGCAAGTAGTAAACACTATAAATGTGTCTTCCCACTCTTCGGAAAGTCTTGGTTTCAAATCAGCTTCCTTACTTTTTGGAATAGTCCGGCTGCCTTTGCTATTCTCCTATTCACTTGTAGCTCTACTTTTGCTGTGTTATTCTATATTCTTATTCTATATTAATAATAATAATAATAATATGTTTATTTGATAGCTCAGAAGCCAATTTCATACACTTCATTACAAACAATGCAGTTGTAACTTAAAATTAACCTAGGTACATGGTAATATATTGTGGTATATAAAAGTATATCAACATTAAAATTATATCATTCTTATAGATTAGACAAATCATAAGTATTCGTGAGTAGTTTTAATCCATTGGACGCACCTACCCTTGAAACATCCGACACTTGTCAGGTTTCTAATAGTGTGGGGCAACTTATCAAACTCTTTCATTCCTGCATTGAATATAGAATTGAACCATTTTTTCCCTCTACACATTCTTCTATACCCCAACCCGTCCACAGCCCTTCTCGTATTAATACTATGGATATTTTTAATAGATTCTATTTTATCACCTAAATATTCAGGCATAAGGCCTAACTTAATCTTGAATATAAATACTAAAACTAATAGTAAAACATTGTCATTGACACTTAGCCACTCCGTCATTCTTAACATTTGTACAATTGGTGTATCCTTATTACATCTGAGTAAACATCTCATCACTTTATTTTGGAGTTTCTGTAAAAGTCCCATCTCATTCTTGTATGCTTGGTATAGAATTGTTGCACCATATTCAAAATGAGGTTTAATTAAACTATTGTAAATCATAATTCTAGTCCAGTAGGAGAACTTTCCCCCTATCCTCCTAAGATACCCGACTTTTTTCCCAATTTTTTTTACAATATAATCTATATGCTGTTTAAAATTGATCTTATTATCTATAACTATCCCTAAATATTTAAAATAGTCAACAACCTCAATCTCATCATCTTGCATATTAATACTGATATTCAAGTCAGTCCATTTTACATTACAAAATTTCCCTACACCTATAAACATTGCCTTGGATTTATTTACATTTAGTTTCAACTTATTTAACTGTAGCCACTGTTCGATGTTACTTAGCTCATCGTTCATACTTTCTGACATTTCTCTTGCATCCATTCCACTCACCGATACCACCATGTCGTCTGCATACATATTTAAGAAACTATTTTTACAACATATATTTACATCATTTAAATAAATCAGAAATAACAGTGGTCCAAGCACCGAGCCTTGTGGTACCCCATTGTTACATTGCTTCTTTTCCGACATTTGCTCTCCATACTTCACTCTCTGTCTTCTTTCACTCAAGAAATCTTTTACCCACATAATTGCTTTTCCACCAATACCATACATATGTTCTAATTTTTGTATCAATCTATTTACATCAACTGTCTCGAATGCTCTTTTTAAATCCAAGAATACAACCATTGTGGATTTTCTCTCGTCCATGTCTTCGAGCCATTTACTTACAACATTCTGAATTGCCGTCTCACATGAGTGAGATTTTCTGAATCCCTATTGATTCTTTGATATTAAATTATTGTTATTCATATACTTATATAGCCTATCATGTACTAATATTTCAATTATTTTGTCCAGTATAGACAACATGTTTATTGGTCTAAAATCACATACATTATTAGATCCATTTATTTTACTTACTGGTCTTTTAATATTTTAGGAAATTTACCTTTATCAAATGACGTATTAATTAAGTCTAGTAATCTATATTTGATAACTCTGAAAGAATCCTTGAAAATTCTATAATTAATTCCATCAATAGACCCTTTTTTACTTTTTAGCCTCTCTATAGCCTTATCCAGTTCTATTCCTGTGACTGGATCAAATTCAGTCAGAGTAGGCTTAAGGTTTTCATTTCTTTGATATTTATCTAGCTTCATAGTCTTTCTTATATCGATATTTTTGATATTACATATATCTATATTTGGGATGCTATTCAGTAGGTTTGTTTGTTTGTGTTGCACCAACCTGAACTATAGTGTTGCTGGTGCAGGAAGGAAATGCGTCATATTACAGGTTTGGTGCAGGAAATGATCCCTAAATGTTGAGGTACAAACAAACACGATAGTGCTAATTCTAATGGTTCCTAGACACGAATTTTGAAAATGGGAAAAGTTATTAGGGTAAAATCACCAGAGATGTGATTCTGCATGTCAACTAACTTTAAAATAATTACAACCCTTATTCAAATATACAATTTTTCATTCTCATCGGCACGTATTTAAGTGTCATCAACTTGTAAGCCAACATAGTGTCCGCATACAATTTGATTTTAGCGCCTGCCATCTTGAACTGAACTAAGCACACCAGCTCCGAAGCTGGTGTAGAACTACTTGAACTAGTGCAAGTGAACTGGGACAAACAAACACGAGAGTGTAGCTTTGGTGCAGCACCATGGTTACAAACAAACACGAAAGTGCAAGAACTGAAGAACTAGTTCAAGTAGTTCAGGACAAACAAACAGACCTATTATCTCTTCTACACTCTCAATAAAATAACCGTTGAATTTCTCAGCTATTCCTTTGGCGTCTCTATATATATATTATTCTGTCTTCCATATTCTTCTCGTCTACTCTTCCTCTTTGCTTTATTTTCTTTCTTCTCCCACCCTTCCTCTTCCTCCCCCTCCCTCTGATCACTTCCTGGCGTAGAATACTTCATCTCTTCACTTTCCACCTTCGAGTAGCCCAAAAAGTTTTCCATGTATCTCTTTCATTATCATTTTTCCTGCCATGTGAAGCAGTTCTCAATTTTCACCCAATCATCGCGCCTCTCTTGCCCCGTTCCACTCTATACGTAGGAATGGTGTCCACGTCTATGAAGTGAACCCCCATTCTCCTAGCTACATTCCTCAGGTCTGTGTTCAGTAGCTTTCCTGTCCTGCTTAGCAGTCCACATACACTAACTTCTACTTCTGGCCATTCAAAAACTACTTCATTGAAGTATTCAAATACTTCTTCAAAAGGCCATTCTTGTTCCTTTGAACAGTTCCACTATTTCTTCCATCACCTCTCATCTTTCGCTCTCGAACTTCTATATTTCTGACATAAAGTACCACATTTTGGTATTTCTCCATGCTACCGTTACCACACCTCTCTCGTAACTGCCTATTGCATAATCTTACTCTGATTCCCGTAAGTACTCTTGCTTTATTACGACTATCACTACAAAATTCTGCTGCCATTCTCCCTGGACTACGTATATCGCCTATCACAAATTTTCTCTCATCCACCTTCTTTCTCTGTTCTCCGTCTTGTTCGTATTATTTTGAATAGCTTCTACCCTTCTTCCTTTTATTAGGTTCCGGCTTATTGCCTTGCATCCGATAATCTTTTCTTCCATTTTCTCTTACTGCTCTTTCGTGCAAATTTTCTTCATGGACTCACTCCGTCCTTCCTCTTCTGGAATGTCCCCATCTTCTTTTTCTGTGTTCGTATTAAATTTCTCTCTCTTCTCATCGTCAATTCGATGACTAGGCCTTTCCTTACTGTAAGGAGACAAGGAAAAGAGGATGAAGAGGGTAAAATTACCTCTCCTCTCCTCTCATCATCATATTCATCATTCACTGACACCAATAGATCTTGATCATCATCACAGTGCGTTGTTCTACTCGATGTTAATGAAACTTTCCCTCGCCTTGTTTTCCAGACTAGTGGAGCTTCAACAGCTGCCTTGGTCCAACCACGACGTGTTAAAAGTGATCCAAAACGGGCGGCTGAAAGAACACATGGAACGAGTGTCTATGGAGACTATACCTCGCCTCTCATATTTGTTGCAACGTGCGCTCGTACGGCTGGGGAGAGAAGCGCAGCGCTTGGCCAGGCCGCTTGGAATGTGCAGCAAGCAAGAAGTGAGCAGTGCACTGAGAATCACGCTCTGCCCTGCGCTTGCCGATTCCTGCACTAAGGTGAGCCACTGCTCTGTGTTATCGAAGGGATTCTACATACAGCGCAACGTGTTCAGCGTATACTTAACCGAGGATGTAGTCCTAAAATGAGATATACCAGGGTGTTTGGTATTTCGATGAATCTAATGGAGGGGGGGGGGGGGAAATGGCCCCACAAAAGCAAATTTGCATGTTTTTATATTAAATTTTGAAAGTTTTAGACATTGGCTAGTGTTGTAGTATAGTTACTTGTAAATAAATTGATGTTTGAAAATTACTTTAATCTTCAATTTCGGAACAGTGAGAGACAAGTGGCCTGTAAACCAAACTACCTGGACTCGGTCGTCATGTCAAGTTTGATGATCAAGCATCCAGTGACGAGAGCAATGATCCCGAATTCTTATTTGTTGTTATTTGTTGTTTTTGAAGTTGATATTGTTGTTTATTGTAACAATTTAGATTCTATGTTCCTGTCACAAGCTGGGCATTGGTGCTATAATATGTTATCGTTGATGTCCTGTTGCATTAAGAATGAAGCTGTTTCAACATATTGTACTGAAATTACTGTACTTCAAACCAATCAGAGGAGTTATCTGCTTAAATACTGACAATCCTTAACAAAGGTTCACATTAGGCTAAAGCTTGAACCAAAAGGAAGTACTTTACCTACGTGGTCAAACCAGTGAATCTTATGATATTGTGAAGGATTAGACAAGTATAAGGCAAACAGAAAACAGTATGCTACTTTTGGTTCAAGCTCTACGTGTTGTATGCTACTTGTGGTCAGATAAAGTGGTTGATCGAGCCACATAAGAATGTTTCCAGAAGAAAATGTACTGACATTATATGCACTAAAACTAACAGTCAATGGTCATATTAGCACACTTCATAGAGTCTGTGAAAAATTAGCAGTAAAATGTAGTGCATAGATTTCATTCAAATATAAATGTTTGATAAATCTGTTCCATGTGACCGCAAGTGTACATATTACAAACTGTAATGAGGTGAAAATAGTTGATGAAAACGTCTAGTTTTAATCTGATAAAGGCCCACGTTTAGTTATTACAGATTCGTTTTTACAACATTTTACTGGGTATTAGGCAAATTTCGTACAATAATGTCTGCACCTTATGATACTGTTGATTATTTTGTATCATGCACTGTTTATGTTTTGTGACCATTTCTATGAGTGAAATACCCCTGATGAGATTTTTTTCTCTCAGGTGTACATGTTAATATGAACAAGTAAAATGACTCTACTTCTAATGATATCAACTAATTTTAAACTTTAGAAGTTGTGAAATGATTAAGTGTAGCTCACATAGTCTTGTGACGAGAACTCAGTCATAAGTCATAATGCCATGGACAGATATCAATGTGACTACGCTGTAGTACTCACTGAAGTGCATTGTTCAATCACAAATGAGAAAAATATTGAACAAATGTAGAGATTTTAATGAAATTATGGAAAAAAGTTGAGATAATAATAATGATATTAATACAGTATGTAAGCCTAGCCAGCTAAGTATATTGAACTTCTAGGTTTTCCAAAATATTGATTAATTGAAATATTATTCTTAGTGGCGGTGAGCCATGAAGTCTGCAATTTGATCACAATACCTGTGTAGCCCCATAGAGATGAGAAGGAGGCATTATTGAGGAGTCTAACTACAAATTGCTAGGCAAGAAGGATTGTTCATATTTATTCTTTGTGTCCTGTTTAATTAATTTTTTGTGGTAGCTAATGATTGTTTGATATATGTAGGCTTGTCTGCGAGCAGCTGCCATGTTTGCTGTGTCTGGTGACCTTCAACTGAAACAGAGTAAATCGTCGAGAGCAGGTCTTCAACTCTCCGTTGGCAGGTTTCAACGGTGGATGGCTGACGTACGCCTTGGCAAATTCGTACACGAGTAAGTGGTTACAAAAAATTTTCAAATTACGAGCCCACTTTCTATTGAGCAAGAAAAGCTTGATATATTTTAGGAATACTTATTTCAATATTGGTATCCCCTTAAATGATAATAAAACTACCAAGACACTACATTCTTATGCAGAACGAAACTGACTTTCCCATGCACATTTCCAGTCTCTTACGTATGACTGCAACTTTTCCTTCAAAGCGACTGGTCCAATTTATCTAAAAATGGGTAATGATGGCTGTCTGACTGGTTCAGCCAACTAGCCTCTGCATTAGAAAATGGTGCAAAATCGGGCGTGGATTCGAATCCCGCATAAGGTGAGTGAAATTTTGTAAAGATCATTCATCTATCATCTGATCATTTGTACCCTCAAATGACCTTACTGTTTTGGTGGTGTCAATAATTCTCAAAATCACATTTTCTCAAATTATTCCACTTTAATCAAGTTCTTCAATGCTCTCGTGTATTTACAATTATTATCTTCAGTTTTCCTGAAATTTTATTTACGTCATTCTGTTATTCTGTTCTCATCCTGTCAATTCTGTTAATTCTATCATTCATTATATTTTTATGGTTAGGTGCAACTGCGGACAGTCTTGTCTGCACCTCGCCATTTTATTTGTTGTTGTATAATTGTGTATACATTGTATAAATAAATTGAGCCTCAAAATAATCAGAATATCCGCTTCTCCAAACGTGAACACCTTGACTACTTAATCCAGTCCTCCAACAAAAAATCCAAAACTGCCTGGAATATCATCAAGTCCCACTCTACTCCTCCTTCGCCACGTTCTGACCTATCACTCTCCCTCGACGGTCAAACTATTTCCGATCCGGTTACTCTCTCGGAAAAGTTCAATTCCTTTTTCATCAGCTCTGGCAACACTGCTCCTACCCTGACTTTCTCTCAGTCCCAAACTAGTTCTATTCTCCCCACGACCCGTCCTAACAGACCTTCTATCTTTCTTCATCCCACCACTCCCGGAGAAATCATCCAAATTGCCCGCTCTTTTAGTAGCAAGCATTCCAGTAGTATCGATGAAATCCCCGCCTCACTCGTTTCTAAATGTATTACCTACTTGGCCTGCCCACTCTCAATTATATTCAACAACTCTCTCTCTTCTGGAGTATTCCCCTCTAAACTAAAAAATGCCCTCATCATTCCCATCCATAAAAAGGGCAGTAAATCCGAAGTTAATAACTATCGTCCGATTTCTCTCCTATCCTCTTTCTCCAAACTGCTCGAGAAAATTATGTTGAATCGCCCTTCTCATTCCCTTCATCAGCATAACCTATTGTCACACTGCCAACACGGTTTTCAAAAAAATAAATCCACCATCACTGCCATTTTTGATTTCCTCTCTCCCCTTTACTCATCTATTGACAGAGGCGACCACGCAGTCGGTCTTTTCTATGACCTAAGCAAGGCCTTTGACACCATCAACCACAAACTTCTTCTTTCCAAACTCTACGATCTTGGCATACGTGGCACTGCCCAAAATTGGATCTCTTCTTTTCTATCGGATCGCACCCAAATCGTCAAGATCCATTCCAATAACCCTAAATTCCCAACTTCCACTCTCTCGAGTCCCCGCTCCGTCTGCTGCGGGGTTCCCCAGGGATTAATTCTCGGACCCCTTCTCTTCCTACTGTATATAAATGACCTCCCTCCTCTTCTTAACACAGGTACCCTCTCTCTCTATGCTGATGACACCAGCCATCTGATCACTTCACCCCAAAACGACCTTTCCTCCCTAATCACCACGGCCAACCTTCAAACTTCTCACATGTCCTCATATTGTGTCAATAATCGCCTCGCTCTTCAATCTACTAAGACCACCTTTATTCACTTTCACTCCCGCTCCAAACTACCCTCAATCACTCCCCTCATCAGACTAGATAACAAAATCATTCCTACGACTCCCTCTACCAAGTTCCTAGGCATCACTCTCACTCCTTCTCTCGACTGGGCTCTCCACGTCCACACTATCTCTGTCAAGATCCTCAGAAAGTGCTACCTTCTGAGACGACTCAAACACATCGTCAGCCTTCACACTCTCAAACTCACTTACTTTGCTCACCTTCACTCTCATCTCTCTTACGGCATCCTCTTCTGGGGCGCTTCTCCCCCTGCTAACCGTGTCTTCATACTTCAAAAAAGAGCTCTACGCACAATAGTTGGTATCTCCCGTCACACATCCTGTCGCCAGCACTTCATAGGCCAAAAAATTCTCACTCTCTCATCCAAGCTCATTCAAGATGCTAGCTCCTTCGTCCGCACCCATCCCGATCTCTTCCCTCTCAACTCCTCAATCCATCCTTACCAGACCAGAAACAAAAACTCCATCCACATCACATCTCACAATCTGTCCTTCTTCACCAACAGCCCTTTTCACCTATGCTCCATCTTATACAATCACTTGCCCTCCCACGTAATCCAGTCCCGCTCACTCAAGTCTTTTCTTTCCAACCTCAAAAAAAAGTTTTCTTATTTTAAATCTTTTCTATAATCTAAATGAGTATTTTTTGAACAACTATCCCTGATTTGCCTTCTAGCCTACTTCACATTTTGAACACCCCCACTTGTACCACTCACCGTTATGAGTAGCGTTATCAATTGCTTTACTCTTTCCTCAAGTTCCCTAGGACATGACAAGATGATTGAGGGGAGAGGAAAAGTCAATAAAACGTCTCACATGATGATGATACTCCATTCTTACTACTAATGAGTTAATTGTTTCATCTTGATCTCTATTAAGATATTCTTATCTAGGCATGTAGAATATATCTTAATCCTAATGATATTATCTACTTTACATTATATCCAACTAAATGATAGTGCTATTTTATTTTATTTCTCTCTTATTATATGTAAAGGTTAGGTGGAAGAACGATCATGTGATCGAACCTTGCCCTTTTCGATTGTTATGACGGAATTGTTATGTACATGAAAAATAAAGACTATTATTATTATAATAATAGTAACAATAATAACCAAACCATAATTGCCGATGATGAATAATCATTGGTAAATAATGTGCATCATTCTTGGATTTAGATTCAGTAAAAATTGAAATTTTTGCACAGATTGTTTTTCCCGAATCTTTCCGTGCTTCATCATTCTAATAAGGTTTTTTTAAATTTCAGAACTAATTTTTCTAACAAGTAGTTCGACAAATTTTGCCTCAAAATTATGCAATTCTAAGTTCATTGAGTCGGAATGCCAGCAAAGGTTTTACGTTGATCAAATAATGCGTCCAACAAGTGTGGCACTTAGCTTAAGCGTTGCATGAAGGTCTTCGCTTGCGCTCGACATATAACTTATCTACAAGTGAGCGAAAATACAATACTAGGCCCATGTGTTTCTTCCTTTTAAGCAATATAAGTAGTAACCATGGTAGCTAAGCCAAGCATCCAAATGTATCATTTCATTCTTTTTCTATGATGCAAGAGAAAGAATATTTACTGAAGTTATCAGTGTTGAAGATTGCTGTTATCCTTACCGCAGGTATGCAGCAGTATATTTGACAGCTGGCTTGGAGAATCTCTTGGAAGAGATCATATTGCAATGTCTGCCGAATGAAACTGATACAATCCTAACTGCAACGATGTTCGAACATGCCATTGCAAACAACGGTGACCTATGGGGCCTGCTACAGCCATACGCACATCTCAATGCTGGCAGAATTGCGTCAGGTAAGACCGGTCCTGCTCTATTCCATTGCAAGAATAACATCTTTTAAATTTCATCAGTAAAAATATAAGAGGACATTCAGCCTTTTGCATCGTGTTCAAAATTCTATGAACAAAGCAATCGTGATTTTATGATTATGACTATGATTTATTATGACCGGCGCATGCTCGCTAGCTGCCTATTTTGTTTCTATGATATACAGTCATAACATAATCGATTATTGAGCAATCGGATTTAGAGCATCAAGGGTAACAGGCTTGCTCCATGTATTAGAGAGATGATGGTAAATTGGACCCTGGCTCGATTCCCACCTTAGTCAATCTTAACATACGTTTTTTGTGGTTTTCCTCTATAGCCTAGGAAAATGCCGAGATAGTTCTTACAATATAGGCTATGATGATTGCTTCCTTTCCACTGTCCTTCCTATTTACCAAAGAAACTTTCATCTCATCATCCTGTCATCTAATTATTCATTCATCCGACGCCAGTAAATCTTAGTTATCACTATGCTGCATCCAAAATAAATGAAAAAATGAACGTTAACTCTTGTGAGTTTGAAACTGCCTTTGCCTAACTCCTTCATCCCTTACAACCACCTTTCCTTTATTTCAATCATCATTACAGTATTCTAATCTGAAAGTGTAACTAACTAGTTATGCTTGGATTTTCTCAATAGTTTGATGGAGTATATTTGGTATTCAGTATTATTATTTTTGTAATACGTACATGCAAAACCTCAAAATACATTCTTTTGCAGTCAATTGTTGTCATATTTCCATGACTATATTCCAGTGTCTACATTGCACATTATCTTTTTATCAAACTCTTTAATGTGCTCGAAACCTGGGATTGTATTTTGAGTAGGGTTGCCAATCGATCAAGAGAATGATACCGAAATGTGCTATATCGGAAATCGTTCAAAAATATCTAAACATTAGAAATTCCATTCGAAATGGTGATATTGAATACCGATCGAAAGTATCTTTTTTTGAGGGGGTCTGAATCATGTTTTTTTAGTCGTCTGTAATCACTTTGTGAGGCGTTGTAAGAATCTGCCTTCGCGCTGATACTTCAAGCGTCAACTCACAACTGAGAACCACACAGAATGGTCACAATAATACGGAAACTGTGAGTTTTCAGTGTTGAGCACAGGATAAAAACGCAATTGTCCAGACAGAATACTCAGTAATATGAAGTGCAAATAACCCCATCCTTAAAGCGCCGTAAAACAACACAATTCATTCATTCATTCCATTCAGAAGTGTTTATAATATTGGACAAGACTGGTCATGTTAGCACTAGTT
Source organism: Brachyptera risi (assembly GCA_964007535.1). Lineage (NCBI taxonomy): Eukaryota > Metazoa > Arthropoda > Insecta > Plecoptera > Taeniopterygidae > Brachyptera > Brachyptera risi. The sequence goes on along the minus strand of OZ023327.1, from coordinate 48,063,295 downwards.
GTACATTTGATTAGTGACGGCACCGATCCTGAGGCTTAAAGACCGAGTTTCCATTTGTAAAGACTGGGTGGGACCGGTCATTATCTAAAAAAAAAACTGTGAAAGTATGAAAATCGCAAACTTATTTAGTGTTTTTGTTTAATTTGTTTATTGAATTTGTTTTTTTTAGAAAAAATTACGAAAGTTGCCACAACTAAGTATTTCATTAGATAAAATCGTCCCTCTGCTATTTTCCCTATTCTAACCGTTAGCGGTCGGGCGTCCATAGTAGTGATATATCACATCCAAGGTTAAAGACTTGACACAACTGACACTGCAAGTGAGTGTTCTCTCTCTCTCTTATAAGGGACAAGGGTTTTTCTGTTCTCTGTTCTCTCTTTCACTATCATGAAAGACATTAGACTCATTCATGGAAGTGTTGTGATAACGTTAAGGAAATTATCGTTATTGCTTATACGTAAATATCTTGAGACAAACAATTGTGCTTCCTTATAACATTTTTTGGTACTGTCTGTAATTCATTGCATAATAAATATTTTCATAATAAATGATAGATGTAGTTTAGTTCATTGATGACTTGTTCTGTGTAGTTTGCAGTTTTATTGTATCTAATTTGACTTTGAATAATAATATGTGTATTTCCTGATGGCATAATAATACAATGATATTGTTCTGATCTGAAGTAAGTTATTGAAAGTCAATCAGAGTTGTTCTTCTGACCACGGTCATTCTGACTGACAGAAACCACATTGAGAGACATTGAGTACAGTGAGAGTGTATAAAAGTGGGGTAGGAGAGAGAGAGAATAAAACATTTGAACCGGCTGTACTTTACAAACCAAAAACATAAAATACTGTTTTCACCATTTTGATTTTTTTCAGCTGAAATTTTAATTATTGGAGTCATATTGATGTAAATGATAACAATTTGACGAAGTAAGCAGCGCACTACTTTTTTGGTGTTTCTTGGAGTCCTAGCTGACTAAATGCTATGAATACCCGTACAATGACTCATACTGTAAAGTGACTAATTGAAACAAACACATCAATGCTAAATATATTATCTTAGCCTGGGGTGGTGCCCTCGACACTCACCTTAATCAAATAAAAATCATCCAAAATCTTGTCTTGAAAATAATTTTAAGTAAACCAAGAGATCACCCCACACATTCAACTTACCAAGACTCTAAAGTATTTTATTATTATTATTAACTCTTGCAGTTGCACATAAATGCGCGGTGGCAAGTTCCCTATCAATCCTATCCTATCGCCTCCCTAACCTTCTGACGGAATAGCTTCAATCCTATTTCATCCTCCTCAAGTATACTTCTACTAAGCCCAATCCAATCCCTATCTGTCCTATTCAAGAAAGAGAACTTACCGACATCTAATCTAGCCCCCTTTATAACTACTGCTCTATCATGACTTCGCCTACCCCCATACCCTGACTCATTCCTTTCAATCGACCTATTCAACTCTCCCCAGCCCCCTTCTCCTTCCATTACCCTGAAGAAATTACAGATCCGATCCTCCTTTCTCCGTATTTCCAATTCCCGCCATCCCAAGTCTCGGATCATCTCAGATGGACTCTCCAATATTCTCACCCTCTCCCCCCTTTCATTCTCTCCCCATTTCCACCTCCTAACCCTACCTGTAACCCTTCTAACTGCAATCCTTTGCACCCTTTCCACATCCCTTATCTCACCTAATCTATAAGGATCCCAAACTGAACTAGCATATTCCACCATGGGACGCACTAACGAGAAATAAGCCTTTTCCTTTATCTCCATACTTGTCCCCCTAAGCTGCCTCATTACAAAGTTTAGTGCATTTATACTATTTTTTACTATTCTCTCAATCTGACTCCCCCACCCTAGACGTACTAGAAGTACTTCCTTAAAGGGGTATTCAGAACCGGCATATTTGATAATAACAGTACTCTCGGGTAGTCCGTCTCATTCGAGCTGCGACCCTTCTAGAGAGAGGACACGCTTGTCGTTGCTCCACACAGAAATATTCACGTGAAAACGTGAAATAGTGCTGCAAATGGGATAGTCTGCAAGCCAGACAATACCGGACTTATCGCCCGATCATCAGACCCAATTGACTCTTGTCGCGAACAATGCAGAAGGGATCGAAGACCTACCTGCTCAGTAGAACACAATAGATCAATAAAAATGCGATAAAAGTGAAGGAACATTTTCTTTTGATGCATAATTGAGTAATTCAAACGCGTCGGAATTGTTGATGTGATACCAAATCTTTTTTGTTTATGAAAATAGGAGCATATTTGACTGAATTCGGATCATAACGTAACAAATCCGCGGTCAAGATTTCAGATTCCATTATACATATTTTATTCATTGAAAAATGCTTCACTCAAAATAATGATGTAGAGTAACAAATAGAAAAAAATAGCAATGCAATAAAGCTGTATGGCGAGGGGTGGGCCATTACTTATATTCAGAAACTAGGAAAACAACATATGTGTTGTTGAATGAGCGGTAGGCGAATGAGCGCCTGTAGGCATATTTATATGCCATGTAATGGAAACCTATACACATTGAGTTCAAAACAATCATATCCCTGCCTTCCTGTTCTACTCATTGCTCATTTTAATCATTACAACTTGATTAGTGACACCTGTTGCTTAGATTTGATGGGTTTGTTACCAGGTTTGACCGTTTGATTGCTGTGCAAAAATTACGTAATACTGTTTTGACATCCAAACGGCTGATCCGATTTATGTGAAACTTTGGAATGATGTGTATCATATTAAAGTTCCGTGAAAATTTGAATTCATTGAAAGGAAATATTCATTCCGAATTTTCTCCTCCGATTATTCTTACGTGTTTTTTAGAACACTAAATGGGTTTTCTGAGAAGTGGTGCAACCGATTGCGCCTCAAAACTATACAGTGCCAAATTATATGAGGACACTTAATTCTGTATGCCAAGTTTCATTCGAATTTGCAATTCCGTTTTACCTGTGGAGCGCGAAAAAAAGAACAAAACAAACATATTATTTTTTTTCGAGTATGGTGAAATTGAGTCTCCGCTTCGCTCAACTAATAATATCTACAATATCACAAGCGGATGGGCATCATGAGGCAGAATAAATGTGGAGTGTTATGATTAACTAGGTTAAGCATTGAGATTGAGAATGCAACAATGACATTTTCTTACGAAAAACATGTGAATTATTAAAGATACGACACAATAATGTTGGTAATAATCATGACAATGTAGTATAGTAACCATGATATTTATAAATGATAACATTTTCGAGATTCAAGTTTAGGTGATAAAAAAATGAATACATTATAATATTGTACGACTGATTCCAAAATTTATCTTCAACAACCCTCATCGAAATTACATAACATTTAATTTTTGAAAAATGAAAAAAATACATATTTATTGACATCATTGATAAGATCAAGAGCTCGAATTTTGAATGAATGTAAAATGATGATTACAATTAACATTCAATTTAATTTATCAAATGTTTCATACAAGAACTCGGCTATTGAAATTTTTTCGGAAAACAATTAAAATTGAATAATAATAAAAAGCAAGTCAAACACCGGGAGAGCTAGAACCAAGAATTGAGAAGAGAATCAAGAATCAACACACCACACACAGGAAGTTGTCTTCGAAAATAAGAATCCTTTGTTGTTAGCCTCAGGCGCGAGCCTCTGCATATTCAGTCTACCTAGAACTGCAACTTGAGTGACAAGACATTCTCTATCTCTATCTCTCTCTAACAGGGTAGCTCAACAAAAGTCCGCAGCATTACGCTACCAACTGATGAAAAATAATTTCCAATCAATTCAATTTATAAAGTGTTCTGAATGAGCTGGAATTTTTTCAGGTACCAGGTGACGTTGGCAATATAGTTATCGATGTACACACGAAAAATCTTCTTTTTTTTTGGCGAAATTTTTTCATGTTTTCGCTTAGAATAGTGATTTCTATCAATTTAATCTGAGCATAGCTCTATCAAAAATGATTTTGAAAAATTCAGACACTTTATTATGGAAAGCTTGTTCAATTCTCTTGGACACCTCCTATCTATATTTTCTGTCAGTTCCTTATTCATCGCTACAAAAATGTTTTTCCAAGGCCGTGCAATTGGACTCTTTTTTCCATGAAATAACCTTAAGAATACTATTCACAAAAAATCTCTTACTTCACATCTTTAAAAACCTTTCTAAATTCAAAAACACCAACCACCTACACACTACTAGAACATTAACCTACAATTTATCAATACCGAGGAAAAACACTTCCTTTGGCTAAAGACAATTAGACTACCTAGGTCCAAAAATTTTCAACTCGCTCCCTCTAGATACTAAACTTTCTACAAATTACTATAGCTTTAAGAAAAAAATACACATATGGCTAAAAACGTTACCTTTTAACCACTGGGAAAACCTATTTAATAAAAACTTGCCAGATTTTTACTCAAACCGATTTACCTGAATTTATTCACACCTCCCAAGCCAATTACCTCCTTCATCACATTCAATTAGAGCTCTTCATCATCCAAATTTTTTCTTCAACCTATCTTAACAAATTCTCATGCCATCTTGAAATCAAACATTTTTACTTCTTCTATAAATATCCTCTCCCACACACCAGCACTGCTTATGTGGGTATTCCATAACCTATATAGGTAATGGAATAACCACATAAGCAGTGCATCATGTGCATCTTATATGCATCATATATAATATATGCATCATATATGCATCTTATCCACATAAGCATCTTATATGTATTTTAAATTACTATTATTTTAGATTACTACTTTAATTTACTGATCATGTACTATGTAATACGTTTTTTATAATTATGTAATAATATTTGATAATCATGTAGGGTAATTTACATTCGGAATAAAAAAAAAAATTGAAAATTGAATTGAAAATAACTCTTTGAGATAAAGAGAGTTTGATGATGAACAACATAGAATCATGATTTGTATTATTTCACCATTAGGATTTAAGCTGACCTCAGTAAATCAATAGAATACAAAATCAAATGAAAGCAAAATCAATAAAATCAATTAATAATAAATAAAAACACAAGAACGTCCTACCAAAATAGAATATTTCATTTTTATCAGGTGCTCTGGCAATGCCCCGGTGGGCCAGTGTGTCCAGCGTCAACACGGAGTCTACGCACACGTCCCTCGCGAGCACCAAGTCTCTGGAACAGTCTCTGTTGACCACTTGCGTCGGCTCTGTGCACGAGCTGACCGAACTGCTCGGCAGAGTCAACACCAGGCCCCTGGCTTGGACACCGCCTGCAATACAAGCACTCTTCTACTTCATGAGGTGTTCACAGGTAAGGAATGTTGTCATTATTAACAAGCTGGAAGGAAAGTGTTTAATGGTTTACAGATATTAGCGATACTAATATATGTAGAAATCTATAGAAAATTTAAACTATGAATGTGCATAGTCAAAATGGATTCAGAAAGTAATTGCCAATATTGAGATGATTGTGAATAATTATTCAACAGTAGGCAGGCATTTGAGAGGAACTGAACCTAATTGTTCATGTAGTCCATCACATTCCGAGTACAATGTGTATATTTTTTCAAATCTGTATTAGCGTGAACCCAGCGTATTAAGTAAGAAAACGAATAAATAATTGAACTGATATTTAAAAAAACTATGGTCAAGAAGGTGGCGTAAAGGTTTACACTCCCAGCAGACACTTCGTCATATTTTTGATATTTTTTCATGTTGTCAAAATGAATAAATTCATAAAATACTGTAGGGCCGAGATGGGCATCAACTCATGTCATTTTGAAAATTACATTTTTTTCTCTCAAGAGGTAGGCCTACTATTCTAGCTGTTTCATTGTGTGACCCTAACAACATTCACATTTTATCACCCCTTTTCATTTTTTTTTTATCCGCTTCTTCGAACCACTGAAATGACTTTTTCATCATAGGCCTGCTATATAAGGTAAAAGGGGCTGAGGGGGAGTTAAACAAGCTGATTGAGAGAAGTTAGTCATGGTATGAGGGTAGGAGAAGTCATGATAGAGTAGTAGTTATCAAGGGAGCTAGTCGAATGTGGATAAATTCTCCTTCTTAAATAGAAGTGGTGGGGACTGGAATGGGCTTAGTAGCAATATATTCAAGGGGGATGAAATGAGGGTAAACCAATTCCATCACAAGGTTAGGGAAGTGGTCAAATGTCTTGATCACAGGGAAGGGAATTTGCCACCACGCATTTATGTGCAACTGCAAGAGATCTAAATAATAATAAATTAATAATAATAATAATAATGTATCTTGTAGTGCCAGTGTATAATATTTTCAATGTTGAAAACTACTATTCACCAGCTCGAGCATGCTGAACATTCAGCGCCAATCCAAGAGTTGGTATACGAGCGCGCTTACGTTGTGCTACCGCCACTTGTCGAGTGGTTACGCGTCACGGCCGCCCACGTCGAGCATCGACACGCCAATGCGTTGGACCGTGATGACGTGATGCAAGCCGCTCGTTTGCTGCTGCCGGGAGTTGACTGTCCGGTCAGGCAAATTGGGTGAGAGATCAGCAAGTACATTTGTGGTCACATAGAATGTTTTTTTTTGTAAAATTTACATTTGTATTCAAATTAAATCTACGCACATTTGACCTCTAATTTTTTCACAGACTATACATGGAATACATATGCACATTGTCTTCTAGTATTGGTGCATAATATCAGTATATTGTCTCCAGGCTGCATTTTTATGTAGCTTGATCGACCACTTTGTGACTGCAATCGTACACTAGAGATGATCAAGTGATACTCTGGACACAAACAAAACATTATAATGGAGGCGGGCGTATCAGTCGCTGTCACGCTAAACCATTATTCAGGAGACAGGGGTTCTTTTCCAGTCATGGACATTCATTCTTGAAAGAGATGTGACGCCAAGGCGATGTTTGTTATTTTTTCCTTAACTATCACGTGACTTTCTTATTTAGACTGCGTCATAATGCAGGCTCAAAATAAAAGAGATTGTCTGCTGAACGACCTCTCTATCAACTGGATTGGTTGGAGTAGGCTTATGCGATAATTGTTTGAACCGGGGTTTGGTTCTCGTCATTGTCGACCATCCTAATAGTGGGGCATCTTGGTTTCCCTCAGTCATTGAAGTGAATACTGGGGTGGTTTCTTAGTAACAGACTACAACTGCCATCTTCCCATTATACCAAAACACCTGATAAAATGACCTTCTGTCGCATCTTCTTATCATCTCATTCATCATTCACTGACGTCAATAGACATCAGTTATCATTAGAGTGTGTCTTCAAGTAATTATAAATAAGTAACAAGTGATTCTATGATGCCACCTAAATAGTTATTAATAGAATCAATTATTTGAACAAGATCCAATTGGCAGTGACTGGTGATTCTTGTTATTTTCCCATAACTGTCATAACTTTCTTATTTAGATGAGTAATACAGACTCTGTGTAAAAGGTGATTGTTTGCATAATGACCCCACCATCAGCCAGGGTGTTAATTGTGTGCGATGACACAGGTGCGAGGAACCAATTAGCTACAGCAAGCGACCGGGCGATGAAGTGGAATGTGTCCGTAAGCTGAAGACCGAGCTCGCGTTCAAGATGCTAAGCAACGGACGTAGTGAGCTGATACCTCACGCATTGCAGTTGCTGCCATCTACCAAGGTAACTCGTAGGTTCTTCCCACAGCGCGATTTATTCAACATCTACACAACATATAAACTTTTGCAGTGATCTTGACTCATTAGCATTTTGGACAATTATCTGCATCTTATGACATATTTATTAATTTTGTTGCTTGCAGTTGCTGAAATGTTATTATCATATATATATATATATATTTTATTTATTCATTACTGTATTTAACTCTTGCAATTGCAGATAAATGCGTGGTGGCAAGTTCCCTAACTACCCCTATTCCACCATCTCTCTAACCCTCTGACGGAATATCTTTAACCTAATTTCATCCCCTTCAAAAACACTTCTACTAAGCCCATTCCAGTCCCTACTTGTCCTATTCAAGAAAGAGAATTTACCAACATCTCATCTAGCCCCCCTTATGACTACTGCTCTATCATGACCCCGCCTACCTCCATACCATGACTCATTCCTTTCAATCAACTTATGCAGCTCCCCCCATCTGTTAAATCACCCTGGCAGATTTGTTTTTCCCTCTGAGGAAGTGATATGTCTTGAGGGGAACCCACCCACAGCGTAACATTTACAGTGTCAACATAACATATAAACAATCGTAGTGGGTAACATAACATATAAACGATCGTAGTGGGTAACATAACATATAAACGATCGTAGTGGCTTTCCAGATGAGTATATTGTAGTGAAACTGCTTCATACCATTCAAATAAGTATCTTCTAAAATCTGTCGACCTATAATAAACATTCACAATATGTATGTGTTATTTGTATGTATTGGTACGCTGTGAGGGAAAAATCAATAGCAAAAATATTGAGCGTTACTGTTACTTACAAGAGATCTTTTCACCTTTGTTATTATAAAATTTGACTCATTAGCATTTTTGACAAATATTATGTGCATCAGATGATGCATTTGTTAACTCTGTACCTTGCGCATTTCAAGTTTTATGATCATTTGTATCTGTGAAATCATCCTGGCCTGGACTTTTTGCCATTTGGAAACTAAGGACGTCGTAATCATCTCCGTCACCTGATTTTACTGTACATACAGTTTTTACTTGCTAGCTGATTTTCAGACATGTCATGAAGTAAATAGAGACACTGTGAGGAAATGTTTAAACAGTCGCCAAGAATATGGAAATAAACTTACTTTATCTACTAAACTGTTACAGTAGTCAAGCTAGTATTTAGGGGTAACCTAACCTAACTTCGTATGTAGTAGCATTTAGCATGTAGAACATAGGTGAAATTGGATTTAATATACAGTCCAAGCTATCTAGACTTTTTGGAGACATGTAAAATATGTAAAGTAGGCTCAAAATCATTTTAAGCAATATAACTAATATTTTTGTGTGAAGTGTGAGGGTTAAGAGCAATGCATTTTTTTGTCCAAGGGTAGCATTTTCTCACTACCATGCTGTTGAGTAATGAATGTTTATTGTTGTCTGTTCATCTATGGATTTGGTCATTATATCAGACGACCATCGTAGCTAATAGCCCATATGTAATTCTATTGCTAACAGCTAACAGCAGTATTGCTAACAGCTAGAGATGTGAGTTGAAGAATTATAATGGTAGGGCCTTCATTTGTCCGGAAATTTTTGACATTTTCAAATGTTGCACTTTCCTACTTAGTACCCTAGGCCTACAGTAACTTGTGATTTGTCAACATTTATAGAGCTTTATTAGTACTGAATACTAGTCAAAGTCATTATGAGGGCTGATGCCTATTGTTAATAACTTGATCAAACAAGAATTGTTATTTTTCAATTATTATTTTTCAATTATTGATTAGGTATGGGAATTTGTGTAATTGTGGCTTATAATCTGATAAAAATGCGTGAAAGAAACATGACAAAAATGTTCATTCAATGAACAACAAAAATTTGAGAAAAAAAATCACAAAATTGCCTTTCCAAACATCACCATCAACAGTTAAATCTACTTACGTGGATGGTTTGACAGTGGTTCTGAAATAGAAACAGTTTCAAAAATGAAAATTGTACAGCTCAATCAATTTGAAAAGCAAGTTGAAAAATTGTGTGTTTGTATTTTTTAACCCATGTTTGTACATATATATGACTTGTAATATCGTACTTTATTGTTGTCTTAGAAGTTGAACTGTGTGAACGAGAGTGGTTTAACTCCGCTAATGTTAGCCGTACTACGTCACGACGAGTTAACGGCCCGTTGCCTACTAGACTCTGGTGCCGATCCAGACGTGGAAACACCTCCATACGGCACGCAGGGCTGTCCAACTGTTAACGCAGAGGCCCAACATTGGACAGCTATGACATACGCTGCATTGCAGGTGAATATTTTTTCATTTCTTCCGTCAACATTGAAATCTTCATGTAGGCCTACAGTCATTATTTCCCAATCAGGGCTACGGATGAATTAATAAGACCCTTTTCTGCTGGCACCAAAAAATGTGTAGACCCACGTGATATTCCACATGAGTAGATTTATTCTTAGTGTAATATAGTTTTTATCCATTTATTTACTATAATTCTAGGGTGGTACAATGGGCTACATACAATAAAAATTCACATGACATTGAATCTTACTGTCCTGGTAAATGCAGATATTATGACCACTGATTTAGTTCCTTTCAGGCAATTGTGCTCTGGACTATTTGGAAACTGAAAAACATTTATCTGCAGCAAAAAAGTATGGTAGACAAGCAGTCTGAGCTTCAATTTTAAAAAAAAAATTTAAAATAGTCCATAGATGATTATTTGGTGGCAAGACTGCCTCGAGGCATCCGATTCAGGAGCATGTACCACACCATTGTGTCCAGTAAATTGTTGAAGGGTTATTGGGCTCTGGAATGAAACATTTGTAGAATTTGATAACCTATTTTGTACATAGACGAGTGAATGTATGACTTTTTTGTGTTTTAATTGCAGGGTACTTGCAGTATAGCTAGATTATTACTTGATCGAGGAGCCCACATCGAAGGAGGAGCAAGGCTTAGCGAAGATAAATGCACACAGACACCGTTGCAGGTACATAAAGTTGCAGCTCTGATTTTGGTCAGATGTTGGGATGAAATTGGCTCAAAACTTTTACAACTTTCACAATTGGGTAGTCGACAAATTATTAACTTATTAGATTGAATTAATTATTCTAATTTTGGTCAAGATGCCATAGGCATCTGCTTGGCATTTAAACTTTCACGTGGTGAGGGAGCTCCTTCTCTCACGATCGTACTTTTTAAATTTACATTTATTTTTCATTTCATTTTGTTACAAAGGAAATAATGTAGTGTTACCGCCGATCTTAAAGATGGCGATGAAAGACCAGTGGACTGTATATTGATGTTGAAATTACGGTGAGGCCATGTAGAACTTAAATATTCGGGTGCCGACTTGGCATAATCAGGCGAGCATAATCCAAACTCGGATTATGCCTCACCCCAAAACGATACGTATTTGGTCTACGTCGACTTGACGTTATCAATAACCAAATCAAAAGAATAACGAGAAGCAAAACAAAATAGATCCAAAACCTGAGTGGTGTCCCCGCACACCATTCGAATAAACAAGAAACAAAGGCTTGAGAGAAAACAAAACACCCAACTTCGTAAATGCTAAAGACCATAACAAAAGTAAGGAATTAGAAACAAGAAAGTCTGGAAAGAGGTCCTATTAACGACTCAAGAAGAACGCAAAATAGAAAAGCAACAACTGCGTACATGCGAAATAATGTACAGCACGTCCGAACTCTAACAAGAGGAGAGGACAAGAGATGCTCACACAACAAGAGCTGGTCGCGAACTGACCGAACTAACCCACTTGAACGAGCGACTTCAAAGCACGTCCGAACTCAAGCGAGTCGAGAAGATAACGGAATGGATACTCGACGAGAGACGTTTCAGCACGTCCGGCCTCAAGCGAGTATAGAAGATAACTGAACTGCGAGGCCTAGCTGGATCAGGCAACGCGAGAATGGCGAGCTGTGATTGGATGCAGCACATCGCGTGATAATGTACCGGCCAACCAGCTTTGAGAGAGGAAGGTAAACTAGAAACACGCTTGCAATATAAACAACATTCCATGACGCAATCGAATATGATTTCAAGTTCAATTGGCAAACTAGGGGAAACGAGCTAGCTGGTCTCAAAAGACCGGCGTTAACATGTAGGTTTACACTAAATTAGAATTTTGATCAAATAACACCTACTGAACTCTGCATCTGATTGACTATGTGTACTATTGAGTTCGTCTTAAAAGTCTGCCAGCTCTCAAGTGTTCAGCATTCTCTTGGGGTTCACGTAAGTTGGCAGATTTGAAAGTTGAAAACATTTGTTGCAGTTGGCAGTGGGTTCTTTCAGAAATGATCGAATGAATAAGTAGTGTTGATAGATATCTAGTTTGATCTTATTGTGTTGCAGGTTGCAGCTGCAAGTGGCCATGTAGAGATGGTTGCGTTGTTGCTCTCTCATGGGGCTCACACTTTCCTCTCCACTCTGTTTAAAGACTCGCTGTGCTATTCAGGGGCTGCTCAAAGAGGCTCTTACAGGTAAGACAGGCCTCATTCTAGCTCGAAGCTCACATGAGGTCCAGCAAAGTTTGGTGGAATATTGAATACAGGAGGGCTTACTTCTCGCTTTCAACAAATTGACTTGTACGTTTAGACCATAACGTGAGGTATAAAGTCAACTTTTAGGTCAAGTTATCATTTATAAATGATGTAACCCCCCAGTGGACACACCTCACCCTAAATAGTTACACCGGTGTTCGCGTGAGGGATTCTGGTACCTAACTCTCTGAACTGTTGTATTGACGATTAATTTTCGTAATTATTTTTTTAAATTTCATTTTCTTTCTGGAAGATGCATTTTATACGGTCTTTAATCAACATTCACCTAGAAAGAAAGACTGAGAATTTATGCTTACTTTGCTCTTTAAAGGATAAAATATTTACCAGCAATGCGTATTTCATATTCATTGATTTTAAGGTCTAATCTCCATTACCTCATGGTCATGAAAAAGTTATGATTTTTTTGTCAGTCGATTCGTTTTGATGTGCTCGATAATAATATCCGAACAGATGATAGGCTAACCGGGATAGATTTTGAGTTATATCACTTCAAATACTGGATGTTTCCCTATCATTCAACGCGCAACCTTCAAATTTCATACGTTTTTATTGTTCAACAGATCATCAAAATATACTAAAAGGAATGACATTCAATCAAAAAAATTGTTTTATTGTTGATGAAGATGTTACGAATAGAATTATGCAGAAATAAATATAGGTACCCATTCTCATTTATGAATCACACTCATTTTAAGAGGAAAAATAGTTGATTTTTTACCAAAATGAAGTTAAAATAGCAACTCACTATTTCATTAAAGTGCTGTAACTTCGGCCAAAATAATATGACAGTGTTTCTGATGTAATTTAAATTCAAGAATACACATGTTCAATAAAGCTTTACTCAAATTTCCCCAATGTAGAATTAATTTCAAAATTACTTTTTGACTCTGCTGACCAAACGGGTGTTAGATTTTAACTTTTCAAAAAGTATACAAAGACAAACAAAAATCATTGTATACCAAAACCAAATTGGCCTTGATTTGGCAAATAACTGATGGCATACGAGGTTTAGAACAAGTTTAGTGTACAAAACAAGAATTCTAAAGAAAATATTTGAAAGCTTGGAATTTAGACTTTTTCCGTACTAAAGAAAGTGCCCGCCGCGTATGGTATTAGAGACTCATTTTTTTTTGCGGGAATGCTACGGCCCTCTTGAATTTTTTCAGACTAGTTGCTAATATGTAAACTAGATGGATCAATTTGGTGGTAGGCCTACTGAGAAGGACAAAAATTACTCTTCCCACATTCTAGGTAAATACCCACAAAAGGGAATGTGTGGGGTATATACGTACCCCGAGCAACCACTCGCGGGTCACTTTAATATATTGGTATCAAAGAGTGACTTTCGAACATGTAGCTTAGTTGGTAACACGCTCACTCTGTTGGATTTGGGGGGTGAGGGGCATATCAGACCTGGGTCCATCCTTGCCACCGTCCATCTTTACAGGGTTTTTTCGTTAATCCCTTCTGTAGTCTGGGCTAATGCCAGGATGGTTTCTACAATCAGTGTTGGGTAACTTTCTCAAATAAAGGAACTAGATATCATTACAGTTCCTAAAAAAAGAGAACTAAAAAGTTCCCCAAAAAATTAAGTTCCTTCAAAGTTCCTTGAAAGTTGCCAAAGCAAAGTTTTTTGTTTGAATTTCATGAGTTTTAAAATGTTAAAAAGCAAAAGATTTCCATGTTTGCTAAAAACTGACTTCAAAGTAGGAGAAGAGTAAGTCAAGATGCCAAAAGTTTTTCGTCTTCGGCGATATGGACCTTTGGTGGCTGGTGCTATGCCCCAGACCCCTAGACATATCTTTCACTGTGGTGAGCCATCACCATATCTAGATGAGTTATTGCTCATCTAGATATTTCGTTTACACACGTATTAAATTGTCTTATTTCCAATTCTAAAACTCCACACATATATTAGAAGAAGCAGGAAGTAGTTGATATCCAGCTGTCTGAATGTTTATAAATTTAATAAAAACTCACTTCAAGATAAGAGAAATGTGAGTCAAGATGCCAAACATTTATTGCCTTTGGGGATATCGGCCAATGGTGGGTGGGGTTGTACCCCAGACCCCCCATTAAGGGCTTCATTATTGACTTGTTGTGTATACGGGTCTCGGGCTGTACCCTCGACACGTGAGCCCTATATCTCTAACAGTGGGGGTACCCACGTCCATCAGAGGGTGTCTGCGCCTATGCTATCCTCACCTCTGCACGTGACTGCATTGGAATGGCTACTAGGTTCTCTCATCTAGAGGGTGGTTAGAGGTTACCTTTTGAGTGGAGTACATGACATCAGATGGAGACCATAAATGGTGTGAATTTTCAACCAGTGGCCAACAGCCCAGACACCAGCTGACCTCATGGAGGCTTGGAAACACTTAGACTTGGATGGATAATGCAGATACGTCACCTTGTCAGTAAAACAACATTTAAGATTCTTCAAGGCCTGAAGACAAGAGACGATTTCGTTGTTTTTGTTTGATCACCAGTATGAATGTTCCATTAGTTTCTTGTATCAAGTGAGCATGGTGCACACAGACAGCTCCAGATCTCACAATTGCCAATCAACTTGGCCAACTAATCTGAAATTGGCCGTGTGAATGTCACATTGATTTGATCACTGTTGGCTAGAGTTGGGTTGGTGAGGATAGCAACGATTTCTAAAAACGTCAACTAATTGCCAACTAATCCACAAATAGGTGCAACTAACGCCAACTAGCGGCAAGCAATGAATGAGAATGCAGTAAATGTGT
Organism: Brachyptera risi; assembly: GCA_964007535.1. Classification (NCBI taxonomy): domain Eukaryota; kingdom Metazoa; phylum Arthropoda; class Insecta; order Plecoptera; family Taeniopterygidae; genus Brachyptera; species Brachyptera risi. The sequence continues at coordinate 48,048,245 of OZ023327.1, read as the reverse complement.
GTTGTCCATGCTATCAACCTCAATCTAACATATTGAATTTGTTGATCTTCAATTATATTTTTACACAGTCCTGTTTGGCTACTTCATTTATATCATCAAAATTGACATTCACTAAGTTGTCGTTGATTGCCGCGGGATCGCAATGTATACCGAATTGTTGTTGATTACCGTTGGATCGCAATGCGTGTGAGTATTCTACAAATCTGATTATTCCAATTTCTATTCCTATTATTCAGTACTCTGTGTTCCGATCCGATTCTTCTGGGTGCACTCTGATAATCCACATTCGGTTAGCGTACCGTGCTTTAAAATAAGTTGTCGTGTTGCAGTGCCATATCCGTAGCAACAGCTCACGGCCAGCGGTCTATTCTACACAAGCTATTGTCTCACCCGCACAACACCAACAACAAGGAGGTGTTGTCTTTGGAGGAGATCTTGGCTGAAGGAGCAAGTCAACTAACTGCAGACAGGAGGGGGAGTCGATTACAGGTACTACATCCGTAGATATTAGGGTCGGTATTGTTTATCATTAAAAACAGATTATGAAAGTGAGTAAATGCAGTAGATGCATTGTAAGATTATTAGGTCAGCTGCTGTGTGCCAGGGGAGCAAGGTGGGATGTAATAAAAAATAATAAGTACAAAATAAATGGGTGGGTATGGGAGCCAATCAGTTCAGGAAGGAGGGGACCTAACAACCCTAAAATTATAAGTAAGACAAATAAACCATATTTCAGTTTTGATTATCATAAAATTGTAATTATTATAATGTGAGACTTTACTGAAGCTTTAGTGATATCTTTGTCTCTAATAAACTAGTACCAAACCTCTTCTCTACCACGTTACAATATTGTATCCAGGCCTAGGTATTTACAAAAATATTGTTAGTTACAAATTATTACCAAATCACAATCCAGGTCCATATAGGTGTTGACAAAAATACTGTTGATAATTATGCAGGTTGATGTTTCTCTCCACCTGTAGTTCATTGTGTAGGTCCACACTCGCACACGTTGTTGTTTATCATTTACAAATTGCAAAATAATTTCTTTTCACTTGTTCAATACCAAACCAATGCAATTACAGAAGAAACTCCATCCTTCTTTTCTCTTGGAAGCTCAAACAATCCTCTTCTTGCCTTCTCGCGCTGTTTCAATCTCTCAACACCGCGCTGTGGTCACTACCCTGCTTCTCACACAGCTCGTCTCATGAACTTTACTTCCCTACCCCCTGTACCGCATTCCCTCGCAAGACGGCCAAATGACAACCTCACTCAACTGAGCGCTCACAATTGAATCAAAATACTAGCTTCCAGTAACCTGAAATTGATATATACCAGTATTTTCTGGGGCCTGTTTTGATTGGGTGAAAAAATGTAGAAAACTAATCATGACAAGATGCTCAAGATATTTGTGTGAAATGTACTTTAAATCTATACAACTTGGTCTGACTTACCCAATTTTTATAAGACTATAGTCAAACATTTTTGTCACTATTGTCCTTACTCAACATTTCAAAATTTCAATATGTTTACTTCTTATTCATTTTTTTTTCCATGTTATTCTCATGAGTGGGCCCCTTTTTCAAAATTTCAATTATCAGTTTTACAAAATCTGAGATTGTTACCAAAAACTATGCAATTCTCAGCTAGAAGATGAGTAATACCTAGAAAGAGTTACATGTAGATCGATTTTGCGTTGCAACCTGTGGAGCGCACCAAAAAAAAGAAAGACACGGTTTTGACCAGATGGAAATCTTTGCCTAAGCTCATCCAATGACCAGTAACGTAATTTTTGTTTATCCAAGTGTATTTGATTGCATCTGGTTTCAAATCTGAACAAATTCTGGGGTTAAATTGTCATAGAGAGTGTCACGCCTAATTTCCATTTTTCAAATTTTTGTACCAAGTACTGTACTAAGTAGTACTGTAATTATAGTGTAACTTGAACTATTTTACAGATTACAGTACGCCTATACTATATTAGAGTCGGTGTATTGATAACTATTCTTTGTTTCACATTCATCCAGTTTGAGATATTGTGTATTTTCTTCATGGATGAAGATTCATTTAGGGCCTACTATGAGAATAATACTAACATAGTGCTAACCACATTATCTAATATATGAATGGAACTGTTTGAACAGTGAAGTTGTTGATCTCTGTGTTTCCACCAGGTGACTTGTCCACCAAGTTCTGATGCTAGTAGTTGCTCCACTCACATGGTAGGCGGAGAAAGCTCGCAACTGTTGAAGCTCAGCAAGACTCAGATCAAAGCGTTGCAGGAGGCCATGTACCACAGTGCAGAGAACAATCATCTGGGTATGTGCACTCAGATTTATCTTGTTAGTTTTTAGTCACTAGCATACTGAACCATGATTGAGAAGACTAGGGCTCGATTCTCACCACGGTCGACCATCCTGACTTGGATTTTTCGTGGTTTCCCTCGGTCATTAAAGTAATCGGTGAGATGGTTCCTTTTGCATTGTATGTCTTTGTATTGTATGTCTTTATTTGAACGATATTTGTATAATATAATAATATATGATATGGTATAATATAATAATAACTATACAATGACAGTTCAACATTGTCGGGGTTCACTACAGAGAATGGTCTTCCACCCAAACCTTCTAGAGATAAGATATTAATAATAATTATATATATATATGTATATCTTTCCCAGATAACCAATTAAATTGGGCCAGGGGGTGTTTCCACCATTTCATCTAGGGCAGGATTCATCTCTCCATCGGTTCCTGCCAGTTCCGACTTCTTCCTCTACTTCTTCACCACTACTTTCCTCTGCTTCTTCTTCTCTTCCTACGAGTTCCTTCCACCGTTCCCTATCCTCCCACCATCTCTCATCTATCACTACCTCCCATTTTTCTCCTCGATTGACTACACCGCATTTTACTCCCTCCTGCCACCTTTCTCTCGGCCTTCCAACTCTTCTCTTAGCTCCATCTTTTTCGCTAACTCGAACATAACTCTCGGAATTCTTCCCTTATCCATTCGCCGCATATGTCCATACCACCTGAGTCTCTCTCTCTCCATTTTGAATGCTAACCTTTCCACTTCCACTTCTTTCCTTATCATTCTGCTTCTCTTCTTCTCCAACTTTGACACTCCTGCTATGCTCCTCACAAACTTCATTTCTGCTGCCTCCATTTTTTTCTCATCTCTCCAATTCAATGTCCATGTAACTGCTCCATATGTTAAAATTGGCAAGTAGTATACATTATAAATAAGTGTCTTCCCACTCTTCGGAAAGTCTTGGTTCCAAATCAGCTTCCTTACTTTTTGGAATAGTCCGTCCGCCTTTGCTATTCTCTTATTCACCTCAAGCTCCACTTTCGCCGTATTACTTACTACACTTCCCAAGTATGCAAACTCTTCTACTTCCTCCAGTTCCTGACCTTGCAGTTTTATTTTCTCTTGACTTTTTCTCTTCTCTCTGCTCATCACCATAGCTTTGCTCTTTTCCGCACTAATCTTCATCCCAAACTCCTCAGTAATTTTTTCCCATCTCTCAACTTTGTCTTCCACCTCTTCCCTACTGTCTCCCCATACCAGGATGTCATCAGCGTATATCATTGTCTTTGCATCTGCCCCTTCCTTCACTGGTTCCACTTTTCTCATCATCTCATCCATCACCAACACAAACAACATGGGTGATAGGACACTGCCCTGCCTGACTCCACTCTTGACATCGAATCACTCCGCCCTGCCTCCATTTGTTTGCACCGAAGCCTTGCATTGCTGATATAAACTCTTCACACGGTCTATCATCCCTTCATCTATCCACTTTGCCCTGAGACCCTCCCACACCCTTTCTCTGGGAAGATGATCGTATGCTTTTTCCAAATCTAGGAAAGCCATATACACTCTACTTCCCTCCTCCCACCTTCTTTCCAACAGTTGTCTCACCGCAAAGATGAGGTCTACTGTAGATCTGCTTGTCCTAAAGCCATAGTGCTCTTCCCTTAACATGGGTTCTACTAGCACTCGCATTCTTCTTTCGATGATTCGTTCGTACAGCTTGGCTGCCTGGCTCATCAACGTTACTCCCCTATAATTTTTACTTCTTTTTCTGTCTCCTTTCTTGAAAATCACTGTTATTACTCCTTTCACCCAATCTTCCGGCACTCTCTTCTGCCGCCATGCTGCCTCCATCACACGATACACCCAATCCACCCCCCACTGTCCTGCTGCCTTCATCATCTCTACCACTATCTCATCTGCTCCTGCTGATTTACCATTTTTCATCCTTTTTATTGCTTGTGCTACCTCCTCTCTTGACACCCTCTCCACACAGTCCTCTCCTCCCTTCACCGCTTCCTCCACTTCTTCTGCCCGTGTATCTTTTGCATTCAATAGCTCTTCAAAATGTTCTTTCCACATTCTCTTCAGTTCATTAGGTTCTCGAATCAGTTTATTATTCTCATCATACATGATCTTCTGCTCCTCCTTGTCTCTCCGCTTTTCTTTCATAATTCCATACAACATTTTCTTATTTCCCTGGCTATCTTTCTCCAACTTCTCGGCAAGCTCTACCATTGTCCTCTTCTTCTCCTTCTCAATTATGCTCCTAACCTCTCTCTTCCTCTAAGTAATCCAATATATTTCTCGCCGATCTATCTTTCTCCTTCCTGATCCAAGCTTCCTGTTTCTGCTTAACTACCCTCCTCACCTCCTCGCTCCACCATGCCGTCTCCTTTGCCTTCCTCTTCCCACTTGACCTTCCACACACTTCGTTTGTTATCTGTATCATTACTTCTTTAAACTCTCTCCATTCTTCTTCTACGTCCCTTATTTCACCTCCTGGTACTCTCCCCTTGATCAACTTTTGAAATTCCCTTTTAACACTCGCTTCTTGCAGTCTCCATATCTTCAATTTTGCTTGTTTTCTCCCTATTTTTCTTGCGGCGTGCTCTTTGTTCCACTCCTGTCCGCCCCTTATTGTGGCCACTATGAGTCTGTGATCTCCATCCAATGCCACTGTTGGATTCACAGCTGTATCACTAACCCATCTTCTTACCTCCCTACTCGCTATAATGTAGTCGATCACCGTTTTCTTTTCTCCATCCCAGCTGACGCGTGTTACCTTTTTATCCGCTCTCTTTTCGAACAGTGTGTTACATATGATCAATTCTTTTCTTACACACATCTCTATCAAATTAATTCCATCTTGATCTCTACTCCCGTATCCAAATTTACCCAACACTCCTTCGTAGCCTTCCCACTCCTTTCCCACTTTTGCATTCAGGTCCCCTATGATTAGCACCCTTTCTGCCGTAATGACGTTTTCCAGTTCCTTCAGAAAATGTTCCTTCTCTATCATCGGTCTTCCCGTTTGCGGTGCATATACTTGGATAATCTCCGTTGTCTTTTTCTCCATCTGCACTGTCATCTTCATTATCCTATCGTTCGTGTTTTCCACACTAATAACTTCCTCTTTCATCTTCTCATTCTCTATAAATCCTACTCCGTTTCTTCCTTCCGTTCCTCCTGACCACCACAATTTATATCCTTCTCTCAGCTCCTTCGTCCCTTTCCCCTTCCACTTAGTCTCACTTAGACCTAAAACCTCCAGCTTCTGATCCTTCATAACGTCAATGAGTTCCTCTATTTTTCCATTAAGCGTCATAATATTGAGTGTACCCACTCTAGTCTTCATCTCTCCTAGTGTTTTTCGCTTTTGTCTTCTTTATTCTACACCTTCCTCAATTTTGCCTGTAATTGTGACTATGTTACTAGTGGCCACCCTTACTTCCTCACTGCCCTTATCCTGACTAGATGGCCTAGATCGTCTCTTTGCCGCCATTTTCTTGCTTCCTTGTGTTGCTAATTCCCCTTTGTCTTCATTCTGCTTTGGCTCTTCTTGCGTTGGCTTAAGAGTTATGTTGTGCTTCCGTACACCCACCGTGTCCGAAAAACCTTTTCTCTTTCTCCACATTTCACTACAGATTTTCTGAGCCTTGTTCCTAACATTTCCCCTCTCGACTTGGTCTTATCTGGCATGTCTGGCCTGGTATACATCAAAAGTGCGCCATTCTGCTCGCACACCTCTCTTACTACCTTGTTTAGGTGAAGTCCTGCACTCTTCTTCAATCCACACACATAACCTTTCACTTCTGCTCCATATACTGTTCCCACTACTTTCAATAATTGTTCGATCTTGTCCCCGATTTCCAACGCGCCCCTTCTTTCCTCCCGTTCTCTGCTTCCTACATAGAGTACTACTCTCTCAGGTTTTTCTGTCCGGGCCTTCTTCGATGATGCTATTACTTTAGCTAAATCATCTGCTCTCGCTCCGGGAACACTCCACGCACCATAGCCGCTGTCTTCACAAAAATACCTTGCCGTCGTACCATTAATATCTCCTATGAGGAGTGTATGTGTGCTGCCAAGTTGTCGCTCCACAGTATGTCTCCGTCGCTCAGCTGGTTGCTGCCTCGGCTGGTTGTCTCGGTTGGTTTTCTCGTCTGCATGCTGTCTCGGCTGGTTGTCTCGGCTGGTTGTCTCGTCTGCCGGCTGGTTGTCGGCAAGTGTATGCCTCTGTCGATCAGCTGTTTGCTGCCTGATATTGTTGTCTCGGCTGGTTGCCTCGTCTGGTAGCCCCGGCTGATTGTTGGCAATCGTTTGTTCCGTTTCATTGCACACCTCCCCTTCCTGCTTCCGCTGCCCTTTCGCCTTCACAATCTCTTCAGCTATCTGTATCTCTTCCTGTATTTTTGTTTCTTCTTCTCGGCCCGTCTTGTCGTCCCCCTTCTGTGACACTTCCCTCTCCTTCTGTTTTATTTTACCAATGGTATTCTCCAAGTCCTTGATTCTCTTATTTAACCAAAAAATAATAATTATAAAAAAGAAAAATAACAATGACCAGCCTATGGGAATAATGGAATATAAACTTTATATTCCTCAACATGACTTCATATTATTTAGAATATTTAAATGAACTATGTAATAAGGCTGATAGTTAGAATAGAAAAGGTGATGGTGATCCTAGGGAACTTGAGGAAAGAGTAAAGTAATGATAACGCTACTTATAACGGTGAGTGGTACAAGTGGGGGTGTTTAATATGTGAAGTAGGCTAGAGGGAAAATCAGGGATAGGTGTTTGAAAAATACTCATTTAGATTATAGAAGGGATTTAAAATAAAAAAGCTTTTGAGGTTGGAAAGAGAAGACTTGAGTGAGCGGGACTGGAGTACGTGGGAGGGCAAGTGACCGGGTCACAACCGCTAGCTTTCCACTAGCTGAAACACCCAACAAGATAACTTGTATATCAACTTCTCATCGTCTCGTTCATCATTCACCGATGCCAATAGACTTTCAATAATAATTAGCATTAGAGTCCAATAATCTTTGTTGTACCCAATACTGCTTACATAATTTTCCAAAAACGTATACTGTATTTCATGTCTTTCAAGTGTGTTGACTCTTTATTTATCTTAAAATAACTAGATACTGTAAACTTGTAATGTAGGTATTCCAAAACTTGGTTCAAGACACGGTGTCCTCTAGAGACATGTAAAAATAGCGATTGCTATAAAAGCGTTGAAATTCCAAAGTGCTTCAACACATGCCTTCTAATATTTATCCATGTTCCAATACATTTGATGTTGTTTGATCATGATTTTGAAAAGGCGAAAAAGTGCTACAAGCGTCTGATTCTGCTATTTTTCAACGGATTCAATTATGCTATATATCGCAAATTTGATCAATTTTGGTGTAAAAGGGGGAAGTTATTTGGGGAATTTGAAAAACCAAAGTTCAACTGCAAATGCAGGCGGCAGATGAGGCATAAGCAATTAACCCGCAGGTGTACACAATTTTTTTTAGACAATCATTTAGAGTGTTTCTCATGTATGCTATCGACTATTGTACGATATATAATGGTTTTACTGGTACCGTAACTACTGTTGTTACGCTACAGAATAGTGTTGCGCTACGAAACAAGATGTTTCAAAACAATTATAGATGCTCCAAAATGCTACTTTTCAAATTCTGAATGCTATGAAGAGAAAAATTAGATGCTACTATTTCATGTCTCTAATAATAGGTAAGGTGTTGTATCGGGCTATCTCCGTGCGTTGGAAGGCTGGTACCAACAGTGCTGCTAGTTCCACCAAAATCTGTACGGAACGCCACGGTGACAGGAGACCAGTCACGTGGTCCAGTTGACGTTGACAGTCGACGTCTTGCCGCCAACAATGACGTATATTTGGGGCGCGCATGCATAGAATGTGGCCCACTGGCCTCCTGTCACCGTGGCGTTCCGCACAGATTTTGGTGGAACTAGCAGCACTGTTGGTGCCAGCCGAAATAGCCGGATACAACACCTAAACCATTATACACCGTGGTTCTAGATTAGAACTTGTATGTTTAGACATGACCTTGGATCTACGTAACCTGGGCATCCCATGGACGCTCCATTGCTGGATGCACACCCTGGCCACAGCACACGATCAGCGTCTGGAGAATATCATCGATCAGTTACTCCAGGACTTCCTTCAAGTTTGGCCGGATGACTACTCGACACAGTTCGTAGACGAGTGTCTGCCGTTATTGTTTAACATATTTAGATTCAGTAAGGTAAATATACCAACAATTCTGTCGAATCATGTTTGGATTTATAGCAAAGTCTACGATATCGAATCTTACTGATTACACTACTTGCCGCTTGTTTCATTAAATGCTGAATGTTATTTAGAAGATTTCTATAATTTGGGTCCCTGCTCTTTGAAATTGAAATAGTAGCCCAGGTTTGTGTTGATCAAATATAATATTATTAATACCAGTGCAAAATGTTTCAATTAATTAATAATTAATGGTAAGTTAGGACTCGGGAATGAGGAGTGCACTGTAATACAGTAAACCCTCATTAATAATAATTCCAAGGAACCCCAAAAATCAAAATTCGAATTGAAAAAAAAATTACAAAAAAAACGTGTTTTATTTGTATAGTACAGTAGTATAATGTGTGCGTGCAATTTGGTTGAGCCACATGCGCCTCGCACGTGGTTTGTTTCCTCCCATTTCTCCCTCGCCCCCAGGAAGCCAACTTTGATAGCCAAGTGGTTCTCTTCAAGTTAAGTCATAGATAATCGAAGCTGTCAAGTGTTTTCTCAGCAGTTTTGACAACACAACAAAGAGTCCGATGAATGCTATATATTATCATGTCATTCATTAGGAAAAATTTTCATCAGTCACAGTCACAGTGTTAAAAGAGTCAAATTACCGAACTGAACGTTAGGATTAAAAAGTAAAAAGTGAGGCAATAAATAAAAACACATTAAGGCCTAGAATGAAATGAATGAATTATTCTCTTTACATGCACTAGCTGGCTGATTTATTTATAATTGTTTCGTGTTTGTTCAATTCAAATTTCAGCAAAAATTACGAATATTAGTTGTCACAATTGAATATTTTATTACGTGAAATCCTTTGTCGTCCATTTGCCCTATCCTAAACATTACCGCTCGGGTGTCACGAGTCTCGACAAGCCATATGTTTATACAGCTTATATGACCCTGAAGAGACCCCCCTTCCCCTCTCCCCCTCCGCCTCACCCTTGATCAAGCTAGCATGCACTGCACATGTGGCTGTGACGTATCTCTAACTTGCCGGGACGCCCGACCACTAATGTCTAGGATGGAGAATGTGGATGGCAAAGGATTTTACATAATAAAATAATCAATTGTGACAACTTCTATTAGTGATTTTTGCTGAAATTTGAATTAAACAAACACGCAAAGTAAAAAAAAATGGGGTTTGGACTAATTATCAATCACTATCAGTGTAAAATTCGAAATAATAAAAAGTTGAATCATCAAAATATATTTACATTGATATCTGTATACCAGCGGCTGGGGTCATTTCTCTAGTTCAAATTGATTGAGTTCAAATTATCGAGGGTTTACTGTAACTAGATTTGATTATTGAAATAACAATCATTTCTAATTTAGGGTTGGGCAAACCAGTTCGAATTCGAATCGAACCAAACCTTGAAATGAGGTTCGAATTTCGAACCGGCTAGGTTCGAAAACAAACTTTTTTCGAACTTCAAAAAAAAAAAAAAAAAATTCTTCTGTTCATGCCAATCATGACAATACTAATTTCTTTTCTTTATTAATGGTAACTTCATCAAGTCGAGTTAAAATACATAAATGTTATACATTGTTGTTTATACCCCAATGAGATAACAGATGAGATATAATCCAATAAGATATGAAAATAACCTGAAAATGTTTCAAAAGCTGTCAGTGCAATGCGCAGGACCTATCAGCTGTTTGCTTTTATCGATTCGATAGGTTGATCGCCGATTATCAAACAGACCAAAACTTTAGTTAGGGTGGCTGTGTGTCTTGTGTGACGTAGTTTGGAAATTTGTAATTGAGACAACAAAACTGTGATGTATTGAATATGAAATCGTTTTCCTAATTTTGCATTAATGGACGTGATATATTGCTCTTGGAACTAGGCCTTCACCTGTTTATATCACCTGTTCTAGGTTTCTACACTTACTTCTGAACTAAAACAAACCCTGAATTCCTTTACTAAAAAACAGAAATTATGTCATAAATGGCACAATTTTGTACTGACCCAGTCTGTCTTACGAATCTACGATGCAGTTTTACTTTAGGCCTACTACTGAAACTGGGCCTAGTAGCCTACTCTGGTTGGATGTACTTGGCTATTATTCTTGGCGGGTCTGTACCCTATTATGACTGAGTTACAATTCTGTTCCATATGGGTTTGACACCGAATCTGTCTGTTATATTTACAGTAGGTCTGAAAAAAAAAAAAAAGGCTCGGTTCGAGGTTCGGTTCGTGGCACAAATCAAGGTTTGCCCAACCCTAATTTCTATATTGTAGTGTATGAAGAAATGTTGATCTGTACTGTATTGATTATTATTTGCAGCTCTAGTTATAACTTATAACATTGTCTTTTCAAATGTTACCCAGAAAGACTTCACTGTAATCATTGACTTACTGTGCATAGAAATAGTTTGGTCAGTCAGTAACTTATTTCAGTGACATAGGGCAGGGCTTTCCAACTGGCGGCCCGCGGGCCAACACCGGCCCGTGGGACCTCTTCAAATGGCCCGCAGTATGATCTCATGAAATCACTGCAATTTATGATAGCATTCTGTGTTGTCAAATTGAGAATATATTTGACAAGGATCGAACTGTTGTCACAATCCAAACGGTAGGGGTGGCGTTCGAACTGGCATTATAGTTGATAATTCCCGACAAAATATTCGTATTCTGTACTACTGTGAGGCTTGTGACAACAAGCCAAACAAACAACAAACAACAAGCATTTGACACCCTCATGAGCTTTCTCTCGCGCCACATCAGTTATATGGACGAAAATGAAGACATACAGACGAGAGGTGCAGTTTAAATAATTGCATTTTAATTTAGAAAAAATGTTGAGTGGTAAAAAGCTTGAATATGTGTGTATGAAAAATAGACCCTATGTTCTTTGCAAAATGGCGTATCATATGGAAAACAAGTGAAATATTAATAAAATCATTGGACAATCGAACGTGCGGCCCACCTCAACTTTTCTCATCAAAAAATGGCCCTACGACATATCTAGTTGGAAAGCCCTGACATAGGGCCTATACATTTTTGGAAAGTGGGGCTTAATTTAAAGAATATCATTTTGTGATGGATGATATGAGAGATGAATGATTGTTAGATGATAATACAGAGTAAGAGAAACAAGTGGTGTGAGAAATAATGAGGTAGGTACAGGTAGAAAAGAACTAGGGATGTTGGCGGGTAGCAATTTTTGGAGTCAGGTACCCGTCATCATTACCTGAGCATTACCCGGGTGATCAAATTTTTTAAATCTCAACTATGCTTATCTACTTTTCATTTGAATGTATTTCATCATCTTATTTATCATCTTTAGGTTACCTTTATTGATGTTGCAACGACAGTGAAACCTCGATCGATCGTTTACCCGCATCTATCGTTTGTTTTGTACGGTCCCAACGAAACCGCCACATGAACAATGTTAAATTTTCCCGCATTCATCGTTTTCCCGCTTCTATCGTTCGTTATTTTCACCCCTCGTCACTTGAAACCTCGAACGATCGTTTTCCCGCATCTATCGGTTTGTTGAATTTTCCCGCATTCATCGTTTCCCCTACACTATCATTCGTTATTTCCGCCCCGTGCCACTTGAAACCTTGAAAGATCGTTTTCCCGCATCTATCGGTTTGTTGAATTTTCCCGCATTCATCGTTCCCGTATTCATCGTTTCCGCATTCATCGTTTGCCCGCTTCTATTGCTTGTTATTAATAGAAAAAAAGTGCGTAAAAAGAGATGGTAAGTGATCACAGTACTGTATTAATTAAAATAAAAGGAATAATGTTCACATTAATGTTTTTTTAGTGTTTTTCAACGTTTTTAATGATTTCCCACTTTGTTCGTTTTCCCGCATTCATCGTTTTTTTCCCCCGGTCCCTTCAAAAACGATAGATCGAGGTTTCACTGTATAAACAGTCTGCTCATATCATATCACTGACCCACTCAGCACAACATGATCTACCTAAACACATTGGTTGAGTCAACTTGAGTGAATGTGGCATGTCCCTCTTTTTTTGTAAACAAAGGGCCATGTGTTTAAGCGGTATGCAGAAGTGTTAGAACTGTGGTCGCTACGAGTGCCAGAATGTTGGAGGGGGGGAGAGCAGCATGTGCGAGCCAGATGCGACTGGTGATATCTATGGTCCAGAGAGTAGTAGAGGAGGCCTAAATTCTTCGGTTTTTCCCGCCACACAAGCGCGCTTTGTTTAAAAGTTATCTGTCAGTGAAAATGAAGAACAAAAGCTCGCGTGGTAAAAAGTGGCGGGCACGCGGGTAACGAATATTGGAGTCGGGTAGTGGTGTGCCCGTACCCAACCCGGGTACCTGGATACCCGCCGACACCCCTAGAAAAAACACATGGATGAAGCAAAAAATTACACATATGGACTGCACAATGAGTTCTGGAAGATAGATTCCACAAAGGTTAACAAACTGAAGTTTCCCACTACTTTTTTCATTGACTCAGAAGAAAATAATCACCAGTCGAAAATCACAGAAGCATCAATAAATAATTAAACCAACTCACAACATGTTTCGATCTTATTGTATGTTATCGGGTGAGTACATGGCTATTCAAAATACTTCTACATTTGAAGAAACAAACAACAAACTGACTTACTGTGTTGTCTGCAAACAGCACCCGCTAAGCCTAGGAACCAACTACAAAATTCAACTTGTAGGCCATTTCCTGTGAGTTTATGGGTTTTACCTGGTGGTTAAAAACAAGGACACAAAGGACCAGATCAAAGTCAGAAAATAATGATGAAAGCAAGTTCTCTAGCCTCCTCTTGAAATTGAACCAAGACTCAAACCAAAATACTGTTCGTTATCTACCAAGACCTAAACGGGTAGCAAATAATCATGCATCAAGAACCAAGGACTCAAACTTCGACCACTGGCGGGAAAAATAGAACTGATTTTCTCCCCTTAACTATGCACACCAGAAGGCGGCCAAAAGGATGGCCAAAGCTGGTGGTAAAAGATGTCTCCAACCTATACCCATTTCATTATTTCTCGTATCACTTGTTTCTCTCACTCGGTATCATCAAACATCATTCAACTCTCATATTATTCATCACAAAGTTAAATTCTTTACTTCAAAGAATGGTATAACATGTGAGAGGTGAAGGTGATTGGACTGTTTGATAGTGCTCAGGGAACAATCTCAAATTTTCTGTTGAAAATTTTCATTGGCTAATTCTTTAGAACATCATATCGCAATATAACCCCAAAGGATTCCATTTGAATATTGAGAAATCACCTACGTATACAATTATCCATATATATCAATGATTTGGCCTCATTCTGTTTATTTGTGCAATCATTATTTTGATTATTATTTTCTATGGTGTTATCACTAAGCTAACTTAGCTTAGTGACACCACTAAGCACTTCCATGACGATTTTTTCACGTGACATCCGCCAAAACTTCGGACGGCATCGTTGATGTAAAATAGATCACGTTCCCATACCTTTTAATTTCCCGTCACATAAGGTAATGCCTTCTATCGGCACAAACTAGAACTTTTTGAAGGCAACCATCGAAATGAATGAGTCAACATGACACTATCTTAGGCAGGCATATTCTCTAATTGCCTTGATGAACATTTCGGGATCGAAACTAATCATTAAAACTGTATTATTTTTTATATATCTCAAAATATAAAACAGCGTGGGTTTTTGCTTGCGATCATAACAGTTATATCGAGAAGAAACGGAAATGCGACGATGCGATCGTACATTTGATTGTTGGTACTCAACACTACTTCCTCAAATTGTCCCGTCCCGTGCCGGACGTCAAAAAGTTGGAGTTGGCTCTACTTGGCCGGGAAAAAATTGTTCCCTCCCACCGTTATTTTCTCTTGCCTGTGATTGGTTGAAAGTTGCCGTCAGCTGAACTTTTGACGGACGTCACGTGAAAAAATCGTTATGGGAACCTAGCAGGTACTAGATACCCTCTGAAAAACACAAAATCTGACGGAAAAACGTTTCTTGTTTTCTGATAGCATTGAATGCTCTATCTTATTATCATTCAAATAAAACAAGTCAGATGCTTCTCGTAGCTATAGTTTTTTTTTAAATAATTATTTAGTCTTCATGTACGGTAACAATAGAACCTAGCCTCGAACCATGAACTTCATATCTAATTTACTCCAAACTCATTTTTGATGACACTTGTGCAATCCTTGACATAGAGAATTGGAATACGAAAAATTTAGGTGAAAATTTGATTTTTTTTTGTATTGAAGCTGAATGAATTTTGGTTGTGATAGCAGGGCAGATTCTTTCTGAAAAAAAAAATAAATATGATAAATGTTTCATTTGGTAATTTATGTGATAAATTCAAAGATAAAAGTAATCAAATTTTGACAATAGTAAAAATGATTCTTATATGAGTCATGGGGAAAAAACCTCCCACTATTACATGCTCATATATATATATATATATATATATATATATATATATATATATATATATATATATATATACAGGGGCGGATTGGCCATAAGGGCAACCGGGCAAATGCCCGGTGGGCCGGTCGGTCTGGACGTAATTTGGGCCGCTTATAATTTCTTGAAAACTTAAAAATAATTATAATTTCTAAAAATTACGAAAACTCTAGTACAACTGGCAGGCATAATATATAATAATTGAAGTTATTGTTTTTTTCGCCGTCATTGATGAAATTATGATTATTTTCAATACAGCTGAAGGCGAAAAGGCCGCTTAGTGGCCAGTAGGTTTAATTCAAATGGAGGAGCTTAGATGAATTATCCTTTGAATTTGGGCCGCATTATTCGTGTTATTCATCAGGCCGGCCGCCTGTTGTCTGTTGGTAGGCCGCCTTGTGCGGTGGCCTCTTTAACAGAATGATTTACTTGGGAAAAAGTGGCAAAATTGCAATTTTACAAAGTACTAAGGCCACGTTGACAAAAAAATTAATAGCACAATTACACAGAATCGCTGCTCCGAGTAGACGATTGGGTCGCGGGCTACCGACCGGATTCGTTCGGGATGGTTCAGCGAATAACGTTGCTATGCAGAGTTATATGGCAGAAATAACAACTAGCCGCAAATAATTTTGTGTCATGGGCAAATGCAAAACTTGGTGATGTTAGCGACGATTCGGAATCGGAGTACGAAACAGTGGTTGTCGACAACGTTTTACCCAATATTCGAGTTCGACGGCGGCGAGCTGATTGTAACGAACGCACACCCGACGATCCTATCCTTGAGGCAAAGAAAAGGTATGAACTTGAAGTCCACAACGTTATATTATATGAAGCAGTTGAGAGTATGCAGTCAAGGTTCCAAACAAATGGTGCTTTGTACGCTGACTTTGCCTGTCTAGACCCTAAAAATTTTGAAGACATGATCAATAATTGTCCTAAAAACTCGTTAGAAAAAATAAGTGGTCTCTCAGTTGAATTCGACAAAACAGCTACACCCACCAATCTTTAAAACGAGCTTCAAAACTTGGCGATAAACTGGAAAAATTTAAAATCAACAGTGCCAGAAACATATGCTTCTGCAGTGAGTTCTGCTAATAATGGCGATGAATTTGACGAAGAAAACGATGAAGACGGGATTATTGGCAGCAATCGCAACAACGAGAGTGCAGCTGCAAATCGCTCGTGCAGATCGTGTAAAAATTGTGCCTAATGCGTTTTCCAACTTCTTAGGTGGTATAATTTATTCAGTGAAGCTTATAAGACCATTTTCCTGGCATATAAACTGTTATTCTCACTGTCTTCGATACAAGTAGCATGTGAAAGAAGCTTCTCAACTCTCAAATTTGTAAAAAAAAACGACTTTGCAGCACACTTACACAAGAACATCTTGAATGAAGCTTTTATGTTGATGGCCAGCGAAAAATCAATATTAACACATTTGGACAACGACAAAATTATTGACAGGATCGCTGCGAAAAGTAGTTTGTTAAGAAAGAAGTTACTTTTATAACTGTGTAAACGTAGGCTACAAACCAGACATAACCTATATTGCATCTTAGATGAAGGCGATTCTTTGAGATTACACTTCATTATGAAAATAATGTTCAGAAAGTAAATTCACTATAAAACGAAGGAATTTGAATGGCAATTACTATTAAAAGTCCATGATAAAACGTTTCTAATTTTTTTGTCGTGGGGGGGGGGGGGGGGGGCAAAATATCAACAAAGAGGCCGATGCAATGTGGGCCGCTTTTGTGCATTTGCCCGGGCTGCTTTTTTTCCCCAATCCGCCCCTGTATATATATATATATATATATATATATATATATATATATATATATATATATATATATATATATATATATATATATATATATATATATATAAATATATGTATATATATATATATATATATATATATATTTATATATATATATATATATATATATATATATATATATATATATAAATATATGTATATATATATATATATATATATATATATATTTATATATATATATATATATATATATATATATATATATATATATATATTATATATATATATATATATATATATATATATAAATATATATATATATATAAATATGAATATATATATATATGTATATATATATATATATATATATATATATATATATATATATATATATATATATATATATATATAATACACATATATATATATATATATATATATATATATATATATATATATATATATATATATATATATATATATATATATATATATATATATATATATATATATATATATATATATATACATATATATATATATATATATATATATATATATATATATATATATATATATGTATATATATATGTATATATATATATGTATATATATATATATATATATATATATATATATATATATATATATATATATATATATATATATATATATATATATATATATATATATATATATATATATATATATATATATATATATATATATATATATATATATATATATATATATATATATATATATATATATATATATATATATATATATATATATATATATATATATATATATATATATATATATATATATATATATATATATATATATATATATATATATATATATATATATATATATATATATATATATATATATATATATATATATATATATATAATATATATATATATATATATATATATATATATATATATATATATATATATATATATATATATATATATATATATATATATATATATATAATATATATATATATATATATATATATATATATATATATATATATATATATATTATATTATATATATATATATATATATATATATATATATATATATATATATATATATATATATATATATATATATATATATATATATAT
>OZ023327.1:47949854-48030054 GCA_964007535.1 Brachyptera risi | reverse complement strand
ATATATATATATATATATATATATATATATATATATATATATATATATATATATATATATATATATATATATATATATATATATATATTGAATGCATCAATGTACAATAGTTTTAATGAAATTAATATTATACTAAAAAACTTGAAAACACTTCATTGGAATAATAGATGACTAATGAAGAGGTTGTGAATTTCACCGTATGATCTGAAACAAAGAAACAACTTGTGTTGTATGGCATGTCGTGTTGTTTCCATGTTTCAATTTTTGCCCCTTCCTCTCCAAGGAGCCTACTTGTGACGTGGCATCAGGGCATGCAAGGCATGTAGTGCATGTCTAGTGATTCATTTCAATAATGCCACTTACCTAAAATCCTCTACTTCCTGTTTTATCGAAAAAAAAAGTGAGAGATGTGTGCATAAATGGTAAAAATTGATTTTTTCAACTGAGTTTTCACGATCACCCGCACATGATCTTCATATTTTATGCACAGCACAGTATTTGTTGATTTTCTCCATATCACTTCACTGGATGCCATTTTTTCTTTGTGCCGTACAGTACAAAAGCTGAAGAAATTGTAGCCTTTTCTTGACATGATATTCAACTCTGAAAATCGGCGCAATATAACCCCGTCGTTGACGCGCCATCAAAACTCAATATTCATTCATTCTACACTGAATATTGGCTCAAACTGTGTGCTGGGTGGGTATAAGGGTAATTTTTTTTCAAATAGTTGAATTCACTTGTTAAAAGTAACATTCAAGCTACAATCTTATTTAATCTAATTTTGGGATGATAAGATCGCCCTTGTGGTGCCCCGTCCAAACGATCCTATCTTTCATCCTTAGCCTTAATTGGGGAACCATGATTTTGTATCAAGTTTTGATGTTATTAAAAAAAAAAAAAAATCAATCTTACAACTTGAGAGCTCGACATGGGTCTGACGTAACTATGAAAGAAGGTGTTGAGCGCTAGACCCCCCTAACCCACACCACTAGCACGCAGGTAGTTTGGAGCTACTTCGTTCATGGGTATATTGTAGAAATCTTCTCATTTATGATTCAAAGTCGACCTGCAATATTTGACCGCCGAATGTCAACATTGAATTGACGAGCTATAAAGAGATGATGTTTTTTTTTATGATTAGCCACGGACATTGAGTCTATGATTTATTTTTCCTATTGTCCTATTTTGATTATTTTTTCCTTGGGTGAGCGTATAATTTGTATTAATCAAATATAAAAGCGGTTCCCTGGGCCTGATCGCGTGAAGTAAAGTAATCAAATATAATGAATAGCATCGAGTTGTATTGATTGTAATAAATATAGGTGGTTGGTATATTTGAATTAATTATAATTTGAATGCAATTTATACGTAGGCCTCGTGAAATGTTATATTCGTTCCAATTTGACCGCGGTTGAGTGAATCAATTATATGCATTCCTATACGTTATTTTGAGCGTTATAGGTTTCAATATCTGGAAAATATGGGCCTCTGGCAGATGGGGCTGCGACCCAGACCCCCACCCCTTATATTATCTACTGCATTATCAGCAATTCCCACCACTGCATGCCTTCAGTCAGAACTCCCGCCTCGCCACTGGAGCTTACCTATGTCGCGAGTGTTCTCATTGACAAGCAGTTCTCCTTGAACACCAGTCCTGCTTAAACTATTGGGGAGAGGAGGGGGAGGAGAATGCTAGGTGCCATATGCACTTGTCAAGTTGTTGGAGTTGATTTATACGTATATGAAAATGAAATCACCATAATATTCATCATTTATTTATAAAACCGTGTAAATACGGGTATACTAAAATAAAAACTAGTTCAACTACACAGTCTATTGGTGGATTTGGTAAAAAGGAAAGAAAGAACAGCAGCTTAGCAAGATTTATGAGTAGAGATAGGCCTACTCATAGTGGAGAGCTCGTTGATAGAACACGGCGATGAAATGAAATATATACTCTTGAAATTCTGACGTTTCGGCTATTGCCTTGGTCACAGTAGAGTAGAGAATGATGATGAAGGCTGCTTGTTCAGGTAAGTGGTTGAAGAGGTGGGGGGGGGGGTTCATAGAGTGGTTGGATGTAGTGGGAGGGGGCAAAAAGAAGCTGTGCAGTGTAAAATTATAAGTTGAAAAGTTGAAAGGGTGAGATGAAATAGAGAAGAAGCAGGGATGAGTCACCCAAGATTGAGACCTAGAGCAAAGCAAGACTTATAGTGGATTGCAGAGACGGAGTTTAAACCCAGGCGTACCTTAGACGCCGTCTAAGTAAGAAATTGCATTGTGGCTGCAATTCAATTTCTTACTTGGACGGCGTCTAAGGTAGGTCGGGGTTTAAACTCCGTCTCTGCTATCCACCCTTAGTTATCCACTGGTGAGCAAGCTCCCATTGTCATCCAGCGTCTCGACTCTTTTGAGGGTTGGCATGAGAATAGGAGAGAATGGATTGTGCAGGTTGTGAAGCAGGCATTGAAGTTGCGTCCATGTGAGAGTGCATGGAGCGAAACTACTTTGTCCATGTCATGGGGGTTGATGTTGCAGTCTGCCCTGTGGCCATTCATACGGGTACGTAGGGCATTGGTGGTTAAGCCTATGTATTGGGCAGAGCAGAAGTTACATTTCAGTTGGTAGATGAGATTTGCTATTTTGCAGTTTGGAGATAGGATAGGAGAGTTTGGTGGCATGACTGTTGAAGGTGGTGGAGGGTGGGTGGATGTTACAGGTTTTACATCTGGGTTTTTGATAGGAATATGAACCATGTTCATCTTGCAAGGGACTGGTTTTGGGGCCCATTGGTACAGAGTCTATTTATTATTGTGTATAAGCCAATTTTGACCAATTATGTATTGAATATTAATTAGTGCACCAAAATAAAATGCAGCACACAAAAATCACTGGGAATACGAAGTAGATACAAATCAAACACTATGTCTCAAACACAGCCATCCCATTGTCACTTTCACTTTTCAACTCGAGGATCTTAATTTATTATCACTTTCAACAGACTCTGAGGCAGGTTGTTACTAATGTGAACTCCACAGACACAGCTCATGCAGTGACAAATACGCATTTTCATTGGGGGGAGTGTCAACTAATCAAGCACAAGCATTCTCTCACCATACTATTTTATTAGATACATTTGTGAGACATTTGAAATATGTATGCAATTGTAAATAAATATCAACTATATCATTATTTTCATACATTGATACTGAAATCATGATCGATAATCGAATACATTGAAAAGATATCGAACATTATTAATATATTGAATATCAACTGACAACCCTAGTATAAATGGTCATACAGCATACTGCATAAGCAGTGTAAGCTACGAAATTAATGAATATGCCATTAGATACGAATAATAATTGTCGAAAACACTGAAGGTATGTTTACTCTTCTGCTTTGTGGTAGGTGCAACATGCTTTGAGCAACCAGCAACATGCACTCAGCACACAAATACGTTTACTGTCGAGCGATGTAACGACGTAATAGTTAGACTTCAAATTGTGGTTGTTACCACTCACCACGAAACATTCTTTAAACTTCTACCAAATGTATCCACACAAATCATATGAGCCTCATAATACTGTTGGACCATTAATTACCCAAATAAGAGTGCCGAAAACTGATATTATATCTTGTGCAGACCGGTTTAGAAATAAATAGCAGTCGACAAGTTGGTTCCGACAGTTCAAAAAACGAACCTGGCCGTGATGAATATTGTGACGTATTGTAGGCCTCAGCGCTAGTTGTAAGAAGAAAAGATGAACCGGGTTGATCTCTTAACGCATGTAGTATGTGTACTTGCAACCCGGAGATACTCGCTCTCTGATTGATGCCGGTTGCTCAAAGCATGTTGCTCGAGCACAAAGCACGAGAGTAAACGTACCTTAATATGTCTGATTTTATTAAAGCGTGTAGGGAAAGAATAAATGTTCGTTATACGATAACCAGATATATTTGTCAACTATTTTTGCCTCACCACGGATCATAATCCAACTATAGCAAGTAACCTAATGATAATGTTTGTTATGGATTAACAGCATTTTAGAAGATACTTCTCCGAATGATATGAAGCAATTTCACTACAATATGTTCACACGGAACGTGATATGAAATGTTACGATGTGTCTAGAAATGTCCAGAATTTTTTGCCAGCAAGTTGTTGGTGAATCGTGTGAATATTCCTGTTTGTTGTCTCAGTTGGTGATGCAGTACCTGTACAATGGAGGGTGTGAAACGTTACGTGTGGAGCAAGCTGATGTGCTGGAGCTGATGGCTGCTGCCAACTTCTTTCAGCTAGATGGACTACTTCGATACTGCGAGGCTCAGTGTTCCAGCATGATCAACCTCGACAACATCGTCTCCATGTACATTCATGCCAAGGTACGCCTACATTGTAGCATTACTGTGAAGGTAAATGTCTCATTACTGAAACTTCCTAGTGTGTCAAGAGATCCTTTAAAATCTCCATTTATCTAGATAATAACTATTTTATTCAAAATCTTTTCATGTTCAATTCTGAATTACACTATGGGCTCCTAGGCACGGAGAATTTAAAACTTCAGGTGGCTACCGGATTGGTGTCTATTTGATTTTAAAATCACTCGCATACTGGTAAATGATAATACATTGAACATAACCTGACTTTTCTCCATCTTGTTGTTGAACATTCATGCCAAGGTCTACCCTGGCATTCATTGTCATTTTATTGATCTAATTAAGTTATTATCTTTACACTTGGGCTAGTAAAAGAAAACCTGAGATGAATAATATTTGAAACTATCCCTATATGGTTTAGTGAGAAATATTGAACTTTATCCCAGATAAAGTTCACAGGCCTGACTAGTGAGGGATGAGGTAGGTAAGGGAAAAACGGCTGAAGTAGATGGGTGTAAAATGGGTGGGGGGCAAAAAATGTTGAAGGAATGTAACGGCCCAGAAATTAGTCTAATGGTAGTAAATTGTAGAAGCTTGGCAAATAAGGTGGATGAATTCAGGACGCTGTTAGAATTGTATCAGCCAGAAGTGGTGGTGGCAGTGGAGACATGGCTAGGAGAGGGGTTTACAGAAGGTGAATTAACTGTAGATGGTTACACTCTGCACAGGAGAGATAGGGATAGGCACGGAGGGGGTGTAATGGTAGCAGTTAAAAGAGGAATCCAAGGGACGTTGCTCTGGAAAGAAGAGGAGGTAGAGATGATGGGTATGAGGATAATGGTAGGCAGGCAGTCTCTTGAAGTAATCGCGGCATATAGGCCTCCGGGGGGGGATTTAGGATTGCTTCATCGTTTGGAGGACAGGCTTAGTGCTAGGGATAATGTAGAGAGCTTAATTATAGCGGGAGATTTAAACATGCCTAATGTATGGTGGGAGGTAGGAGGTACAGAACATGGGAGGGGAGTAGTGCAAAATATTGTTACGGGTATATTAAATGAAGGTTTTCATCAGGTTGTGGAGGAGGGAACTAGGAGTAAAAGGCTAGGGGGAACTAATATTCTAGACGTAGTGTTAGTAAGGCCAATAGAGTTGTGGGCGAGGACGGTGGTAGTTGAAGGCATCAGTGATCATCGAATACCCATAGTCAGTTTAGCATTAGCTCCGGTTCAAACTAAAAACGTTGGGAAGAAAGTTTGGGGTTACAAAAGGGTGCAGGCAAGGGAGGTTCGAAAAGCTTTTGAGGATAGGTTTGAGAAGTGGTGCGAGATAGACATGGATGATATTGAAGGGCTGTGGTTCAATTTTCAGAAAATATATGAAGAGGTTAGGGATAAGTTGGTTCCCTATAAGGTGCTACAGGCAAATGCAGATCCGGCTTACTATAATAGTACGGTTAGGAGGCTTAAGAGGAGGGGTAGAAAGATGAGTAGGAAGTGGAGGGCGTCAGGGGAGGGAAAGGAGGTGGTCCAGGAACTAAGGCGGGAATTAAACAGGGCTAAGAGGGAGGCAAAAGAAAGATTCATGGGGGGTATGTTCAATGAACGTGATGTGCAAGGTAGCTGGAATAGAATGTATTGGTTTGTTTCTAGTCAGAAAGGTAGTGGCAGGGAGTTGCCAACTTTAGTTGATCAGGTAGGGAATGAGTGGAAAACGGACATAGAGAAGGCAGCAGCTTTAAATAGATTCTATGGGGAAGTGTTCAATGCGAATGGAATTATGGGGGAGGAGGAAGCAATAGAGGGGGATGGGGAGGAGGTTCTGCTTACAGAGAGAGAAGTGTGGAATGTATTAAGGAAACTTAAAAGTGGGAAGTCGCCAGGCATAGATGGGGTGCAAAGCGATCTACTGAAATTAGCGGGTAGGGGAGTTGTAGGTTATTTGCTAAGGTTGTTTCAAGCTTCACTCACAGCAGGTAGAGTACCGCAAGTTTGGAAAAAAGCGGAGGTGGTTCCAATTTCAAAGGGAGGGCAAAGGGGTAGGGTAGACAACTACAGGGGAATTAGTTTAACATCGCATGTGTGTAAGATAATGGAAAGGGTGGTTATAAAGAGAGTAGTGGAGAAGGTAGATGAAAGAAGGAGTATTTCAGAAGTGCAGCATGGGTTTAGGAAGGGTTATTCATGTGAGACGCAGTTGTTAGGTTTTGCAGAAGAGTTGGCTGGGGTAGTTGATAGGGGGGGACGTGTTGATGCAGTGTTTTTAGATTTCGAGAAGGCTTTTGATAAGGTAGATCACAATATATTATTAGGGAAGTTAAAAATGTCCGTTGGGAATGCTGGGTTGGTTAATTGGATTGGAAACTTTCTTCAGGATAGAGTGCAAAGAGTTCGGGTGGGTTCAGAGGTTTCAAGTGAGACTAAGGTTATGTCAGGAGTTCCACAGGGTAGTGTGTTGGGTCCCTTATTGTTTGATTTATATATAGATGATCTGACTAGTGTTGTTGATTCGAAAATAAGGTTATTTGCAGATGATTGTGTGTTATATAGGGAAATCATTACAGAGTAGGATGTAGTAGCTCTTCAGGTAGATTTAGCGGCAATTAATCGTTGGGTTCAGTCAAACAAGATGGGGTTGAATACAGGAAAGTGCAAGTTAGTCACATTCGGTAAGAGAAACATAAGGACAGATGTAGTGTATGAGGTAGGAGGGAAGACGCTGGAGTTGGTGGAAAACTACAAGTATTTGGGGGTGGTATTTGATAGGCGTCTAGGGTGGGGGAGTCAGATTGAGAGAATAGTAAAAAAGAGTATAAATGCACTAAACTTTGTAATGAGGCAACTTAGGGGGGCAGGTATGGAGATTAAGGAAAAAGCATATTTCTCGTTAGTGCGTCCCATGGTAGAATATGCTAGTTCAGTTTGGGATCCTTATAGATTAGGTGAGATAAGGGATGTGGAAAGGGTTCAAAGGATTGCTGTGAGAAGGGTTACAGGTAGGGTTAGGAGGTGGAAATGGGATGAAAATGAAAGGGGGGAGAGGGTAAGAATGTTGGAGAGTCCAACTGAGATGATGAGAGACCTGGGGTGGCAGAAATTGGAAATACGGAGGAAGGAGGATCGTTTATGTAATTTCTTCAGGGTAATGGAGGGAGAGGGGGGGTGGGGGGAGCTGCATGAGTTGATAAAAAGAAATAAGTCAGGGTATGGAGGTAGGCGGGGTCATGATAGAGCGGTAGTCATAAAGGGGGCTACATTAGATGTCGGTAAATTCTCTTTCTTAAATAGGACAGGTAGGGACTGGAATGGGCTTAGTAGAAATGTTTTTGAAGGGGATGAAATCAGGTTAAAGTTATTCCGTCAGAGGGTTAAGGAGATGGTGGGATAGGGGTACTTAGGGAACTTGCCACCGCGCATTTATGTGCATTTGCAAGAGTTAAATAATAATAATAATAATAATCCCTACGTTTTTACGTTCACGAGATGCTGCTCTTTATCCAAGCAATACCCAAGACGCGAATTTAACCGACACGCGTGGCTGAGTGGTAACACACTAAACCGTCATTCGGGAGACCGGGGTTTGATTCCCGCCGTAATCGACCATCCTGACAGGGGTTTTTCGTGGTTTTCCTCTGTCGTTCATGTTAATACTGGAATGGTTCCTTAACAACAGGCCACGACCGACTACTTCCCACCATCCAAAACACCTAATAAAATAACCTTTCATCTCATTATCCCATCATCTCATTCATCATCCACCGACGCCAATAGATCGTAGTCATCACTATAGTGCGTCGCTAAAACCAACATAAAAAAAAAACACAACTAATGGTGCGTCGTTGTTGATGGTCAAGCTTCTCAATCATTTCTCTCTTATTTTTCTTTACAAGGAAACTAGAGATCAAAATCAAATGGTGGTGCATCAAAAGTTGGTTGTTCAATTCAATCTGGCTGAAAAGGAATGCAAAGAATAAAGCTAGTCCCTACAGAGATGATATGCTATTAATATGATGGAGGTGGTTTTTCCTACTCAATTGACAACTAAAGAGAGGCGTGGCTTTACCAGTTGGCCAGTTTGTGGTCATGTAGAGAAATCCTGATTCGATATTTGAATTTTATCAGTGTTAATATCACCCTTGATTGGATATTTTTTGTGGGCAGAAAATGCAAGTCGTCAATTGCATTTAGCTCACTTATCAGCCGCGGTATATCGACATACCAATTAATTTCCTAATGCCGTTGGTTTATGTTTGTTGCAGGTGTATAATGCCAGTGAGTTATTAGAGTACTGCCAAGG
Organism: Brachyptera risi; assembly: GCA_964007535.1. Classification (NCBI taxonomy): domain Eukaryota; kingdom Metazoa; phylum Arthropoda; class Insecta; order Plecoptera; family Taeniopterygidae; genus Brachyptera; species Brachyptera risi. The sequence goes on along the minus strand of OZ023327.1, from coordinate 48,021,375 downwards.
CTTCCTCCTCCAAAACAAGGTGGCATTGTTGACATATGATGATTCAGTGAAACGTTTATTATTCGGCAAGAAACTTCATAGCCATGACGTATTGGCAGGTTTGCTGTTAACACTACAAGCTCGAATCAAGGCCAGGAATCTAGCAGCAGCGAGCCCACGCCCAGTGAAACCCAAATAATGCTGCGTTTGTTCTTCTTATTGATTCAATGCACCAGAGTTGCCTGTTACCATGCCAAATTAGAAAAGCATAATTCAACTGTGAATTACATCACTATTATTACGTATTTTTCATTTTTTTGTGCCTCTTCCAGAGCTTGATGGATTCTCAAAAATAAGTAGGCCTAATCCTTTGGAGCAGATGAAAACGTAGTGAGTTTGATAATGAAGAAAATATTATGGTAGCCAGCTGCTTACCTTGTGTAAAATTGTTTCACTTGGAACTATTATATTACCAATTGTAAATGAAGCAACGTTTGACCGTTGCCTTGTTCGCCTTCCACAAAGTTGATGATAACTCTTAAATATCATTTGAATTCACAAGTTGGGAATTATTTTCATTGTTGGAGAGAATAATTAGACAATATTTGGGCTTACGTTGGCCATTGGCGTAGTAGCAGACATCTCTAGGTCTTCAAGCACAGATACAAATAAAATGTTGACCACATATTTATCCTAGATAATATACTACCATATATAATATATATAAATATATACAAAATATACAAAATATAATATCCCAAATATCGTAGCATGAATGGAACCATGTGCTTGCTCTACATGATTGTCACTTTACAGATATCATTGTCTACTTTACCCGCCGTATACTATTTTTATACACGTTGAATTATGCTACTGTTCATCATATTACAAGTAGGTAGTAGGTAGCAAATAATAATATGTTGTATTTTTCTTCTTGAAAAATAATATCAGTATATTAGGGCCAAAAGATTATTACTTATTTGTGGTTACATATTATATTGTTTGTCGTAACTATAATTGTAACCACAAATGAATTCCATTCTGAGAGTTGGCCAAGTAATGAGTTATAACTTATAACAAACTAATTTATTAGATTTATGAATGATATAAAAAACTGAAAAAAGTATATTCATCCCACACAAATACAATGTTTTGCAGGTTATGAGCTTTTTCAGAAGCAAACAAAATGTAATAGTGTAACAAACATAAAATTTTAATTCAATTCAATCCCGCACAATAGGCGTATTGCAGCAAATCAGAATTTTTTATAATACGATAAGAAATCCACAGTACTTGGACACCTTATACGGCAGACGATCTATTGCTCCCTCAGTAGGCCTACTACAAGTCACTGATAACTGATAAGTATATGCTGGAAGCTTAGAGGATTAGACACAGATGGAAGAGTTTGTGCTACTGTACTTCATGTCTTTCCCATCTCAGGTTCTCTCTAACCAATTTTAGACGTGGTAGACAGATGCCGTGAAGTAGCCATGTTTTATTTGAAAGTACCATGCTTGGCCACTGTAAGGAATAGCATTAACCACAATTCTATTTTTAGACACATTCGGACAAGAAAATGTCCGAAAACAGTCTTCTTGATTACAATATGTCATTAAAATTCACATTGAAGAATCTTAAAATTCAATGTGGCTCTGATATTTGACGTCACCAAGTGGGTAATTGTGGTTAATGCTATGTATAGACTGTGATATAACAGTCTGTTGAAACTTCATCAACAGTAACATTGCAAAAGAAATGCCATGATTTTCATAAGAAACCAATGTGTTAGTATGTACACTTGCCGTCACATAGAATGGATTTTTCTGAAATTGAAATCTCAATTTAAATAAAATCTACGCACATTTTAGCAGTTAATTTTTTCACCGACAATGCAAGAAGTGCGCATGGACATTGTCTGCTAGTTTTAGAGCGTATAATATCAATAATTTTTGTCGGGATGCATTTTAGTGTACCGTGATCAACTTTGTTATGTGACCACAACAACCATATAGCTGAAATTGTAATATCTTGCTTAACTACCTCTTTGTTTCTTACAATTCGGTAAAATGGGGCCAGCTCTGCCTGGCTCTTAAAATAATAACTCACAAACCATCAGCCAACAAGACAACATGTTGATATACCCATACCTGCTTTCCTGAACTTGTATATTCTTTACATTAGACACAGTTCAGGTTTCCTGTACCTCTACAAACTACTATCCTTCATATGAATGAAATACTGGTTAAGTTGATGGTTTAAATATTTTTAATTATAATATATATTTTACATAGTTTTAAAATGTATCAGTAGGCCCATAGTCGGGCTGTATTGATGTACCGTATTTACCTTTAGAGGAATATAAGCTGAATTGAAGTGTAATGGGAATAACTCGGGCAGGAGCCACATGGCATACATAATTTTGAGTGGAAATGAATGACGCAGTCACACTTAACTCGGTGTCAGCTCAACAGCTCAAAAATATTGAATCTTTGGTTGCAATAGCTTGGATTTACGTTGATTAATACCCCAATGTTTGGAATGATCAGCTTTGCTTATTTTAGAGTAAATATGATATTTTACATACAACCTTATTAAACTGTTGTTGAAATTACTAGGCCTATACTGTCATTGTTGTTTTTAAAAAGCAAACCAATAATAATAAATGTGTTGATTTTGAACAAATTGGTTATGATGAGTATATTATGTTTGCAAGTTGTAACCTACGATATATAATAGCAGTATGCATGAAGAAGAGGAAAAAATGTAAAAAAAAAAAAAATGTAGTCAAGACAACAATACGTCCTACTGTACAGTGATCATAATGCTGCATCTCGTACAATCCAATTGTTTTTCTTTCCACGTGAATCAATCCATTGTGTAATATGAGAGCTTGAACTATATCAATATGTATTTACATTTGCACAGGTAGATCAACTGGATAAAAGCCATTGTTTTTTTTGAAGTCTTTCTTTCCATTTGCAAGACTCAAAATGTAAGAAAATAAAACACGTGCATGTCTTCGGGTTCACTTTCTGGCAGCGTCTCGTAAATCACGAGTTTGCTAACTTTTCAATGATGTGTACAGTATTACTCCAAGTATGATTGCCACTATGATGGCAATAATCACCAACAGGCATAACTTTCGGCGGAATTTATTCTTAAAGAAAAACAAACCAATAAGTATTAAATACATTCAGTTCAGGATGTTGTTTTCATAAATGGTAGGCCTATTCTGATATTTGTACTTGGGAGTGAAACCATACACCCCTACTTTTAACAAAAATTTATCTTACTTGATATTCTGCTGCTTTCTCCAGCTCTTGCTGACCAAGTTCAACATTTCCATGAACGTTTTCAATATTATTTTCAATGGAATCTAAACAGATAGACCAATAAATCACTGGTTTGATGGAATACCAAGTATTTCCTGAATAGCATTTAAGATAAACATGGAAAACTTACTTATCGTATCACCCTGTTCGTGAATCATAGCTCCAAGTTCTCGCATAATTTGGTTGATATCAAGAATGTCACCTTCAATTTGCTGAATCCTTTGCTCTCGCTCAATTAACATTCCTTGCTCAAATTCTAGTTCTTGTTGCAAAGACTTTTGAGCAGCAATTTGCTCTTGTCTTTGTAAAAGTTCTCCCTCATCATCGTTAATGCTCTGAGAGTTTGAAGGTCGACGAACCAACAAACGAACCTTCATTTGATCTGCAACTTGCTTAAATTAAAAAACAATGACTGGTTACACAAATATAAGTAAGAAAACTCGGATAGAAATCCATGGAGAATTTTGATGCTACCTTTTGTAATTTGCTATAACACTGAACTGCTTCTTTGAAATCATTTGTAAGTTTTTCCACTTGTAATTTCTGTTGCTTATTGCCCCTCCGAACTACAATCGAGAGTCGATGCAAATCTTTTGTTGTTTGAGTGACAATCTGGTTGCAGCTCAGTTGCGTTACATGTCTGTAAAGTAATCGATTAATTAATAAGATGAATTTCACATTGAGTGGTATGAATATTGTTTTCTGTTATTCTTCATTCTAACAACTCACATCTAGGGCCTACACTCATCAAAAATATTGTATCATATATTTCTAGTGAGGGCCCACGGCAGAGAAATATTATGTTTTTCATGCTACAATCTTACACTTTATCCCGTAATCCTTGATTGTCTCTTTCAGTGCCGATGCTTTTCAAAGCTCGCTCTAAATTCTTCCAGCTAGTATTAATTGTATATATGTTGGTTGTGATATTTTCGCTCAAGTTATTCAACTCCAAAGGGTTAAATTGTGTGCCTGCAAAGTCTACGTTTGGCACAATACTTGGCCTGTCGCTGCTGCTTATAGATCCATAGCTCGTTTGATTCTCTCTGCCAAAACCTTGCGCCATGTTGAGAGATCACAACGCTAGAACAAATGCATCATTTTAAATAGAGAACATTGTGAAGAAACTGTGCATAAGCACGGGTGGTAGAGTGGTTGATAGACCGAACCTCGCCTTTTTAATGTTTTCATTAAATAAAGAACTTGACAACAACAATGGTATAGCCATAGCTGAAGCACCATATTACACATTAATAGTCGAGGCAAGTGCTTCTATGAATTATAGGCCGACCGTATTCCCACGAACGTTCGTGCGGGTTGTGCCTCCAGCAACCTGAACTACTATTCCCAAGAACCGTTCGTGCCGGCAAGATTAACAAACACTATTCCCACAACCCATTCGTGCCGGCAAGACGCACATACACTATTCCCACGAACCATTCGTGCCGGCAGGAAGTGTAATCTCTATTCCCACAACCGGTTGTGTGGTTCTTGTGAATAGCTGACCAACACGGCCATCACTATTCGCAAGAACGGGCACATCAAATGCTCTCACGTAGTTCATTATGATACCCACAGAGGGGCCTGGCAGCAGAAGAAGGCAGTTGAGGAATATAATCCATCTTGGCCACCGTCTTTAATTGCAGTGAGGTTGATAAATAGGCCATTTGACCGTGTCAACACGATTTCAAATGTTTAACCCGTGTTTTGATTGTTGTTTCCAAGGGATTTGTATCAATGGCACCTACGCCAGTCCATTCCTGTTTCCCGCCCGTTTCCGCTTCAGCACAATACGATCTCCTCCTACTGAGCCCAGAGCCCTCTGACAACGATCATATGAACTACGTGCTGCTGCGGTGTGTGCGTTGCGAGTTCGTTTCTGGGAATAGCCAGCTCTAGTGAGTCTGCTATTGCCCAGAACCGTTTCGTGTGGACCGCTGGTTGTGCGAATAGAAGGCCCCGCGCGGGCCGGCTATTCACACAACCCGGATTGTGGGTCGGGGCGTGGGAATAGACACTTCGTAAATTACAGGGCCTAATATGAAAATGATGGCAGATGCAGGCATAATTAAGAACTGAATAGGCCTAGATCTATTTACAGTACATTAGGTGAAAACCACAGCTAGATAACAAAGAACAGTATGTGTAAGCCAGGCCTATGCGATGGATTAAAAGCAATAGATGCCTAGGCATTGAGATTGTAATGTTACAATCTCAATGGCCTAGGTCTTATGCAACCCATGCCTTGACTAAATGACTAGGGCCTAATTCCTAAGCCATTGCCCAACTAAGCTAGGCCAATTGCATTTAATGTAGGGGACCATAAGTACCTTTATACACATGCAATTTTATTCGACTTTGTTTAGATTCTTGAAGAAGACCTTCGACTAGGACTCTCAAACCTATTTACTTCTCATATCGAAAAGTGACACTTCACAATCAGCTGCAGCTGTGCAACATGAATCTAGCATGAATCTATCCCATAGCAATATTACCAACGTGATTATAAGAAATAAAATTATTTGGTCCCTTGATTTGGTGGATCCAGTACATATTATGTACTACGCGGTTGGCAACACATAAGTCGATTCCGCGCACTGTTCAGCTGACTTTGACAGCTCAGTTCATTCAACTTCATTGTTGTTGTTAAGCAGTTTGGAACGTTTAATGCGTTGAAATTGCTAATTGACATTTTTTACTTTTTACGTCTCTTATACATTTTCCAAAACTGTCGTGTGTGTATCAGTTCGGAAGAACTTAATTTCTTTCGTCGCAACTACAAAATTCTTCCGTGATAGTAGCTCAACACCAATTACAGGTAAATATATGTTCTTGATTGGCCTAGGCCTATACCCAATTTTCATGTTCTAGACCCCTAGCTAGTCTAGGACTAGGAATCAGGCCTTGATTAGAACATAGAGAAGTACTTCTCTATGATTAGAATTAGGATGATGGGTGAGCCTATCGAAACGCTAGGCATAGCATCTATATGGAGTAATCTAGCCCGTAGCCCTATCTGATGTAGATTATAACAAATATAACCTAATAGTTTGTATTATTTTATTATATCATTCATATAAAATATCAAATCAACAGCAAGCCCTCTCTAACGAAGTAAAACTGGCTTATCTACGGTAAAAAATGAAATAATTTCAGTCTTTATGAATACTCCAGTGCATTATGTATGATGATTCAGGAAAACAATTGGGTGAGCGACAGTGAGGACTTCCATCCAACTCTTTTGGTGCTTTCTGTGTGTTTTTTGTAAGCAATGCACAGGTCGCACGGTTTGACTGATCAACATGAAACTTTTTCTGAACTCGCGAACTTATCCAACATGAAACTTTCTGAACTCGCGAACTTATCCAACATATTATAACTACAGTTTTGGGGTCGAATCGGTTTGATTATTTTTGGGAACACTATCACAAAGTTCCTAAAAAAACCATAAGATTAGGCTGGGCCAAAAAATTGAAAAAAATGTCTCCAAATTATTCAAATTTCCACCAAATGTAAAAACATAAGAGATACACATAATTAATTAGTTACGCATTTTTTTGCAAATCGGATCAGCCGTTTTGAAGTAAATCATTCAATAAATCTGTTTTACTCATCAAATAACAGAAATAACAGCAGAACCATATTACCGAGGTTCACGGCCTTCTTGACTCAATAAGCTTCTGCCACATGACAAATGACAAACAATTGTTACCATAGCAATACAGCAAACTGGTGAATTTTCAAAGATTGTGATTGGTTAATATCAGCTGGTGGACATTGTTGTCTGCCTCTTTTAATAATGAGTGACGTCACTTGACTGAAGCCTTATGTAAATTTATACGAGTTAAGGTGTGTATAGAGTTGTCAATTATACTTCTTATAAATAAATCGCTCAATTTACAAGTTACAACGCACGCTGTATAATAATATTTGTTACAGCTAGGCCTACCATACTCTTTCAGCTATTTTTAATTAAAAATAAAATGATATTAAAATTTACTTGGTTTTGACCGCCCATGGTTTAAGTGTAACTCACAGTGTGTTCAGATCCTGTTTTGATTGTAAGCGTATAGGCTCGACCAGATTATTTTCATTTACTTGCAGCCTTTAGTAATTATTATTTTAAAAAAAATAAGAACAGATATTTGTAGACAATCATAATAATTATGATTGTTTTGAGAGACACGAGACTTGCGATTCATTATGTGCTCGCTCACTCACTCATCACGAAATCAAATTTGTCTGGTTCTAACGTCTCGTACACTTTGTTTGACCCCACACCCCACCCCCAATCCACGCATATCGTGCTCCAAGTGTCAGTGTCATCGCCGTGTTCACTCACATGTGTTCATCACCACCGTTGCCATAGTGTGCATTGTCTTCTATGGTATCGTCTTTGAATGGTTCTGGGGATCTTTTTTCTATCATTTTATTTAGATTATATCCCAACCAGCAGACTTGTACATTAGTTATTACTATACTAGTCACCAATTATTATTGTGATTCTGTAATAGTGATTCTTTCACTGTAATGATAACTATATTTAAATATATTTCAACGTAAACTGACGATGCTCAATGTTGTTATAATAAACATACTTGTGCAGTATGCAACCAAAATCATAAACTAACTTTTTTCAAGTGGGTGAAATTGACTGTTTCGAATCACAATATAATTATAATTCATTCGTTTTTAATCCTTTCGAGATTCATACATATAGTAAAAATATAGGTTTTTCATGCAAATACAATTATATTATTTAAAAAGGCTACAATTTGCATTAAACATACCAAATGCTATGTATCACAATCGAAATTAGTAGTAAAATGGTAAAAATACTAGTTATTCCTGTACTGTTTGTATGACAGAAAGAGCAATATCAACTCCCCGCTTGGTAACGTGGGTGATGGCATGGGTATTTTGATTCCTTTACCGTGTATCAGTTTATTCACACATTGCATGATGACCTTTCTAGTGGAATGTTGCATTATTATTATATCATAAATAATTGAAGTCAGTGAAACTTACCTTGAGTTTTGACTTATCAGGCACCCCATGTGCGTTCCACACTCATCCCTCCGCATCCCTCGACTTCCCCCGGCCTAGTGCGCAACAGCTGTATATTGCGAAATATGCTGGAATAACCAGATTATAAACAGGTTGAATGATTCTTCGTGGGCTATTCAAAGTCATTTTAATTTTGGAATGGCATTTTAATATCAAAACCCCACTGCTTGCGTACAGTAATTGAAATCCGGCTTATTACGACGTCACATTTATTTATGACATGTCGTAATAGTCCTCGATTTGCGTAGCTTGCTTCTTCAGCAAGTTGGCAGTTACCACCGCACTCGCGTGATGCTTTTTCTCCTTGCTTAGCATGAATCACAATTCACAGGTTAATGGGCTTATTATTAGTAGTCGAGTGTACCGGAGTGTACATAGAAATTGAGAGATCAATGATTATTCATTCTTTCCTATTACCTGTTATAAAACGCAATATTATTTCATAGTACACTGACGTAGGGAACTACCCTAACGCAAACATGCATTTTAATTATGGACTGCAGGTTTTGTGGCAAATCAAGTCCTTTTGATCTTGTATTAATTTTTATAATTATTGTTGTTATTACCGGTACTCTTATTTTCACCGTTATTATTCTTATTATTCTTATTATTTCTTATTATTCTCATCCTTATCATTATTATTATCATCCTTATTATTATTTATTCATCCTTAGTAGGTACTATTATCAAATTATTGATTACCATATCTGTTTAATTTACCTGCATACAAGATGTATAAAGCATCTTTGCGGGATATTGTTAATAAAATATAGATGTATATTTGTTTTCATGATGAACCGATGAAAAAAAAAAATTATTATCATATTATTATTTTTTGGTTCTCAAATTTTTTTGGCATAATTCTTTCGTTTTTGTAATTATTTTTTCAATAAAATATTTTTTAATCATTGGTATTATTATTAATATTATTATTATTATTATTATTATTATTATTGTTTTTATCATTCTTGCTTCCAGATTCCAGATCCATTCCATTTCCATTCCAGATTCCTTCTTGAAATAAAAAATATGGTAAGAGAATATTGGAATACATGGTCCCATTCAATCTCAATGAACTTCCCATTCATTTGAAAAAACTTAGCAATTATAACAAACTAATAAAATGTGTTGAAAAATGGTTTCTCTCAATTCTGTCATGAGAAATTTCAGATTAGGCCTAAATTCATAATATATGGTGAAATTGAAATGTTGATTCCTTTCGACTTCGTTAGTAGGTCAGTTATTATAAAATATGTAATCGCATTTATTAATTGAAATTTTGATTTTTGTATAATTTCAGTCAACATAAATAATGATATATTGTTATTAACATGACGATGATCTGTCAACCCATATTACTACCTGTACCTAATCTTTTTTTTTCCATTGAGAAAACGAGCGTTGAGAAAAATTCTGATGCACAAAATTCACATCGCTTATCCACAAAGCCTTATTATGGTTTGACTGTGTGTAACATCAATAACTCTATACAACACACACACACGCGCCTGATTCGTTCTGTTTCTGTCGTTCTGTTGCTGTCCTGAGACAGTCCATGTTTACTTGTTTGTTTCAAGTTTTCTTTAATTTTGTTTGTTTGACTAAATTTTTGTTGTGTTTCCTCTTGGTTTTCGTATTCACTTACTCTTTTTTTCGGTTGTTCGCTTCATAACGATAGGAGTATATTCATAAAGCAACTAGGTTAGTATATGGTACCGTTTCCACACACACACACACACACACACAAACCATTCAGTTCCCCTTTTTTCGTTTATTTGCTTCATGATGATAGGAGCATATCCATAAAGCAACTAGGTTTGTGAATATAGTATTGTTTCTTGAAAAAAAAAAACACACAAAACAAGAGACAAGGAAAGTTACAGCATAAATTCACAAGTTTGTCACAAAAAAAGTATGCCAAGTATACTAAATGGTTAACGAAGGAAACTTACGATGAATTAGGCCTACAGGAAAAAAGATACACACTTGTGCATTGAAATGCGATAACATGAAAAAGATGATAATTATAATTGGACGAAACATTCCATTGAAAGACAACAACAATGATCAACAGTCAACACTTAGAATATCAATCACAACTTACAAAAAACAATATCCAAGAATACATAAGTGAAAACTAACTTACGCTTGAATTGAACAAACATTTTTCTATAATAATAATTTCACATAAGATACAAGGAAATTAACAGTATTTCATGAGTTGAAAAGTAACCATATTTCAATTTCTGTTTCAATATTTTTGTAACTAGGTAAATGCCTCAAATTAACTGGAATTTTATTAAAAGTTATTGGTACGGTACTGAATATTCGAGACTTATTTGGCCGTACTAATTATTGAATAGAGGAATTTTGAAATTGTTCAACATTCTAAATCTTGAATTTGAAGAAGGATCATGGAAATAATATTTAAGAATAAATTTGTAGTCATATAGATAATTAATTGGTGAAAATGCTTTTGCTGGACTCGGACAGGAGTAATACTTTTGATTCCTTATGTTTGTATAGAGTTGCTAAGTAAGACAACTGGAACTGGATCGACTTATTTCTGGTTGATACAGTACTTCTAAATTAGTGAATGTGTCATCCATGTAGTGTGTTGTATTTTCTGGTTTATCACTGCTTACGTACATATCCTTGAGTTATCACATATTATTTTCAATGACATTTTTCTCCATATTATCAACAGAAATTCAATTACAATTTTTTTTTCTCATTTCGTTCACTAATTCTCTACATGCCTTTCTTCAGTATGCTTCATTTCATTTTCATTTCATTTTATGTGAAATTTCATTTTATTTATGATTGAATTATATACGGTAAATTTTCATTGATTTTATTTATCTCTACAGATAAACCCCACAAGGGTTTCAAGGAACCTCACAGGAATATCTTTTATTATGAACCATTTATTGGAAATCAATAAGAAAACGCATTTGTATTTTCATTTTTACCATCATCATTTTAATTATTTATATAGATTTTATGGAATATCCAACATATAAAATCTTGAGTCTATATCATACAGTTTGAGAAATGTCTTTTTTCCATGCTGATCTTATACATAGTCCAAATATATATATTCTATATATTTACACTGTGGATCTTATATACTTGAAAATTTTGATTATTAGTTGGTATTCATCCTGATCAACTCTCCTTATGTATGACCTATTCCTTCATTTTTGTCAAGTTGGCCCGTTTGTGGTAAATATTCTTGCATTTTGTTATAACTACCAACCTAAAAGGATCGACATTCTCTGTTTACTTCACTAATCATGAATGTTTCAACTTCGTTTTCTTTTCATTTAGATTAAATTTATACAAGAATCGTTTTTTGACAGTGTATAAATGTTATGTTTTTTCATAGTTACTTATAGTTCAATGTAGGTATGTGTACATCTTTAAATTGAGCTTTATGTATTTAAAATGGTAGTAAACACACTATATCCTACACAGTTTCTATTTTTGTTGTGTTTTGGTTTGTCTTTACGATCATGCATGCATATATATATATATATATATATATATATATATATATATATATATATATATATATATATATATATATTTATATATTTTTTTTTTTTTTCGATGTTATTAATAAAAAATATATATATATTCCAAATTATTCAGTTTGTATCACTTGAAATCTAAATATCGCACTTTTGGCACTAATCGCATTCATATCTTACATCGTACTGAAAGTTGCATATAATACCTATTCTTTGTCAATTAATTCTTTATAGCTCACAAATAAGCCATTTTAGGCTTTGTGGACTAGAGTTCCAACGTAGACCAAATAAGAATCTTTGGTCTATGGTCTATGTTTTTTTTCTTTTTTTCACAGTATTAATTTATTTTTAGATATCATCAAATCCTAATAATGATAGTGTAATAAAAATAAATTCCTTATGAAATATTTTTCATTTTTAATTATCAGGAAATGTAAAGTTATGTAATTATTGTGAAAATCAGAGTAACATGGAAACATGTAGATAAAACAAAATCTCAATGGTGCTTACCGACCCCACAAACAGCTGGGTTATATGGGGTACGAATGAGCAGATGATAATAAAAGTAAAAAACTATGTAATGATGAGTGAAGGGACGTTTCCAAAAAAACCATGTCTCATGCGGGACTCGAACCCACGCCCAGTGTCATCTCAAATTGCAAAGTAGGCGTAGCTGACCAAGCTACAGAATATTATTAATTTATTGCATTCCGATTCCTGGTAGGCCTAATGTCAATTAATGACTCAAGTATTGGAAATTGAATCACTATTTTCCACCTGGATGATTGGCAATTTGATTAAATTTCAAAGTTTATTGCTTTCAGGAAAGGAGCATTTGTTTTGTTTCAATCACCAGCAATGATAAATTTAAAGAAATGAAAAACGTATATGCGATGAGAATGTCTCCTATACTCATTTACATTGCCCGTCACCATTGATGGTGTTGAAATCCAGCTCACATAAAGAAGACGATTTTTATAATTGTAATAAAATTCATGTGACAGTATTTTTCCAAATCAACTATTTTAATCTCTCATTTCTTTGAGAGTAAGGAATTCGTGAGATCTGGCTACACTGTATCAGACAGTAACCTTGAATATTAGCTCGAGTGTTGAACCCCACTATTTATTCCAAGAAACCTCAGTCTTGCTATATTGTACCACTTCAGTACATTTTAGACTACTAAGGTCAACGACCGTGGGAAATTGAATGAAATTACTTACCCACTTCAAAAATTTTCGACTTCCGAATCGGCTTCCCCAAATACGTTGGTTTGGTCCTTTTTTTAGTATATCACATTTTTCTTTTTGTTATGCCAACCATTATTTACTAAATCATAATTAGCATAATAAAAAGGAGAATGTGGTAAGCTCAAAATATGTATGTATAACTATCTACGATGACATTAGGGGCTGGAAACAATGGCAGATTCACTGAAATGAAAAGATTAAAAACGAAAACGTGCTTAAAAAGTGAAAACTGAGGGGTAGAGATATTATTGGGCTAAAGCAACTGGATTAGGTCTACTCATTAGTGTTCTCCCAACTATTTCCTAACTAATCCATCCATCACAGTGTGAGATTGACGTACTGACGGGGCCCTTGCAGAAATTGTGCGGCGGATTGCGGCCTTGCTCATTCAGTACTGTTCAATAAAATACTGGTTTAGTGTTCAACTACATCGCCTGACGCCTCACTAGCTGCAGCCCTCAGTATCACTATCATCACTTCATCAGTTCAGTTCCATATCTGTTCGTGTGGTGTGTTGTTGTGTGGTGTCGCTTGGAAAAGCGTGCAAGGGAATAGAACATTGAGTAAATATTCCCTGTACGGATAACAAATTTAAAATTATTGTAAGTTTATTTGTTTTTGCACATTCTAAATTACATATGATAGTGTATTTCATCTTCATGGGCGAAAGATTGGTGTAATTTTTGTGATTGTGAATCATGAAGAGTTGGTGAGGCCATTTTGATCGGACTGTCATTTCCTTGGCAAACAATTCACACATCTTGCAATTAATTCGGATATTCTACGAGTAGGCCCTTCAACACTAGGCAGTGGTAGCACAATGTTAGCGGGATTGATGTTTTGTATTAAGAAACACCTGAACAGTTCTCATTTCTTGAATATGTGTCAGTATGATAGATGTACGTGTGCGCTGAAATGAATGAATCCTTCAAAATGGCGTCAGAGTTGATTATTCTGGTGTATTTCTCGGAATAACTGGTGAATCATTGAGAATAGTATCAAGTGATCAATGGGCTATGGAGCTAGTTGTTTACTTGTATGTTATAACCATTTCAAATCCAATAACATTATACAGTCTTTATTTATAGAGAGCGTCTAATTGAATCCCTATTATATATATCATCAATGATGGAGCAGTGTCCTAGCATTTGATGGGTTAATGACCCTGTGCATGGTTTGACTTGTTAAACTTTACCCCCTTTTCAGCTACGTTTACACTTACTATAGATATGAATGATCAATTCAGTTCGTTCACATTAATCCTAGACCTTCAAAGTTTCCGTGCTTTATTTGCTCTTTATGTCTTTCAGCTTCCCGCCCCCATTTTACCCAAGGTGATCCGAGAGTCTATTAACTTGGAGGTCACTAAACAATCAACAACGGACGGCCCTAGAGGACCGGGGGGTGCTTCTCGTGTCCAAGGAGGAAGGTTAGTTAGTGCATTCTTCTGAGTTTTGCTGGTGAAGTCATCTTCATTGACATTTTATAGAATATGCTCACCCTAAAAAATCTTGCAGGTAGACCTACCTAGGTTTATGTGTCACAGTATAATTTTATAATGCAACTATTTTCACCTGGTGAAAGTGACATCTGAGACTGTTTTTGGTAAATTTGTCGAAGCTGTTACCGTCCCTAATTTTGCATTTTTTAAAAGAAAATTACGTTCCAATCACAACATTTATTTCTATTGATTGACGGCACCGCACGCATGAAATTATGATTCTGAAATTGAATGAACACTCTTCAACAGTCTGAAATTACAGAGCACTGATCACAGTCCACTATCTTGACCAAGAGAAACAAGTCACAAAAATTCAAGTTGAAGTGGTTCACAGTAAATTCAGCGTAAAAATTAACAAACTAACGCACGTACGGTACCACACCTATTTTTTTTCATTTTTTTTACGTTTTTTTTTAAGTATATAAGCTCCGTTTTGCCTGCCGGCGGTACAAAGCATCAACTTCAAGTGAGAAAAAAACATTTTAAAACAAATTAAATACAAAATGTCCAAACTTCACACCTTCGTTATGAACAAGATCTATCAGAAAATACCCAAAACGCAAACATCGAACAAAAATTGGCCTTAGTATGTTAATCAGTAAAATTACCCTGATGAAATCCAGTCGCACCAATCCACTCGGCAGTGGGAAAAGAAAATTGTCCAATGATGAATGAACAAAATTCGAAACAAATCCAAACACGAAGGAAAAGTACAATAAACAACAAAAACAATAATGATGAAAATGAATGGAAATACCACAATGTCAACATACACACTATTAATAGTTGAAACCCTCACGCTCTCACAAATTACAGTATTTTTTTTTATCAATTTGACATAAACTTGAATATCAATTTGACTTGAACAGTTGATCTGAAGCTAATCAACCCTAAACATCATCGCTTATCAAGGAATAACCTCAATTTCAGTAAAATTTGGTCATTAACTATTTAGTATTGATGTCAATTCGACACAAACCTGAACCTATTCAACAAATGACAAACAGATTTTGCCGATGTCAGAAAATCATAACATTCAACACACGACCCACATACCATGTTGACGAACCATAAATTGACATTCTGAAAATGACGCATAAAAACACATGCGCCCCAAATTACAAAAAAACAGTTGGCACTATTTGAACCTGCCAAAACCTACCAATCGACACTAGACAGACAATTACAAATAGCTGTCACAACACAGGCATAAATGGCAGTCTCCATGATCCAAAAAATCCTCATATTTAAGTGAGTTCTCAACACATGAATGATAAGAATTGTAAAAATCAAATCAATACATGAAACCAAGATCTATAAGAAAGTACCACTTTTAGCCAAACATTGTGAAGATTATCAATGGAAAGCCTATCAGTTGAAACAAAATGACCATATTTAACCGGGTGGTCAAAATATCACCTTTGGCTAATTTCACTGGGCCTGTTCAATATATCAATCTAGACTTTGATCTAATCTTTCCTCTATCTCTGAGACTGAAAGTGAATTAACCCTCTTTTCCATAATCTCCGTGTCTAAAAAGAAAGCCATCGTCCATACTTTTCGTATTTTTTCGCACACCCAACCTAATCAAATGCCATCACTAAAATGGTGACACAAAATAATATGAAAATGAGCATTAAGAAAATTCTGCGATTTCAAATTGATACCGGTACTAAATTGAAACTACATACCTTGACCTTGTATGGTACGTAGAATACAATAAGTAAACAATCAATTTCATAGAATCAACTTCGATAAATATGCTGTATTCTTGACCATCTTTCTAATGTAGGTTTTCAAGTTTTTGCTGTGACGTTCTGGGTTAGGTAGGGTAAGGTTTGTGTAGATTGGACAACGAGACTGTAATTTCAGGGCTAGTGCCCTGCCCTACTAACCGTAACCATCATCTACCACCACCAAACGAAACCCAAACACAGATTGGCAAAGGAATTGGCATATTTACCACAACTTCATTTTAAAATTTGCATATAAGCACTGAGACCACACACTTTATTTTACCAGTGAGCTATTTAATCATATGTAATTGGCGATGTTCAGGTCAAGCACAGGCAGTGGTTAATTTGTACCGGAACGACGTTCCAGTTCCTTTTTTTTGAAACGGGAACGGACGTTCCGGTTTCAAAATGGCAAATCAATGTTGAGGCGGATTTTCATTCATTTATCAATACTTTCAACATGCAATATAATTTTTACAGACGGATAAATATTTTCCTATTGGGAGAAGGTTCTAATTATCATTTCTATGAAAAATAGGAGCCTATGTGATAGCTTAAATGGTATTCGACAGTATGGGACGGAAGTTAGATTGTGGTCTATCGTTGTGTTCAAAGGTGGAAATAATTTTGAATATATTCTCTTGAATACAGTGTGAGGACGAAGAATTTATTGATTTGTTGTATTTTTTAATAAGATTTTTTCGAGGTGGTGGGGGGGAGAAGATAGAAGGGACGGTTTACTCTGATATGCGTTCCGGTTCCTTTTCATCTACAAATTAAGCCCTGAGCACAGGTCATGTGGTTTGACTGATCAACATGAAACTTTGTGGACATGAGGATTCATCTGACTTGACACTGCCGTGAGCCTATAGGTTCTTGTGTCAAATTGGTTGGACCATGGGAACTTATACTTTTGAGAAAAGCCATTACTAGTGTGAATTTGGGAAAGATTCTCTTCAGAAATGAATTCAATTTTACTGGACGTAAACAAAAATGAATGGTAGGCCTTCATATTTTCACAAGTTTTTACCCAGATTAGACTAGCCACTGTAAAGATGATGATTTAATGCATTTTTTTTAGATCAAATAGCCTGAACTAATTTTATTATAAAAGAGGCAGTGATTTACACTATTCATTTGAATCATGGTACGGTAATTCATAACTTTTTAAGTTCCGGTGTGCGGGGTTGAGTAACATTTCATATAAAGGTCTCCTTGTTCATCCTACTATGTATAGTCTATGCCAGGGCTTCTCAACTGGCGGCCCGCGGGACCTTTTCAAATGGCCCGCAGTAGGATCTTATGAACCAATGTAAAATCATTGCAATTTATTATAACATTCTGTGTAGTCAAATTGAGAATATATTTGGCAAGGGTTGAACTGTTGTCCAAATTTAGTAACTTTCAAGTAAATAGTTCCCTCAATAAAAAAAGGAACGCGTTCCTTTAAAAGTTCTCGAAAAAGGAACGTGTTCCTTTTGAAAAGTTCCTACCCAACACTGCTCGTAGGCACACCTTACTTCAATATATTAATCTAGTTGGGTACAAAACCACTGTAATTTTAGAAAGTTTGAACCAGAAATGCTGTATAATTTGGATCTCAATGTAGATATATTCAACTTACCACCTTGAAAGTTAATACATATATAAAATATAAGTTGATAGCTTTGATTATGATATATGTTCTTTGATATCATGCAGCAAATTTTGTTCGTAATTTTATTAATAATGCAACTGATACTGATGTAGGCCTACCGTTTTATATTTTTTAGGTTCAGCACCAGACCTATTGATTATTTATTCATTTATTCATTTATTTATTATTCTCTCTGAGATTCACACATAGTATTGTCAACTAGTAGACCTGGACATTCTTTGCAATTGATATAATTCACTCGGTGCTAGTATTGGCTTTTAGATGTCAAGACATGTGTTTGGGTTGTCTTTTTTGTTTGGAATGATTGGCATGTAACAGAGATCTTATTCCCAGTTTGCGGTTTAATTATTCATCATATTATTCATCATTTATTATTATTATTAATATTATTACTATTTATTCATCAGAGATAAATATCAGAATACTTTACTGTGTCAACGTTAATGATATACCTAGTTTAGATGAGCTATATCAAAATCAATGGCCATGTGCTCACAGAAGCTGCCCGTTAGTAGGTATGCTTGGACAAATGCATTTAATTTACAAATTCTTTACCCTCAAATTATCAATATCGTTTGGAGGGGTTTGTTAAAACACTTAAGAATTCTTCAAGTAGTTAGCTATGAAACAAATGTTTTGCTGTGTCTCTGTGAGCTATTAGATCTTTAATTTCAGTTCCTGAATAGGTGTGAATTAATGGATGTTTTGTTTCCTTAGGGACGAATCACACTCCCACCCCCAAAAGCGACGCTGGATCCCTCCTTCAAGTGTTCACCGAGATGCTCTCAGTGAGGAAACCAGGAATGACCTTATATTTAGAAAGGTATGACACATTCAGCCTTGTCATCTTTGTCCTCAACAATGGCCAATAGAAAAAGAGAATGTCACTATTGATGGTTATATTGAGAAGTTAAATGTGAAGAATGGATGGCAAATCGTTGTCAGTCAGTAATGGCTTGTCTAGCTACACCTACCCACATAGAACCATAAATACAATTTGATCAAAAGTGATAGGCCTATTGAGGATATTAGTAGAAATATGCCATTATTAATTTGATTGGTCTAAACTGCATGGTATTTTCTTCCTTTTTTTAATATAGGCCCTATCATTTTTCAGTACGTTGGCATATTCTATCAGTAAAAAAATTATCAATGATTTCTCGATATATCTTCAATATCACGTGTCAATATGATGTAATGTTGGGCTAGTGATGGGCAAATTCCTGGAATTTATGATTAATGAAATATTCCCAAAATGGGAATATTCAGGGAATATTTGATTTTTGCTTGTTTATATGCTCAATTTAGGATCAGAAAACGGAAAAAAATGGGTACAAAACTAGACATGTTACTCTATTTTTTGTGTATGCCTATATTTACTTAGACATTTTATGGTAGACAAAAGACTTGGACATAATTATTCATCATCATTATCATCGACTTCCAAGTTATAACCAAATATTTGCTTTTTTCTACCTAGGCCTATAATAGCTTGGATTTTTGCTCTCTCTACACAATCCAGCTCTAAAATAAATTCAAAAACACCCCAATAATCTTTCAATTTTGAGATTATGACCAGGCCTATTGTTCTACAGCTTTGCAATTTGAAAATATTGTTTGAGATTCAGTTTCATATCAGCTGTCAACCCAATAACCTCAGTTGTTAGTGCTGGCAAATTATAAGGCGGTGAACAAAAAATCCAGGAATATGTGAATGTATTTGAACATGGTGTGTTTTCCCGGCATTATTCCCACCAGCGGGAGTATTCCCCGGGAAATATTCCTTTGCGCCCATCACTAAATGTTGACGAGATATTGAGTGCAACGTATTGGAAAGTGTAAGGTCGTGTATATGCATCAACGGCCTTTCAGCGCAACACATATATGCATCCATGCCCGCAAAGTGGTCAATTGAGACAACAATCAGTAGGACTTCACAAGCCTGTCTTGACGTGGATAATTTACTCCATGATTTGATTAAAAATACTTGAAATATTTAGGCCTATCATAACAGTTGAATATTTTTAAATTTCAAAAATGAAAATTTATAAAATATGCTATTCAATTTTCATTTGTGATGAAATAAGACATCACCTGTATTCTTGTATTCATGTAGGCCTACAAGTAATTAATCACTATTCTGCTATTGTACTTCTTGAATACTGTCCTGAAGCAAGTGGATCAATATTTAATTTTTTTTTATACATGTGCAGAGTATTTTACCAAATATGATATTCTATGTGACCGGCACATGTAGCGTAGTGGTTAACGCACTTGCTTCGAGTGACCCGGGAGGCAGTGGGTATATCGGACCTGGTGCAATCCCCGTCACCATCTATCTTTACAGGGGTTTTTCGTAGTTTTCCTCTATAGTCTAGGCTAGGCTAATGTCGGGATGGTTCTCACAATATAAGCCACGACTGCTTCCTACCCACTATCCTTCCCACTATCTTCCCACTACCCATAAAACCTTCATCCCATCATCTCATTAATCATTCATCCCACGCCAATAGATCTTACTCATCATTACAGTTCGTCGTTAAAAAAAACAATATATATATATATATATATATATATAGATATTCTATGTGATATGGGTCTACTCTACGATCGAATTTACGCGTAGATTTCTCATTTTCTATGTCATTTATTTTACTGACCCAACCTTGATTTTCATCTTGCAAAGCAATATTCTATTATTGCAATCATATGAACACATGTAGCATCTAGCTAGGATTTGATGTTTCCAGCAGTAACCCAGCAATAGTAGCCCCTAGGCCCTACCCTATTAATGTAAGATGAGGCAGTTTCAAGAAAGATGCTCTCTTCTTTTCTTCAGGTCAGGGGTATCCTCAACAAGCTCACACCAGAAAAATTTCAGAAGCTAAGCGATGATCTTCTACAAACGGACCTGAACTCGAGTGTGATCCTCAAAGGTGTTATATTGCTGGTATGTAGGCCTATTGACGATGATAAATCATACTATGCCTTCTTTAATGTGCTATCATAAACAAAAAGCTTGATCATTCAGATTTATATTGTTATCAGTAAATATTTTTATTTGGGCCCTTGATACAGTAGTAATTATGTTTACTTGTAGGCCTTCTTCTATTTATTGATCTCACAATGTAACTTGGGAAAATGTTATTGGTAGGCCTACAATGGTACACAATCAGTGTTTTTATTAGCAATGAAGTGTCGGCAGAGTATCCTTTTTAAAATTGTTTGTGGTTTTTGTTTGTTTGGCTTATTTATTGGTTTGCCTACAATTACCTGAGTGAAACATGAAGTGTAGAAGCTACAATTTGGCAAAGGCATGCATCTATGCCAGTGATTTAAATGTTTTAGAATATGTTCTATTCAGTGATTCAGATATGTGCCCATTTTGTCTGGGACAAAACACAAAGCCTTTATTGATAAGACTATCTAGGCCAATATAGATAATTATAATATATTTTAGTGCCAAGTTGAATGTTTTGGTGAAATAAGTAGACTCTAACCACCACTAGCATCAGAACTAAAACTTCCTTGTATCAGTCTTGGGCCATAATAGTACATTATCTGCTTCCTGATTCATTACTCTCATTTACTTGTTGATGACCCCGTACTCTTTCACAGATAAGCTTAATAGTTATTGGATCATCTCCAAGGATTTTCTTTGCATGTTTACTATGCAACAAGCTAGTTTTACAATATTTCATGTGTACACAAGCCTTCACCAATATTCATATAGCTTTGAAAGTCGAGCTGAATAATTTTTTTAGCCAGGTAGGCCTACTGGAACCTACATATTTGTTGATTGTACTATCATTGGTTTTTATGTTAGTTTCTATATATTTGTTCACTATGAGATGAGCGATGAGAGACTTTTTATTCAAACATTTGAATACAGTAGAACCTCTCCAGTATGTTTTTCAGGGGACCAGACAAAAAAAATTACTATAAAGTGAAAAACGTACTGTAAGAAACTATTCAATATGAGGATACATATAGTATATGTTTTAAAATCAAGAAAAGGGCATAATTGTGCATTTTGTGACTAAAGCATGAAACTTTCAGGACTTGTTCTTGACATGAAAAAACATGATTTTGGATATGGACGTCGGCTGGGTTCTGTCCCCGGGGGGCGGTACGCCGCCTCCAATTGTCACTACGCGCGCGCTTGGTTTTTATTTATTATCTCATCAACTATATATGTTACAGAAAAATGTTTGATATGAAACGAAAGAAGAAAAGTGGTTCTTCATAATAGTATTTAATTCGTGAGGATTAGGCCAACTATGTTGGAGAAAAAAAATGTTGAACAAAATTACTGCATCTCAGATTTTCAGTTTTTGCTCAAGAAAAGTTGAAACAATGAGAACTCATCATCAAAAAAAATACTATTCAAATCCCTAATTATTTTTGCATGATAATATATATGATATGTTACATTGACGCAATTAGTTGTTACACAAATATTTATTGAACATGTTGAAGTGCGGCCGTGAGCGCCTCCGCCGCCGCTCGTCCCTTGCCGTCTATCGTCTAACCCGTGCTATACGTGTTCTCGCTGTCTCGCTCAGCCAGTCATATTATCCTAGTAATTGTATTTAGAACATTGAATTTTTCACTTTCATGTTTTAATACTATCTTTTACAGAAATGTGTCACTTGTTAAGTCTTCATTAGATTTATGTTCCTCAATTAGAGCTGATAATTTGATCTTAGAAAGCGATGTAAGTTCTACAGTCAATAACCAATTACCCTCTAAAAGTAGATTTAGCAGTGAATTAAAAGTATATCAACATATTTGTTATTGGCAGCACTAACATATACGGAAGGTAATGAATAATTGTTTATATATTGGCGTTCTATCTTGGATAGTCGAAACTGTGCTGATTTTGCGGTCATTCACAATGTTTTTAATATGATAATAAATGAAGAGAATTGTAAACAACATCAGTTTTAACTGAGAATATATTGTTCTGCTTTGCTTATTACAGCCCCCCTCTCCCCCCAACCTTCTTCGTAAATAAGCATGACACAACTGAGACGAGTGGCCGAGGCCCGACTGGTTAATACACTGAACAGTCATTCGGGAGACCGGGGTTCTATTCTCGCCATGGTCGACCATCCTGACAGGGGTTTTTCGTGGCTTCCCTAGCTCTGTCGTTCAGGTCAATACTGGGATGGTTCCTTGTCGACAGACCACGACCGACTCCTTCCTACCATCCAAAAACACCTAATGAAATAACCTCTCATCTCACCATCCTACCATCTCATAATCATTCAACGACGCCAATAGATCGTAGTCATCAGTAGAGTGCGTCGATGAACTCAATTATGAATTAAGTACAAATAAAACATAAGCCTAACATACGATTTGTTTCGAGCATTTTTTTGAAATGATAGGCCCGAATACAATCGACGTGCAGTACAATACACACAAACTAACCAAGTTAGTCCTCTATTTCACATTCTCCTGAGCACTTGCAGAGTGCTCAGGAGATAGCATATCAGGAGATAGCAGGAGATACCTATAGCAGATACTTTAATAACAATTCCACAATTTCAGAATCTGCTATAGGTACAATCTGCTATAGCTACCAAATTGTTATGTGGGACCGTCGAAGATTATGTTGTGAGTGATGAACCAGAGGGCCTTCATAACATATCACCTTATTTTCATGAAGAAGCCAATACGAGCATCTTTCTTCGTATCCACAATGCAATTCAGAAGGGATTTTCAAAATATATTATTAGAATAATTGTAGATACAGACGTCATGGTTTTAGCTGTATCAGAAGTTGCTAAACTTCGTTCAGTTGAGCTGTAGATTGATTTTGTAAGTGGAAGGAATTATAGGTACATTGGTGCACATCTGATAGCTAGCTCTATATATAGGACCACATCGGTCGACAACTTTGCCAATGTTTCATTCATTATCTGGTTGCGACGCTGTTTGTCGGCAAGAAGGAAACACCCTTCCAGACCTTACTGAATCTCTGATTGGATATCAAATCGAGCAAATTTCAAATAAAAATCAAAACGAAGCGAGACTGAAAATTTTTACCAAGAAATTTAGAACTCTTGAAAATATTCCCCCTCAAGTGCTGCATACATCAACATATCATGTGGGCTTCATACCAAGGGGGTCACGTGCGGGGACAGCGATTTCACAAAATACCAAGTTATCCGAGTCCTGAAGACTGGTGATGGAATAAGTAAGATAATAGTTGGGTGCCGTTCTAGTCAACTTTGCAAGTCGCCCGACATTCATTGAGGGAACTAATTAAATGTAACTGCTCGATTAATTGAAGTGTCTTAAGTCCAACTTGGTATACGGCTCTCTGCAAGTGCTCAGGAGAATGTGAAATGGAGGACTAACTTGGTTAGTTTGCTTGTATTGTACTGCACGTCGATTGTATTCGGGCCTATCATTTCAAAAAAATGCTCGAAACAAATCGTATGTTATGCTTATGTTTTATTTATACTCAATTCATATTTGGGTTCATCGACGCACTCTACTGATGACTACGATCTATTGGCGTCGTTGAATGATTATGAGATGGTAGGATGGTGAGATGAGAGGTTATTTCATTAGGTGTTTTTGGATGGTAGGAAGGAGTCGGTCGTGGTCTGTCGATAAGGAACCATCCCAGTATTGACCTGAACGACAGAGCTAGGGGAGCCACGAAAAACCCCTGTCAGGATGGTCGACCATGGCGAGAATAGAACCCCGGTCTCCCGAATGACTGTTCAGTGTATTAACCAGTCGGGCCTCGGCCACTCGTCTCAGTTGTGTCATGCTTATTTACGAAGAAGGTTGGGGGGAGAGGGGGGCTGTAATAAGCAAAGCAGAACAATATATTCTCAGTTAAAACTGATGTTGTTTACAATTCTCTTCATTTATTATCATATTAAAAACATTGTGAATGACCGCAAAATCAGCACAGTTTCGACTATCTAAGATAGAACGCCAATATATAAACAATTATTCATTACCTTCCGTATATGTTAGTGCTGCCAATAACAAATATGTTGATATACTTTTAATTCACTGCTAAATCTACTTTTAGAGGGTAATTGGTTATTGACTGTAGAACTTACATCGCTTTCTAAGATCAAATTATCAGCTCTAATTGAGGAATATAAATCTAATGAAGACTTAACAAGTGACACACTTCTGTAAAAGATAGTATTAAAACATGAAAGTGAAAAATTCAATGTTCTAAATACAATTACTAGGATAATATGACTGGCTGAGCGAGACAGCGAGAACACGTATAGCACGGGTTAGACGATAGACGGCAAGGGACGAGCGGCGGCGGAGGCGCTCACGGCCGCACTTCAACATGTTCAATAATTGTTTGTGTAACAACTAATTGCGTCAATGTAACATATCACATATATTATCATGCAAAAATAATGAGGGATTTGAATACAGTAGAACCTCTGTTATAAGTTTCTCGTTTATACATTTATTACATTTATAAGTTTTGTTTTTTGATCCCACCCATATGCTCCAGATGTTGAATAGTTTCATTTATAAGTTCTTCACGTTTATACTTTTTTTTAGTCTGGTCCCCTGAAAAACGTATAAAAGAGGTTCCACTGTAGTATTTTTTTAATGATGAGTTCTCATTGTTTCAACTTTTCTTGAGCAAAAACTGAAAATCTGAGATGCAGTAATTTTGTTCAACATTTTTTTTCTCCAACATAGTTGGCCTAATCCTCACGAATTAAATACTTTTATGAAGAACCACTTTTCTTCTTTCGTTTCATATCAAACATTTTTCTGTAACATATATAGTTGATGAGATAATAAATAAAAACCAAGCGCGCGCGTAGTGACAATTGGAGGCGGCGTACAGCCCCCCGGGGGCAGAACCCAGCCGACGTCCATATCCAAAATCATGTTTTTTCATGTCAAGAACAAGTCCTGAAAGTTTCATGCTTTAGTCACAAAATGCACAATTAAAGCTTTATTACATATACTAATATGGATGGGTCAATAAAGAAAACTTACCAAGGTAATAAATGTACTAAAGAGAAACTTACTGGTACTAAAGAGGTTCTACTGTTGAGGGCATAGAGTTCTACATCGACCAACTCACCTTGACTGTATTCTCTCCTTTATAGATTGTATGCCTATTTATGGACTTGTAGGAGTAGTGATTCAAGATATAAGTAGGCCTATTTCTAGAAGTCTGACCTCGGAAGCTGTTCATCCTAGAA
The DNA here is from genome assembly GCA_964007535.1 of Brachyptera risi. Classification (NCBI taxonomy): domain Eukaryota; kingdom Metazoa; phylum Arthropoda; class Insecta; order Plecoptera; family Taeniopterygidae; genus Brachyptera; species Brachyptera risi. The sequence goes on along the minus strand of OZ023327.1, from coordinate 47,995,098 downwards.
CAGTTGCTCAAATGAGTTTTGAGAATCTAGGTCTCAATACTAGGTAGAAGCGGCAAGCCGCACTTTGTTGCACAACACTCGGCATACTTGCTTGGTTATTATGTGACCTGTTGACTTCTTTGAGCCATTAAGTGCACATCAAAATACTTGGCAGTATTTTGGTTAGTTTGAAGAGCGAGAAATCAAAATTCTGATACAGGGTGAACACAGGTATTTTTAATACCCAAGTGCTGCTTGATATGTCAACCGGGTAGGCTATTGTGCGAGTATCTAATTTCGAGTCCGGATCTCCGCCAGAATCAAACTCGGGATGTTGAAGAAAATATTTGTAGGCTCGATTTGCGAATCAAAGTCGAGTCTTTGAATCTACCGCTCATTTCAAAATTCGAATGCTTTCTTATTGGCTGTTTCTCAATGAGTGATCTCATTAGCTGGTAAGTTTAGAAGCCAAAGCACTTCCTACAAAGCTCTTTGGGAAATCAAAGTGGCAGCTGCTTTGTAACTTGACTTGGAAAACTGGTTGAAAATACTGTAGAAATTCTATAAGTTGTGGTAGATGATGATGTTAACGAGATGTTATTTTCTGTTTTGGCCTATTACGTTTGATTTCTTGATTTTTGAAACTTTGAATTCTATGGATTGTCATGAAATGCCAAGATGCCATGGTTAAATCTTAAAATTCACAATGTCACTCTTCTAATGATTTTAACCTTTCAACTGCTACAAACGTATATACCCGTATCGGCCTGCTGTGCTCACCATGCTACACACGTAAATATCAGTTTTGATATCTGCGCTATATTGATTATTTTCTACTGGACTGTAAACTGTAGTTATCAACCTGATTTTTTTTGTGTGCTCTTACGCGATCAATTGGTTGAACATATGTAGGCCTACTTCGAAATAACGTAGACCTTCGATTTATTTCATAATAGTAGTGTTTATTCAGACGAATGTTGACAGCGAACAAACTGTTTCGTAACGGACTGAAAATGGCAGATGTTGATTGACTGACTTGGCGATATAATGTGCTTTGTTCGACCGATAATGAGAAACTCACCCTGACACATGTACCGTATATAAGAAGGTGAAACCGGCTCTTATCTCGCTTTTTGTATCGATAACAATGATAATGTATTCACTAGTACAGATGAAGGTGATATCTAAACTCCCGCAGCAATTCCTAGGCAAATAGGCCTACTCAACCGTGGCCTAGGAAACCTAAATCAGTGTTTATGAATTACCCATCTGATTTTTCATCACCCTTCCATTTTTTTGTTCTTCTGTGATCCTTTCCTGTGGTTTGTCAGAAAATCATGGAGAAATAATCATGAATGTAGCATCTGAAATCTTTTGTACAAACTATTGAATTTTTGATAAAAATAACTCAGCACAGGGTGTACAGCTGCTGTCAGAAAACTCAGCATTTGAAAAGTTATTAATCAATCATTTGAACTAGGGTTGTCAACAATAATCGATATATCGATTTAGATCGATATTTTTTCAAACGATATGATAATCGATTCAATCTCGGCGATACGATATCTATATGATTATTTTCAATTATCGAAATAAATATTCTTTCCTTTTCAAACTTACTATTTTACCCTTTATGTAATTGCTCCAATCAGTGTATGTGGCGCGAAAGTTCTTGTTCTCTATTGGGCACTCGAAAGCCAATGAGAAACGCTGTTTGCAATGACGTCAAAGTTGATATGCGCAAGAGACGAAAATATAGACTTGGGCCTATCGCGCGGTTGGGTTGTATATGAAGTACAGACTGCGAAGGGTACCGTATTGTCAAGAATATAAATATAAGACATGCTATGCCACCGCCCGAAACGACTTGCGACAAACTGGTGAGAGGCCTCCGGTTTCGAGTGTTTTTTTCACGCTAAACAGTCTCGTTCTCGTCAGGACTCGGGGTAGCGCGTGGTAGGAAAACGCACAGCATTGTAGCAAACAGCTCGACGTGTGCTATGTTTATTATTGCGCGTCAAATAAAAATGGTGGAAATTGAGAAAATGATGCTTCTTCATCATAAAACATTCATTAAACTTGTTTTTAGTTCAATATCTCTCAGTTTCTAGTCGATTCCGTTATTATGAGTGTGCGGATGTAGTAAGCTTACGCCCAATTAGAATGAGCAAAAAAAGTATTTTTTACCGATTATATGCCAGGCCGAGATTTGCATATAGGCCGAGGGTGACTTTTGGGCTTGAAATTTCAAGGAAAACCCTCGGTATTCTATTAATAGATAAATAATGAATTCCAGATGTATGTTGTTACTTGTAGGCCTACTTTTTTTACAGCTCAGAAATCTGCCTCTTCCTCTATCCCGTTATCTTTCTACCCCTCCCTGCTAGGACCAAACTCTACACGTAGTCCAAGGTCAACCACTTGTCAATGAATCAATCAACACAGCTGCTTAGACCGCAATTTGTCACACAATAATTCCGATGCGATACGATATTTTGACATTCGATACGATTATCGATTAGGGGAAAAAATATCGATATAATACGATTAAGGCTCCACTAGTCACTCTCAAAACTATTTCGGGCAAGATAGGCAAGCCCTTTATTCAGGGACGAAATTTGAGTTGCCTAGATAGGTTACAGGGTTTGACCCGTCAGCTGACAAATTGGTAGTTTGATTTATTACTGTCAAAGCAAAATATGCCGCCGAACGTTTTGCAGGATTGAAGCTTCCTACCATTGGTGATAATTGTCATGATAGACGGTCAATTGAGACCCTCAATACAGTGGAATGAAGATATTAAAAGTGATCGAGCTCAAGAATAGATCAGGTTACAGCGTTATCAGCTGCTCTGAGGTGATATTTATTATGGACGATTCACTGGATGCGAGGGAAAAACAATCATGAACTCGCAATCCTTTGCTCAACGTGTAGTTTACACGAATGATGAATTTGTCAACAAGTTTTTTATATTCTAATATTTGTATATTTATTCATTCATTTCATTTTTATATATATATTTATTTTTACTCTTCATCTATCTCGTATTGATATATTTCTATTTTTTTCATGTATATTCAATCGAAAAAAGTTGATTTCTACAACCAATGGTCGCCTAATCTTTAGGGTCCAAATCTGCAGTGGATATAAAAATAATCGCTTTCTCAATTCAAAATCAAAAATCTACTTGTTTTCTAAAAAATATTTACCTTTTAATTTATCATGAACATTTTAATGATTTTCACTAATTTATAGGCTCATATATAAATACTTGAGCCCTGAAGAGGATGATACCATTGCTCGTAAGTCGTAGGGTCGATTAAGTAGGCCTACACATTATCACGATTTAAATAAACCAATGTTGTATATTTCATTTATGAGATGGAATAACTTTATATGTTATCTGATTTCATCTGTAAAACAGAGAACTGAAGAAACTTTCCATATAGGACTGTCTATAGAATAATTAATGTAATATCATTTTAATATCATTTTTTGAATGAATACATTATTTGTAGTGTTGCCGTTCAATCAAGAAATTGTAAGCGATACCGAATAGTGCTATATCAAACATATCAGAAAATCAGGAATTCCATTCGAACGAATCGAAATGATGATAGGCCTATTGAATATCGATCGAAATTATCGATTTTTTGGTGTCTAAATCACGTTTCTTTCAAGTTTTCGAAGATAAAAGTCGTGATAAAAGTCCGCCTCTACCGAAACTTGCCAGCCACAAAAGTGTTCTACTCCCGATAAGATTTTTCTCAGAGGCGGACTTTCTATTCCGCCAACTTCCGAAGCCCAATCACAACATTCTCGCCAAAGACAAATTGCGAGTTCGCGGGAATCGAACCCCGAACACCCCCGGGAAAGTTTTTCTCGTCTTCGGTGAATGTCGTACACCAAAAAAGTACGATAATTCACCACCTCTTGCCGAAAACCGTCGCGGGGGTTCGAGTCCTGCGGACTTGTCTTTTTCATTACCGGAAAAACGAGTTTTTCACAAATATCTTCCGCAAATGTCCGACGACTACGAAATTTTCCGCGGTGATAGAGGTGATCGATCCCCGCCAGAATCTAGAAACTGCATTCCCCTTTCGCACTTCCGTCGACGGCGGCGGCGCCGAAAGTCCGCGGGACCGCGCCGACACGTACCCGGTCGAACCAGGAGTCCCATCTTATTCAACCGGCACTTTTATGAAAGGACTCGACAAGACCTTTCCGAATCTGTTCATCTCGAGTTCGTGCGTTTGTCTGGTAACCCGCAATATCACCGGGAAGGTGAGCACTCTTCGGCCGCCGACACCATTGCTCGGAAAATGGATTTTCCGAAAATAGTTCGGGAAAACGTCGTCTTCTATCGTGTGGTTTTAACCCCGATCGATTTGGCCCACCCGTTCACCCGCCACGGCATGTTTCTCTTTGTGACCACGGCGGCCGACACATTTCAAAAAAAAATCGTTAATCGAATTGTATGCGATTTTTTTTCGATAAATTCGTACATTATCTTATCCGAATTCACGTGCTGGAAAACTCGCTGAATCGGGTCACCGATGTGGAAATGGCGAGCATTTCACTTTCGAAAAGAATCTGTTCCGTATTCGAGATCAAGGTACAGGTGGGAATCGCAAATCCTACCCCGACCTGATTGGCCAGTTTGAAACCCAGAAATTAATTTCTTCTGACTGCCTTTCTCGTCCCGATGGTGGCCATTTTTGGTCATTTTTCGTGTAAACGGACTTTGCAGGAGGGTGCGTATAGCAGCCGGCGGCCGTTCTTCGGCCGTTTCGGACGTATTTTCCGGTCACAACTTTGGCAACGTTTTTTGCCGACGGTTAAATTTTCATCGGCTCCAGAGGCAAGATTAATTGCCGCCTGAATCTGAAGACCGCATCGCGCTACTGCACTCATCGACGACGACGCCGCCGCCCGGCATCGAAATAACCGGCACCTTCATGCGACGTTGCGGTCGATTGGAATTTTTTAGCGAGATTTCGTGTCCAGATTCGGATCCTGCGGACTATTTTACGTCTCGAAAAATTCAATTAAAAAGTGTTGAATCAAAAATCTACTCAATTATTTTCAGGAAATTGCAATTGTTTCATTTTTTCAATATAATATATCATTTTTTCGAAAACGACCGAACCAAATTAATTGTAACTTCGTAAAAACATGTAGGTAAGGGCCTATTGAGATCATATTACCATTCTGTTGAAATTTCATCTCCGCGTTTGAATAAAATTGACAAAAATAACCCGTTGTTATTCTCTTATGGGAATTTGCCAAAATACCCGATTTTACTCAAAACCAGTTGAGGTCTATTCTGGTATGACAGCAATCAGCAAATACTTGAACCCTGAAGAGGATGAGACCTTTGCTCGTAGGGTGGATCAAGTAGGCCTACACATTATCACGATTTAAATAACCCAATTTTGTATATTTCATTCACGAGATGGAATAACTTCATATATTATCTGATTTCGTTTGTAGAACAGAATACTGAAGAAACTGTCCATAAATATAATTTCTTGAATGCATACATTATTTGTAGGGTTGCCGTTCGAGCGAGAATTTGTGAGCTATACCGAATAGTACTTTATCGAAAATCGATCGAGAATATTGAAATATTAGGAATTCCATTCGATCGAATCGAAATGATAAATGGAATATCGATCGAAATCATTATCGATTTTTTGGTGGTCTGAATCTTTATTTTTGTTGTAGTTTTCCGTAATTATTTTGTGACGCGCATAAGGAATTGTTAGTCCCGACATGCACACTCCCAGCGTCAACACAGGACTATGACGTGAGTCCTGACCAAGGATAAGAACCACACAGAATGGTCTCTCTCTATGATGTCTTGTTCGGTAATCCCAAGGGGGGAGAAGGACACAAAAAAAAATTTTATAAGTATTATTACGTTTCATCAACATATTTATTGTGACATTTCTATTTTTTAATGTTAACGGCCAAATTGATTCTTCGATTTCGCTCATCCATGATTATGTGAATGGATCATAAGAAATAAGAATTCTCGTTCTCCTTATGTGATGAATGAATCGTTATACGAATTAAAGGAATAAGGATGAGTGAAATGACGAAAGGTCGTGGCTCCTGGCATTAGTGACCTATATTTCGGAAGGCCTTCAGCTTCGTCTTGGATATTTACTGTGCAACTGACACTGGTGGTCGAGTGGCTAGCGCACTGAACCATAATTCAGAAGACTGGGATTCGATTTCCGTCCTGGTCGACTATCCTGACTGAGGTCAGAGGTGCATCGTGCTTGCCCTCTGTCGTTCAGGTTGATACATGGAACAGGCCAAGGACGACTCCTTCCCACTATCCCCAAAAAGCATAATAACATAACTTTTCTTCTCATTATCCCAGTATCTTAAATATCATTCACCGAAGCCAATAGATCAGGCTGATCATCAGTACAATCCGTCGTTAAACCCAATATAAATAGAAGATATCGACTGCCGCGCGGCGCCGTATATAATGATCATTTTCAATAATAACAATAACATGACTATTTTTTATTTTTCATTTTATTTAGTCCAAAGATTCGCACATGGTACAAATATAGGAAATATAAAAACTTACAACTAGATATGAAAATGAGGAGACAGAGAGATATGATTGAAGAAGACAGAATGATATTATATAGGACTATGCCATGATGCAATGATTGTCTAACTCTAGTGTGACTTCGAAGTAAGGAATTCATTGAGGACATAGGGTTCTGGAGTAGGAAAAATTCCAGGTTGTATTTGATAGATGGAAGTTTGGTGAGGCCAGTTATATGGGCAGGTTGTTTAAATGTAGAAATAAATGGCAAGAATCATATAGATCCTATAAAACTTGTTAAAACATGAATTCGTAAATGGTTGTGCAAAGATGGAGAGGGCTGTGTGTGAAAAAAGCGTGAAAAAACTAATAAGAGTCAATAATCAATAACAATGTTCTATGACCGTGAGGTGACAACTAACCAACCTAGACATAAAACAAGTATGTTTAGTAATTACCAATTTTTTAATTGGTTTCATAATTCAATACGATTACCTAATCGATAGCATCACATTTTTGGTATAGTAATGAATGTAAAGTAATGTTTTGGTTTGAGACTTCTAGGTCATTTTGTACCGATGAATGAAACATTTTTTTCTGCGAAAACATACTCACAGTCCACGTGGCCAAATGATTGCTTTAGCAATCTCTACTTTTAGCCAACTTCTAGTTGATACGTTTTGACAAAATGACCTAGTCTGAATGTGACAGAACCGATCGAGCGTCTCCACTATCAATTAGCACAAACGGCTTGGTGTGTCGATACGCCAAATGAGGTAGCGGCAAATATCATCTGTCCTTTGCGTTCTTATCTTGACATATTTTTGCTAATAAATAATCTCTTTTGACTCGGCGGTGAATGATTGTGTACGACGTGTTATCGGGTGACATCGATAGACTACCCAATGTACAAATATGTATAAGAAGGCGTATACCCCTCAGGCGTTTGAGTTTCTTTAGATATATTAAAAAATGTGTAATGTGGTCACACTAGAAAAACACGCTGATTGTAAACAGTAACTGTGAAGAAACCAATCGAGCGATTGTTGTCAAATTTTTGGGGTGTATAGTTAAAGGATGTATCTTGACTGTAACGTAAATTAAATGTCATGTGTGCGCGATCACCGAGGCGCTATTACATGACATGAAATCAGAAAAATCACTGAATTTCGCCTTAGTTTGATTGAAGTTTATATATGAACAAAAAAATATTTGAGATACAAAAGTACCTCGATAAATCAGATTGACTTGTGACTGAATTACATTCGAAATTTGAAAGTCATCGAACGTGTCGTTGGCTCATGAGAGTTGAATGAAAATACATCCATTTTATGCTGAAATCGCGACCGACTAGTAGCATCTTAATAACCGATTTTAAGTAAACGATAATCGATATGAGTTTTCATATCGAATGGCAACTCTAATTTGAACTGATAGTAATTCAATTTAACGTGGTCAAACTTACATAATTGAAATATTGAAATGTTTTTCGTGTCGTATTGCGATAACCTAGCAATGAATTTATTGATTAGGTGAAAATAACATAAGTTGAACTTATGTCCAACTGTCCCATTCTTTTGTCAGTATATATATAGTAAGCCTCGATATTCTATTTTAGGGTTGTGTTGGTGGACTCGAGTTTTTAGTTCTTTTTCTTTCATGAGGGTTAGGGCTAGGTAAGGCATGGGTAAGGTAAGATTTGTGTGGAACAGACAATCAAAGCTGTAGTTGATTATGATGGTTATTGTTTGCTATAAGGTACGTTCATACTACTACGGCAAAACGTTTTTGTCGTCACGGCTGGTCACGTGAACCAATCAGAAACTTGCCATACCAGGCGATACGGCACAGCTGTCCGAGTTGAATTAACTTCAACTTTCTACCATACGGCTAGCTCGCCGTGATGCGGTTTGTAACGTAGTCGGCCTAATCACGGCCCTGTGCATGCTCAGACAGCTTTTCCTACGCACGGTGGGTGTAGAATCAATTGTTCAGCGGTCGACTCTTTTGGCGTGCCAACCAAACCGGCCGACTACAGCATTTGCCAGGATTTTAAAAAATCTTTCTCGGTTTTGAAAGATTGGACGAGTACACCATCTTCTAGGTCTTCTTTTCTTTCTTTTCCTACTCTGTAAATGTGCAGCTGCAGCTAATAATAGTGCTTTCTTTTTCAAAAGAAGTAGAAGTAACTTTTCACTGTAATCGTCCATTTTGACAGATAGCAGACGTCACTGAGCTTCAGCAATCTAGTAATAGGTGGCACTAGCAACGTGCTCACTTGCCGTCTGACGTTTACCGTAGTACTCTGAACGAAAGAAAAAAGCTTGTGCTTACCGCAACGGAAAAACCGTACATGCAGCAGGTTGCCGTAGTAGTATGAACATACCTTTATGACCCCACCAATAGCTAGGTTATATGGGGGTATGAATGAGTAGATGATTAATTATGAATATATGAAGTGGTGATTAGTGAGATGACATTAACAAAACACCATGCCTTATGCAGGATTCGAACCCACGCCCAACGGTGACTTCAGTTCCTGAAGTGGTGCCTCAGCTGATCGAGCTACTAAGGGAGGCCAACTGTAGTTTTAAGGTTCAAACCTTATCCTATCTAACACTAACCATCACCTTGCAAAACATTGAAACAGATTGATGCGGCTCACTGAATTTTAACCCAATTGTTTATTGGATGAGCGAAGCGAAGACTCAATTTCACTATATCCGTAAAAAAAGTGCTATTTTTTTCGCGCTCCACAGGTCAAATGAAAATTCAAAATCAGTTGAAACTTGGCATACACAAGTGTCCTTATCTAACTCGATACTGTATAGTTTTGAGGCTCAATCGATTCAACCACTTCTGAGAAAACTCATTTCAAAGTTTTCAAAAATTCCATTAGAATAACCCAGAGGAAAAAATTCGTTGAAAATATTTCATCCGAGAGAATTCAAATTTTCTGGAAATTTCAATATAATAATGATACGCATTATTCCAAACTTTCACTCAAATCAGATCAGCCGTTTTGATGTAAAACATATATAATGTAATTTTTGTATATCACTCGGAGCTATTAAGATACCTATCAAATTCAAGCAACAGGTGTCACCAATTAACTGTAAACGATTAAAACAAAGCCTTCTTTATTATCGTAGGAATTGATTAAGAAATAAGATTGCAGTGACTTGATTGTTTGGATCTCAAGGTGTATATATATATATATATATATATATATATATATATATATATATATATATATATATATATATATATATAGATGACCAATCCAAAGATATAAGTTGATATAAGTAGCTCATCCATCAACGCGGAAACACATAACGCGTTTGCCTAGTTATATTTATTATTTTGGCAGACTCTGGACCGAGACTCGTGAACCTTATTCAGACTCGAACTCGAAAATGAAAACATGGACTCGCACACCCCTAGTTATCTTCCTTTCTCTCTTAGCAATCGCCTTATTTTTAAGCCTCCGGCTATTTTCCTATTATAATTATTATGAACAATTCATATCGTGGTAGACCTATCGTCCATTGAACATAAATCATGGTTGTAATAGTATCCTTTATTAAAAGCTTGCATGTGCATAGGTCTACTAGAATTTATGTTTGATGTACTGTAGTATATGCGTTAACAGTGAAAACACTATGCATTGTTCTTGCATCAATCAGTTTTGTCACTTTATCATTCATTCATCATATTGTCTCGCCCTGCCCCTGCTACCTACTTACTAAAACCTCATAATTTTGAACTGGGTTATTTTAAATTTGTCATCATCCGATACAGAGTTGAATATTTCGATCATTCGAAACTTGAATAATGCGTCATTTGAACTCTTCTTGTCCCCTGATCGCTAATTTATAACTGCACATTTTTCACTGTATTTTTCACTGTACATACTTCATAATGACCACTATCTAACAATTATTATAATATAATATTGTCGTTTTCAAGGTAAAGCAAAATATATCCCCCTCAAGACTTGATATTTGATGGTATTAATGGTATCAACAGGATATCAAATATAATAACATGCCAACAGATTTCTTCTGCATAGAATTTTTTTCACATATTGGTATGGATTCAAGATTGCAATTGGTTGCTTTCAGATCTTTGATAAGGCTCTCGATGAACCGAAGTACAGTTTCATGTACGCGCAGCTGTGCAAGCGGCTTAGCGACGAAGCACCGAACTACGAGGATGCTGCCAACCAGTCTACGTTTCGCATCCTACTGTTGAACAAGTGTCGTGCCGAGTTCGAGAATCGCTCGGAAGCCAACGACGCTTTTAATCATCGCAATGGCCCCTTGTCACCAGAGGAAGAGGAGCGGAGACAGATTGCCAAGAGCAAGATGCTGGGAAATATCAAGGTTTGTGGAGAAATGAGCAAATGATTGTCACCCTGACACATTTATTTCAATTTAATTATTTCTTCTTTTCGAGACCAATATGGATAGTAAATGCATAGCATTTTAGTAAACACTGTCTACAAATCAGTTGCCACAATATCAATATTGACCTCAAAATTTTGAATATGGCCAAGTCTTATTAAAATCACGCTTTTTCGTGTATTTCTTATTTTGTTCATTGTACTTTTTTGTTGGCAGCGACCGAGGCCACCAAGGATCAGGTGCTAGTTTCTTATGATTGGACACTTAAGTGTAGCTCTTACAATGCTCTCTCTCTCTCTCTAGATTGATTGATGGATTGATTGATTGATTGATGGATTGATTGATGATTGATTCTTTGTTGACAAAAGTGTCACAGTTCTCTATGAAATGCATTAGTGATGCAATTCATACTGTCTGCTGACCAACTGACAAACTGCTGAGTATGAAAGATGAGAACTAGAATAGAAAGTCGAGCATTCACATTATTGCTTTATACTAGGGTTGCCAACAATAATCGATATATCGATTTAGATCGATATTTTTTCAAACGATACGATAATGGATTCAATCTCGGCGATACGATATTAATATGATTATTTTCAATTATCGAAATGAACATTCTTTCCTTTTCAAACTTGCTATTTTACCCTTTATGTAATTGCTCCAATCAGTGTATGTGGCGCGAAAGTTCTTGTTTTCTATTGGGCACTCGAAAGCCAATAAGAAACGCTGTTTGCAATGACGTCAGAGTTGATATGCGCAAGAGACGAAAATATAGACTTGGGCCTATCGCGCGGTTGGGTTGTATTTGTATATGAGGTACAGTACACTGGTACAGACTGCGACGCACTTTAACCTATAAAGGGTACCGTATTGTCAAGAATATAAATATAAGCCCAGCTATGCGACAACGAAACGACTTGTGACAAACTGTTGAGAGAGGCCTCAATTGATTGCCGGTTTCGAGTGTTTTTTTCACGCTAAACAGTCTCGTGCTTGTCAAGGTCTGACTGCATCAGAGTAGCGCGTAGTAGGAAGACACACACCATGCAGCAAACAGCTTGACGTGATTATGTTTATTATTGCGCGTCAAATAAAAATTATGGAAATTGAGAAAATGATGCTTCTTCATGACAAAACATCTATTAGACGTGATTTTAGTGGATTCTGTTATTATGAGTGTACGGATGTAGTAAGCTTACGCCCAATTAAAATGAGCAAAACAAGTATTTTTGACCGATTATAGGCCTAGGCCAAGGGTGACTTTTCAGCTTGAAATTTCGAGGAAAACCCTCGGATTAAATTCGGGACTAAACGGTTTCTATAATTAGATGAATAATAAATTCCAGATGTACGTTGTTACTTGTACTTTTTTCACAGCTCAGAAATCTGCCTCTTCCTCCATCCCATTATCTTTCTACCCCTTCCTGCTAGGACCGAGCTCCCGCACGTAGTCCAAGGTCAACCACTTGTCAATGAATCAATCAACACAGCTGCTTAGACCGCAATTTGTAACACAATAATGAATGACCTCGCTGTCGATGCGCCTTAAAACCCTAATATTCATTCATTCATTCAATTCCGATTCGATACGATATTTTGACATTCGATACGATTATCGATTAGGAGAAAAAATATCGATATAATACGATTAATAACCGATGTCAAGTAAACGATAATCGATATAAGTTTTCATATCGAACGGCAACTCTACTTTATAGTCAACATTTTTATGGTTTTATGTAAATACATGAGATAAGATGGTGAGTTATTTTTTGTTATCAACATTTCTTATACTGTCCCTTTCAATTGATTCCAGAATGAATAAATTGAATTGTAGCCTAATGATTCATTCATGAATTCTTTTGTGTAATTTTATACTCCATTTTTCCATCCAATTTGTTATTTCCAACCATTTATATTTTCTGATAGATAATATGATATTCACCGGCACAGGTAGCTGAGTGGTTAACGCATTTGCTCCATGTGACCCGGTAGGTAGTGGGCATGTCGGATTCGGTTTGATCCCCGCTTCCGTCCATCTTTACAGGGGTTTTTCGTGGTTTTCCTTTGTGGTCTAGGCTAATGCCGGGATGGTTCCCACAATATAGGCCACGACCGCTTCCTTCCCACTATCCTTCCCATTACCCATAAAACCTTCATCTCATCATCCCATCATCTCATTAATCATCCATCCGACGCCAATAGATCTTAGTCATCATTACAGTGCGTCGTTTAACCCAATATAAATATATATATATATATATATATGATATTCCTCTTATGATATGGAGTAGTGATAACATCGATTGATCGTGAATCGATTCTCAAATGGAAAAATCTTTTTTGGTTGGGGGGGGGGGGGGGGGGGGGTCAGTGCTGTACTTCTTCACGTCGCAATACGTGCTCATTTCGTTATCTATATTATTTTCTATTGTTGAGATTTCACTATCTGTTGACAATCAGCATGATTGAAGATACAATGTACACGTGCTCATCCACCTGCAACTTACAAGCTGCATTGCATTTCACGAGAGCAGAATACTGACAGCTCAAGGTGTCTCGAACAATTGTCTCTATTTCGTATTTACTATTTAACCCCACTAACGCTCGGGAGTTTTTGTCTCGATGTGTCGATATATTTGTGCGGTTGTGGCAGGAGGTGTGGAATGTGATGCGTGTGCGATGGGGGTGGGGTAAGGGGAAAGAGAGGAGAACGGCACAAGCTATCCCTTCGGTTACGTCTGACAGCCGAACGTTGACAGAAATACCCGAATGGTTTAGTACAGTTCAAAGAATTCTAGCAGCTATTTTTCATGTGAAACGCTGCGGGAAGGTTGAAAAAAGAAGTTTGAAATTACACAACTTTTTTTGAGGATGATTTTTTTTCAATCCATTCTGTAGCTTAGAGAATCGATTCCCAATTTTGAGAATCAATGTCATCACTAATATGAAGTGAGCTATTGAGAACTGCTTTTTAACAGATAACACATAGCTCATACCAGCAGTATGGTGAGGGGTGAGAGGAGGGAGGGAGGGAGATAGCAACACATGAGCAGGTTATACTAGTCAATCTAAGAATATATTTTTAAAACATCAGAGTTCAACAATTGAAGAAAGTAGGAAGGTGATGTACAACGTATCAAGCAATAGTATTTTGCCATCTGAATGTTATATACTAACACTGTCGTGGTTTGCGCAGATTGTGATAAAGTACAGTTATTCACAAAATAGGAACAAATAAATCGATTCTTCATTTTCAGAACTGTGGCTTCTGAATCGATTCTCGATTATTCAAAGTTATTCCTACTATGTAACTTGATCCTCAACCATACCAAGTTTCTCTTTTCCCCAATTGCTCTAGTTTTTATTTATATGTACAATGTTCATTGCAGTTTATCGGAGAACTGGGTAAGTTGGAGATACTGTCTGAGTGCATCCTTCACCGATGCATCCAGCAGTTGCTCACAGAGAAGAAGCAAGCAGTACGTGGAACCAATGGCATTCGCAACGAGCTGAACCTCAAGGACATGGCTGAGGACCTCGAGTGCCTCTGCCAGATTCTAAGGACTTGCGGTCGTATCCTGGATCTTAAAGGGCAGGTGTGTACCACCCTCTCTAATCCCAATGTTCAATATCCATACTAGAGATGCCGTCATTATCAGACATTAGATCACCAATCGATCTGCATCAACCAATAATTGATCAACAGATTTTCCGTTCGATTATTTATTATCATTTTGGAACTCCGTTCAGACATTTACCCTGTGCTCCCAAGGCGAATGATTGAGGGTTGGTATCAATGTGGCACACCTACGGGTGTCAGCGCCTACCGTATCTTCTTATTTGATGATATAGGCCAAACAGTTGGTATTTATTCAATTATTTTCTTCTTGTTGGTTTTGATCAAAATGATCAATTATTGATTAATTTTTAGTCCTTGAATCCTAGTCCTTGATTGATCGATTATCTTGGAAAGAACAATGAATCAATGTCACTTTTGGACCTCTAATGGCAATCCCAAATCATACAAACATTTATTAGGGTTTCACGAAATCCTGCGAAAGTCAATAGTAGCGCTGCCTTGGGTGAACCTTACTTGATCGGCAATGTTCAGTTCCGGCAAAGGTCAAGCCTTTCGAAGAAGTAACATAAAAGGTAGAACAAGCAAGGGAGTCTTGTTTCAGCAGAACACTTTTTACATTGTTTTATTTTCCCAATTAAAATCATGCTCAGTTTATTTTCTGGGCTCACTTATTCAGAGTTCTGATGCTATTGTTCAGAACACATACAAGTTCTTGCATTTATTGCTGATATTCGAGACTCATCTTGCAGGAATAATTTGTTAATGTGGAAGTTACTGTGCATGAAAGAAGTTTGTCAGGCACAGAGCTTACATTTCATTATAGTCTTAGTACATATGTGGAGTTACAAATATAATCGGACTTGGAATGAACATGTTAATAGCCTGACTCCGGTTATAAAAATGGTTTCAGTGTCTAGTGTATTTGTTAGCCTGATTCCAGCTATAAAAATGGTTTCAGTGTCAAGTGTATTTATTGGTTACACGCAATCTTATCCTTGCTCAGAGCTAGCGGAGATTTGCAGCTAAAGCTATCTTGAAAATACAGTACCAATATGTAGGAGTGTGCGAATCCATGTTTTTTATTTCGAACCGAATCCAAATCGAATCTTCATCAAAAATACCGAATCCGAATCTTTTTAACATGCATTGTGAAGCGTGATAATGGGACAAACGACACTGCTGATCAAGTCACACTTGATCCAGGAAGTGAAAATCCTATCTCAGCATTCTCATAATTACCCCTGCCAGTGGCGTAACTACCGCAGGGGGGCCCATGCTCTATCATCAGAAATGTGTTTCAACGATTACCGAAAAATAATGAACGTAGGCCTATTTATATAACTGAAAAGAACACTTTTCAATATTATCTGAAATTACTTGAAAATAAGTGACTGATTTTTAAAAAAATCTACAATGAGGAAATTCAAGTTGAACTTGATTAAACAAGTGTATTCATACAAATCGTGTCAGAAACACTGTAATATTTTTTCTCTGTACTTACAGCACTTGAAGTAAATATGAATTTGCTACTTTGATTACATTTTGGCAGGGCTGTCGTTAGGGGGTCTCAGGGGGTACGCCTCCCCCCCCCCCCAATCGGCATTGGCGCCCCTCCTAAAACTTATCCTCCTTCACAAATATATCATGTTGACCTACAAATAAACACACAATAAAATATTATGCATGTTGATGACTTGATAATAAGAATTGTAAACACACAATAAGTAGAGGTGTTTGTAAACGGTGTTATGATCTAGTGTTTTTCGTTTCCATATTTTCACATTTCGGTGTTTGGTGGTGTTATGAGTTTTTTGACCTAATATCATGCGGGAATGCCATTTCACGAAGTTTCAAATGGAAACATAGGATTAGGCCCATGCATGACATATTAAGTACAAAAAAATGAACTATATACAGTAAACCCTCGTTAATTCGAATTCCTAAGGACCCCAAAAATCAACATTTGAATTGAAAAAATTTGAATTATGAAAAAAATGTTTTTCATTTGTGTAGTACAGTAGTAAAGTGTAGGCGTGCAGTTTGGATGAACCGGCCATGTGCGTCTCGCACGTGGTTTTTTCCCTCCCACTTCCCCTCGCCCCAGGAAGCCAACTTGGACAGCCATGTGGTTATCTTCAAGTCAAGTGTTCTCTCAGCAATTTTTACAACACAACAAGGAGTCCCATTAATACTATATAGTATCATGTCATTCATTAGGAAACACTCATTACAGTTCACAGTGTTGAAAGAGTCAAATTACCGAACTGAATGTTAGGATTAAAAGTAGAAAGCAAGGTGGTAAATATAAATATTGGGGCCTAGAATGAAATGAATGAATCATTCTGTCTACATGACTAGCTGGCTGATTTATTTATTATTGTTTCGTGTCTGTTTAATTCGAATTTCAGCAAAAATTACGAATAAAAGTTGTCACAATTAATACGTGAAATCCTGTCGTGTATCATCCTAAGCATTACTGCTCCGGTGTCTCAACAAGCCAGATGTCTGTATGACCCTGAAAAGACCCACGCCTCACCCCTCATCTATCCTTACTTGCGCGTTAGTCAAGTCATCGCTGTTCTACGCGCAAGTAAAGCACGCACAGGGTTGCTAGATTTAGTTATGCTCGTGCGTATGCCTGCTCTGTTGAGCCGCCTCAGCCATACTACACAGAGAACTGGCAACGTTGGACCCACGTTCTAACCTTGAACGTGCATCGTGTTAACATAAAATAGCATTTGAAGTTTTGGATAAAATTGTGCATGTTAAGTAACGTAAAACATGATATTTTACTAAAATCATTCCAAAGTTTGAATTTCGTGGTACATTTCGCGGTTTAAGCTTGATTTCGGTGTTATGAATGAATTTGAGTAAATTTCGCGTATTTTCGCGCGCTGAAAATTATATCCATCAGTTCAGAATTGGTCAAATCATGCTTGTATTAATGTTTCATCAACATATAAAACTTTTCGCAATTTCGCGGCTTGCGAAAAACAAACACCTCTAACAATAAGATGTGATGACATTAATATGAATTGTTTCAGTATACATGCTCTACTACTTTACAATTCCTTCTTTCTTTTCGATAATGATTCCATCATTAGATTCCGAAACTGCTCGTGAATCGCAAAAATCACTTAAAAAATGACCATATTTCAAAAAAATCACTGCTGGGAATTTTGCTGGTAGAAATCGCGAAAATAGCTTTGAAAATGTCCATAATGATTATACTATCAAAAATAACTTTGGTAATGTCTATAGTGTTTCAATCATTGGACTCCCAAACAGCTTGGGAGTATCAAAAACCCATAAAAAATGGAGTGGGTCCATTTCAAAAAATTCCCTGCGCGGCTTTGCTGCGAGAAATCGCAAAAGTATAGCTTCGAAAATGTCCACAATGATGCAATTATGACTCCAAAACCACTTGTGAATCGCAAAAATCTCTTGAAAAATGTCCATATTTCAAAAATTTCCCCGCGGAGCTCTGTTGGGGGGCTTCCACCCCCCAGACCCCTTTTTCGCACGTGGCAGATGTCCAGCTGGGCGGTCATTTTATTCATGTAACCTGTAAGCCCCCCCAATACACAAATCCTAATGACGTCCCTGCATGATTTTGGTGAAAAGTCAACACTATTTTTCCTCTCAAGAGTAAGTGTTATTTGATCTTCATCTTCAATAGAACCATTTTGTTTTATAGAATGACATAAATGTGAATGTATTTCAATCATAATTTCAAGTGTATTCTAATCGTCTCCAATAGTGAATTAAAAAACATGAAATATGAAGGTTGCATGTTGAGTTATATCGAAATTTCATCATTTGAATTGATATATTCTTTTGGGGGGGGGGCATGTGAGTCCTTTACCCTGGGGCTCAAAATTCCTAGTTACGCCACTGACCCCTGCATAAAACATTTCATGTTGCACTAGCAGGCATGCCACCAACTTTTTTTTCAAATCCTGTTAATGTTACCCAAAAATCCTGTAAAAATCTTATCAAAATATCCTGTAAAATCCTGTAAATTAAGCGTTACTAGTTTGGAAAATAAGGAAATTTACCAAAATATATTGTAAAATCCTGCCAAATAAAAGCTAAGAGTTTGAAAAATAAGGAAATTTTTGAACAATTTTCAATAAGATTCATTGGCAAGCAGATTTTACACACCCCTAACACTGTCTTCAAGTTTTACCTTGATTGATATTATCCCGTCAGTTTTTATCAGTATCTTCATCAGTTTTTTTTCCATTTCCCATTAAATTTTAAATTTCTGTCTGTAGTTAGACCTATCCGGCGAACGTTTACGTTCATCATTCAGAATATTAATTCAATTATTACCGTATTGTCTCGAATATAAGCAGAGGGTTTTTCTCGAAATTTCGAGCCCAAAAGTCACCCTCGCTTATATACGAATCTCTGCCTATAATCTGTCAAAAATACGTTTTTTGCATTTTAATCGGGCGTACTACATCCGCACACTCATAACAACGCAATCGACTAGAATCTGCGAGCTATTCCACTGAAAACACGTTTAATAAAAGTTTTATCATGAAGAAACATTATCTTCTCAATTTCCATCATTTTTATTTGACGTGCAGTTATAAACATGAGCACGGAGCTGTTTGCTGCATGGCGTCTGTTATCCTACTAGACTATTACGCGCTACTGTGTGGCCGTGACGTGTGTGGTCTAGCCTTGACAAGGACGAGACTTTCGTTTGTCCGACTCGAGACGGCCGAGTGCCAATGGAAGCCGGCCATATATGACGACCCCACCCACTCGTAGGCTAGTGCGCATCGCACTTGCTCACGCGGTCTAGAAAGTTGACAATGCAATGTTGCCACGTTTTTGGCGCCAAGATTCAAAATTTTTGAATCTTCTATGTTGAACCGAATCTGAAAGTGGATTCGGATTCGATTCTAAAAACATGGATTCGCACACTCCTATCAATATGTTGAAAGATGCTAACATATTCTCTGTTGATCTACAACTACACCTGGATATTGCTATGAATTCTTGTCATACCATCATTATCCAGGGATACTAAATGTTTATTGCGCCTAGTGAAAAGTGCAGTGTAGTCGATTAAGCAAAAAATATTTTTTCGTGAAAACTCGCGAACAGTTTGAGAAACTCAAATTCTAATACTGGCAAAACTCAATTTTTTTTAATACCTTCAAGATGAGATAAAATATGACTATTCAACTCATATCCCATAATTGTCAAACATAGCCTATACATAGAGGTACGTTTTTTTTGCATTGACGAAAAATGCGAGGAAAAAAAATGATTAATCCCAAAGACATTTTATTTCATGATTTCTTCATGTTTCATAGTGTTAGGATGCGTTTAAAGTGGTTTTCTATTTCACGAATTATCACAAAAGAGATCATTTTGAACAGTTTAAAGCGAATTTATTCTATTCAACGAAATAGCCACGAAAAGAAAGATAACATTCATTTTTCAGTATAAATAATTTGTTTTCCACGAAACCTGGACAAAAATATCGTAATACCCGAAACACAACTCATTAGTATTGTTATAAACTCGAGACGTGCTGTCAAGAGCTGTCTTATCCGGGTAAACCCCCAGGAAAATAGATCCCAATCGCACTTGCTGTTGCCGCACCAAACGCATCAAACCCTTGGAAATACCTCCCTTCCGACATTGCGTCTGTTACTGTTGCAAAGTCCTAACAGAGAATCTTTGTTGTCGCTTGCGAGTTGCGAGCAGCTGGTCGACGGACCCACGGCACTAGACCACCATTATCACGTTGAAAACAAAAGCTTAATAAAATAAAATGCTGTACCAGGAATATTTTCTTCTCAAGATTAAAAAGTGTGTTGGTTTCAAACTGTGATTTTGTTATCTCAACTTGTCTTCTAAAGTCCACGTAGGTTTCATTGGCGATTTCTCAACTCCCAAGGTACGTAATAAAATTGTTGATACGCGCCCATATATAAGATGTGTATTGTCGTAGTATCTGGCGCCACGCGTACTCGGGTTACTTCGATTACGTTCGGCACTAGCGATCACCCGACCAGACACGGACAATACGCGGGAAGCTATGAACAGCGTTATTTCGACAATGTTAAGAGTGTACTACCCACAGTGATAGTATTTACAGTAATTCGTTCAATTTTTAGTAAATTCAACATTTTTGGGAGTATTTTGCTAAAAATGCTTCAAAATACGAATTTTCAAATTTTGAAAGCTTAAAAGTATAAAACAGAATGCTTATTTCACGTACCTCTACGTATACAGCTGAGAAAAACAGATTTTCAAGCTATACAGTGAAATCTCGATCTATCGTTTTTCATGGAACCAGGGCCCAGATTCACAAAGAATTTTATCTCTTAACCCGTTCTAAGTTAAAATAGTTCTAGGAGTTATCACCAGACTTGATTATAACTCATATTCACAAAAAAGTTTAGGCAAAAGTTTTAAGAATAGTTGGTGATGAAGTTATCACCGGTCCTGACTGGTTTTAGTGGAGATACAACACTCGCCTCGCAATTGATTTCGATGATTTTGGAGATTTCGCTTACTCGAATTCAATTAGTAGGCTTACATATTTAGAAGATTGAAAATGAAAATCTAGAGCGGTTGGTAGTAAAGATACGATCCGAATTACGATCATCATATTTAATATTCAATCTTGACCTCACATTTGGGAATCTCGACTAACAGCTTACAGAATTGGCGGTAGATAAAATGCAAAGCCTTCTTGATGATCAACAACAACAAAAATCACGACAATTGGGAAAAAAACAAACGTAAGAGTATATACAGCATTTTATGCATTCATTTTGATTTTAAATATTATCTAGCTGTAGGAAACATGTAATTGATATTTATATCGCGTTATTACAAACTAATTGACATCCCGCTCTTTGCTCACATTGGTTGACAGTCGAAAACAATGACGTTACACGGCAATGGCACGGACAAATTGGGGCCAAAGTTAACACCATGGTAAAATTCTCCTAAAATTCTTTGTGAATAGGGAATAAGGATAAAACCATGATGAAGCTAGAACGTGTTATTTCTGTTTTAACTTGGAACGGGTCAAGCGCTAAAATGTTTCAAGATGAAATTCTTTGTGAATCTGGGCCCACAAAAATGAAACCACCCATGCAGGAGAATGATCCATCCTGAAAAATATAACATGATTTATTATTATTTATTCATTTATTTATCATTTAAAACTCATTTTATTCTCATCTTCTGGACACTTCACACGTTTTTCATATTTTTTTATTTTAATGTTATAAGATACGAAGCCCACATAGAGAAAATTCTCTGTGTGTGGGCTGAAACTGAAAATACTGAATATAATATCCAAAATGACAGATTCATAGTTTTGGAGTAAATGATGAAAGTTATAACATTTTAAGAATTATTTAATAATAACATTGGTTATATAAAAGTAGGGTGGTCCAAAATTGATGATAAGAGAGGTAAACAAAGGATTCGGGAACGATAGAGGTCTACCTTCTGACAATTATACAATATAATTTGAATTGTTTGTACTTATCTTGAGTGTATTGAAAATATATGTGTTTCCTCCCTATTCGAATTTTGATATCTTATTCCTACCATTTGAATATTATCAGTCACCAATGAACTGATATTACGCTAAATTGACTCGTGAAATGCACTCTTGAAGGAGCATTTTCGTAATAGAGGGGGAGCGTACTTGGAATAACTAGTTTGATTTTCAAGACATTCTCATTGCATAAACTAAGTTCTGGTCTCCTTCAGTTGAATGGTGCAAGGGCTGCAAGTGCAATGTATTACATTAAAATGTCTAAAAAGAGAAAAATTTATTGTGAGTTCATCTCTGAAGTATTTCTCCTTCTAGAGCAATTTCTATTTCATACAAGCCTCCAGTTTTTTCTTCATCTTTATTCAAATTGGGATGATATAGCACCAACTGTGATCTCATTGCGGCCATGCCTTGTTTAGTTCGAAGTTCCTTCACCCATTTCATACTTTTTTTCACTCAATTTGGTGCATATTGTTTCAGAAACTCATGGATCAATACTTCGAGCGCATGGTACGCCACTCGGAGAGCCCTGATCAGCTTCCCATACGCATCAGGTTTATGCTGCGCGATGTTATTGAGCTTCGTCGAGACTGCTGGGTGCCACGTAAAGCCACCAATACCGAGGGGCCGATGCCTATACACCAGATCCGCGACGAAGATCCCCGTGGGCAGCAGAGGTACGTTATCTAATACTACTGACCATTTCTCTATAGGTTTTTGTTGTATTTCTTGAGTTGAATTCACAAAGCATCAAATTTTTCTTTAATTTTTGCATTTTATCTGCCACTCGACATACTTGTATCACAAACGGCACTTAATTGTGATTCGTAGCAATTTGTTGAATGTAGGCTCTGTAGGAATTAGGGATGTTGGCAGGTAGGAATTTTCCCACCCGGGTACCTGTCTTCATTACCTGACTCCTACTTGGGTTCCCCCCCCCCCCCCCCCCCCATAAAAATGTATATCTAGGCCCTAATCACATATATTCATAAAAGTGTCTATAAAATAACAGGATCTCTAACCTCAAGGCTTGGAAGCACACTGACGAGAATGTTGCAATCGCACTGGCATATTGGTCCAGCAGTAACAGCTGGTGCTGATGAGAAACTAAACGATACCATAATGTGCTTCATCGAAAATCAATCGAAAATAACGAAATATTAGGAATTCCATTCGATATCGAATCGAAATGATGATATCGAATATTGATCGAGAATATCTTCTTTTTTTTAGTCCGAATTGTGTTTTTGTAGTCGACTGTAATCATTTTGTGACGCGAAGTGGAGATCTGCCTCTGCGTCGACTCTGACACTTCAAGCATCAACTGACGACAGAACCACACAGAATGGTCATAATAATACGGAGACTGTTGGTTGTCAGTGTTAAGCATAGGGCAAACACGCAATCGCCCAGACAGAATATGCTGTAATATGAAGTGCAAATTACCCCGTCATTGAAACGCCATAAAACAACACCATTCATTCATTCAATTCAGTAGTGTTGATAATATTTCACAAGACTGTTTATGTTGGCAGTATCAGTTCTCCACTTGAAAAGTAACTGGTGATGACGTCAGTCTTGAGGTTTGAAGACCGAGCACCCGTTTGTAAAGACCGGGTAGGACCGGTCATTATCTAAAAAAAAAAAAAGGAAGTACCGAAATCACGAACTTATTTGGTGTTTTGGTTGAATTTGTGTATTTCGAATTTCAGAAACAATTGCATATAAAAGTTGACTACTACGTATTTCATTAGATAAAATCATCCCTCCTTCTTACTTCTTAAAATTAGTGGTCGGGCCGTCCGTAGTAGTGATATATCACATCCAAGTTTATAGACTTGTTATGGCTGTCACTGCAAGTAAGTGCTCTCCCCCTCGATTTCTCATAAGTAGAGGACCGGCACATGCAGCGCTGTGGTTAACGCACTTGCTTCATGTGATCTGGGTGGTGAAGGGGCATATCGGACCTGGTTCAATCCTCGCCACTGTCCATCGTTACAGGGTTTTTTCGTTGTTTCCCTTTGTAGTCTAGGCTAATGCTGGGATGGTTCCTCCAATATAGGCCACGACCACTTCCTTCCCACTACCCTTCCTATAATACATAAGAAACCTTTATCTCACCATCCCATCGTCCCATTAATCATTCATCCGATGCCAATAGATCTTGGTTATCATTATAGTGCGTTGTTAGACCCAATATAACGATGAAAAAAAATGATGATGATAAGTAGACATGTAAAAATAGCAATTGCTATAAAAGCGATGAAATCTAAAATACACATTTTTCCAACTGTTCTTCGTGTTTCAATGCATTCAATGTACTTTGAGTATGTTTTTGAAACGGCGTCAAAAGCGTTGCGAACATCTTATTCTGCTATGTTGCTATTCTGTAATGTCTTTTCACTCATCACTTGATAGTTTCATGATCACCGGCTCATTTGTACCCCCGTATAACCTAGCTGTTGATGGGGTCATTCAGCAAACAAACAGACGTTAGAGATAGCTTTCATAAAACTGTTTAGTGATAATGATGAGGAGATAATCATTATTGCTTATATTTTATTATGCGTATGTGAATATCTTGAGACAGACGACTGTTTTCTTAATCTTTTTCGGTGCTGTTGGTAATGCATTGCATGATTAATATTTACATTTAGCCTATAGTCATGAGTTTATTGATGACTTGTTCTGTGTAGCTTTCATTTTTTTCCATCTAATTTGACTTTTTATAAAAATATGTGTGTTCCCTGCTGAGTGATAACATAATAATACAGTAATATTGTTCTGATCTGAAGTAAGCCATTGAGAGCAATTCAGAGTTTTGACCGACAGAAACCACATTGCCTAATGCACAGTGTGAGGGTATTGAAGTGGGGTAGGAGAGAGAGAGAGAGAGAGAGAGAGAGAGAGAGAGAGAGAGAGAGAGAGAGAGAGAGAGAGAGAGAGAGAGAGAGAGAGAGAGAGAGAGAGAGAGAGAGAGAGAGAGAGAGAGAGAGAGAGAGAGAGAGAGAGAGAGAGAAGAAAACATGTGAGCCAGCTGTACTATACAAACTTTTTCACCATTTCGATTTTTTTAGCTGGAATTTTGATTATTGGGGTCGTATTAATGAAAATACAGTAGAACCTCAGTTATAAGTTTCTCGTTTATCCTTTTATTACATTCATAAGTTTTATTTTTCCATCCAACCTATATGCTCCACATGTTAAAGAGGCCGCTGGCGCTCGTATTTCACGCCGCAAACTCTCACGGCTGTAAGTTTTTAGATATCAATATGATTGTTTTTGCATTCTGTTGATAATTGAAAAATGGAGGTTATCGCATTTACAGAATTTTGAACAAAAAATTTGTAATTTTTCAAATTATTCAAATGGAAAACGAAAAAATTTCTAGTTTACGAAAACCTAGATGCACATTTTTGAATACCGAAAAAAAAATGGACTTTGAAATATATCAAAAGTGTGAGTAAGGAAATTAACGTTTTTCACGTGAATATGTGTTCGGCGGACTAGTCTATGGGTTGCGCCTAGCACACGATGCATGTTGAACTCGAGTCTGAAGCGAGCGAACAACGAGCCCGTGTAGAGCGCCTGCGGCCTCTTAAATAGTTTTATTAATAACTTTTTGACGTTGAGACACTTTTTTAGTCTGGTCCCCTGAAAAATGTATAAATGAGGTTACACTGTATTAACAATTTGATGAAGTAAACAGTGCACTAGTTCTGCTGTGTTTCTTGGAGTCCTGACTAGATATTACATGAATCCAGCGATCCAACCTTGCAATAACTTTTACTTTCAAGTGAATAATTATTTTAATTAATACAAACATACCAATACTTCTTTGAGATATGAAGAGTGAAGTGATGAACAACATAGAATTATGATTTATATTCCAGTATTAGGATTTAGGCTGACCTCAGCATAAAAAAACTTGAACAATTATGATTATTTACATCACAATATCCAATAACCACACTGAAGAGACCCCCCCCCTTTCCACTCCCCTTGAAAATAACTGCCAGCAGATAAAAAGACCGGCCCTGGAAATCGAGGACCGGGTGCAAACACACACGTATCGGCGATATGGCCAAACTGACACATGACTGACAGCCAGCTGTTCATTTATTCGATATCGAAATAATCGAATGAGTTGATTTCAATAGCGGAAATTGATCGAAATATTCTATATCGATTGGCAACTCTAATTTTCATATATTAGTCAACTGAATAAACGAATGAGTGAAGTAACATAACTGCGGCATTTATAAAAATTTCAATTTTATTTTGCAGAAGCGAGCAACAGACAATGTTGCCTAGTTAGCTGCGTACTGTATAACAAGTCTGCCTCTTCTTTGTTTTGACGTATAAGTTGTCCTGACTGAAAGTAATACAATCTACAGTTTAACCTCTTTGGTATGTTTTTCAGGGGACTAGACAAAGAAAACTTACGAAAGTGGAAAACTTACCAAAGAAACTATTCAACATGTGGGGGCTTATAGATGGGATCAAAAAATAAAACTTACCATGGTGAAAAATGTACTGAAGAGAAACTTACCAAGAGGTTCTATTGTATAAACATTATTACCGGTATTTGATCCATCTTAGCAATACTATCTATTAGAGATGCCTTCGGGTAACAAATTAGGAACCAAGTACCTGCCACAATTACCCGGGTAATGTTCCTACTCCCAAAAAGTTCCTACTCTCAAATTCGTGCCTATAGAAATGAACTTGTTTTAATGATACACTTATGAAAAACTACATGACTACAATAATATATTGAATTGAGGCTACATACATTTATGACTGGTTGCGGTTGACAACCAAGGGTGCCTCCGCATTCTCTGGCAATAGACGGATAATATTTCCACGTGAATTTTTTTTTTTTTGTCAATGCCATTTTTGAAAAGTCAAGTTAAACACAGTCAACAATTCAAAGATCACAAAAATTAAATGAGAAGAATACTGACTGATATTACTATATTTTTCGAATTATATTACACAGTCAATATTTCGCAACACGTCTTGACTGAACTTTATATTGAACAGAAACTGCGAATTGAAAAACTTATAGAACGTGTTCACAAATCAATAGCTTGATAATACTGTTTCGATAAATAAAAAAAAAATCGCTCGATTTGATATCCAACATTGAACACACGTCGCTACTCACGTCAAACGATAACACCACTCAAGTCACTGCAAACCAAGCAAATATGCGTACAAACTACTGTGGTAGACAAACAACAACGGAGTGAAAAGAAATATTTGGCATAGCCCGTATATCATAGAGCTCTAGATATGCTTCTCAGTTCTCAGTAAAGGGTAGTTTTCAACCAATTACAGATAGTGTATTTGGCATGACAACTGAAGAGTTGGTGACGAGAGAGGAAGTCATTACACTGTACGTGTGATCACAGATAAGAGAAGGTGGTGCGACTAGGGCAACTTAAGAGAGGTCTGAGAGGGGAGTTGAAAAAAAATATGAAAAATGCGGAAGGTGAATCTCTCTCGATCGTTTGAATGATTAATACAAGCTATTTTCTATAGGTACTGGTCAGCACAATTACCCGTAACTCAGACGGGTATCCGGGTACCTGGGTAACAAAATATTACCCGGGTAATGCATTACCCGAACCCGACCCAGGTACCCGAAGGCATCACTACTATCTATAATAATTACAAAACCAACCGAAGTACATAATTGGTTAGTACGAGTGTTATACGAGCATACGAAACTGTTTAAATAATATTAGATTGGATTCAGGCGTTTATATATGAAAGTATTTTCAGGATATATTTTTCTATATAAAATGTATTTTTCAGTATTTCTTTATTTGTAGACCTATAGCAAGCTTAAATGTGCTGTTACTTGTGAACCCATCTTCAACTCAACCTGAAATTTGCAGCACTGATAGAAACCACATGGATATGCTTATAAAGTGATTTTGAAAAAGATTTGTTACACTGGCAAAAATATTCAAGGTCAAAGTTTACCCTTGATCACATTGAATGTAATTGTTGGTAAAATGTCTAAAAGTTGTGTCATTTTATAGAGCATTTCATCAGCTATATCATGATGTACATATGTACGACATCATGTAGACGTTCTACGACAATTAAGGGCGAATTTATAGACTTTGACACTCATGTGCCCGGACTCACATTTGAGTCAACGGGCAATCTTTGGTTCACGGTGTCTCATAAACCGTTTGACCAACATCGCTAAAATTTTGCAAACACATTCAACTCCTCATTCATAACCTGCGTGCAAAATTGTAACAAATCGAAGTCAATGAAGTTTTTTTACCCTCCGCTGTTGTATAAACTAAAACTAAACTAAGCAAACTAAGGCTAGGCCAAGATGCATTGAGAGTTGCATTGGTTTGCCAGTTGGAGATGGTGACTTCACTAATTCGAAAACACATTTCCTGAGTACTTTCTTGAGAAATATTGATCGCTGCTCTTATCTAGTGTTGTTTTGTAGAAACGGCTGATAGACTGACAAACTTGATGACAGCTATTATTAGCTGAGTCGACGTCATTGAGTCAAGTTAGTTCCTTTTATCACCATTTATCTACGCACGATCAATAGTTCTTTAAACGTGGACCGTGAATTGGAACATATTTCTAACATGGGAGGGATAGGAAGTGAGAACACCATCTCCAACCGGCAAACTAACGCAACCCACAATGCATCTTGGGCTAGGCTTATAAGCCTAAGCATAATGGCAAGAATGCACCTAATATTATTATTTTTACATTGATTTCTGGTATATATGTGGTCTTTTGTCCTCGCAAATGATTGTTCACTCGAACATAGAACCACATTTAGAAAATGTATTTTCTTCGGAAATATCTAACTTTCTTGTTTCAACTTCCAACTGTGATTGTTGCATGTTTTCCTGCATTCATTTCCTGAATAAATGACGAGTGAATCATAGTAAAATCGTATGGTAAAATTTCACTGTACCTAGACTACGGGTTTCAATCAACTTCCAATTATTTTTATTTTTATTCCATAATCTGTAGGCCCTAATTGTTATGTACCTACCGGTATGTACGTCTTGCCTCAAGAGAGAATTCATATAATTTTCCGGCACACTTGTAACCTGTTCGGCTGTGAGCAAGTGCAAAATGGATAAAATGACCTTTTTGATGGAGGGTGTGCACTGATGTAAAATGTGTGAAGTAAGGGAGCCCTGAGGTTCTCTAGGTTTGTCTAGTGTTCTCTAGTGTATTGGAACAAGCATTGCTAAATTCAACTTTTGTCATTCTCAGTTTCAAATATGATTTTTTTTCACCCCGCTTCTATATAATCAATGTTAAATTTTCCTGGATGGATTGTTTTCCTGAATGGATGGTTTTATTTTCCTAGTTCCTTGAAAAACGATGGATAGAAGTTTCACTGTACTGTCTCAGTCGTATGTAGGCCTACACTTAACAGCACAAAAAATGGGATTCATTTTCAGAGTCCCCAAGTCAATACTAGTCGAACAGGTAGTAGTGGCCTTTAGACCTGTTTCAGAAGCTATGTGATTGGTTGATAAGGGTTGATTATCATAACGTCACATAATGTAAGACCTGCCCTGATTACGTGGTTTCTCATGTGCTCTCTTTGTTCATTGCTAAATATTGAAACTATAGAGATGACTATTACCTTGAAATAATGACATCATGCATTGATTTTTATCTCGTTAAACAAATTCATAGAAATGAATTGTGATCTCAGACAAACGTTTGTCTGTCACAAGTTGCAGAGGAAAACGTTTCCCCTCGTTGAACGTTCTGAGGTTGAGAGTTATAGTTGATTTTTCAATTTTTCTTGGTATCAAATTCCATGGTCAGATTTGAGGAGTGAATAAAATAATGGATCTCAATCTATAAGATACATTTTTTCTTGCAATTTTTGCTCTACAATCACCAATAAAAGTGTTTCAATTAGTGTGAAATCCATTCTCACAAGAAAACACAAATGATATCATGTAGGCCTATCATTCGATTCGGCACATTTCAATTAGGCGATTTCAATCCCTTACTCATATGATACTTTTGAAATACGTGTCATGCTAAAGCGCCATGGCATTTTCAAAATAGGTGTCGCCCACTTTCCGAGAGTGCAGATCATGAAATTCAAATTCAATCACCTCGGGATTCATCGGAATGATCTGATTTTGGTTGCAAATTACGTGAAAACTTATTTTCAGTGCAATAAAGTGAATTACGAAAATATTGCGATGATTTAAACAATCCAGATGGCACCAAAACCTCGAAACTCGGAAGTCATTTTTTATCCAACAAGCAATTTTTCGTTAATATTCACTCTGTTCTCAAAGACAAGGAATATAAAAATACTATGGGCCAATATCAATCGATTCAGCACTCTTTGAGCAATAATTTCGTATATAATTATTAATTATTATATAACTATCACTGCTTTTTTGCTCTTTTCAGCGCTATTTCTCATCTCACACTCGGTCATTTTCTCACATATTTCTACTTTCTCTTGCACTTCGTCTCTACTGTCTCCCTCAAGTATCATGGTAGAAAAAGTATCATTTTAGAAATAGTTGCTTGAAATAAGCTGAATCGAATGATATATGAAACCCTCTGTTCTTCTCTTGTGATACTGAATTTCACCTTGAATGAAGGACCATAACACTTTCATTTTAGTTTCATTTATATACTATTTTTTGTGTTTTCCGTTCATTTTGGTTTGGATCGTTTCAAGCTCTTCATCAAAATTGATTCATTGGAAATAATATTCATCAACAATTTTTCCCATAAATAGGCCTGTAGTATGAAAAATCCTTTGATTATGGGATGATACATGATGTCATTGTGATTTGAATCAATTCAATCATTTTGGGTTCAACGACGCACTGTAATAATACCAAGATCTAGTGCAGTCAGATAAATGATTCATGAAATGATGGGACGGGATGGTAGGAAGGAAGCGTTCGTGGCCTGTATTCCTAACCTAACCACCAAACGTTGCGTAGGCTTGATTTTCTTCTAGTAACTTCCATTGGAAGTAGTTGGATTGTAGTGGATATTTATTCGGATAATTCATTCTTATTCACTGATCACAATTGAGTGCCCTTCCCTTCCCTCCTTCCGCTCTGTATCTGTTATACGGAAATCAAATTATTAGAATCATTAAATTATTATCAAATTATCAGATTTGTTGGATTATTATCAAATCATTCCATTATAATTAGTTACAAATTTCAGCTCTGATTGTTATGTATCACATTGATCTTCATTTATGATTTTCAAAGAAGTTCATTTTCTCAATGAATAAGCCTATTACTTTTATATGTATAGCAATATTTTCATCATCACCTATTTTGACTTCAATTTTCACATTATTCACGTTCATATAATTTCTATGGACAATATCTTACAATTATTACAGTTGTTTCCAAACCTATTGCAACACAATGTGCAAACTTTCCTATTGATCAAATTAGTTGTTTATCGTGACCAGGTCAACGTGCGACAATATGTGATTTCAAAATGGTTTAAGGAATGTATTCTATTTATTGATAATATTCTGTTTGGTCAGTAAGAGTAAGCATAATATTATGAGGTTCCACAAAATTTACTGCACCACTTTGATTTCTTGAATGAACAAAAATGAATTCAAAAATCAATATAAAATCAAAATAAATTGATCAAAAATAATTACGCTCAATGGCAACTTGGAAACCTTTCAGATATCTCATATCTCAATACCACAGAAACCGATACCCATCCCCATAGTGTATAGATCTGGGTAGGCTACTTGATGTTATGACTGATAATAAAGTGAAAACTAGGGCCTACAATCCATTTTTGTGGTTAAGTAGCCACTGCCAATAATTCAGGTCATCAATCAATGACATTTATTTCATTTCACATTGTTTTATTTTATTTTAGATTTACACAAAATCAATTGGGAAACAATTCAATCTAATGTCAGTCTTGAGACTTGTTTAGTTTGGTTTATTATCAAACAATTATTCATGACAGTTCTCAGTGACATTTTTTTGAGGACTTGAAAACAGCTCGCGCGATCTGTTGCCGATCCATATTCACTGTTACAAATTGCTATGGATAGAGAACTACTGGTTCTATTCTAATGAAAAATATGTCATTGGAACAAAAATTGTTTGGAAGATTACAATATCTCTTGAAACTTCATGTCTGTTGAATTGACAAGGATATAAATATTTACAGTTTTAC
Organism: Brachyptera risi; assembly: GCA_964007535.1. Lineage (NCBI taxonomy): Eukaryota > Metazoa > Arthropoda > Insecta > Plecoptera > Taeniopterygidae > Brachyptera > Brachyptera risi. The sequence continues at coordinate 47,962,786 of OZ023327.1, read as the reverse complement.
TTTAATTCATATTTATGAGAAAGGGTAGAGACAAAGTGAAAATTCAAACATGTTGACAACAATCTAATAATTGCTGTGGGAATATAAAGCTCGGGATTTGTTGGAAAAAAATATTACAGCTCACAAATCTTGTATATACCAAAGTGTTAATTTTCATTAATGTGCGTTCCACTTGCCAATCATGATCTGTCCGCTGTTGTATTTTGTGGTTCGAGTCCTGCATAAGGCATGGGTTTTTGTAAATGTCCTCTCACTAATCATCACTTCATACATTCATAATCACCTGCTCATTCGTACCCCCGTATAACCTAGCTGTTGGTGGGGTCGTTAAGCAAATAAAAATCATCAATTTTGTGGCGATCTTCCACGCTACTTCAAGTTTACAAAGCCATCGATCCCCCAAAGCCAGCCATAAATTGAACAATGCACAGAAAAACTACCTGTTATTTTTCTTGGTCTGATGACAGTAATAATATGAACATTCATACTTATGTCAAAGAGGAAACTGAAAACCCTTTGTATGTTATGTTCAATGTTCAAGTGTTTACTAAATGCTTTCTGGAATGCTCAAGTTGATTCATATTGATCCACCTTTCCAATCAGACCTTCATGATTCCTTTCATCAAAAATATTCATCAACATAGGACCATTGATAGGACCTACCTACTAGAAATATTAAAACTGAAGGCTGGCCTGATGATTGCCAGACAATTCAGTATGATCACTGAATTTCATAGGTTCCATTTTTGAAAAAAGTGGGAGGTATGGATTTTAGAATCAATTTGAATGTTAACAGGACCCAAAATTCAAAATGGCCGTTTGCCACCTATTTTAAGTTTCTGAAGAGTTGTTGATCAGACATTATTCACTAATTTTTCAAAATTTCAAGTGTTTTAGTAAATTATAACAGTATACAAAAGATAATGGGTTCTTACCATTGGCATCATCGTAGATATTGGGAAAAGCAAGTCTTAATTTGGCTAATTTGTTCGGTCTAAACCAGTGGTGCACATAACATTGTTGAGTTATAGGCCTAGGTTAGCCTGGGCCAGGCCATTGGCTAGGCCTAGGGCATTTTTTTCTTCTAGGATGCCCTAAACAGTATTAGGAAATCAACTTCAATCTTACCCAACCATCTAGGCTAGAAAATGAAAACCAAGGAATGCACATAATCATGGCAATGAACTGTACACTGACCATATATAGGCTAGCCTACTCAATGACTGGTTCACATTGTTGGGTCATGATTGTGGTAGACTAGGTGCTTTATGTTGAATTAATTTTCGAAGTTCAGGTTTAGATCAACTTCCTTAGTGAGTCGACAAAATCTATGATGAGAAACCAACATTTCCTTTCCCCAACTATCTGTCTAGATGTTTGAAAACCCAAGGAAAGTACATTATCAAGCCCATGGCCTAGGACCCAGATGCTAGGCAAATAACTCACAAATCACTGCAACAGAAAATTCTCTTGATTGCTGAATAAACAAATCCAGCCTACAAGTTATGCATATAAACTATTTCTACCAACAAAGTTTCTTACCATAAGATAGGTCTAGGGTGGCCCACTATCAAGTAAAATGACATTTTGTCGAGATTCTAAAGGCCAGAATAACAGTAGCTGTGTAATATGATCATTCTGTGTCTGTGGTAGGCCTTTATGGGCCTACCCCCTTTAAAAATCATTGGATCCTCTTCCAGACCTATCTAGCAGAAAAGCATTCCAACTACCGTGTTCTACCGTATTCTTAAAACCTCTAGAAAACCTCTAGCAATAAGTGTGGTAGATGCAAGCCCTAATGATGGCTACTAGGGAATCAACAATTAATTCAATTAGTATTATTGCTTTGAATGAATGATAGTATACTTTAAGTATACTATCATTCATTCAAAGCAGTAATACTAATTGAATTAATTGTTGATTCCCTAGTAGCCATCATTAGGGCTTGCATCTACCACACTTATTGCTAGAGGTTTTCTAGAGGTTTTAAGAATACGGTAGAACACGGTAGTTGGAATGCTTTTCTGCTAGATAGGTCTGGAAGAGGATCCAATGATTTTTAAAGGGGGTAGGCCCATAAAGGCCTACCACAGACACAGAATGATCATATTACACAGCTACTGTTATTCTGGCCTTTAGAATCTCGACAAAATGTCATTTTACTTGATAGTGGGCCACCCTAGACCCATCTTATGGTAAGAAACTTTGTTGGTAGAAATAGTTTATATGCATAACTTGTAGGCTGGATTTGTTTATTCAGCAATCAAGAGAAGTATGATAGTATGCTTTAGTATACTGCTGGTGAAATTAAATGTAATGAATTGCCTCATCAAGATTTTCCAATACTAGATCATATAACTTTCAGTTTCTCTAATCTAGGCCTAGACAAAGCTGTTCATGAATCTAAACCCAGCCTATAGGTACCACATTCACACATTTGTTGATAGAAGCTAGCCACACGATGATCGCGAGCCAATAGCTAGCTGGGAAACCTGTTGTCCAAAGTCAAGCCTAGTATCAATAGTTCTTTATACAGTGGAACCTCTTTAGTACGTTTTTCAGGGGACCAGACTGAAAAGATTTACTAAAGTGAAATACTTACTAAAGAGACTATTTAACATGTTGGAGCTTATAGATGGGATCAGAAGATGAAACTTATTAAGGAGAAAAATGCTCTAACGAGGGACTTACCAAAGATGTTCTACTGTATATAAGTTCTTAGCCGACATTTGCAGATGAGGCCCACTATTGGTTCTCAATGTGTGAATCATCCATGATTTTATTTTTTACAGGGCATATGGGCTGCATTCAAATAACCATCAGCAAAACCACCGAGAGATGTTTCTAAGCAACAATTCGATGAAGATGAGGAGCGGAGGCTTGGACGCGGGCAGCTATCATTCGATGAATAATCAATCCATGTCACTTAACAGCTCCCAGCACAACAAGTTTGATAGGTAAGAGGCAGTGGTTGCTTACTCGTTACTTGGCCAAGTTTAGCAATGAAATATGATGCCTACATGGTTCTGTGCTGCAACCCACGCTAAAAGAAACTCATACATGTCAATCTGTCTTCTTTGTCATTTTTCACCCAAACTGCGCGAATAACCTCGTCGTTGAAGCGCCGTAAAACAACACAATTCAATCCACCCAAATGAAGTGACATCAGTTCCACGTAAGCCTACCTACCCATCCATGAATACATTTTGATCTTGAAAGTCGAAAGCGTCGCTGAAATATTGTGGGTGTGTGATTTGATGTTTTTTGTTACGAGTCCGAGTCGAATTTGACCAAGGTTCACCAGTCTCGAGTCGAATCTGAATCTTCACCGTGTGATGATTTACCCTTTCACAGTTAGTAAAATTTCCGATAAAAAACCCACCAGGTTAGCCAATAATAGAGTATTTCATTTAAATTCATAACTCAGCACAAAATGAACATAAATGAATGATTTCAAAAGATTTGGTCAGACAAAAGTTCAAATAACAAAATTGCATACAACAATACTGTCAGCATACTGTCACAGCAATACTGTCAGCATACTGTCACAGCAATACTGTCATACTGTAGACAGCAACACAGCAATACTGTCAGTTGTTGAGGTTATGCTGTGTACAAAACCCTCAAATTCACTCTCATTATCACTTACTCCCAAAATGTCATTGTCATTATCCTCATCACTGAACTCAAGATCATTTACCTCATCTAACACATACTCTAAATTATTGGGATTGATTGTTATATGTCTATTATTGTGACAAGAAGTACCTGCCGGCGCGTACAACTGGACAACGCCATCATTGTTTAGAACCTTGGCAACAAACACAGCCTCGTTGAATCTCTTTATTTCCGAGTATTATTTGATGGATTCGGAAACGCACTCACTGAAATTATCGGCAATGAACAACTAACGACATCTATCGAAAAAATATGAACTCTGAAGCATTACTCGGTCGGTAAAAATGCCTACATTTAGCTCATTTTGAGAACGTATATCATCCGTGCATAACCTGTGGCGGGTGACATTGTAGAACGGCAGGCATACGTGCGAAACTGTGAAAGGGTTAATGTATTGAACCAAAGAATGGCATAATTGGGCATGATTTTTTTTTTTTTTTTATATTTGGCTCAACGATGCATTGTAATGATGACCAAGATTTATTGACGTCGGGAATTGGGCATAAGTAATGCACATTTTTCAAGTTGAAAATCAATCGATCCGTGGCTAGGTTATCAGTCACAAAAAATAACATTATGCCCTACCGTGTTTTCATTTTGTGAATTATTGGAATCATTCAAATTACAATTAATCTAAATGTTGTATTATTAATATTATTGGCAACGTATTGTTTTGCATTCCAACAATAAAACGAAAAGTGACTTTGAGTTTGAAACCATCACAATTTTGCAGTCACGACTATCCAGAATTCAAATCGAAGAACAAAATAACACGCAATCTAACAAAATGGGCTAAAATGGAAAATAATAAATAACACCACTCTTAGATAACTAAATTAAGTATTAATTGCCATAACATTTCGAATTTTGACGCTAATTTCCACCAGTTTTTCGAAGATGTTTTTTTTGTGACCTTGCCACTCAAAGCGGCTACCATAACTTCCCAGGAGCATTTAGAAAGCTGTGGATATGCGGCCTATGTCTGAACTATCTGAGTGATCTGAATTAGTTGGTAGGATTATGAACAATTTTGCACAAGTCCCGATTCTGTGGAAAACTCGGGCTCAGAACCATATGGAATCGCACACCCCTGTAAAATATTTATACTTGCTGTAGGTTCTTCTCACCAAGTTATCCTTAGGACTGTGCGAGTCTCAAAATTTACGAGCGAGTTCTAGTCAGGTTCGAGACTCGAACTCGCTCCGAAAAGATTTTTTCCCAGATTGAAATTTCGAGTCTCGAAATACTTTCAGGTCTCGAACTATTTTGAGCGAGCGAGAGTGGAAGGATAAACTTGTCATCTTTTTATCATTGAACAGATTGGTATTAAAGGGAAAGTCAACTTGTTTTATATTCTCTATTATGAACAGTCTTGTTTTGTTATGAATTTTGGTAAAAGTTTCATAATTTTATCTCTTCTCCTTCAAGAGATATGAATATTCTTACATGTCAGTTATAGTGGATTCCAAGAATTGTTGACTAACCATGGTCAGTCATTCATTCCACTCCCATCTTAGCAGGTGCAATTCTGCCATTCACGTGGTTCTGAGAACTTTAAATTCCCGAACAATACATGCACTTTTAGTTTGTTTCAGACTTCACAACCAAAGAAACGTATTGTCGACCTTGGCTTATGGTTTTTGAATTGTGTATTTGCAATTGCATGAATGCAATAATTCGTGAAGCAGTGTTATGTTATTTAATCACTTTCAATCGTAAAATGTGTATTTCATATGTGCTCATATAGTTTATATTCAGAGCTATATTGATTTTAATTTTCCGGAAGTTTTTCAACCAAACTTGGGCTAACGTTAATACTAATTGAATTTAAATTTATATTGGATGTGACTGATCGGGCAATCCAACCGTATCGATTCGAACCCGAGTATTCAGATAGTGAAATCGAAGTTCCAGTAGTGCAAGCTATAGAAGAGCACAGGTTGACGGCAAGATGTCTAGGAAGACGTGAGCATCGTTTATGGTGTATGTGTGATAAGTGCAAAGTTATGCCAACCGTCCACGAAAGCTTGTGTTGTAGAGAATGTGAACGTATCAAAGGTTAGATGGAATTTTATTTGCGTAACACAAAATACAGATTTGTATTCGATAATTTTATCTAAATATGTACGGTACTCAATTATACGTTACGCCACCAAATGATTAAAAACAAAACACGAGTAGGAGAAAGATAATAGCTCTTATCGACGATATACCCCCAAACAAAGTGTGGCGATTATGTTACAAACAATTCGTAAAAGGATTCATTCAAATACGTCACTTGGGAAAGGCAACAATATAGTAATTATTCCGTCTTGTGTCGTGTCGGCAATGAGAGAACAATATCCAGAAGAACTCGAGTCAAAATTATACAGGGTTTATTGCGTCACAACAAGGCAATAAATACTAAGTGGCCGGCTGTGATTAATCAAATTATAAACATTGGTTATAAACATGGTTATAAACATTTAAAATGGGGTGGTAAGATCGCCCTTGTGGTGCCCCGTCCAAACGATCCCATCTTTCATCCACAGCCTTAATTGGGGAACAATGATTTTGTATCAAGTTTCGATGTTATTAAAAAAAATAATAATACAAAATATAAAAGTTGGAATAATTCAAGTTGGAATATTTTCCTGATAATAGATTGAAATGTAAAAAAATCATTCGAACTCTCGTATATTATGCTCCTCATTATGATGTATTCTGAGGTGCGCATCGCGAGTAATGTTTATGTTTTAACTTTTAATTCTTGCATCGTTGGACGTGGAATAGGTGAAATGTTTACAATAATACAAAACCATGAAAAAAACATTTCAAAACCTTGAAATTTTGATGTGGTTTATATTCTTCTGAAATTGTGTCAGTCTTCATTTTCGAGCAAGTTTGAGATTTTTGTCATTATCTCATATAATGCTCCCGTTTGTTGGCCTTTCAAATTCTGAAGTGACACTGCACCCGGTTTCAAACGTGAACCAAATCTAAATGCATTCGGCATTAATTGACATTGTAAAATATCCCCATTTACGTATAATCGCTTTCAAGAAAATGTCGACAATTTAAAATTTGTCATATGTCTTTTTTAATCCAAATAGCGAATTGTTTTGGTAATCTATCATGATTAGTAAATGAGTGATAACGCACTGGTTTAATATTTTTTTCAGTATAGTTATTGCACCCGAATACACAACAACCAGGTATTGCACTCAGCATAGAACTACATACAATACGTCTCACGTATACCGTAACTAACGGGAAACTGAATGAATGGATCATTGTGTGGGGAGGAGAGCGACTTGACTACCGTACGTCACAGTCCCCATTTCCAGGAATTAGCAAATACTACCATTGCATTTTTCTCCCGGACGCGTCAACTTATAGAAAAAATAAAAAATACTGTATATCTTGAAATTATTAATAGAATACAAATCTGCAAACTACAAATAATCTACAAATAACAAGTTAACTTTCCCTTTAAATATACAGTGTACCTGAAACTCGTGAAAATGTTTTGTTTCTTCATTTCTCCCTTTGATTTTGAATACTAAAATTGCTGAATGATTACAACGCACATCATTGTCTCATACTGTCACTGGCACTAGACTGACTTTGTGAGAGTGAATTCTGCTGAGTTGTAGATACCACCAGACACACACACGCATCTCTCTTCCGCAGTCCCTTCCCCTCTCCAGAGCGCACCCACACTCTGTCAAGGACAGATCACGTCATCATGTCGTATTGTCAAACGACTCGGGACAGCCGAGCGCCAATATCAAGAGGTTCGCGCATCATCGGAACTAGCGAGTATACACGATATCAACGGTTTCTATCAGTGAAGCTAGCCGATCTAGTAGCGAACTCATCAAGCAGTTTTGCCCGGTTTCTCTCGTACGCAATACGAAATTGCCGTAATTCTAACTGGAAATTCTCAACTGCAAAAATGAAAAAAAAATGGACATGATTGTTTAGTTTTTACGAATTTGTCAACAATGAAATTTATTTTTAATTTTTCTCAAACAATACATTTTTTTCAATTCAATTTTTTTCACGAAAATGTTGCTGAAGTATTGTTCGAGGGTTGGTCAAGGTTTTTTCATATTCCTGTTACAGTAGAACCTCTCAAGTACGTTTTTCAGAGGGGAGTGAGGAAAAAGGTACTAGCGCGTAAAACGTACTAATGAATATCACCTTGAAAAAAAAAAAAATAATAGTATTTAACATATTATGTCTTTTTAGTTTTTATTGTCAGAGAAAATAACATTCAGATGAACTAAAACAATGCCCAAAGAGCAGTAGTCAAAACAATAAATAGTTGTACATAAAATCTAATATAGTAATGTCAGTCAAACATCTTACAATTACTTTTCTATGTAATCTGTAATCTTAGCTTGAACACCAAGTTTGGTATTCACTGTCAGTAATGCTGTTTATTTTTCGGATAGATTTTTCTGCACACTGTCTTGAATGTCACTGCTTAGCAAGAAACTTTGCAACTGTTCAAACCCTTTCAGAGCCCCACCAAACTTGGCTGCCCCTGCCTCACTACCACCGTCATCACTCTCCACATCACTATCCTCATTCCCACACTGTTGTTCACTAATAATCTCATCAGTGTCCATCAAATCACTGGTTATCACAGCACTATCACTGTTGACAAACTCTTCAGAAGTTAGCGCCCCCCCCGCCCAGAACCCGCCAATCCTCAGGGTCAATTGCATCCAACAGTGGCACTAAGTCATCATCTGGGTCGTCCATTTCTGAATTGACAGCAAAGAAACCTGCCTTCTTGAACCATTTGGAGATCGTTTGGATTTCACTCCAAGCATGTGCAATAAATTGCATTGCCTAAAACAAACAAAAAAGTCATGATTACGGTAACTAACTGTAACTTTGTTTTGTCTAAATTGCCTTGACAAATAGAAATACCTAGCATCTACAATTTAAGTTTTCAAATTTGGAAGGCATAGTTTGCAATACGAGTATGTCAATTATTCTATCAGGTTGTCGTTGAGTTAAAATGTCCTGTTCCTTGCTCGCATTGTGTTATTTCCTAGGATCCATTATTCCGTGTGGAATCGCGGAGAAAATTACATGTCATAAGTTTACTATATTAGCCTGCTAGGTAGGCAACTTGTTTTGCTTTGATGAAGCACAGGTTGCAGCACAGCTAGGCCAACACAGTCAAATCGAAAGTGTCTGAGCGCGATGTTTTCCGTTTACCGGGAATCGAGGCCTCACTTGCCGGGTACTCATCGGCCGTACTCTCGGGCGCAAATGGCGCGGAACCAATGGGCCTACTACAAGGCTAGGCGTGGCATCAATTGCGTCAATATCGCAGGGTAAATTGATAATCAAACTATAAGGTAATATCCGTACAACACCAAAATGTTACAAAGATGAAATAATAACAGATGTTGAACTTACTTAAAGGACGTTCACTTTCATTTCTTCTTTTCGGCCAAGGGATATAAGCTGTATAGCTCTCTGAAGCAACCGTCGCCGATATCTCATTTTCATGGCTTGGATGATACCCAAGTCTAGTGGCTGCAATTCGGACGTGCAGTTCGCCGGAAAAAAATTTACAGTCACGTTTCTCAAAACTATATCTGGTGGATGAGCTGAACACTGATCTACAATTAACAACACTTTTCTGCTTTTTGACCCCATGGTAGAATCTATTTGGTGAAGCCAGTCCGTAAACACTTTTGTAGTGACCCACGCTTTCTTGTTGTAGCTGTATTCAGTGGGCAATGACTTCACGTTCTTGAAACACCGAGGCTTCCCGAATTTCCCAATCACTAGTGCCGGCAACTTTTCCGATCCGTCGGCGTTCGTACATAATAATACCGTCAATCTTTCCTTGCTTCTCTTCCTGCCATGGCACGTGTCGTCTTTCATGGCAAGCGTTTTGTCGGGCAACATATTAAAATAAAGTCCAGTCTCGTCTGCATTAAACACGTCTTTCGCTTCATAGATTTGTAAAAGCGATGGCAATGTGTTCTCCTTCCATATCCTGACGGTTTCAGGATCTACAGCACCGCTCTCACCGCACACGCGTACAAAGTGACACCGTGGCGGTATTTAAATTTCTGTAGCCACCCGTTCGACACTTGAAAATCTACGGTCACATTACACTTCAGTGCAATTTCTTTTGCTTTGATTATAAGTAACGGTCCACTAATGAGTATATTCGCTGCACAATTTTGATTAAACCACTGTAGGAGATTCTCTTCTAGATCCTCGAAGCGACCGGGACGCATCCGAGATCTTTTCGGACGTTCCACTCTTTGCAGCACTTTCTTCAACAATTTTTCGCTTGTAGACGATTGTATTTAATGTCGATACAGCTAAACCTAATTTACCCGCCAACGCTACTCTAGTCATTCCTACATTTCTATCAACTTCATCTAAAATGCGTAGTTTATCACTCAGCGTTAGCGCCTTCTTTTTGCCAGACATCGTAGTGCACTCGAGAACGACACGAGGTGAAATGATGCGTTCGTAACACGTGTGTGTACTGTTGCTATGCTATGCGACCGTTGCTAAGCAACCAGGGTGGGTTGGTTGCTAGGGAGCTCAGGGGAACAGGTAGAGAAAACTTCGAGAAAGCCACCTGCGCAATGCCAGCAGGTGCATGGGTACAGATTTCGGAGAATTTCACGTACATTTGCAACATTTTTCAATTCAACAAAACTGGGAAACGAACTGTTCACAAACTTGTTATGGAATAAATAATGCTGTAGGGATCATATTTGCAAGCGTAATAACGAGATAAACGTGTTATAGGGAAACGTATTAACGAATTTATTTAACATTAAATGCCATAAGATCAGTCTGGGACCTGTGGAAAAAAACGTGTTATTGCCGAAAACGTCCTAAAGAGAAACGTATTAAGGAGTTTCTACTGTATATATCAAGATATGATTTCATTTATGATGTTTTTTTTTTATAAAATTTTATATGAAGTGTAGGCCAGAAGTAGTATTCATTTTTAATCATCTCTTCAGCGTGGATATTGCGATGCGAATAATCATTCATACAAACATGAGTCATGACAGACTTTTTCAAGTTGTAAGATGATAACCTTTTAGCTGACCCTGGTTTGTGTTACATAGCTGTTTTTATCATTATACTGACGACATACATGACATATGCATTTTCTTAGTAAAACCTGACATGTTGTTGAAACATGAAATAGGCCTATGCATTTTTGTTATATTTATAGAATTTATCATACAATCATTTATACAACTATCCATTTATACGATTATTTTCCTCAGTCCCCTTAAAGTTGTATACAGTAAACCCTCGTTAATCTGAAATTCAAGGGATCCCAAAAAGTGATTTCGATTTATAAAAATTCGGATTAACCAAAAAACTCCTTTTCCACGAAAATCATCACACTTCCCGGTTAGAATTGAAGCAGTTTCGTTTTGAGCGCGAGAGAAAGCTAGATGCCACATGAGCGAGGAACCGAATCACTGATCGTGTGTATTCGGCTATCTTCGATAGCAAACGAACGTTAGATGGCAAGCTTCCATTGGCGCTCGGCCCTTCTCCTAGCTTACCGCTCGTCAAGGACAGACAGAGCGGCCAAAGACCTTAGTATCTAACCTAACGAAGTTAAATACTAAGATCTTTGGAGCGGCCCGAGCGCACTCATAGTCGGATGACGTATTCATTGGCAGCGAACAGCTGAGCTGGCTTCGGCCTATTGTTACGCGTCAGATAAAAAGGATGGAATTTACGAAAATAATTATCAATCCAAGGAATTCACTCGATCTATTTCGAATTATCCAATCCGAAAACAGTGCTAAAGCAATTGAGGGGTCCAAATATTAGTTCAAATTACGGATTAGCTGGAATTCGGATTAACCATATTCATTAACATTGAAATACCTATACCTTCAGCCGGGGACTGACTTCAGGTTCGAAATATGTCAAATTTCGGATTAACCGAGTTTGTATTAACGAGGGTTTACTGTAAATGACATTCTACTGTAATAGCTTTCTCTGTGTAGCAGTTACTTTGAATGTAGTTTTGTATTTGTTTCAAGACTTTTTAGTCAATACAGTTGGGTATTCGTCTTTCAACAGGACAATGAATAACCTCAAATGGTGAACTTTTAAAATAGATCGGTCCATATTTTTATTCAACGTGAAATGTGCAGAACGGTATGTTTTTTTTTTTTACTCCAAATACTTGTGAATTATAGGCATACAGTATTTTACTATTGTTGGTGGCATGATCTCAATATTTGTGTACTGGTTGATAATTGCAGTGTTATACTATGCTATAATCGTAGTAAGAGTAATTTTAAGTGCGTAAATAAATGTTTTGTTGTGTCTGATAGATTCGGGGGTAATAACGGCTATCACCAAAGCGGTGGTTTCCGCCACCAACGCGGGGGTAATCAACAACCCAACTTCTACCCTGGTCGAGGCGATGGCACCACCAATGGTGGCCAGAATCGGCCAAACTATCAACAGAATCGGAGCAAACAGAATCACAACGATAACAATTCCCAGCAACAGAACTTCAACAATTGTATGTACCATAGGATTGCATGCAGCCAGGATAACTTATGAGTAGATGTGTTTTTTTTCGCAAGCCGCGAAATCGCAAAATGTTGTATATAGTGATGGAACAACAATATAAGCATGCTCCAATAAATTCTCAATTGATTAATATGATTTCCAAGTCACAAAAATACTAGATATATGCCTAAATTTGTTGCTCGGAACACCGCAATCGACTTGAAATCGCAAAATATGCCCTGAAAAACACGTTTGAATGTTTCTTCATGAAAAAGCATGATTTTCCTTAATACCATCTCAATTATTTGACGCGTAAGCTGTTCGCTACTTGATGGGCGTGCGTGCCATCTGACCTTGACGATCGCAAGACTAAGATGACCTTGAAACATTCGTTCGGCCAAGTGAGCGGTTGCTCGGGACGGCCAAGCACCAATGGAAGTGAGCCATTTGATGATCGGGCATTGTCGGAGCAGCTATTACACGGATCAGGCGGTTTTTGCCGGTCGCCTAGCTTTCCATTGTGCCCAATACAAAATTGACCAAATTCCAACTTGGAAGAGTGATGGTTTATGTGGAAGATGATTTTTTCTGGTTTATCCGAATTTTAATAAATCGAAATTATTATCTTGGGGATCCCTTCCATTTCGGATTGACGATGGTTTGCTTGTGAACTGTGTACAGTAGAACCTCTTTAGTACGACGTTGTGGGGAGATAAGCT